>JAWNOC010000020.1:4822000-6027500 GCA_035046325.1 Drosophila niveifrons
TGATACAAAATACTAAAGAAACTACGGAATTGATATGCTATAAAGTACTAATGAATATTACTAAATTGACCCGCTGCAAAGAACGAAAGAAAATACTAAATTTACATGTGATGAAATTCTAAAGAAAATACTAAAATTAAATGCGATAAAATTTTACAGAAAATACCAAATTGGTTTACTAGAAAATACCAAAATTACTGAATTAATATGCTAAGAATTACTACAAAATGATTTGCATGCTAGAAAATACTAAGAAAAAGAGTACTACATTTAGATTACTTGAAATACTAAACAAAATCCTAAATTGGTATGCTACAAAATATTTTATTGACATGCTATAAAATACTATATTGGTGTGATATAAAATACAAAAAATACTAAGTTGATATGCTATACAATACTAAAGGAAATATTATATTGATATGCTACAAAATTACTATAGAAAATATTAAATTGATATTGTATAAAATACTAAAGAAAAAACTTAATTTATATGCTATAAAATACAAATTTAATATGCTATAAATTCAATGAAATACTAAAGAAAATCCTAAATTTGTTTGCTATAAAATACTAAATTTGTGCGCTATAAAATACTAAAAATATACTAAATTGATATGTTATAAAATACTGAAATATGTTATAAAATACTAAAGCAATTACTAAATTGATATGCTTCAAATTATATATAGAAAATACTAAATTATTGTTTTATGAAATACTAAAAAAAATACTAAACGTATGTGCTATAAAATACTTTAACAAAAACCAATTTGATATGCTATGAAATACTAAAGGAAATAAAATAAATACTTATTTATTTGCTACAAGTTACTATAGAAAATGCTAAGTTGATAAAATACTAAAGAAAATACTAAATTGATGCGCTATAGAATACTAAAGAAAATACCAAAATATTTGCTATAAAATACTAAATAATTATGCTATAAAATACTTAAATAATACCAAATGCTATATGTATATGCTACAAGTTCCTATAGAAAATACTAAGTGCATAAAATTCTTAAGAAAATACCAAATTGATATGCTATAAAATACTAAAGAAAATACAAAATTTGTATCCTATAGTTGCAGCAACTACTAAATTCGTGTGCTATAAACTACTAGAGAAAATACTTAATTGTTTAAATTAAAATTATTTAAGCAAATCAAATTTTCTTATTCATGATTCTTTTACTTAAAGTAAAGAACAATTCACATACTAAATTTCCCAGCTCTCTCTGGCTTAGCTAACCCTCTTAGCATTCACTAATTGATTACAGGGTATGAACACACAAACACAACAGAACATAGAACCAGAGGCAAAAGCCATCGACAATGCCGACAACAAATTCACCTGATATCAAAAGTCGTCGTCGTCAGCGTCGTCGTCGGCTTAAATCTCAAGAGCGTGCACACATACAGGAAATCTTCCCCCCTTTTGGACACCTCCCCCTCTCAAAGAGAAGAAAGATTGCTGAAGGTGGAAAGTATATATCGCTTATCGCTTGGCAAAATCATCGATCATCTCAAATTCACGATCCATCATCATTAGCGATAAGACTCTCTGTGTGTGTTTGTGTGTGTGGACTCAATTTGCTCCAAATACGCTTGAAGTTTACACATTTTGCCGCACGCTTCGCACTCTTCATCCGCCCCTCCCCCCCTGCCCCCTTCCCCCCGCATTCTAAGGTCATCGAAGAAGCCAAAGTGCAGATCACATAAATAACAAAATAAATAACAACAACAAAAGACAAAAAATTGATCTATTGTGCTCTAAAAGTGCTACGACTATCTATCTACCTACATATTTAGACTCTGTCCTCCAAGTTCGAAGTTATCTCTTGCACTGCTACACTGCGAGAAAACTCGAGTACAAATACAAAAGTTGGTATGATGAAATGACATTAATAAATCATATAGTGACCGATTGAATGTTATTATTATGTTTAAACATTCTTTTAATTATTTTTCTATTCATTTTTATTAGATTTAATTAGATTTCTGTTTATTTAAGAGAAAATTCGAGTACAAATACAAAAGTTGGTATTATGATATGACATTAATAAATCATATAGTGACTAATTGAATGTTATTATTGTGTTTAAACATTAAATTTGTCAAATAATGAATTTTCGTTTGATTATTTTTCTATTTATTTTGATTATATTTCTGTTTATTTAAGACTATTTATTTATTTATTTTGTATCAAAGTTTCTTTCAGTGTTTATTTTCATTATTTCTTTATATTGAAGTGAAGACAGTATCACGTTTATAACCCAATTTTATCGATTGTATGTTATTATTACGTTTGAAACTAGTTCTGTATTAAGTTTATTAAATAAATCATTTGTATTTGTTTATTTGCTTTAATTTGATTTTTATTATATTTCTGTTTATCTATGCCCATTTATTTTGTACATTTTTTTATCTCCTTTTATGACTTTCATTAATTTTTGTATATATTTTTTTGGTATTAAGTTTCTACTAGAATTTATTTTTCTTTATTTTCTTAATATTGCAGTGAAATTTAGCTATTATATTTATGTTTGAAACTACTTTTACATTACTTTTATTAAATTAATTATTTGCATTTGTTTATTTACTTTAATTTGATTCAATTATATTTCTGTTTACCGATGCCTTTTTATTTTGTAGATTTGTTTAGTTTCATTTTATGACTTTCATTTATTGTATTATTTATTTTTTGGTAGAAGATTTTTTTTTTGTTTTTCTTGAAATTAAAGTGAATTTAGTATCACGTTCATAAGCCAATTTTAACGTTTGAGTGTTATTATTATGTTAAACACTACTTCTACATTTAGTTTTTTTAATGAATAACTTTTTTTTTAAATTTATTTCATATTTATTTTCATTATGTTCATTTATTTATATTTGTTTATCTTTATTTTGGAAATTTATTTTATAAATATTTGCAGATTTCTGTTTATCTTTATTTTTGAAATTAAGTTCATATTTGTTTTCATTAGATTTCTGTTTATCAATGTTCATTCATTTAAATTTGTTTATCTATATAGCTCGCTTTTGCATTACAAACTTTTTCTCGCAGTGTAGAATTCTATTCTATTGTTGGGTGCCATCCGCCGCACAAAGCTGAGCAGAATAACCCGTAACCCGTAACCCGTAACCGTAACCGTAGCCGTAACCGTAAGTAAAGCCGTAACCGATTCCATGGCTCGATTCGCCTTGAGTCTTGTGGCTGGCTGTTTATCTTTATTGTGGCCCCATTTTTCCGTACTTCGGAATTCGTTTTCGTTTTCGGTTTGGTTTTTATATTTCTATAATTTCCAAGACGCGTTGCGCTCCCAATTGATTGGCCGCTAAATCATGTCACGTGCTCGATTATACAGTCGAGATATATACACAATAAATAATCATTCCGAAATGCACTTCTAATGCGTCTTTGCGCCTTCAGCGTCTTTTGCTCTCTATCTCGGACTCTTAACACTAAATACACTATATATATATATACATCTATATATATATCTCCTTCTCGTTCTCTATCTGCGCCTCGCCAATTTTTTTTTTATGATACCCTTGACTAGCCTGGTTTTCCAACTTGTTGTTTATGCCTCTTTTGATTTTATGAAGCCATTTACACTTGACAAAAAAAAAACAAAATAAAAAAGAAAAAACCAATTGATAGAATATCAATCCATCATCGATCCAATGACTCATTGAACTGTGAGAATTCTTCTCTATAAGCTGATAACTACAATCGCTATATATACTGAAACTGTATTCCGAAGGAAATCTTTCCTTCTTTCAGATGGAAAAAGATGATTACTTCTTAATTTTACTCATCAGTAGCATAACACAGACGTAAATATACGTCTAAAGTGATTTGCAAATTATAAGCATAAATATAGTCGCTGTATACTAAAACTGAAGACTTATTCCTAAGGACATCTTCCCTTCTTTCTTATGGAAAATTCATTAGAACCTAAATTTTCTCATCAATAGCATAACAAAGACGTAAGGATACTTTTTAACTGATTTGCTAATTGAAATTATAAATAAAATCGGTATATACTGAAACTGAAACCTTATTCCTAAGGACATCTTGCCTTCTTTCTGATGGAAAAGTCTCTAGTTCTTAAGTTTACTTCAATTACTTCTCAATTGATTTGCAGATTTGAACCATAAATATAGTCGTTGTATCCCGTTTTCCTCAGGAAATCTTCCCCCCTTTCTTATGGAAAATTCACTAGTTCCTCATTTTACTTATCTGTCGCATAAGAAAGATGTAAAAATACTTCTGAACTGATTTGCAAATTGAAATCGGTATATGCTAAAAGTGAAACCTTATTACTTAGGAAATCCTTCCTTCTTTCTTATGGAAAAGTCTTTAGTTCTAAAAAGTCTCAATTACCTTAATTACTTCTCAATCGCATATTTGTAGTAGGTATACTAAACTTATTCCTAAGGACATCATCCCTTCTTTCTAAAGGACAATTCACTAATTCTTAAGTTTACTCAATTACTTTACAATTGTTTTGCATATTTGAAGCATAGTCGATAGCTACTAAAACTAAAGACTATATTACTCAGGAAATCTTCCCTTCTTTCTGAAGGAAAATTCACTAGTTCACTGGTGAGAAATTTATGATAATATCAATTGTAAGTTTACTCACCAGCAGCAAAACAAAGATCTGAAGATACTTCGCAATTGAATACTGAAATGAAAAGAAGATAAAAGTGTAAATTTAATAAGTTTACTAATACTAGTTAATTGCAGTGTATGGGAAGATTGTAAAAAATGTTTATTGTGCAGATGTGTGTGATGTAAGAGGCAGCTGCCATAAAGCGGCAAAAAAAAAGCGATCGCTAGATCAAACTATCTATCGATCGATCGATCGATCTATAGATAAGAGATATTACAGTTGAGTTGGCCAAGATAGTCAGCACACTTTACACAAATAGAAAAAACAAAAAAAATAACAATTGCATTTGCGTTGCTCAATGGGGCACTGCAAAGTTGAGTTGACGCCAATCGTTGAGCCCCAGCAAAGCCCCCACCAAAAAGTATCTCTATCTATCTATCTATCTATCTATCTTACTAGCTAGCTTCTATGATAGCTGTTTGTATATAGTTCTCTCGGGGGATTTAGTGCCAAAGACGCTGTAAACGATTTTTAAGCCTTTTTTCCCCCGTCGCAAGTTGTGTGCGCGTGATAAATGAAATAAGGTGAAACTTAAGTCGATGTTACGATATTTGTTTGATTGCATCAGTGATCGCAATTTGGTGATCACACATTTCACATTTTTACAATCTAACTTCTTCTTCTTAATTTTTCGCACTGACTCAGGCATGAATCATCGATCGGTTCAGGGTCTGTTTTGGGCTTCTCAATGGGGGTTTTACGTAGTGCTTAACACTGTTTCCTATCAGTGCCAAAAAAACGAAAACAAACGAAATTATTTACGTTTACTGTAGCTATCTATGGACAGTTCTAATCGCAGTGTACATCATTTAGTTGTAGTTTTTTTTTTTTTCGTTTTTTGGTTTGTCTTGTCTCTTTGAATTGGCCAATGACGCTGTCGATAAGCTTCAACATTTGGGGCCCATAAATCGCTTCCAGTTAAACTCATTATATAATTGACCATTTTGATGGCATATTACAATGTACTTTGGCTCCTCATACATAATTACCGAACCCAATTTCAAGTACTTTGACCCAACTTCCAACCAGCTGCCTGCTCCTAGCTGTTATCCTAGATGGATGTCCTGTTCGTCCCTCCCCTCAATCAATCAATCAATAAATGCGAACGCATAATTCATGGAGTGAAAAACCTGCTCCCGAAACCGACTGTCCATCATTTATGTACGAGTCTATTGTCAGAGTGTCTATCGATTGTATGTTACACTGAGTGAAATGACAAAAAACCGAGCTTGCAATACAATATAATATTTGGGGGCTAAATAAATATTGATCAGGCCATACAATTTTATTGCAAAGAAACGTTAATTAAACACTTTACATTACATTAAAGATATAAACTGCGTTGCGGCTGTTATGAATATCGGAATTTTAAGAAATATCATATCATATCAAAACAGCTGTTATTTCGCTGAAAAAACTCATCTTATATCTAAGTTCACTTGGTTAGTTTTCCTTCAAAACTAATGATAGTCTACTATATCAACAACTATTTATGTACAATAGTTTAGTTCAGTATAATAAGCATATTCTGAAAATTTCAGCTGCCTAGCTTTACTCTTAGCCGAGTTCACTTAGTTAGGTTTAGCTAAAAAAGAGTGTTTGATACTTTACATTGCTTAAACTTCATATGATATTCATCATACTCATATGATATTCATATGATATATTTTACATTACAATTAAAGACATAAATCGATGCAGCTGTTATGCATCTAACTAAAAGAAATATCATACAACAACTAAACAGCTGTTATAGATCTAAAATATATGTATATTCCATATGCGAAATGTAGCTGAAAAAACTCAACTTATATCTGAGTTCACTTGGTTAGGTTTGCTGCAAGACTAGTGATAGTTGACCAAGTCAACAACTTTTGGTCTATAATAGTATAGGTCACTATAATAGAGATATTCTGAAAATTTCAGCTGCCTAGCTTTACTCTTAGCCGAGTTCACTTGGTTAGGTTTAGCTATGAAAATGAATGCACGTAGAAACTTTCAATTATATGCGATATTTCTATGATATGTAATTAAATATCACTTAACTGACTACAATTTTCACTCAGTGTATACTTCACCCACCCCCTCCCCATTCCCTCGCTGTCTGACCAACTGAAGAAGCACTAAAATGGGGATAACATTGGTTTTTGTGTCTGGTGCTCTTCCACCCACCCACTCAGTCTATCTCCCTCTCTGTCATTCTCTGTCTCTCTTTATCATCCCCTCTGTGTATCGGTGTGTGTATCTTGCAGATACCCAGATACACAAGTGTTGCCCAGGTAACTAAAACCATGAGAATTGTACATAACAAACCAAAACGCAAGTTGGGAATGGGGCTGCTCTCCTCATCCTACACAACTACATACATATACTTATATATAGGGGTGGATCCGCACTGCCTCCCCCTACTCCCCCACTCCCTCCCAGACTCGCTCTGCTTTGTGTGCTGCGGGTTGCGCTACTTCTGCTGCTGCTGCTTTGGCTGATGTTGTCATTGGCCAGCCGCCACCTTCAGTTTGTTTGCCCGCATGATTTCATCTGAACGAAGAAGAAGCAACAACAGCAGCAGGTAAAACAAGCTTTAACTGCTGCTGCTGCTGCTGGATGCAATAACAGCAAATCGATAAACTGTTCTCGTTTCAATGTATCTGCAGCTGTTTTGTGGTTCGTTGACTAAATGCAGGCGTGTGCGTTATATACACCAACACACACACACACACACATGCATACATCTGGCATGACTAGTCGCGCATTATGCTGTGTATCTGCCAACAACAACAACAACGACAACAGAAAAAAATCAATGCGCAGCAGCAGCAACAGCAGCCACCGCAAGCAGAGCAGAGTAAACGAATCACAAAAACGCAAGTCACGCGGGAGATGTATGTACACTCACACACACACACACACACGCATACAGACAGCCGCGCCATCATTGTGCGTGTGTGTGTGTAGAGAATAGAACGACGATGTAAATGGTCGGTCCTGCGCAGCAGCAGAAGCTGAGACAGAGATAGCAGCAGCCGAGAGGCTGCTGTGGTTGGTTCACACACAGACAGAGCAGCGATACACGCACACACACACATGCATACATCGGCACAGACAGCGACTGCGCTGCGCTGCTCCTGCGCCACAACGAGAACAAATCTCAAATGAGCAAAAGGAAATACATATGTACATACGAATGCGAAGGAAACACAGCGCCAAAAGCTGTGCTGCTCGCAGCTGACGCCGACGCCGACATCGACGCCAGCTGCTGTAGCTGCTCCTCGTCTGCCCAATTGCCAGGCAGTAATTTATCAGCAGCGTTTCTTGCCCAACACAGATGCGACGTCAACGCAGCAGCAGCAGCAGCAGTGTGCTGCCATCGCCTGCGTCAGCGTCAGCAGCGTCATGCGCTCTCTCGCTCTCTTGTCGTGTGCTGCAGTCGTCGTGTGTGTTGCGGACGCTCTCTCATCGCTCGTTTTGCCTTCGTGCCTACTACGAGTATCTATGTGACTTATCTGTGTGAGCATTCGGCATGTGTGCGTGTGTGTTTCACTCTCTCTCCGCTGCTGCTGCTGCTGCTGTTGATGTCGAGAGAGAGCGAGAGCACTCTCTGCTGCTGCTGTGGCGGCTGGCTATGCGCTTTGATTATAGCTACGTAAGTGCTGCTGCTGCTGTTTGGTTTGTCTTCGGCAATGTCGTTGAACGCGAGCCTCGTGTCTTCTCGTCTCGCCTCGTGAGCTGACGACGTCGACGTCGCTGCCGCTGTCGCTACTTCAATTGAATTGTAATGAGCGTGTGGCGGCAATGTTGTTGTTGTTGTTGTTATTGTTCTTGTTGTTGTTGCTTTTGGAAAATTTGTTAAATTTTCGTCGCCAGGTTTACGGTTTTTTGCGTTTTGCTGTCGTTGTTGTTGTTGTTGTTAATGCGTTTTACGCTTTACGTTTTATGTTTAATGTTTCATATTCGTCGCTGCTCTCGCTGTTGTCATCTTCTCCTCCCCCTGTCTTTCTCTGCTACCTTCTGTGACTCTTTCTCTCTCTCTCTTTTACTCTAAACTTCAGCTTGAACTCTAATTTGTTTAAATTGTTTTTTAATTAACTATCAACGACATTTTCTTTTCATTGTTTGTCAGCAAATTTTCGTCTCGTTTTTCGTTTTATTTCTTTCCTCCCTCTTTCCTCGTCTTCTTTTTCTTTCTTTTTGGCTAGTTGGTTCTGAACCCCCTCCCAGTTATAATAGGTTTGTTGTAGTAGTTGTGGGCCATAATGAAGCTGTAGCGAGCGAAAGTTCATGACAGTTAATTGGGATCTGTCTTCGTTTGGATAAGTTGAGATCTATTATCCAAAAGCAGCCGAAACATTATCCAATACTTTACTAGTTAGTTTGTATATATTTCGGATAAGGTGAGATGCATTATCCGAAAGTAGCTAAAACAATGCTGGATAATTGGGATCTTTTATCCGAAAGCAATCGAAACATTATCCAGTACAATGCTAGTTAGTTTATCTACCGCATTTTCGGATAATAGATCTTAATTTATCCGAACTAAGACCGATTCCAATTATCCAAGATTGTTTTAGCTGCTTTCCGATAATATATCGCAACTTTTCGGAAATTATAATAATAATTACATAATAGATCTCATCTTATCCGAACTAATAATAACAATAATGTTAAAATGCGCTACTAGGCAGTAGTATACATATATTACTTTAATCTATGAAAGCATTATCTATGACGAAATTAAGAAAAATGAAATTCTTTTTACCGTTCTTAGACATGATTTCGATTGCTTCGATTATACAAATGAAATACACTATCTTCTCACAAGAAAAGACTAGAAAATGATGGTACAAGATATTGGAAAAGTATATAAAGAAAGATATGTTTTATACTTTATATACTCTATATTTCATTTTTCTTAATTTCGGTCATAGATAATGCTCTCATATATAAAAGTATGATTATATTTAAAGATTTTAAATACGATATGAATTAATATCTTGTAATAATACAGGAAAAGTCTGTACACGATTTGGATAAAAAAAGTAGATTCTAAATTCTTATACTCCTACTGAGAGAAACTTATAACAACAATAAAATAGATACAAGTATATTATTTGAGCAATTGTATAACTGCAAATATTACTCTATTGAACTTCTTAATCTTGAAAAGTATTAATAAAGAGTCAACCCATGTTCATCAGAGCAAAGTTAAACAAAAATCGATTCTATTGCACTACTTAATCTTAAAAAGAATAAATAGTCATCAAGTCATGTTCTTTAGAGCAAAGTTAACATGTATTCCAGAGTTATGACAATTGGATTTCAATTTCTAGCGAAACTATGAAATCAATCATTGATTATCCTTATCGATTTTGTTGCTTGTGGTTTTTTGCTGCGATTCCAATGCATCGATCGTGACTCATGCGATTCAATTGAATGAGTTGGCCAACACTGAGCTGCTGGAATAGCTAAAGATAAGTCTACTAACTATATATACATACATATGTATGTATATACATACATATATAGAGTCAGCTCTAATCGCTTGGCTTTCCCCGACTTTGTTCTGAATGCATTTTGACTGCGTTGTTGTTGTTGTCGTTGTCGTTGTCCTTGACCCTGCTGCGACTTGTTGTTGTTATTGTTGTTGTTGCTGTTGACTAATTGCGGCTACCAGTTTTTCCAATTTTCATGCTGACTTCGAAGCGAAGACGCGACGACGATGCCAGCGTCGTCTTCTTCTTGCTTCTTGTTGCCTTTGCTTGTGCTATTTTTAAATATGGAAACACGCCAACGACGCGTAATAACAATAAATAGTTAACAATATTTTACTGCCCGCTCACTTGATATCCCTCTCTTTCACTCCTCTCTCTCTCGCTATCTTTTTCTTTCTTTCTCTCTCTCTCTCTCTCTGTCAATCTATTTCTTTCTCTCTCTATCTCTCCTTCAATCTTTCTCTCTTTCTCGCTCTCTATCTCTTTCTCCCTGAATGTCTCCCTTTCTCGCTCTCTATCTCTCTCTTTCCGTCTCTATCTATCACTCTTTCTTTCTCTTTCTCTTTCTCTCTGTCTCTATCCACCTTTCTCACTCTTTCTCTCTTACTTTCTATCTCTCTCTCTATATCTCCCTCAATCTCTCTCTCTCTTTCTCGTTCTCTATCTCCCTTTCTCGCTCTCTATCTCATTCACTCCTTCTCTCTCTCTTTCTCTCTCTATCTATCTTTTACTTTCTATCTCTCTCTCTCCCTCTCTCTCTCTCTCTCGCCGTCTCTTCTATCACTCTTTTTCTCTCTTTTTCCTTCTTTCTCTCTCTCTCTCTCTCTTTTACTCTTTTTATCTCTCTCTATTTATCACTCTCCTATTTCTATTCCTCTCTCTCTCTCTCTCTCTCTCTTTCTCTCACTCGTTCTCTCTCTCCTTCTGTCTCTGTCTTACTCTTTCTCCCTCTCTCTCTCTCTCCCTCTCTCTCACTTTCTTTGCTTTGTTTCCTCTCCAAAAAGTTCTTTTAGCAGCAACAGCAGCCAAATTCTTGTTGGTTGCTTGTCTCATTTGCCAAAAATGTTATTCCCCCCTCCCCTCCCCTACACCCCCTGCTCCACTGACTTCTCCTACTTTATCTATGCTCTTTCTCCTTCCTCCCTATCTGCTGCGCACTGGCTTTTGGTCAGCTTTTTGGCCGTCTTTGTTGTCGCTTATCTCTGGGCCAAAAAATGATTGAACGGCTGCTGTTGTCGATGTTGTTGTTGTTGTTGTTGTCGATGTTGTTGTTGTTGCCCCCACATCCTGTACTTGTGCTTTGTCTTCTCATCGTTGTCAGCGACTTCTGCAACACCTTATTTTAATCTTTACTTTCTCTAATCTCTTAAGTTTACTTTTTGCTCTCCTATTCATTATTATCCATTTCAACTTTTTGCTTACCTCAACATTCCACAATTTCTTTTTCTACTCAACATTTTAACTCTTTCTTATTTTATTTTGTTTTTTTTATCGTCTTTTTCTTATTTCCTTTCATTTACATCTCCTTCTTTTTCCCTTTTCTGCACTGTCGATCCTCCTCATCTTTCAGCTTCCACGGCTTCTCCTTCTTCATCTTCTCTTTTCGGTGCTCCATCCAAACTTTTTAGCTTTACTTGTGTTTTGTTTTCGCATTGTTTTTAGCTTCTTCTATAACATTCCCTCTTTTAACTTTACTTTAACTTTTGGCTCTCCTAGTTCTTATCCATTCAAAGTGTTTCATTTACTCTAAGTTTAGTTAATTCTTACAATTTTTTTTTTAATTTCTTTTGCATCTCATTCTCCATTAAACGTTTCTTTTTTTTGGTCTCCCTACCGTTTTTATTCTTTTTCTTCCTTTAGCCTTTTACTCCTTTCCTTCTCCTTCATCGTTGCTTTGTCTTCTCTTTGTTTTCAGCCCCTTCTATAACACTCTCTCTTTTAGCTTTATTTTTTACCTGATTAGCGTTAGCTTTATGCACTTTTATGACTTATCCTTATTTCAAATTTAATTTCACTCAGTGTTCACATCGACTTTCTTTCATTTATTTCCTATATCCTTTACTCCTCTTCCGCCTTTCTTTAATTTCTTTTTTTTATCACCTTTTTATCTCTTCCTTTGCTTCGTTTCTTTCATTTTGGTGTCCTCCTTTTGCATTTAACTCCTCTCTCTTTGCCTCCTCATCTTCCTCAGCTTTCACTCCTTCTTCTCCCTACTTTTCAACCTTTTCTCCCATTTCCCCCCTTGGGTATTCTTCCCGCTCACACTCTCTTTCCATCAAGTGCTGCTGCTGTTGTTGTTGTTGTTGCGCCTTTGATGTGGTCGCTTATCTAATCGACATTCATCAGTCGCCAACGACGACGTCGTCGTCGTTTTTCTCTTTCCCCTTCCCTTTCCTTCCGCCCCATGTAAGATTAGCGAAGCTGCGACGCCACAAAACTGAAGATAGCAGATACCAGAAAGAGAGTAAGAGAGAGAGAGGTAGAGAGAAGGAAGGGGGGAAGCTTTGCTCTGTGTTTGTTGCCTTGTTTCATTGGCTTCTGGTTTTTCTTTTTTGTTCTATTCTGTTGCTGTTGTTGTTGTTGTTGTTGCCCCCTTTCCACCTGTCATCTTTCCCTGTCCTTTGGCCATGCAATCTCCTCATTTATTTTTTTTGGTATTTTTATGACACCTTCCGATAGGCGCAACAATTATAAGAACACACATACCGATTATTTAACGAACGCAAGCAGATAACAATTTGAACTAGCGACGACTCAAATACCCTGGAAAACATTTTTTGCTGCAATTTCGAAAATAAACAATTTGTCTTTAAATTCTTTCAATTCTATTTCATCAATGAAAATTGGGGCTTTGAAAATGAATTCATATAAAAAATAGAATTGTATTCAACAACTTTATTCACTCTATATTATTTCTGTTATTAAATTTATGCAATATTGAATTCACTAAAATAATCAGCAAATAAAATAATTTTACTCTTAAATTATTTGTACTCTAAACTAAAGAATTTCTATGTTCAAATTTTTATTTCATATTTAGTTTTAAATGAAACTATAAGCAATAATTATGAGAAATCTAATTTCGCAAATTCAAATTATAACAAAATTATATTGCTGCACAAGCATATTAACAAAATATTTCATTAATATTGTATTAATATTTTCCTCATCGTTTTCTGTCCCTTCTATAACACCCTATTTTGCTTTTATATCTCTAACCTCAAACTTAAAGTTTTGCTCTCCTATTACTTATCTATTTAAACTCTTTGTTTATTTCATCTTTTTAAATATTTTAATTAAAATTTCTTTTTCTACTCATCATCCTTTTTAACTCTTTCCAGTTATATTTTGTTTTTCTTATTATTCTTTCCTACTTAAGCAATTTTGTCTTTTTCTCCTCTTTTTGTTTTTTTCGTTCCTCATTTTCATTCATAACTTATCCATTTAAACTCTTTTTTTCACTCTTTCAAATTTTGTTTTCTCTTTTTCCTTCTTTCTCTACACAAATTACAGGGTATCTATAATGTTAATATAAATGAGACATTTTCAAACTAAAGCTGTATCCACAGCTAACGCTCTTGCTTAATATAATTACAGGATATCTGAAGAAGATTGCATTGAAATAAATGGCGAGTTACCCGTTTGTGTCTTCGGTATGATTACAGGGTATCGAAGTGCATATATTTATATATTGATTTCACATGTTTTATGGCACGTTGCGTCGTCGTCGTCGTCAGTCGTCGTCGGTTCCAGCTTCAGTTCTAATTCCAAAAGTCACAAGGCAAATGACAAAGCGAGATAGAAGAATGGTGAATGGGCAAAAGGATGGAGAGAGCGAAGAGGTGGTGATGAAGGGGGGCGAAGAAGAGAGGGGGGGAGGGCGAAAGAGAGCAAGTGACGCATAGAAAGAGCGCAACTGTACTTTTTTTGTACTTTTGTATTCAATGCTGGTCACACATCTTGCGCAAGATTCGATCATAAACCACAAATGTGCACGGCTCTTTCTCTCTCTCTGTGTGTGTGTGTGTGTGCGTGTGTATGTGTGTGTAAGTGTGAGTGTGTGCATAATCAATGAAACTGTGCGCTGATAGCTGATATGGCATTAACTCTATCAAGGTGTTCGAGCTGTATATATATTATACATATTAGCATAACGCTTCTAATCTTGCAGACTTGCCCCGCATGAATGCTCCACTTTTTTTTCTGCCACTGTATGTGTGTGTGTTTTAATATATGTATATAGATATAGGTATATATATGTATGTAGGTGTACATTTAGTCAAGGTAAATCGTTTATCTGGCGGAGGGAAATGCCAAACACTCAGATTTCGATTTCGAATTTGATTCTCATGCTCGCGATGTTAATTTTAATGCATAAAATACACTGCACGAAATTTCGCTATAATAGGAAATAACTTTGATCTTAAATTATTTATACTTCAATATTATTATATTTTAATGTGAATTTAATCAAATCAAATAAATTTACTCTTAAATTATTAATACTTCAATATAATTTAAATTTAATACGAATTTGAGCAAACTAAATAATTTTACTCTTCTTTACGCTAAAGAATTTCTGTATTACAATATTTATTCTATATTTTTCTTTTCTAAAATAAAAGTAGAAACTATAATTATGTAAAATATATAAAATATAATACAAATTGTAATACAGAATTGTTTTTGTTTTAATTATAAACAATTTAAGCGTAAAATTTGTAATACAGAAATACTTGTATTTAAATTACAACTAATTTAAGTGTAAAATTTCAATTTCAAATTATAAAAAAAATATATTTTTTCATTTAAAATATTCAAGCAAATCAACGTATTTAATAAAGCTGGCAACTTTTTCAATATAAATATATTATAATACGAATTCGAGAGAATGAAATCAGTTTACTCTTAAATTATTTATACTTCAATAAAATTGTATATATTTTAAGAAAGTGAAATAATTTTACTCTGTACATTTCTGTACATTTTTTTTTTAAATGAAAGTAATTATGTGAAATCAATTTATTAAAATTAAAATTACTACGAATTAATATTTAAGAGAGAAATTCGATTAGCTTTCGTTTATTTAACTAATATTTGAAGTCCCTCATATAAAAATAGACTTTATTTTTGCTCAAACTCAAATTATAACAAAATTAAATTCTTAATTGGCATTTGAAGCAATATTTCAGCAAATCTTCATTGAGAAATTATACGAGTATTCATTAAAGATATTAATAATATTTCAAAATTTAATAAAAATTAAAATTATTATAAAAGTACTTACATCAAGTGATATTAAATACGTTTAGTGCCATCTGTAAAGAGAAAAATGTAAATAATAAGTAAGTTTCGTTTCAGTTATAATTCAATTAAATAATATTTTCGTAATATCGCATTTCATAGTATTCATTTCGCTGAGTGTATTTTGAATGTGAATTCTTTTTGGTATCTGGGAGCTGAGCTGACCGCTGTGGCACGTCATGTTTTCTGTTCTCTGTTCTCTGTTGAGCTATGTACATATATATTATTAAGGGGAGGGGAGGGGAGCTGGCTTATGCAATAATTGGTCAAAACAGGAAGACGTGTTCAAAGTCAATTTTTGTGTTCAATGCAATGCAATGCAAACACACACACACACAAATGCACAAAGTCAAGACAATTCGTGCTGCTTTCCTCCCGCTTTCGACCCCTTTGTCCATCACTAAGCTCTATCCCTCTGTCTTCCCCCCGTCCACCCATTTGACTACTCTATAAATTATAGAGTATGGCATGCTGCAGCAGTCTTCTTATCACCAGTTGAACACATAACAACTTAAACATACACTCACATATTTTCGCTGCGAGGGCAGTTTGTGGAGTTTCTGTAGCCAGAAAACTAAGTTAGAAAACAGTTCAATAAAAAAGTGCAAATAATGTTAAAATATATATGGGAGAAGTATTTATAAAGAGAGAGTATTTCATTAAAGCAATTCAAAAGGTTTCCTGTGATAAACTTCATTGGGAATGAGCAAATTTCAAGGAAAATCTGTCGTGAAGAGCATTATTATAATGTATTCGTATGTAAAAGGCAGCAGAACTTATCTCGAACCCTATAAAGTATATATATTCTTAATAATTCTTATATTAATGCTTATATATATTCTTGTTCAGCATCAACAACCGTGACAATATAGCCATGTTCGTTCCGTTTGTCTGTTCGTCCTAGATCTCTGAGACTATATGAGATAGAGCGAATTTTGTTACAGAGAATTATAAATATGGTGGTTATGATTGCGATCAAATAGAAATTATGGCAAATATTTAATAAATACTTTTGTATGGTAAATAGCGCCAACTGCAATAGCAGCAATCTGGTATATTTGACCTCTATACTACCAAACAAATATACCGTAAAAATACTAAACAAAATGTCAATGGCCAGATTTGGTATATTCGAAATATGCCAGAGTGTAGTACTTGAACTATATATCAAATATATATTCGGTATATTTTTAGTATGTTTGCGATATATTTTGGGAATAACAATAATAAAATTTATATTACCAAATATGACATTCGGTATTTTTGTAGTGTTTTAGTGGTATATTTTGAGAACAACAATAATACCAAATATGGCCAGAGTGTAGTACCTTAACGATATATATCAAATATAGATTTGGTATATTTGTAGTATATTTGCGGTATATTTTGAGAATAACACTAATAGTACCAAATATGACATTCGGTATTATTTAGTATTTTAGTGGCAAATTTTGAGATCAACAATAATAATTGGTAATAATAATAATTGGTATTTTTTGAAGTATTTTTGTTGTTCATTTTGAGAGTAACACTAATAGTACTTCATCGATATACCAAATGCGGTTTTTGGTATAATTTTTATGTGTTTTTATACTATATTATTAGATATATTTTTAGAATAATATCGCACTGTTTTGCTCATATTCCGGGTATCTCACAGTCGAGCACACTCAACAGAGAAATATCAGACTATCATTATATATATATTATATTCCGGGTATCTCACAGTCGAGCACACTCAACTGTAGCTTTCTTACTTCTTGAACATTATATGAGAAATGTTAGATTATGTTTTTTTTTAAATACATTTTTGTGGCTAAGCTAATGTTTTGATTTCCTTTTTGTACTTTTTAAACTCTTGCACATAATTTAAAAGAGTTTAAAAAGTGCAACCATAAAAAGTGTAGAAAATATTTCGAGCTACCCTCGCGATTGTAAATGCGAATTTTTATTTGAGCGGGTATCTGCAGTTAGTAATCCCCTGTGCAGCGCCAGTGTCTGAGTGCTGTGATAAGCGATCGATTGGCATTCTCTATATATATATATATATATATGTATATATAGAATGACAGTGTATATGGAAACTGAAACTCATCAAGTATGAATTGGAAATGTCTGAAAGTCATAGAATGTAATCGCGGCCATTAAATGTATCTCATGACATGAGCTCAACGACTCAGTCAGGTCTCTCTTCATATATACAATATATATATTATATTTGTTATGACTGCGAAACGTGCGCTACAAAAAATGCTGTAAAGCCCCTTCTCCTCTTGAGTCTTTCCCCCTCTCTGTACAGAGAGTAGAGTATTCACTTTTCGATTGATTTGCATCGCCATCGGTTTGTCTCCGATTTCGCAGCTTCAACTAGAACCAACTCGAACAATTTATCAATTTTGAATTGGTCAACATTTGTTTTTTCTGTTGTTTTTTGTAGTCACTCGCTTGTTACCCAATTTGCTGTGCTCCACATTATGCTCTCATCGCTCTATCGCTGACTACGTGCCACAAAAAATGCTCGCATAATGCGCATGATGCGTCTCCAAGCGAGAAGAATGAAATTGTTGCACCTCACCTTCTCTTTCTTGTTGTTAGTATTATATATTATAAAATAATTTCTAGCATGCGCCGCTTGCATCACAAAGGCAGCGCACAAAATGCAGGTGTAAAAATATTACATAAATACTCGACAGCTACACAACAACAACAAAAAACAATAGCTGAAAACGTTGCAAGAATTTCAGAATCGATCAAAATTCATTCATCTCTCTATTCTCTACACAAAATATTACATCTAATATCGATCAAAATTCATGTATCTCTCTATTCTCTACCTACGATATTAAATCTAATATAAATATCATAATAAGAATCGATCGCAACTCAAATATCTCTATTCCCTAAAATAGTAAATCTCATATAAATACAAGCCAAAGAAATTTGTCCGCTAGTGCTTTTAATTATAGCTAACCTTATTAAGTAAAACAATTAAAAATATAAATATACTGCACCTTGCTAAATCTTGTATTTTGGAATAAGCAATTTGTGCTTAATAAATTTTAAAATGATTCATTGTTAAAGCTATACATTTTCAATAAAACCTAACCTAACAAGAGAGCTAAAGAATAAAAGCATAACACTGCGGTATTATTCTTAAAATATATACCAAATTCATATACCGCAAAAATACTAAATATACATAGAAAGCTATATATTTGGTATATTGATATAATTACTACAAACAAAATATGCCATAGAGTGAAATATACCGTCAAATACTAAAACATACCGAAGGCTATATTTGGTACATCCAACATGGTAACATCCAAAATGTTATATATTCTCAAAATATACCAAAATTATAGCGCGAAAATACTAAAAGCTATAGCCGAAAGCTATATTTGGTATTGCTAGAATACTACACACACAAAATATACCATAGAGTGCAAGAGTGTGTACAAGAATAATAATATACCAAAAACTGTATGTGGTATATTTAAACGACATTTGAAATATACCATTCGCAAAATGCCGAAGGCTATATTTGGTATATTAACAAAGTAATGCATTCAAAATTTACAATCGAGTTAAAAATAAACCAAATAATCAGTCAAAAGCTATTTTTAAATAATAATAATAAATAATCTCTCAATACAACCATTATTCTAAAAATATACCATAATTATACCGTGAAGAGACTAAAATATACCGAATGGTATTTTTGGTATTTCGATATTGTACTGCTTTAAAAATATATCAGATTTCAGCCAAACGAATTTCTTAAAAACCTTCAATAATTTGTATATATCTTTTCGCTGTTGACCCTGATCAAGAATATACTATATACTTTATGGCAACGGTTCTGACAGGCGAAACCTTTTACATATGTTTCCACCCGGCACAAGCTATATAAAAACTTACTTTCTATGTAAAATTTAAACTTCTTTTTCTCAAATAAATGTATTTCAAAAGAGTGGACGTATTTGAAATACGAACTAAAGAAAATAAACCAAAGTCACCCTTTCTTAATCTAAGACAGATGAATTAAAGTTGAAAAAGTAAAAACAAAGTGTTCAAAAAGTAAGTCAAAAAAAAAAAGAAACAAGCAAAAAAGATTCTCACTGCTTACAATCTATAATATAGAATACAAAAGATTCGTTGGAGACTAATATATTTGTATAACAAACACTTTTAAAAGAATATTTCATTATTTTCAAAACAAAACTAACTTTTGCTTTTTACATTTATTAGCAATTTGAAAATAAATAAATGAAATGAATTTTTCTCAGATTTATAGATTGCATTTATAAGATTCCCTTTTCGCTTAAATTGCACAACTCTTTAAACAAATAGAGCAATTATTGTACTTGTTACTAAAGGGTGAAGAATGGATAAAAAAGAGTTAAGAGAGTGTGAGAAAGCTGAGCAAGTGTTATGCATATACATTATGTATATAACATATCAGAGAGTGTGTTCTCTGATATGTTGGCAACTTGACTTGGCTTTAATCTCACTTTCAGTTTTCATTTAAGCTGGACAAATTCTTGAAAGGCATTGTCATAAGATAGTCGAAGAGCAACAACAACTTGCTTGCTTGCTTTTCTTTTCTTTTTCTTTTCATTTTCGTTTTCATTTGTGCAGTTGTTTATTTTCGTTTTCCTTTGCCCAATTTCCATTAAGAAGTAATTACGTTTGCTGCTCATTAATTTCGTGATCGCATGCCATGTTCAAATGCACGTGAGACGATGAGCTGAGAATGTAGACGGAGGGGGAGACTAAAGACTAAACTACTATTACAACAAATAGGAGCACGAGTCCGGTTCGCAGGGACAGCGTCGTCAGGGGCTTGGCAACCAAGCAAGCAACAACAACAACAACAAAAAGATGTTGCTGCAACACCTGCCACACATTCAACTGCAACTGCAACTGGCAACGGGGGTAAAACTCAACTCACAACTTGCAGCAACTCGCAACTCGTTGCAGCTGCCTTATTTTATTTTATTTTTCGTATTCATTAATGTTTTTTTTGTTGTTGTTGGTCTCCCTCGCTTTTGCGTTGCGCATACGCCACGTAGCACTCAAATCAAAAATCTAGTTCAGTTAACAAGCTCCACCCAGCAGCAGCAGCAGCAGAGAAGAAATAATGAACAATGGCCAATGAAGCCGAAGCCGAAGCCACCCATCAGAGGCGACCGCTAATCAATCATGCCGCATGACCACAGCACCAACAACAGCAACAGCCACAACAACAACAACGAACAACAACAACAACGAGCAACAACGAGAATTGAATCGTAGTTAACCTTCTGCGTTTAACACAGTTTAACACGGTTCAGCAAATGGCACTTTCCAATGAAAGAAAGTTTACAAACAGAGAGAGAACCTTTTTTCATCAACTGAACACCAATTACAGCAAGTGCTTTTCATACATTTCAACTTCACTTTAGTTGTGAGCCAAAAAATTGAAATTGTATTAGATCTCTTTAAAAGAAAACCTTCAAATTGTAGAATACTAATAAAATATATTCAAAATTTACCATAGAGTTGAAGAGCGTGTATAAAAATAATAATAATATACCATACACTATATTTGGTATATTGAAATAGTAACTACATTTGAAATATACCACAGAGTTCAATAGTGAATATTCAAAAACCGAAAACTATATTTGGTATATCGCTAATGTAAAAGTATTTCTTTACAAAATTTTGAAATTTACTAATTGATGATATTACAGTCGAGTGGGCAAAAAGACCATAGTATATATATATATAAATACCATAATATTATATATACAATATACCAAAGTTTATATTTGGTATATCGATATGTTATTTTTTAAGCTTTTACGTTAAATATAAATTGTTATATTATAAACTAAACTTTTAATTGGAATAAGCAAATTTGTGCTTAATAAATTTTAAAAGTCACTCATTGATTTATTACAGTTGAGTGTGAGATACCTGTTAAACAATTTCAACCATATTCCTAAAATATACCAAAAATATACTGCTAATATACAAAAACTGAAGACCATATTCATATATATTCATATCGTATGTGAACGAGTGTGAAATACAAGCTTTAAAGCAACATACTTAAAATATACCAAAAATATATCGTGAAAATACTAAAATATACCAAAGTCTTTACTTGGTGTAACAATATTGTACTAAGTTATTTGTTCAAGCGACTAAATTATTGCTTGGTTTCAATATAAATTGTTATTATATTATCTAAAGATTAGGCTGAAACATTCTAAAAACTCTAAGAATCTTTAAAACATTCTAAGGTTGCTTTCATTGACATTTATTTAACTCATTGTTTAGTCTTAATGTTGCTTTATATATAAATTGCTCTCATATATTAAATGGGTAATAATATTTATAGATAGCCGAAATTTTTGAAATATGTCAAATCATAAAAATGAAAAAAACTGAAGCCATAATTATACTGAAATTTTCAGAATGTCCAAAACAAAACAAAACAAAATCGACTATTTTAAAGACTGTGTTTGGTATTAACAGTATAAGCCACTAAAACAATAAAAAAAAAAACTAAAGATCACAAAAAATGCAAATAAATCAAGCCAACATATATAATTTGAAGATTTAGCAACTCAAGTGGCTATGGCAAAAAAATTGAGCTGAATAGCTTCAGTAGTTGCTGAGTTCCTAAAGGTTTTTGTGCTGCTGGAGAAGCTTCCAAAGATTCCAAAGCTGGAACAATGGCGAGTCTGTCCCAAAAAGTCGCAAATGTTTAAGAGGAAGAGGAAGTTGAAGAGTAAGAGGAAGCACAGAACGAAGAACGAAGAACGGAGCAGACCTTGAAACAGTTCAAAAACGTAAACGGTTCAGTGATCATTGGATGTAAAAATACAAAAAAAAAAACACACACACACACACACAGAAGAAGAAAAGAAATAAACGGGAGAACAGAAACAGAAAGAGAAACAGACAAAGCAGAAGCTGGAAGATAATGAGCATAGCATTCGACTACGAATGAATGAAAGAGAGAGAGGGAGAGAAAATGCGAGCAAGAGGGGGAAAGAATTGCGGCACAACATCCGTCATCTTGGCTGTGGATGAGCTTGACTTCGACTGCGACTTCGAAGCTGACTCTGGCATGCCATGATGATGATGATGATGATGATGTTGATGATGTTGATATAGGGGTCTCTCTCTGGTCTGGTCCGATCTTCGGAGTCAAGGGGCTCTTGACTTTGGCGTGCGCGCTGATCTGCCTGACTGCGTCCAAGAGGTCGACGACGATGTTGTTGTTGCCTCTCTAACTCTCTCGCGAGTCTCAAAGTCTGCGTCTGCTCTTGGTCAAAAATCGTTGAGCCGTTGAGAGAGGCAGTCAGTCAACAAAACAGTCAGGCGGCGGCAGTCGGGCAGCAGCCTATTACCCATTATCAGTGTTGGTAAACGTCAGTCAGCTGTGCAGCTTTGCTTAGCTGCCTGCAGTTGCCATTTGTGGTTGCGTCTGTTGCTGTTTTCCACCTTTCTCTTTACTGCCACTCTTCAACCTGATGCAAAATGCGCAAGATCATAAAACGCCATTCAAATACTGTATGCAAAGTCGCACGTTGGTCGATGCCAATGACTGCACTGCCACATACCCTGTAAGTTCAAACTTCATTCTAAAATAAACTTTGGCTCTGAATTTCGTCAGTCGAATAAAATAACAAAAAATTTGTGCGATGTAATTTGCAGTAATTATGAAAAAAGTGTCTTAGGTTTGTCACATTGTAAAGCAAAAGCGCTTGAACGACTAGCAGCTACCCTGCAAGTCACCGACAAATGTTGAAATTTCAGAACTTAGTGTGTTTAGTATTCAAATAAAATTAAAAATACAAATTGTTTGAAGGAAAAAGTATGAAAATTAAGAAAGCGTTTGCTGAACTGGCAGTTATCCTATAATTCTTTAGCTTGCTGATATTAATACAGAGATATCTTAGTATCTTTGATAGCAGCAAATCATTTTTATAGTTACAAAATGCAACAACTTCATGCAGAACATACAAAAAACAAGTAAGGAAGCTAGGGTCGAGTGTGCGAGATATACACTTTGCATGAAAGTTAAAAGTGTGGTATTACATTTAAAATATACCAAATTAATATACCACAAAAATACTGAAAATATACCAAAGGCTGTATTTGGTATAGTGCCACATTTAATGCAAATATACCACAAAATACTAAAAAATACCAAAACGGTATATTTGGTATATTGATGTAGTACACTTTCTAAATTAATATACCGCAAAAATACTAAATATATATATTTGGTATATTGGTGTAGAACTATATTTAAAATTCATATGCTTTAAAAATACTAAAATATACCAAACGTCATATTTGGTATATTGATGAGATATCCACTTACTATTTTAAATAAAAGCAATACAGTGCAGTATCAATTTTAAAATATACCAAATTAATATACAGCAAAACTATTGAAAATATTGCAAATGATATATTTAATATATTGATATGGTACTACATTGAAAATATTGTATATCATTGAGTACAAAATATACCAAATTGTCAGTAGGAATTTTTGCCCATACCAAAGTATTTCTTAAAAACTTTTACAATTTCTGTCTGATAAATACTGTAGTTGTTATTGTATGTACTTTAGCTTTAGCCTCAACATTAATCTTTAAATCATCTGAGGTGATATCAACTTGACTTTTTTGCTATTAAAGTTACGTTTAGTAAAGAAGCAACTAAAATTGCTAAGTCAAGCAAGTGATCGAAATAAAAGTAAAATAATTACAGTGTATAAATTAGGATTAACTTGAGAATCAGCCATGATCGGAATCATGAATCAACTCTACAGCTACATGGGTTGTATTACAGGGTATCTAAGCAGTGCGTCAAAGCTGTTGGCTGCAACTTTTTTTTTGGGCGCTAAATCTTCAGCTACACAAAATTTGCCTAGCTCTTGGTGTTTTGTATCTTTCAATGTGTATTTGTATCTGTATCTGTATCTTTAACACTAGCAATGGCTGTGTTGCCGCTGTTGCTGTGTTGCTGTGTTGCTGTGTTGCTGTTGCTGTTGCTGCTGTTGCTGTGTTGCTGTGACTGGCTTTAAGTCTGGGGTCTGGGGTCTGGGTCTCTTTAAAGTGCCCCTGGCAATGTTGGCTGCCTGACAACGCCCCGTCGCCGTTGCCAGTTGCCAGTTTGTCGTTGTTGTCGTCTTCATTGTTGATGTTGTTGTTGTTGTTGTTGTTGTTGCTGCTGCCGGTAATGATCTTTAACCAAGCGTAACGTTTGCTTTCAGTGCGTCCACATCTGCGTCGTCATCATTGCCGCCACCACCACCAAACAGCAGCAGCAGCAACATCATTATCATCTCAGTCACAATCATCATCATCATGATCATCTTCTTCCAGGCAGACATTAACCTGGCTCAACTCCTCCCGCTTTTCTCATTTGTCTCCCCCTATTTTTTTTTTGTGTTGTGTTGTTGTTAAATGGCGTCGAGTCAGCGCCAAGCTTCCCGGCCAGATAAAAAAGATACAGTCAGAGGCTACAGATACACAACTACAGATACATATTTATTGGTGTCTCTCTCTCGTTCTCTGTGTGTGTGTTTGTGTGTGCAACATTAATGATCAGCGAGGCAGTCAGACCTTGATTTTTCATCAAGTTGCCATCTACCACTCGAATCCATGTGAAGCCGGTTGCTGCTGTTGCTGCTGCTGTTGCTGTTGTTGTTGCTGTTGTTGCGGTTCAGGGCAACTGCCCCTCGATAACTGCAGATACCACTGAACACTGAACAAACTCTTGGCGAGCGCGCGTTAAATGCAAAATGGGGCATCCAAGTGAGCAAATCATTAAAACTCCAACTTCCAACTTCCAACTCGAAGTCGAACTCAAAGTCATAAAAAAAACAGAAAGAGTTTGAAGCATTCTGAACATTAACAATCTTAATTCTCGCTCAACATAAATAAAATACACGCAAACTTATCTGATAACCTTCTCAAGTTTGTCTGATTGAATAACATATTTAAAGCACTACCAAAACAAAATGAACATTTAAAGCATTGTATAAAAACACAATGAAAGAAAAGTGGCAAATAAAAATGAAAGCTGAAGCTGAAGAAAAACTAACATAAAAAATAATAATAAATATAATAAAATTAAATGAAATAAAATGGAATTAAATTAAGTAAAATAAAAAGAAAGAGAATATATAGTAAAAGACAAATAATTGAAGCTGAGTTAAATAGAATAGAATAGAATAAAATGGAAGTGGAAGGGAATAAAACTAAATGAAATAAAATAGAATAGAATGGAATGAAATACATTGAAATGGAATGGAATGAAATGAAAAGAAATGGAATGAAATGAAATGAAATTAAATGAAATAAAATAAAATGAAATTAAATTAAATGAAATAAAATGAAATGAAATGAAATAAAATGAAATTAAATAAAATAAAATAAAATAAAATAAAATAAAATAAAATGAAATGAAATGAAATGAAATAAAATGAAATAAAATAAAATAAAATAAAATAAAATAAAATAAAATAAAATAAAATAAAATAAAATAAAATAAAATAAAATGAAATGAAATGAAATGAAATGAAATGAAATGAAATGAAATGAAATAAAATGAAATAAAATAAAATGAAATGAAATGAAATAAAATGAAATGGAATGAAATGAAATTAAATGAAATTAAATGAAATTAAATGAAATGTATTAAAATGAAATGAAATGAAAAGTAATAAAATGGCATAAATTAATAATTGAATCAGAGTACAAAAGAATAAAATGAAACAAAATGGAACTGAAAGAAATGAAATCGAATGCAATGTATAGAAATGGAATAAAACGAAATGAAATCAAATGAAATGAAAAGAAATAAATTGGAATGACATAGAATGGAATGAAGAGAAATTAAATGAAATAAAATGGTATAACATTAAATATAATATAATTAAATGAAATAAAAAAAGGTTTAAATTCTAAAAAAATGAAATGAAATGAAATGAATTTCATTCCATAATAAAATGAAATGCAATAGAATGAAACGTAATGGAATGAAATGAAACGTAATGGAATAAAATGGAAGATTAATAAACGGAATCGAATGGTATTACCTAAGATAAAATGGAATGGAATAAAACTATGTGAAATGATATAAATAAAATGAAGTGAATCGAATTGGAATCAAATGAAATTAATAGAAATGAAATAAAATTAAACGATGAGACATGAAATTAAATGAAATAGAATAGAATAGAACAGAATGGCATAAAATGAAACAAAATGAAATAGAACAAAATGGAATAAAATGAAACAAAATGAAACGAAATAAAATGTTATGGAATTTAATTTAAAGAAATAAATTGAAATAGAATTGAATAGAAAAGAATATAATACAATTAAATGAAATGAAAATTATGCATACATATAAATGAAAATAACCACTAACATATAAAACAGGAGTTTTAAATAGGAAGTTTAAGTTGAAGTGGACTAAATTGAATTGTTGTAAACATAAAACAATAATGTAACTATGGCTAAAATGAATAAATAAAGCAAATAAGTAACAAGAATACAGAGTTTAAAAAAAATTGATAAAAAAAATAATTATAAGAAAAATAAATAATTAAAGCAAATAACTAATAAGAATGCAAATTTCAATAATACTATTGAAAATATATAATTAAAAGAAAAATAAATGTAACAATATATAAATAAAAATAAATAAATAATAATAATACAAATACAAAATAGAACATAAATGTTGACTTTTGTCTTTGGTTATCGATAGTAAGTTGAGCTTTTATATAGACAGCGAAAGTATGCAAAATATAATCAAAGCTATAACTGGATATATGCTCATAGATATCTATAGTTGATTTTTGCACTGTGTAGCTGAAATCAAATTGGCTGCTTGGTTGGTCAAAAGATCGCTTCTCAAATGGCATTTCAGAGAATATTTCACAGCTACAGACAATGGCGAATTAAGAGCGCCAATAAAGGAGTTTAAAGCTATAGATACAGAGATACAGACAAGAGTGAGAAACGCAGACAAAGTCAAAGTCAGGGATGCAGATGCGGATGGACAGAAATGCAAATGGTTTTGTTTTTTCTTGCTGCAGTCAATGCCAAGTGACCAAGCGGCGAAGTGGACAACAAAAGAGGCGGAAGAGACTAAAGTGTGGGAAGATTGATTCCGCCTGCAGATTTAGCAGCTCATCTAAAAGATACTCAACTGCTGCTGCTCCTCCTCCCCAAATAAACAACGAGCGCCATCACAAAGTGAAAGAGAAACAGAGAAAAAGAGAGAGAGAGAATGATACTATAAATAGCTTTTGTGTGACTCGCCTTGATCTTTGCTTTACAGCCAACACAGCGAGAGAGAGAAAGAGAGAGCTATAGCTATAGATACAGATACAGATAGAGATACACGCATAGCTACCATGCTGATGAAGGCGTCGAAATCTCGGCAAACCGGCAGCCAACAGCAAATAAACAAGCAACAGATGATGATGATGATGTTGATGATGATCAACGCGCACAGCCGCCAAACACACACACACACACTCAGATACAGATACAAATGTATCTGTGTGTGCTCACCCATAAGTGCTTCATTAATCTCTGTCAGCGTTTGCTTCGCTGCTCCCCAGCTCCCTGCCCTCATCTTCCCCTCATTTTATTTTTTGTTGTTCGTTTCTTTCGCTGCGGCTTTAAATGTTCGCTGTATCTGTATCTGTAGTCTGTGTGTATCTGTATCTGTTGCTGCTGTCTGTCTGTGATTTGATGTGGATTTCCACTTTGACTTCATCTTTGCTTTGCCACGCAAACATTTGTCGTTTGCTTTTTATTGGAACTCGGTTTGTGATTGCATCGCAGCAACTGCAATGCGATTGGCTGCTGGTCCAGCAGCAACCACTGATTGAACAACTCGTGAGCAACTTGTTCATAAATCAATTAACATCCAATTTAACAGCATGAGATTGCTGCAGTTCAGCTTCAGTTAAGTTTATCGCTTTAATTAAATGTGCTTCAGTTTCATTTTTTATACCCTCTATGCAAAGTACAGATATATAGTACACATATATTCTTGATCAACGTAGGGACGATATAGAAAAATGTAAGAGAGAAGAAAAACTTTTGATTGACAATTTGGTATATTGGTATATATTTTTTAGTATAATAACGATATACCAAAAAAAAAGCATTTGGTATGTTTTTTAGACATTTTGCGCTATATTGTATGTAAATGTAAAATTAATACCGCACTCTATGGCATATTTTGAATGTGGCGCAATATCTATATACCAAATATAGCCTTTGGTATATTTTTAGTATTTTTTGTGGTACATTTTTTGATTAATTTTATACCCGCAGTTGCACCATATTATGTATATATTTATCGAATATTGAACTATATGAATATACAAAATATATAGCTTTTAGTATATTTGCAGTATTTTTTGCGGTATATATGTAAATTAGTAGTATATTTTAGAATTAATACCGCACTATATTTTGCACTCGATGGTATATTTTGAATGTAGTACAATATCGATATACCAAATATCGTCTTTGGTATATTTTTAGTATTTTCGTGGTATACTTTTTTTTCCTTCTTGCTTTGACGCTCTATTTTATATATCGCATGAAAAAATATGTGAATATACCAAACATAGCATTTAGTATATTTATAGTATTTTTGTGGTAATTCTGAATAATATGGAAGAAATTTATGAAAGGTGTAAGAAAAAACTTTTAGACAGATTGAATTAACACAGAAAATTTCAAATGCCAAAGTCACATAATAAGAACTAAACAAGTTATTTCAATTTATTCTTGGACGTTATTCAAATTGTATTACTATTTTAATAAAGCATCTTTTATCTGCCTAGCTGTGTTTCATCCTCTCGCAGTTTGGAGCAGTTCGCCACTGAACCGGTTCTTCTACTACGCTAAGCTGAGGGTCAGTCTCAGACCTTCTTCACCGTCTAGACTGTAGACGCATCTTCAGAGCTGGCAATTCATTGGAATCACCCTCTTCCTCAGTCTCTGTCTCTTCCTCTTCCCCACTCCCACTCCCAGTCGCACTCGCTCAATGTTTAGCTGGCGTTACGTTTGAGTGCACAGCATGTAAAAGACGCTGATGACGACAAACGGACGGACAGACGAACAGACAGACAGACAAACAGGAGAGGAAGTGGTAGCGGAAGTGTAGAGGGAGAGAAGAGACTGACTGGATGCGAAGTGAAGAAGGAAGGGGGGAAGTGGTGGCAAGTGGCAAGTGAAGGCAGAAGCGA
Organism: Drosophila niveifrons; assembly: GCA_035046325.1. NCBI lineage: Eukaryota > Metazoa > Arthropoda > Insecta > Diptera > Drosophilidae > Drosophila > Drosophila niveifrons. The sequence goes on from JAWNOC010000020.1 coordinate 4,851,784, forward strand.
AGCATGCGTGCGTTCGTTCGTTCGTTCATTCGCTTTGATCGCGTGCGCCAAAAAGGCAAACTACGAAAATCAATAGCCAAAAGTACGGTGAGAGGGAGTGAGAGAGAAAGAAAGCTATGTGGTGGAGAGGCAGATGCTGGCTGGCTGTGTTTCTGTGGGGTTGCATGCCACACCCATCATGCATCGGACCCCACAATCATAGCATATTTCCTCTTACCTTTCTTTACCTTTCCTCTACTTTTCTCTGCTCTCCTTTGCTCTCCTTTGCTATTCCTCCCTTTTCTTTCCTTTCCTTTCCTTTCCTTTCCTTTCCTTTCCTTTCCTTTCCTTTCCTTTCCTTTTCCTTTTCTTTTCTTTTCTTTTCTTTTCTTTTCTTTCTTTTCCTTTCCTTTGTTTTCTTTTCCGCTCTTTTCCTCACCTTTCCTTTCAACTACATTCCTCTCCTTTCCTTACCTTTCCTTTCCTCTACTTTCCTCTGCCCTTCTTTCCTTTCCTTTCCTTTTCTTTCCTTTCCCTTCCTTTCCTTTATTTACCGCTCTTTTCCTCACCTTTCTTTTCATCTACTTTCCTCTACTTTCCTCTCCTTTCCTTTCCTACACTTTTCTTTCCTCTCCTCTTCTTTCTCCTCGCCATTTGCCCCAAGCCAATGTCATTGACACACCTTTGGCAAACAGAGAACAACGCAGACGTCGCCGCCAGGAAGCAACTTCCCAAACTTTTTGACTTCCCAACTTCCCAACCGAGCTCACAACGCGGAACCAACGACCATGAATAATCCTCAAAAACCAAAAAACAAGTACAAAACAAAACATGCTCATACAAATTCATCTTCTAAATTAAATACAAATTTATTCTGTTGTTACTGTATAAATCCTGGATTATGATTCATAAAGCTCAAAAAAAAAAAAAGCAAAATAGAGAAAAAAATGAGGCTATTGCTAATTCTTCTCAACATTTGAATCAAGTGAAACTGATAAGAAATAATTGAAATTGAGAGTGAAAGCGAACGGATAAAAATTGTATAATTTCTCTAAGAAATACTTTTGTGTGGGAAATACTTTTGTATCGGGTCTTAGTTGCTTTGGCTGAAAATCTGGTATATTTTGCACTTTATGGTATATTTTGAATGTAGCACTAATGTAGCAATAAACGAAATATGACCATCGGTGTATACAATCTGTGTATATTTTTTGTACTCCATAGAATATTTTAATTGTAGTACTACTAAAATATACCATATATCGACTTTGCGGTATATTGATTTGACATGTAGTAGTATATAAATATATGATGGTATATTTTTTTTAGTATTTTTATCGTAATTTGATATGTAGTAGTATATAAATATACTAAATATAGACTTTGGTATATTTTTGGTATATTTGTGGTAATATAATTTGACATGTAGTGGTATATAAATATATATTGGTATATTCTTGAATATTTTTGTCGTAGTTTGATGTATAGTAGTATAGAAATATACCAAATATATACTTTGGCATAATTGTAGTACCTTTGTTATATTAATTTGGGATTTTTTTTGAGAATAATGCCGTTTATTTTGCTTTCATTCACAGTCGAGCACACTCGACTCTAGATTTCTTACTTGTTTCCTCCAATATTAAATATGACTCAAATCAATATTTGTTTTCTTCTAACATTATGTTTTTCATTGCTATTGATGAACTTTTTGGTCCTTGATTTTAGAACGTTTTTTTTTCGGTGTATAAGTCGCATTTGGAGTTGGAGTTGGAGTGTGTAACGCAGCATGTGCTCAGCTCCACACACTAACACACATACACTTATACACACATACTCTTCTCACTCCCACACACAGACACACATACACATCACATACACACATATGTATGCTTAGAGGTCCCCGAGCAAACAAAGCGCCATCAACATGAACTCACGCACACCAAAAACAGTGACAGTGAAAAAAAAGAGAGAGGGAGCGAAAGAGAGGGAGAGAGAGAGAAAAAGTGGAATATTCTGCTGCCATGCGGCGACAAGTTAAGCCTCAGCGTCATCATTGTTAATGGAAGCTCTGGGTCTGTACTTGCTATAAAGCACTATGTACAAAGGAAGAGAGAGAGTGGGAGAAGGAGAAAGAGAGTGGAAGAGTGAGAGAGTGGAAGAGAGACATACATATGTAGTGCATGTACAGTCAGCTAATGAGGCTCAACTCCAGCAGCCTTGGCTTGGCTTGGCCTGAGTTGAGTTGAGTTGTTGTCCATCCATCCATCCATCCATTCATCCATCCATCCTTCTATCCATTCAACCTGAGTCACCTGAGAGTGTTGTGGTCGCTGATTATCAGCGAGGACATGCACACGAACAAGCTCATTAGCTGAATCCTTGGAGAGTGCTCTAGACACAAACACACACACACACACACACAGTGGGCAAGAGGGGGGAGTGAAGGGTAGAGGGACAGTTACAACGACATTTGTTGACTGCTTTATGATGGCGCTTTTGGGCCATATGAATAATGATGATGACGTTGCTGCTGCTGCTGTTGCTGCTACTGATAATAATGATGATTGTCGCCTGCCCCTTTTGACCAGTTGAACAACAACAACAACAACAATAAGCCAAGGGTGGCAAACAGACAGTTGTGGGAGGCAGAGAGGTGAAAGGGACTGAAGAGCATTGTAAGCACTGACATGCAATTCAAACAGAACTCGCAGTGAGTGTGAGTGTGAGTGTGAGTGTAAATGTGAGTGTGAGTGTGAGTGAGTAAACCCAATGAAATATATTTGCATGCAAAGCTCGAGCAAATTGAAACATTTCAGTTCAGATAACTCAAGAACCTTCAGAACCTTCAGATGAACTATAAATGGAGTGGAAACTAAATTCATTTCACTATAACTAACTATAGATCAAGTGGAAACGAAATTCATTTTACTTTCCATACAAATTTCTTGATTATCTCGAAACAAAGCAAATTTAAAATCACTTGCTAAGATCATCACTCAAATGTCAAGCTAAGCAGTTTGATTTAAATGTGCAGCTTGAGCTTAACTCGAGTTAATTTTCAGCAGCTAAATACGAAAAGCTAAAAAGTAAACGTAAATTGTTTTGATCACAAAGTTTGGTTTATACATTAATGGATTGGAAATGTCGCAAAAATTCTAACAAATTCCGAAAATACCAAAAAAAAAATATACCAAAAATATATATGTGAAAAAGACATACCGCAAAAATTTCAAAAAATATACCAAATATATATATGAAAAAGACATGCCGCAAAAATACCAAAAAATATACCAAAAATATATATGTGAAAAAGACATACCGCAAAAATACCAAAAATAAATATGAAAAAGACATGCCGAAAAAATACCAAAAAAATATATACCAAAAATATATATGAAAAAGACATGCCGCAAAAATACCAAAAAAATATACCAAATATATATATGAACAAGACATACCACAAAAATACCAAAAAAATATATGAACAAGACATGCCGCAAAAATACCAAAAAATATACCAAAAATATATATGTGAAAAAGACATACCGCAAAAATACTAACAAAATATATCAAAAATATATATGAAAAAGGCATACCACAAAATATTAAATTATAACGAAGGCTATAAATACTAAATAAATCTACCAAAAAATATACCATAAAATACTAAATTATGTTGTTGGGATTTTAAATAAATAATAAATACGAGTCCATCGAGATTGTCAGTCAAAGTTACTAAGATACAAAAGAATTTCCAAACTTCTCCCATTTGTATCGCAAGCAAATTTTCGGAAATCATAAATAATATATTTAATATTGTCTGTAACAAATCTCCAGCTTCAAAATTACACAAATAAAACATAACAAGTGCTGTCGTAGAAATTTTATATCTTTATCACTGTCCTAAACAGTCAAAGTAATTTGTTTCCAAATTCAAATTTACTACAAAAATCTTTATTTTTTATAAAATTTACCTAAACTACAATCTATCTTATGCTTATAACTAAATTTTGTATTAAAAATCCTTTTGCTCATAGCATATGGTTTATATAATATGCGAAACTGTGTTGTAAAGATAAAATTTTTGTGGAAATAAGAAAAACTTGATGTTAAGAATATTTTACAATGAAACGAAACTATTCTGATACATTGAAAGAAAAAGGTTGAACACATTTGAATTCATTTGCTACGATAATAACTTATTGAAGATACTTAGATATTTTACAAAATGAAGTTCAAATTCAAGGGTGTTTTAATGAAAAGCTTCTTCTAACTTTAGCTAACATAGAAACCATCTTGAGATGAACTCAATTCCAATTGGTGGCTGGCATCTAGAAATGTGAAAATCATCATCATCATTCGGAAGCAACCCTGGCAAATTGTGGCAAAGCTCAAAAGCGACGCCATTTTGCAAAGCTAAAGCACAGCAGCAGCAGCTCAGCTCAATGATTGTTGGCTTTGATTTTAGCAACCCTCTCTCATCAAGTGTATAACACCCCCAACCCCCTTCCCACTCCCCCTTCCACCGATTTAGAGGGTGAGAGTTTAATGAGTGATTCGAATTGAAATCGCTGAAATCACAAAATTGCGTTGCGTTTGCAGATTTGAACCAACCAAAAGCGAAGGCAATAAGCATTAATTACACACACACACACACGCAGAGGGGGAGGCGGGAGGGGGTGTGTGCAGCAGGGTGTGGTTGCACAACCCTCGACAAGTGGCGACACGCAAAACAAAAACTGCGAGCCGTTTTTTTTTCGGATGCAGACAAATGCGACGCAAAAAAACTAAAGCGGATGATGGCAATGGGATACAAAAGTCTAGAAAGGGGTTGCCACAAGAGAGAGGGGTGGGGAGGGGAGGGGAAGGGGAGGTTGTGGGTGAGGCATGAGGTTGTTGCAACCCCGCGTCACGTACTCAATTCGTTGCCATATCCAATGTCCTCGCCCCTCATCATTGTTCTCGTCACAACAAAAGTTGTCCTCTCGCTTTTGGGTTGGGGTTGGGTTTGGGGTTGGGGGAGGGAGGCGAGGGGATGTCGCCGAAGGGATGTTGCCGAAGGGGCACACACAACACTACTGCACAAAAGCACATTTTGAGCTGCAAACGGAAAAATCTATTAAATCAACGTTGCTGCGGCAACCAATTGCGGACAAACGAAACGAAACCACCGAAAAAACGGCAAACACGAAGTGTTGTGGGGGGGAGTGAAAGGGAGGGGGAGGAGGCTAGGGGTTGTACATACACACACACATACATATATGAGACGTATATGAGACGAGTCACCCCCATTGGTGTATCTAAGTAGCGCACAGATACAATTTACAGCTCGCATTTCGTATGCAAAAAAATAAAACGCTGCAACGCAGAACAAAAGAAACTTGCCCAACGAACCGTAGCAAGTGTGCTCGACTTCAACATACCCGTACATTAGTAAAACTCTAATTTTTATACATTTCAATTGCTGCATTTCTATAGTTTGTTTCATTAAAACGTGAATTAAGAAACGGAAATAAATAAAAAATAAGTAAAAAAGCTACAGGTAAGTGTGCACGACTTCAACATACCCGAACATTAGTAGAACTCGAATCTTTTATACATTTCAATTGCTGCATTTCTATAAATTGTTTCATTGAAACGTTAATAAAAAACGAAAATTAATGAAAATAGAATGTGCAAAAATAAATTCGATAAAATATAAAATGCGATATGAATGTGTAGTTGAGTGTGCTCGACTTCAAGAAAACATACCACAAAATACTAAAATATCTTGAATGCTATAAATACTGCATAAATATATTAAAAGGACCAAAGACTATAAATACCAAATAAATATACAAAATATACCGCAAATTACTAAAATTACTCGAAGGCCAAATAATTGCATTGAAAATATGTCGCAAAATTCAAAAATATATCGGAGAATATATACCGCAAAAATACCAAAAAAATATTGCCAATGACTATATACCAAAAATAAATATGCAAAAGACATATATATAAAATTATAACGAAAGCTATAAATACTAAATAAATCTACTAAAAATGTACCATAATATACTAAAAACTATTTCTATTTAGATAATACATATGCCGCAAATTTACAACTAAACACTGAAAATATACTAAATATACCAGGTTTTCAGTTTATCAGAGTGCTCAAACTAAAGTTTGAGAGCTAAAGAGTAAAGTAGATGCCAAATAATACAACTTTTCTAAGGCTTTCGGCTTTCGATTGCCACTGAACGATGTCAGCCTTTCAATCCTTTTGGCTAATGGGTATAACGAGGGTTGCAACAACCTGGCAAACTTTTTTTTGCCGCACGCCAACCGCAGGCAGGGGCAACAACAATTCTTGTTGTTGTTGTTGTTGTTGTTAGTGCTGACTCTTGGCCCAAACACGGCAATCGTCAGATACATTTGCCTCGAATTTATCGCTGCTGTAACTTGGGCCTCAATTTAATGCTGCTCTCCTCTCTCTTTCTCTCTCTCTTTCTCTTTCTCTGTCTCTGCGTGTTTCTCAGTGTATGCGCGCAAAACTTTGAATGCAGGAAATTGTCGCATAGAGACACCCTCTTCACTTGCCACTCATCTCCTCCCCGCTCCCCAACCCTTTGCTGTGCCCCCCGCTACGATTTTAGTCAGTTGCCCACGCGTAATGCGACCTCCATTGAACATCCCTTGTGGCGCCACAAGATGGCAGACGTTTCGTTCCACTCAAAAAAAAGGATTTCGTAAGCTACGCTGATAGGTTCAGCATCCCAAAATCAAAGCAAAGCACGAAATAATCCAATTAAATTCGAGCTTTACTTCGGGGTTGACTACTTTCAGTTATCAGCACTTATTCAAAACAGAAAAATCTAAAGCAAAAATTTATTTTTTAAGCAAACCTTAAAATCATTAAGCTATTTTTCCAATATCATTTTCTAATCTTTAAATATCAAAGATTAATTCTTCAGCAAAAAGCTATTTTTTAAACATAATTTTCTAATTTCCAAATTTCTAAAGCCGCCACCTTAAACAAAAAGATATTTTAAATTTTATTTTCAAAACTCTATTTCTGGTAGATTCATTGAATAATCTGAGACTGCCTCAAAGCTTTAGCAAAAACCTAAAACAAAAAGACATTTTAAACATAATTCTAACCTTAGATGCTCTAAAATAACTTTTGATCTTTTCGCTTTACGCTTTATCAAAAATCTAAGACAAAAATCTATTTTTTTAACATAATTTTCCAATCTCTAAATGTGTTTAGCAGAAACCTAAAACAAAAAGATATTTTAAACACAATTCTAATCTGAAATTCTCTAAAAAAATCTTTCGATCTTTTCGCTTCACGTTTTATCAAAAACCTGAAACATAATTTTTTAATCTCTAAATCTCGAAGATTTATTCTTTGCATAATCTGAGACCGCTAAAAGCTATAGCAAAATAACTTACGATCTTTTCGCTTAACGTTTTATCTAAGCCATAAAACAAAAATATATTTCCCAAACATAATTTTCTAATTTCTAAAACATAATTTTCTAAAACAAAAAGATATTTTAAGCATAATTCTAATCTCAAATTGTTTAAAATAACTTCCGATCTTTATCAAAAACATTAAATAGAAATATATTTAAACATAGTTTTCTAATCTCTAAAACTCGAAGATTTATTCTTTGCATAATTTGAGACCGCAAAAACCCAAATAAATAAACCTATTTTTTAAACAGAATTTTCTAAATCCTTTTTGCATTTCGTTCACATTTACAGGGTATTTTCTGCAGTCATCATCATCTTGAGTCCTCCGCTTGGGATGGCATTGCTATGCAAATTTTCTTCCACTATTCGGTTTCTAGAGTTATATCGAAAGGCTTTCTCGAGCGTTACGAAATCCGCAAAACAATTCACATTGAGGATTTATGTGACATTTGCCGCTGCAAAGACGAAGTAGCATACTCTACTAGCTAGCTAGCTAGCTAGAAATCTAGGTATGTGGTTGGTGGCAGTTGCAGCTACATTTTGGGGTCATGTTTTGTTGACATCCAACGCTAGAATGCAGCTGGCATTTGGCAACGACGACGCGTAAATCATGTTGACTGCAACTGCAGCCTTTTTCTGACTGCCTTTAGCCTTCAGATAACGTTGCTACATGAGCTATTGCTATTATTATATGTCCTTGGAGAGAGGATGTGAGGGATTTCCGCCCACTTTTTAGCTAAGAGTAATTTACACCTAGCTATATCATTTTATGCTTTCTAACAGTTTGAGTTTAACCTAGTTTTATTTTTCATTTCTAGGGACTTTTCCTGAGGATTTCAGGCATGTTTTCCATCAGCTTTTTCTGTTGAGCGTATTTAATAACGTATTGTGTTAATCCACCTGCAACTCGGGAATTTTCCTCTGTCTTTCAGGCATGTTTTCCATTAGCTATTTCATTCCCATCTAAGCTAAGCTCGGCTGTATTCTAGTTTTATATTTGTATGCCTAGCGATTTGTCCTCTGGATGTCATGCATGTTTTCCACTAGCTTTTTCATTCCTTTTTCAGCGAAGCGTAGTTTGCAACTTATTTTTGCAGCTGCAACTCGGCATTAGCCTAGTTTTTTTTTGTGTATTCCCAGGGAATTTTCCTATGGCTTTTAGGCATCTTTTCCATTAGCTCTTTCATTACTTAATTAACAACTTGTTATTTTAATGCAATTGCAACTTGGCTGTGGCCTATTTTCAATTTTTCCTAGCGAATTGTCCTCTGGATGTCATGCATATTTTCCATTAGCTTTTTCAGAGCTGCTCTTCTTTCGCTTCCACACTATCAGTTTTAGTTAACTACATTAAGCGTGTTTATCTCCCGGCTTAATGGCCATATGCTCTTCCCTTTCTTTTACGATGATGACTAATCGCTTGGCAGCTTGGTAGGGATATCAGTATTTCATCCACCTGCCGCACGCAATGCAGCAAATCAATGCGCAATAACCCAAAAAACAGAAAAAACCATGCAGAGGAGAGCAAAAAAAAAACAAAAAAAAAGGAAATAGAAGAAAACAATGTCCTGCCACCATTTGGAATAGCCAGCTCCTTGCTCCCCGTTTCCCGCTCTCTGCTTCTTGCTCCAACTACTACCGCAATCTGATGTACCTCAAACGTGGCAAGGTAAAACCCAAAGCCCAACCCTCACCACCCCAGTAAACAACAAGAAGAAGAAGCAAGCAAGCCAAGCACCGCAGTCCCACTTCATCACGGCCCATGTCAGCCGCTTGTCATTCGAGTTTCGAGGCAAAAAAGCAGCAAAGAATTTCAGATTCATGGCTTTGGTTTTGTGCTCCTATACCCTGTCGGGAATGTTGTCTGTAAAGGGTAGCATGTTCAGTAAGCATCAAGCAGTAAGTTTTATTATTTTTCACAAATTTCCAAACACCCTTTGTTAACTAAATTGTTAAAGTTTCAAGCTTTGTTCAGCCTTGGCTTGATATTCTGAAAATTTAAGCTGAAAAGCTTGGCAATTAGTGCAGTTATCAAGAGGTAAGAATTAAGATGGATACTTTTTATTTTAAAAAGCCTTTATTATCTAAATTGTTACAATTCCAAACTTTTATTTTGCCGAAAATATAGTTTTCATACTTGACTTGATATTCTCAAAATTTCAGCTTAAATGCTTCGTAAATAGCCAAGTTACCAAGAGGTAAGGATTAGTAGAGGTACTTTTTATTCTTAAATACCTATAATATCTAAATTGTTAGAGTAACAAGCTTTTATTGCGCTCTAAATATAGCTTGGAGACTTGTCTTGATATTCTGAAAATTTTAGCTGAAAAGCTTCGCAATTAGCCAAGTTATGAAGAGGTCAGAATTAAGAGTCGTTTTTCTTTTTATTCTAAACAACCTTTGTTATCCAAAATATTTAATTTTCAAGCTTGAATTTTGCTGTAACTAAAGTTTTTGGACTTGGTTTGATATTCTAAAAATTTCAGCTCAAAAGCTTCACAATTAGCCAAGTTATGAAGAGATAACAATTAAGGGATTTTTTTCTTATATTCAGCCTTTGTTATCCAAATTATTAAAATTTTCAAGTTTGAACTTTGCTCTAACTAAGGTTTTAGGAGTTGGCTTGATATTCTCAAAATTTCAGCTAAAAAGCTTTGAGTTAGCCAAGCTATGAAGAGGTAAGGATTAAGATACTTTTTTTTTTATTCCAAATTATTGAATGTTATCCAATTTATGAAATTTCCTAGTTCGAATTTTGCTGTAACTAAAGTTTTAGAAGTTGGCTTGATATTCTGAAAATTTTAGCTGAAATGCTTTGTAATCAGCCAAGTTATGAAGAGGTTCGAATTAAGAGTAGCTTATATGATTTTTATGGGGTGGCTGCTAGTCGTGCACGCTGCTTGGACGTATGCGAACTTGTTGTATTTCTGTTTGCTCATTTCCGTTGCACACACACACACACACACACACACACACACACACTCGCACACACACGCAGAGTTGGGAATATGCGACGCGCCATCATTTAACGTCTGGCTGCGTGGCGTCGTCGTTGACTGCGACGTTAACAGCACCCGCATGCCTTCCCTTCCCTCCCCTCCTCTACTCTCCTCTCTGCTCCTCTCACCTAGACCTCCCTTTGTGCAGCCACCCTCGCTTGTCATTAATTTACCTGCCAGCCGTAAATCCCCAGCCCCCAACCCCCTAGGTCTGCCCTCCCCTCCCCATCCCTTCCCTTCCATTTCCACCCACACACGCCCTTGGGCTTTGCTGCTGCCTCCGCCTCTCATCCTACGCATGTAGCAGCGTCGCAGCGGCAGCGGAGCCTTCATTCATTCAGTCAGTCAGTTTCAGTTTAGTTCGCCTTGTCAGCTCGTCAGTTTTCAATTCCATCCCCTCTCGTTTTCTCTCTCTCTCTCTCACACTCTATCTCTTTCTGTGTGTGTGTGTGTGTGTGTGCTTTGACAGGTGAATTATTTCCCTCTGTGCGCATTTCTAATTGGATTTTCCCTAGTTCTAAGAAAAAATCTATGAAATTTCTGTTGCTCTGCTGTTGTTGTTTTTGTTGGTCTTTTTCTGCTTTTTTTTGTCGACCTCGCTCGCTGTTCGGCTCTCGGCTTCGGCTCGGCTCGGCTTTCGTTGGACGCTCGTCTCGTCTCGTTTCGTCTCTTGTTACAGGTAGCGCGCTTTCTCGGCTTTAACTACCCCCACTGAGAAATCACCCCCAGCAGCAGCAGCAGCAGCAGAAGCAAGAACAGCAGCAGCAGCAGCAGCAACGGCAGCTGCAGCAGCTCAGCCACTACCCTCTATGTGACCTCTACTACAGCGCCCACCAAGCCACCTGACACACGACACAGACACAGACACCAACACCACAATTCCTCTCCTCTCCTCACCACACCTTCCTTCCACTTCCTCTGCTCTGCTTCTTCTTCACTTCCACATCATGCACGACGTCGATGACGTCGTCGTTTTTAGTCGCTTGCTTTTACAGCTCTTCTCACCTGTCGCCTCCTTCTCCTCCTCCTCCTCCTCCTCCACCTTCTCACTCCCTGTCTCGCTCTCGCTCTTGCTCTTGCTCTGTTGCCACACAGTTGCCTTGGCCGATTCTCACTACATACACAGCGTATGTATGTATGTAAGCTCTTTATATACGCTTCTCTATATACTATCGCCACATCATGGCCACAGCGCTTTGCGGAGTGGGGGGAGGGGGGGTAACACAAGGGAGGCGGCGCAAGTTCTTCTGAATTTCTGATGTTATTCTGATAAATTCTCCCCTCTCTGTGTGTATGTATGTGTGTTTTATTGTTGTTGTTGTTGTTCTTGTGTATCCTCTTCTGCCTACCATGATGCCCCCCACCCTCTTTGCTCCCCTCTTAGCCGACACCACATCCGTAGCATTTGTTCTCGCTTTTACAGCATTTTCTGCTGCTCTTCTTCGTCTGCGCTTTCGTCGAGAAAAATCAATATGGATGGACAGAGACTAAATACATATACACCATGTACGTGTATGTGTGTATATGCATGTGTCTGTGCTATGTGCTGGCACATTAGGATGCAGGCACATTGTGAGGTTAGATTGAAGCCAGATTACACTGAGAATGAGGTTAGCTGAGACAGCGAGAACAACAGCAAAATACAGGTACAGTTGAGCTTTAGTTGAACTAGCAAAACAACTGTGAAAATAGTAACGATAAAGTTACTAAACATTTTAATCGAAAAAAAACGAATTATATTTCATCTTCTAAATCCAAATTAAGAATTACATTTCATCTGATTACGAATTAAAATCATATATATTAACTGAAATCATGCTAAACTCGCTGAATTTTATTTTTTAATTTAATTGAAAACAAAAAATTTAATTTAATTTTACTTGTAATTGAAATTATATAAACTGAACTCATCCTTAACTCGCTAAATTTTTGTATAAAAATTTAATAAATAGTGTATAAAATTTGTTATTAGATTTCTAATTGAAATACTATATATAATTTTTAAGTTTTTATATAATAAGGAATTATATTTCATCTGATTTCGAATTAAAGTACTATATATCAACTGAACTCATGCTTAACACGCTTAATTTGATTTTTTAATTTTAAGATCTTACATTTGCAGTTATACACAAAGAACTCTACTCTCAATTTAACTCAATTTCCACAGATTCAGCAAATTTTTTTTTTTTTTCGAAATATCAAAGAGTAAAAGAGAAAGGGAGAGAGCAAAGTGTAGAGCCATCCAACGGTGTCTGTAATATGATACACCCATGCGATATGGATCCGATATGGTAATATATCTTCTGCGCAACGCAAGGCGGTACCAAAAAATTGCATTCGCAAGATAAAATTCAGGCCAAAAACGAACGGAAAAGCAAAATGAAACACACACACAATGAAGAAAGACAAAAAATCACTGATTATAATAAAAATACGAATGCGAAAAGAAGAAAAAAAAAAAAATAACGAAGAAGGCGACAAATAATAAAAAAAAAAAATGATATATTCGAGTAGTATGTGTTTGCATATAGGAAAATATTGAGTGCGCAACATCTTTTGTTCTGTGTTCAATGACATCAGAATCATTATATTGCGACATGGTCAAGAACATATTGAGAACACTGAGAACAAATTGCCGAGTACTAATTAGAGCTAAGCATGATATGGAATTATACTTCTTAAAATTTACAAAATGATCTATTTGGTATATAGATGTAGTATTGCATTCTAAATATACCATAGAGGACAAAATATACCAGAGCATATTCTACGTTATTATACTGAAAATATACCAAAAACTATGGAAATATACCAATGGCTTTTTTTGGTATATAGATGTAGTATTGCATTCTAAATATACCATTAAATACAAAATGTACCATATTCTACATACATACTACTACATTACTAGAAGAGTAAAATATACCCCAAAAATATGTCAAAGGCTTTATTTGCTACATCGATGCAGAACTAAATTCTAAATATACCATTGAGGACATAATATACCATATTCTACAAACAGACTTAGACATACCAAAGGCACCATTTAGTATAGTGTTATATTCTAAATATAACATCGAGAACAAAATATACCAGACCATATTCCTCAAATATTATCAAATATACCGCAAAATACAAAAAATATATACCACAAACTAAAAATATATACATCAAAAGCTCTATTTGGTATATCGATGTACTACATTCTAAATGTGCCATAAAAGACAAAATATACCATATACTAAAGGCGATGTAGTGTTAAATTCGAAGTTTATCATAGAGCACAAAATATACCAGACTAGAAAAATACTAATAGCAAAATTACTAAAATGTATCATAGAGAGCGAAATATATTAGACAATATTATTCAAATATATCGCAAAATACTGAAAAATATACCAAAATCTCTATTTGGTATATTGATGTAGTACTGCATTCTAAATATTCAGTATTTTAATTACATTTTCTTTTTGCAATTTATCTAAATTAAAAATTTCTTAAACTAATAGATCTGCAAAGGTGTGTAAGATGGTATAGTTGAGTTGTGGCTATGGTTAGGTTCGAGTTTGCATATAGAGCATATAACTACAGGTGCAGCGACAAAAAGAGAGAAAGAGAGAGGGAGTAAGAGTGACAAATGCATGCTCCCGAGTGCATGATCCACCCCACATATAAAGTGATTATAAACCAAGCGCATGATCGGTGCAAGTGTCTGAGTGCAACAGAGAAAGTAATCAGATACTTTGTAGCACACATATGAAACACGTGCTATATTAAGAAACTCAGACAGTAAGTAGAACTATAGCCAGACACAGACACAGACACAGATACAGATACAGAATCAAAAGACTGACAAAGAGTTAGTCATTCGGTCGATCAGTCAGTCATCATTCAGTCGGCGGCTGATATGCTGATTTATTTATTGTTAACCCGATCTGCAGGTGAATGACACTTGCACAGCCAGAAAATGGAGTATGCAGATCAAAAATAAAAACATATTGCTCAGCACTAAATTCAAGTGCATATTTTCAACTGAAATCAGCACTTTTCTCACTTTTCTCCTTTAGGAAACTGTTTTAAATTTATTTTATAACTACTATATATTTTCATAAACTTTGAAATCTCGTCTCGTATCAGAGAGTCCCTCTCTCTATAAGAAGACATCCTATACCCAATGATATGTGCATACGCAAGCTCTTGTTACACACATAAATAAACATATAGTACATACATATAGGAAACAGGTAGAACGTTGCTGATATCGCTTGGTTTTCTGTCTGATTTATCGTAGTTGGATTTCGCTGATGTTTCGCATTTCGCTCTCCCTTTCTCTGTCTATATAGATCAATGCTCGCGCGGCCATATAATCGGATTTGATTTTCACAAAACGAATTTTTTTGCCAACTCTTAAGAATTTTCTTATGTGGATTATATCAATATTTTATTCAACTTTGTTGGCACTTTTTTTGGCTCGCATTATGAATGCAACATAATTCTCGGAAATTTCTTGAGTTCTTCTTGTTCTTGTCATCATAATCCAGCCCCAGACCAATTATCATCGTAATCACTTGTTAACTTCTGTTCCCATGAGCCAAAAGTCACAAGCACTCAATGCCAATGCCAAACAAGATGACCGCAAATATTCAGTGTCTTTTATCTTAAGTATAACAAAAACAAAAAAATACAAGCCAAAAAAAAATACACAAAATAATCATAATATTATGGTTATGGTTTTCTCTCTCATTCTCTCAATTGCTCTGTTAGGCTACCCCGAAATGTTGCCATGCCAACCGCAAGCAAGTGACAATCTATGTAATTTGTTTAGTCTCGAAACTACTTTATTTTAGAAATGACAGAAAAATACTCTGCAAATAAAAGGGTCTCTGTTGCTTTGGCTGCCACTGTGGTATATTTTCTACTCTACCAAATATAGCTCATGGTATATTTTTGTAATTTTTGGTATATTAACTTTACTCTTAACTCTACCAAATATAGCTCTTGGTATATTTTAGTATGATTGTGGTATATTAACTTTTTATCACATCAATATACTAAATGTATCATTTGATATATATTTAGTATTTTTGTAGTATATTAATTTTGGTATATTTTAAAATGAATACTGCACTTTTTTGAATTTATTCACAATTGCTATTAATATTATTATTATATACCATATCTAGTCGTTGGTATATGTTAGTATTTTTTTGCAGTATTTTAAATTGGTATTTGCGGTATTTTCATTTATTTACAATTATTATTATTATAAAACGTATTTAGGGTTTGGTATGTTTTTAGTATTTTTGCAGTATATTAATTTGATTCGATTTTATACACAATGAATATTAGCTTTCTTAATTGTTTTCATAATAATACAGCATATATAGCTTTTGGTATATATTTGGTAATTTTGCGGTATTTTAATTTGGTATATTTTAAGAACAATACCATAATGTTACATTTAAAATCGGTAGCGGATATTTCACAGTTATCTCTACACTATGTTAATATACCAAACATATCTATTGGTATATTTTTGAATTGTGCGGTATGTTAATTTGGTATATTTTAAGAAGAATTCAGCAATGTTTCACTGCCAAACACACTCGACGGTAGAATTTTCAATTGTTTAAACTATCTCCGATATTCATAAGTTTATACTGGATAAAGTTTTTTAAACATATATATAATTTCCCAAATTTAATATAGATTACAATAATATTTCCCTAGCTCCATCTCGCAGTAACTTAAACCCAATTCTGATAGGAACTTTCGAGCATGTCTTGATCTTTAGTTGACTTGACTTATCACACATGGAGCGCCATGTGTTCTTCAGCTGCTATCAGCAAAAGTCTCTCTCTCGTCGTCTCCGATCCAAGCTGTGACCACAAACACAACAAACCGCAAGCTTCAGTGCCTAAGTGTAGCATTAAGGTTTGTCTGCTTGCGGTTTCTCGTATTCAATTTGTGCTGGGAATTTAAAACAAAAAAAAAAAACAAAAAAAACCCCAAAAAAAAAACTGTTTGCTGAAATGGGGTATACTTGTCTTATTAGTCGTTGTCACAGCTTCTTCTCTGCAGATGTCCAGCTGCCAGCTGCAATTGACAGACAGAGAGAGACAGAGAGAGAGAGAGAGAGAGGAAGATAGAGCGTAACCTTCGCTGCATTTTGTTTACATAAACTCGGACTCGAAATGCTTCCTTATAGCAGTCATAATAATCTATCTGCACACTCGATACTATGTAGAGCCGATAGCCAATAGCAACATACTACTACAAATAGCAGTTATTTTGCCTTTGGCTTTGGCCGCTGACAATTGCGCCTCCAATTGCACTTCTCATGACAAATACCCTAAGCAGCGTATGTAGAAGCGGGGTATGCTCGACGCTCTAAGTTCACAAGCAATTAAAGATCATTTCGATTTAAATTTCAAAAAAATTAACTGTGTACACACTAGAAAAAAAGAATGCTGTAATACTATACAAAAATACTATATAGTACTCTCAAAAATACTATATAGTATATACAAAAATACTGAAAAGTATTCTCAAAAATACTATATAGTATTATTGAATTTTTTTTAAATTAATTAGATTACTTAAATTTTAAATAATAAACTATTCACACTAGAAAAAAGGAATACTATAATATTATATAGCTTTTTGGCATAGTTTTTAGTATTTTAGTATATACTATATAGTAATTTTGCATAATATTACAGTATTAAATTTTTCTAGTGTGGACACTTAACGATTTGAAATTTTAATTTGAATGACTTTTAATCACTAATACTGTAATACTATAGTATTTTTGTATATATGCAAATATACTATATAATATATTTAAAAAAAAAAAAGAGCCATATAGTGAATACAAAAATACTGTAGCTATATACCAAAATAGTATACTTGGTAGCATTATTTTGAAATTGAGATTTAAGAATGTGATTGAAAATTAAAAACTTAACTTTAGTAAAATGAAAATGAATTTCATTTTTGATTTAAACATTTCAATTGTCAATCGGCATCACTGTTTTTTTTTTAGATTTTATTAATAAACAATTCATTATCATTATTATAATATCAATAATATTAATCAACAATATTTTATCATTTTTCTATCTCAATTTTTTTGCGTTGCCCTTACAGGGTATTATGTCAGTCGGTCAGTGAAGTTGAAACTACGTTACACTTAAATCTTTGCTCAAAACATTTTACAACTGTCGTCGAAATGCAATTAGCTGAAGATTGCTGGTTGCTCGCTATCGCCACACGCTCTCCTCCTAAATTCTCTGTGCTTCCTCTCTCCCTCTCTCTTTCTCTATGTCTTTCCTTTTCTTTCAATCATTTGCTTTCATAGCTTTTAGCTTGCAGTTCTCCTCAGTTGCAATTGCCAATGCAAACGCTTTGGCTCAACCTAAATTTAAGAAGAATTTTTAACTGAAATTTCAAATGAAACACGAGCTAAACTATAAAAGATAAGAAAACTTGTAAACTCGTTTGATTTGTAAGAAAAATTTCAAATTTGTATAATAAACATTTCAAAATTCGAAATTCATTAAGCACAATGAGTAAATTTTGTGATTTAAATAAAAATAATAAATAAATTTCGAATAGAAATTAATTACTTAAAACTTTTGTAAGAATAAGTCAAAAAATTCAAGTTTGTATAATATACATTTTAAATTTGAAAACCATAAAGAATTATACGTAGGCTTCGGGATTCATATGCCAAAAAAAGGAATTCGAATTATTGTAAAAATAAAAAAATCTTAAGTTTGTATAATATATATTTAACTTTGAAAATAAAACTTCGGGATTCATTAAAAATGATTAAAAATGATTTGTCGAAATGAAATAATAAAATAAAATAAAAAAAAAATTATAATAAAATAAATTATACGTAGCTTCATATGCCAAAAAAGAAATTATTAAATTTGAATTATTGTAAAAATAAAGAAAATTTACGTTTGTATAATATAAATTGAATTTCGAAAATAAAGCTTCGGGATTCATTAAAAATGATTTGACGAAATGAAATAATTGAATTGGATTTTTTTGTAAAAAAACTGCTAAGAAAAATATAACAAAGAAATATCTCAGAGATTAATAAAATAGAAATCATTTAAGAAAGATGCTACATAAAAATATGCAAAAAAAAAGGCTAAAAAAAAATATATAACTAAGAAATATCCAAAAGAGATTTATAAAATAGAAATCATTTAAGAAAGATGCTACATAAATATATATTCAACAACTTGAGATCTTCTTCAACTATTCCATATTTAAAAAAGGGAAATGAAAGCTTAAGAAAATAACATTTTATGCCGATCTATAGATTCTTTAGATTCTCTAGCTGTTTCCCCTTGCTGTCCCCCTTTTGTTCTCGCTTACTCCCTTGCCACTTGCCTAGATTTCTTCTCTCTCTCACTCTCTCTCTCTGTCTTTCTCTACCGCTTACTAAACTTGGTTACACACACACACACACACACAATGAATACCCCAGTTAAGACCTTATGTACATACGAACATGTCTATAGATAGATCAATTGTGACTGCGTCTGTCGCCTCCTCAGCAGTTAAAAGGGGTGGCGAATCAAGTGGGTGGCGGGGGGTGGAGGTGAGGGGGAGAAGCAGCTGGGAGCTGGCTAGCTGCTTGCTTAACAGATGTTGCGCTTATCGCTTGCTGTCGTCGCTGCTGATACGCTTCAGCATTTTGTTCAATGTATTTCGTTGTGTTTTCTTTTATTGGCTCTTTTATTGGTTACACTTTACTCAATAACAACAACGACGACGACGACAACAGCACTAAAAAAAAAAAACAAAATGAAAAAGAAAAAACAATCTGCAATCAGTTCGATTCTTGTGTTGACTCATTCGGTCTCTTCTCAAGACCCAATATTCCGTAGAATCCGAAACTCGGCACGTATTGGATTGGATTGGATTGGATCATTGGATCGACGCGTCCGATTCTCGATTCCCATGTTCTCTAGAAATCAAACACGTACATCCCCCCCAATGAGCGGTACAAAGCGATGCCAAGCCTGACTTCAGCTGAAAGTTATATTAGAAGCTCGATCGATTCAAGTTTCTCAGCTTCAACTATTGAGGAATTTTTGTGTGTGTTTTTTGCATTAGAAGTGATGAAAAGAAGCGTTAAGAAGCGTCTATCACAAATATTTACATTCCTTAATTTGCAATTTGAAATTATTATTAAAGACCTGTGACATCTATCAAAATATATTTTGAATTTTTCTTAACTACAATTCAGGGCCATAAATTAAAAAGTTGCAATATACCAAATATAGCTATTGGTATATTTTTTGTACCCTATGGTATATTTGAAATGCAGTATAGTATATCAATAAGTAGTACTTTATCAATATATACCAAATTTATATCCGTTGGTATATTTTATACTCTATGGTATATTTTAAATATAAGGTAATTTCGTATTTTTGTGGCTTATTAGTTTAGTGATTTTTTTATTAATATTCTATTACAAAATATGGTCTTTGGTATACTTTTGGTATTTTTGTTGTACATTAATTTGGTATAATTTATTCAAAATACCGTATATCGGGTATCTCACAGTCTTCTTATTTGAAGAATAAACAGCCAGCTTCTTTACAAACTGAATAACTTATTTAATAATGTTAAGAAGTTGTAATATTTATATAATACTCATCTTTTCGGTTATTTGCCTTTTAATATTTCCCATCAAAGTATTTTTTTTTTAAATTTCATCACCCTTTCGTGCAGATGCATTTGACCTAATCTTTTGCTGGTCATTTCATTTGTTCGATTTTTACGGCATTCTATTGCCATTTGTCATATACATAAATGTGGAGCCCCACAAGGCGAGTCAAAGTCGAAAGATAAAACAAGTAGGAAAGCTACAGTCGAGGCTGCCCGACTATGAGATACCGGCTACCCGAGTCAAATAAAAACAAAACATTGCCGTATTAATTTCAAAATATACCAAATTAAGATACTTCAAAAATATTAAAAATATACCTCAACTTATATTAAGTAAATTTTAACTTTAATGTATACCAAATTGTTTTTCTACAAAAATGTAAAAATATACCAAAAGCTATATTTGGTTTATTCAAAAAATACTACATTTAAAAATAATATACCGTAACAATGCTAAAAATGCCAAATGTAATATTTGGTATATGAGTAATGAATTTTAAATGAATATACCGCAAAAATCGTAAATTATACCAACGGCTAAATTTGGTATATTGATAAAGTACTGCATTTCAAATTAATATACAGCAAAAGTACTGAAAATATACCGAGTGTTATATTTGGTATATTGATAAAAATACTACATTACAAATGAAAAACCGTAAAATTCTAAAAATATGCCAAATGATTTATTTGGTATATCTATAAAGTACTGCATTTGAAATTAATATACCGCAAAAATACTAAAAAACATATCAAATGCTATATTTTATGTACTAACAAAGTACTACATTTGATACCGACGGCTATATTTGGTATATTGATAAAGTGCTGCATTTGCAAATATTATACCGCAAAAATACTGAAAACTATGTTAATATACCAAATATCGCATTTTATATTCATTTCTTATAAAGTACTTTATCAGTATACTAAATAATGCTATATTTGCTATATTGATAAAGTGCTTTACAAAAAAATGAATATACAATGCAATATTTGGTATATTATTGTACTACATTCAAGAGAGTAATACATATCAGTTTATTAGTCAAAGCAACTATAACCTGTATATATCGTCTCGCTAATCAAGAATATACAAAATTTATAAAGTCGGAGATGGCACAACATTATAGTAGCCTTCTACCCTTTGTTTAACGGGTATAAAAATACAACGAAAAAGAACGAAGAAAAGAATCTACAATCATTCGGGGTGAAGGTAAATTTAATGTCTGCACCCTCTCGGCCTTTATATATTTTTTTTTTTTGGGAGGCGAATTATTCATGTGGCTGCCACACAGCAGCGTCAGAGTGACGACGGCGCCTAGCAACTTTAACCAAAGGCAAAGGCAAAGGCAAAGCCAAAGCCCTTTGCACACCTTGGAACAACGAAATGTGCTCAACGTCCAATTATAATGAGCCACTTGAGCTTTAAGCGGAGGGAGGGAGGGGGAGGAAGGGGGCGAAAGACAACGCAGAAGACAGAAGACTGAAGACGACGTCGACTCAATGGCAACGATTGTTCAACACACACACACACACACACATGGAGACAGTGAAAATAAACACGGCCCACATCGCTGGCCATTTTCTTATTTATTTTTATCAAAGGCGACGCCAGATTTTCTACATTTGATAAATGGGGGCGCACATTATGGATTTTGTTTGGAAGTAAACAGCGAAACGCCCTAGAGACTCAAACACACACACACACACACACACACACACACAGCTAGAAGTGCCAAGTGCAAATGACAGAGATAGCAATAGCAGAATAGAAAACCAGAGAGAGAGAGAGAGAGACGCAGAGATCATGGCGGAGGCAAAAGACGATCTATTTAGAAATCTATTTAGAGCAGCAACAACAATTTTGTTTGGGGTTTGGGGAGCGATAGGAAATTCAATTGGATTGGAGCTGCTTCTTAAGCGATCAGTCATTGCTCTACTCAATAACAAGATCCATTGTTATGCCAACAAGACATTGGGGACAAAATGTGCTGACAGCTTAGTTGCATCACGAGAAATTCCAGCAGATATCAAAACAGTCTTGTTTTTTTTTTTTTTTTGTGATACTCTGATCATCGTGAGTCAACAAAATATCTAGCAGCTAATCGACATTTAAATAATGAGCATATTTCTTTTTACTTTCTTTCATGATTCATCTAGGTTAAAAAGAAAATCAATTGAAGCTTTAGTAAAATTTTAAAATAATAAGAAATAGTGATATTCAATCTGAACTTGAATCTTAAGCAATATCAATTATATGAAACACTTGAAAAGTGAAAATAATAAACTTTGAAAGATACTTGAAAATATGAATAAGAAAAGGTTTTGTACGATGAAGTTTATCCAATCCTGAACTTCATTTAAACGGCATAGGAATTCAGATTTACAATATAGTTAAACAATCTGGCAACTCTCTTACAGGAAAAGGATTTGTGAGCAGAAGTTTATCCTATTCTTAACTTCGATTAATCGATAATCAACAAACTTTCATAAATTAAGAAAGATAGTTAAGCAATCTGGCAACTCTGTGTAATTAAAAAAATCTTTGACAAACTAAATTTTAATTTCAATGTAGTTCTTCTTCGAAGAAGCATTAACGCTATCCTTAAGTCTCGTTCTTAATATTAAAGCATAGATGACAACTAAATTTATAAGCTAGCGTTAAAATTTTCCAGCGATGCTCAAATTAAGTGTTAGATTGTTTAAAATATATCTTTATCCTACTAATTACTTCAATTAATCGTTATAGCAATTAAGGCAAAACTTCTTTGACTACTAAATTTGTATTCCTAAAGCTAACCTTAACTTTTAGTTGTATTTTTAATGTATAGATTACCAATAAATTTATAGCGATCCATATTTTAAATGGCAGATTGTTTTATATATATATATATATATATATATACATATATCTTTAAATTTCTACCTAAACATTTAATGTAATGCAAACATTTTAATTCTAATACAGCTATGCAGCTTTGGGGTACTGCTAACAAATCAAATGTTGAGATGATTTAGCGTGACCAATCAAAAACTTTGCAACAAATTTACGTATCTATACACAAAGTTCTTACACATAACAAATGCTGTCGAAAGAAATTATAGCTCTATCTCTTATAGTCTCTGAGATCGAGGTGTTTATACGCACAGACGGACAGACGGACAGACAGCTACATTGACTCGCCTGATCAAGAATATACTTATATACTTTATGGGATCCGAGATGAGTTATGCTACCTGTTCTGTTATACTATGTTGTCCAGTTATAATACCCTTCAAGCAAATAGCATTGATATATGTGTATATACATCAGATCAGCTTCTTTGTAGCCGATCTGGCAACGCCGCGCCTGTGGCGTCTGTGGCAAGCAGCTGCCAAGTGTGATTGTGCAAAGTCAGCCGCTTGCCAAAGAGCGGATATCGGATGTCGCACGCTGCAAATATTTAACCTAATTAAAGTTACACCTAGAAATAATAATAATAATAATAATGCTTTGCTGCAGATAACTGAGCTTCACAATTTCAATAAGAGAACTTCTGGGCCTTGTCAGGTTTTTTTTTGTCTGTCGCTAACCAAGTTACGCGCCCGCACATAAACAAAAAAAATAAAGAACACACACAGAGGGAGGAGATATTATCTAATGCCACGACAAATCCCCCATGCTTATGGCGAGACAGAAAGAGAGAGCGAGAGGGGGGAAGGGGAGAAGAGAGTGAGAGGTAGAGGTAGCTAAGAGCTGTAGCTGTGGTAACTGTAGACATATGACAACAGCACATCATCATTCAAAATATCTTATCACACTCAAACAACATAGTATAGTATATATAGCAATGGTAAGAGCGAGACAGAGACAGAGAGAGGAGCGAGACAGAGACAGAGAGAGGAGCGAGAGAGGGAGAGGGAGGAGGTGGGGAAGCGGTGCTGGGCATCGAAATGTATTGAACAAAGTGCATGGAAAAATCATGGCGAAAATCGTGTCTAAAGGCGCGTAGCTTAATGCTCACAATCTCTCTCTCTCTCTCCCTCTTTTTCTCTCTCTCTCTCTGCCGCTTTACTCGCTTGTGTGTTCTATTTGCCAATAACTTAGAAGATATATGTGTGAGTTTGTAACTTGCACCGATAATTTGTAATACCTTTTGCTCTATATATTTCTGTTTCATTTTTCTGTTTCTGTTTATTCATCAAGTCGTGTCGGCTTTCCGTCTTAGAAGTTCACACACAACAAAATATATTTTGTTTAAAGACGCGCACAGTAATAATAAATATATGTATCTAGAGTCTATAATAATAATGCCACAGAGAGACCAGAGAGACGACGATGAGCAAAAAAAAAACTTGGCGGATGGATGACAAATTCATCGCGTCGCACTTTAAACAGAAATATCGTAAAAAGCCATTTGGGGGAAGATTTTGTTTCAAATGTCGCCACAAAGTCGATATATGTATATATATATATATTTTTGTTGGATTTTCTGTGGAAATAACGAGGCGCCAGTCGAGTCAGCTCACTGATAACTCCGCTGCACCGCCCAGAAACACAGCAACACAACACACACAACACGCCCAACTCTACACTCATAATATCTTCACCTTAAAAACAACCAGAAATCTAGTTCCGTTTTATGTGTGTGCAAAAAAAAAACCCACACATCGATGGAAAATTTTCCAGTGAAAACTATCGATTGTGATTGATTAGAAATTGCTTATAAAACAGCACAGATAAAAAATGTATAAATTATTCAAAAAAAAAGTTTATGATTAAACATATTCCAATATTGTCTCAAGTACAAATTTGATTTGATTTGATTTGATAGCGAAAAAGAAATGTTAATTTTAGTACAAGTGGGAATCAAAACTAAAAACTGAGGCTACAAAATGCGTTTGGGTTGGCAACAATGGGTTAACGTAACGCCCGATTCGCTTTATCACAGGCGAGTATCAATAATTTTTGGGGAATAGGAAATGCCAAACTTCTGTTGATAAAACTAATTTAACTTTAGCACCTGAAAAACCGGACAGAGGCAGTGTAGCTATCATACGCGGTATATACAACAACAAATAGTATATTTATATAGTATATTTAGTATATAGAATTAGTCCAGAAACGGATTTCGGATGTGGCTTATCTAGAGACAACAGAAGTTCATATGACGTCGAATGTTTAACTGAACAGAGGCAAAGTGTAGCTATCATATAGTTGGTATATACAACAATATATAGTATATATTTAGTATATAGTGTTAATTCAGAAACGGATTTCGGATGTGGCTTATCTAATGTGCAGCTCGCATGATGTCGAATGTCGATGACGATATCGATTCGATAACAGTTATCGGTTAAAATTTGTTTTTTTCGCTGTCTCCGACGTTCACAGCACTTGATATTTTTGATTTTCTACGTCTTCCGATGCCCAAAAGTTCTATTTATACGAATCTTTCGTTGCAGATACCCTAACACAAGTGGAGTCTATTTATTTGGTGTGAAAGAAGAAAACTTTTTGACGAAGGTAAAAAAGAATGACTTAATTAGTAGTATATGTTTACATTTAAACTTTGATTTTAAGTCATTGAAAAATATTCGGCAGCTTTAATATATGATTTTCTGTTTAAAAAAGTGGCACTTTAACATAATTTACTATTTCAATATTTCAATCTTTGAAGAAAAGGTATCTTCTAAAATTCCTACGAAAACAAAAGCGTGCTTAGCTATTTCTACTTTTACTATTTAAAAATTTTGATCTTCTTAAGTAAATTATAATGAAATTTGTAGTCTTTTTACTGGTCTCATTAATAAAAGTTTCTACTAAGATGAAAAAAGTAAGTAAAAACAAAAAGTATTCGATTTGAAATCATTGAAAAATGTTCTGAATTTTGTACGTATAATTTTCACTTTAAATTTGATATTTCAATAAGTTTTCTATATAATTCAAATTTCAAACAAACAAAAAGTAATGGGTATTTAAATATTTCTATTTTTGCTATTTCAATATTTCAATCTTTTAAAGCAAAGCTTTCCATAGAAATAAAATTTCTAAAAAAAAAAAAAAAAAAGATAGTGAAAAGGAAAATCAACGATTTCTAATTTTACTATAATGATATTTAAATCTTTGAAAGTAAAGTTTTCAATATGAACAAAATTTCTAACCAAAAAATAAAAAAAAAGTAAATAAAATTTCTAATCAAAAAATAAAAAAAAAAGTAAAGACTATTAACTATCTCACTTTTTGCAATTATTTCTAAATTTTCCCATTTCAATCTTTCAAAATAAAGTTTTCTCTAAATATGATTAAAATTTCTATTAAAAAAAGGGAAAAGGTAAAGGGTATTAACTATTTCACTATCTATCTTCCTCTTTCAATCTCTTAAAATAAAGTTCTCTCTAAATATAATTCAAATTTCTAAGACAAAAAAGAAAAAAGGAAAGGGTATTAACTATTTCACTTTTTGCAACTATTTCAATCTTTTAAAATAAATAGTAATAAAAACAAAGAAAAAGGAAAGGGTATTAACTATTTCACTTTTTGCTATTAACTATTTCCAGTTGCTCCAATTTCAATCGTTTAATATAAAGTATTCTCTGTATATGATTAAAAGTTTTAAAGGAAAGGGTATTCAAGTGTTGTGCAAGTGTTTGGGTTTAATCTAACGAACATTTCTTTGGTCGCTGCGGACTTTTGGTTCGCTTTCGAAATCGAAATCGAAATCTGTAGCACTGCGTGACACGTATCTGGGAGCTCTATCTCGATGGGGCCCATCCGCCCAATGCGTGTACTTCTTCATGTGCTGTGTGGTGTCTGTGTGGTAAAGTCCATCATTGGTCAGCGTTTGATTGATATAGCTACAAAGTTTGGTGTCAATTCTCAATCACACTTAAACACCCTGACTGGAGAGGCATTTTGAGATCGCGGGGGGACTCGAAAAGGAAATGAAGGGGGACAATAGACTACGTCTCATGTCGCATTCAAAGTATCTTTATCTGCTAATGAGTTGCTGAGCGATGTGGCGCGACCATCGATGATGATCACGATGACGATGATCATATTGATGATGATGATGATGATGATGACACACCAAACAGTGTTGGGGCCAACACCCACCACAAAAGTTGTGAAAAAAGATATCGGCATTGTGTAGCGAGCAAATACTTTGGGGAGGTACTTACCCCACATATGTATTATATATACATTCACATTCCCATTCACGTATCAGCACGCACCGATATCCACATCCATGCATATCCACAACATCCGTTATCAGTGGCGGCTCTTTTGATCGCCCAAACTGACAAATGTAGCTGTCGAACTCAAGCTAACTGCGTTCTTCTATATATATTTTAGCCACAATTATCTCAACTCACTTTCACTCACTTTATTCTAATTTAATTTAAAAACACTTTCACTCACTTAAATCTTTTTTAAATATATTAATACTGACGGTTTTATACTTTTTCAAATATTTAGCTGCATTTTTAAAAATGCCACTTTTATACACTTTTCACTTGCACTATTATTCACTTTATTTCTTATTAAATCACTTCATTTTCATTAATTTTATCCTTTATAAATACTTTAATAAAGCCACTTTTATAACTTTTCACTTTCACTCACTTTATGCTTATTGAATTTTGTTAATATTGCCATTTTTATGCTGCTTTTCATTTTATTTTGAAATCCGTTTTTATACAATCATTTCACCTTTTGATGTATCTGATGTAACTGCAAAGAAAATTTAGATTTAATACAAACAGTATTATTAACAGTATTCGTATTAGAATATACCAAGAAAACAAAAATATACCAAAATGTGTATTTGGTGTATGCAAGAAAATTGCGAAATAAAAGAAAACAAACAGAATTCATCTGAGTCATCGCAACTTTAGATGATCTTTAGCTTAAATGAGGAATTATCATTAGAATAAACCACTACATAAAAATATACCAAAATGCATATATAGTATATTGATATAATGTATGAACACAACGAAAAAGAACAAAACGAACAGAGTTAATCTGAGTTATGCTAATTTTACAAATAGATGTTTACAAAATGCAATAAATAAAAATAAAATGTAAGTTTATAAACCTAAAATTTCTATACAGTCTATAAATATTCGAATTTTAGGAAGAAGTTTGAATTAATGTTTACTGTGATTAATATAGTTTTTGTAAATAGAATAATATGTTCCTTACAGCATTTTCTAGAGTTTAGATTTCTTTTCTCAATGATTCTTTATTATTTTTTCGTTTGACAGTTGCAACTTTTACCGCTCAGGTAACTTTGAGCATCCACAACTATTTTTTATCATCTTGGAGACACTTTACCGCACATATTATCATCATTTCTTGAATTGATCCCAAACAAATGAAATCATAATGATGTTGTGCATGTTTTTGTGTGTGTGTGTGTTGTATGTGTGTGTGTGCAATGTGTTGTGAGTGTGATGAGCAGATGAGTGTGTAAACAAACGGCGCACAGACTGAGAGACCAATATTGTTTGCCATGCTTATTAGCAAATATTCTTATCAGTCTCTCAGTCCGTCTGTCCGTCTGTCTGTTCGTCCGTTTGTCCATCTGTCAATCAGTCAGTCAATTGCGCAGGTCTTCAAGTCTGTGTTGGCGCTGAGAAAACAAAAGTGAAAGAACAATATGCAAGCGCAGGCTTAAACACAGCCCAGGCTCAAGACGCAAAGATACCCTAGAAAAGTGAAGAACACACAAATTTCGAGATAAGTACTCAAAAATACAAATATCAAGAAAACATATATCAAAAGAAATATGGTTTGAATATAGCTAAATATTTGCTTCTTTCCAACCTCAACTAGTTTACAGGGTATGCGTTAAGTATTCCCTACAGCACGTAAGATGCACTAATCGATAATAGGAAAGGGAACACTGGCTGCACAAGAAACCAAAGCCAAAACAATAACAAACTTAACTACAAAAAAAAAAAGGAAAAGAAAAAGAAATTCAACGCGACTTAAGAAAACAATATCCAGCCACAAGATATGGATACAGATACAGCTACAGCTACAGCTACAACTACAGCTAAAGATACGGATACAGCTACAGCTACAGATGCAGATACAGCTAAAGATACAGATACAGATACAGATACAGAGCGCAAAGCTAAACACGCTTATTTGCTTAAGTGTAGCTCCAGTCTCGAATTGAAATTGAAAACTTTCAACCTGGCAAAACCGAGCGATGGATGCGACTGATGACTGATGTCTGTGATGGGAGCTGTTGTCAGAGCTGGGGAATGGATGGATGGATGTTTTAGTTCAGTTCAGTTCAGTTCGGTGGGTAAACACCGATCAGTTGACAATCAACGTTCAAACAATAACGACGAACAAAAATACTTTGAACTGTTTTTTCTTACTCTCTCTGTTTTCACAGATAAAAGATACAAATAGCGCAAGGTACAGATACAGATACACAGCTCAAGATACAGCTGCAGAGATACAGCTACAGCTACAAAAGCAAAAAACAACAACAAAAAAAAAGGGGAGCACAATTTTGCGATAAGCTCCAAAAGCTGGCAACTCTCTTCCTCTTGCTCTCCTCCCACCAAGTGAAAACTCTGACCAGCTTCGAACCCGAGGCCATTAAAATCGAACGCAGAACATACTCTATATATAGTATATATACATCTCAAATAATGACACACGGCACAAAGCGCACGTCTCATTGTCTCGTTATATGCCATTTTTTTTTTCGGGCATATTGAAACTGCGAGTTCAGTTTAATGTGAATACCCTGTAAAAGCACAAATATACCAAATGGAGTCCATTGAAGAGGATGCTAAGCTTATATGTTATTTTTTAAGATTGGAAAAATCTGCAATCAAGACTGGCAATGTAATTTTCAACCAAAAATAAAACATTCTTGAATCAAGATTTCAAACTTTAGCATCAAAATCTTGACATAAAATTGTTTCAATCTAAAAAACTTATTTCAAGAGTGTTTTTTTTTATGTTAAGATCGAAAAATCTCAAATCAAAATTTGCAATTTACTTCTCGATCTAGATTTTTTTCTTCCTGTGTGGGAATTTAATATAGAATGAAGTTGTTAATTTTAAGATATGAAATATATATGATATAAATGCGTTATTGTGTTTCTTTTTTAAATAAATTTTAATATTAAGAAAAATAAATATACTAATTTTTTTTTTAAATATAAAACATAATCTAAATATATACTAAACAAGCGTAAAATTTAGAATTAATAAAGTAACAATACTAAATATACAAAATATACTGAAAATAAAATCATTTTAAATATATAAATAGATTTTAATATGAATATAATAAATATACTTAATATATTAAATATAAAACACACTCTAAATACAAATAGTAAAGAAAAAACTGTAAATTTTTATATTAATATAATAAATATATATAAATAATAAATACAAAAACATTGCTAATATAAATAATATGCTAAACAAGCGAAAATTTTAATATGATTACAATAAATAAACTAAATATAAAAATAATATTAAATTTTATTAAATAATTATCTTGTTTAACTAAAAGTTCAAAAAGTTAATCGAAATTTTAGCTTACACAGATTTTAATAGATTTAAAATGTTATACTAAAAGATGAGCCACCTTCTTTTTACAATAACAACAACTTTTAAATGTTTTCTAACTAACTTAAATTACACTTAGCAAACTCGAACTTTGCCCACTTGTAGATTAATAGTTTAATGAAATATTCTAAAAATTTCAGCTTGATTAGTACAAATATATTCTGGCATTTTTCTAATAATTGCTACGAAGAATATTTTGTTTTAGTAACTCTTAGTCTATCAATCCTAGACTTGAAACATTTGCTTCTGCTGCTGCTGCTGTTGCTGCTGTTGATGATGATGATGATGATCAAGTCTCACGCTCAGAGCGGGCCACAATCATTACGAGCATCTGTGTTGTCGCATTTACAATTTGCAATTACACTTGAGTAAATATCAACAGCAACAACAACAACAAGAGCAACAACAAAAACAGAAGCAGAAGCAGAGACAATGACAACGGAGATGGCGTGAAGATCGAGAGACTGACAAACATGGAAACTCAAAACTCTCTAGTTGCGTTTTGGCGTCGTCGCGACAAAACCCCTAATGAGCAATGTTTTATTTTGGCACAGCCTCGTCAAAAACAAAAAAAAAACAGATTGAGGGGGAAGTCTAAATGAGACGCTGCCTTTGATATCTCTCAGAAACGAACAAAAAGCAAAAAACAAATAAAGAAAAGCTATCGAGGTAGACTATAAACATTCTCAGACAACTTCATCTACAGATTCAGCCAACATCTCCAATTCGCTTGTCATGTGAGATAAATCTGAGCTGAGCAGCCACAAAAAACCGGCGACGCTTTACTGACTGATAATGCGATATGATCATGTTTATACACAAATATATATCAACTATCTGGCAGCTGTCTTTGCATTTAAGAAGCTGTGGGAAAAACACAAAGCTCTCAGCATAATATGTACTACATCAACTCTCCAGATGAGTAATCAAATGACAAACGTTTTTCGTGCTTTTTACCCATAGGTAGAAGACGTCTCCGACCCTATAAAGTATTATATATATATCTATTCTTGAAGAATACTTTTGTATGGGATAAAACATTTGCTAACTACTTTTTATAGTTTGCTGTAAATGATCATCTGTTATATTTTCAATGTGGTACTATATCAATATACCAAATATTGGTATATTTTTAGTATATTTTTTGTATATCAATTTGGTATATTTCAATAACGATGTGTACTTTATCAATATACCAAAATTTGGTATATTTTTAATATTTTTTGGTATATCAATTTGGTATATATTGCAAGAATGATGTGTACTTTATCAATATACCTAATATACACTTTGTCATAATTTTAGTATTTTTGTGGTATATTAATTTGATATATTTTGAGCTTTTTGGCTTTTATTAAAAAAGAATAGCGGGTATCTCACATACTTATGGTATATACCTTTCTTAATTGTTTAAATGTAATAATGTGTCCATGCATCAAATAAAGCCTTTGGTATTTTTTTAGTATTTTTTCGTAACTTTTAATAATGATATGATCTATATCGATAGGTCAAAAGAATATCCATTGGTATTTTTTCAGTATTTTTGCGGTATATTATTGTGATTTTTTTTAGAATAATAGCACGCTGTTTAGCTTTTATTTAATTATTGTGGCTTTCTTGATTGTTTGAATGTAGTACTATATCAATTATACCAAATATAGCCCTTGGTATATTTTTAGTATTTTTGCGGCATATTAAATCTGTACATTTATGAATAATATGTACTACATCAACACACCATATATAGCCGTTGGTATATTTTTAGTATTTTCGCGGTATATTATTTCGGTATATTTTAAGAATGTTACCGCTTTGCTTTGCTTTTAGTTAAAATGATTAAAAAGTATCACCGTAGCTTTCTCACTTGTTGTTTTCAATGCTCCTAGGATTATTAACGTTATAACAATTAGAATGTTGCAATTTGAATTCTACTTAATCATTATTAAAAAGCAATAAAAACTGACGCAATGCGGTGCTGCAATGATCAAAGATCTTTTGCGCTGATATGCGATCAATGATCTGTTAGTGGCACTTTTTCTGTTCTGGTTTTTTTCTTTCTTGCCAGCGCTTATCAATGCTTATATGGATGTGTAGATATTGATCTTTATGATAACTTGGGCATTGGCTTGATTTCACACCCACCCACACAGCAGAGAGAGAGAGAGAGAGAGAGGGAATAACACCCCATCACAATAATAATAATGATGATGATACACACCTTTGTTTGCGTCTCGACGGCCGATTATAGATGTTGGATCCGACAGAGCTAGAAATATATGTATATAGGGAATAGGAGTTAGAGAGATAGAGAGAAAAAAATAAAGAGTAAAGTGTAAGAATGGATTTCACAAATTCGAAAGATCTGAGATAATGAGAAGCGTGTTAACAGAACCAGGTTGTAAAATGTGAGTGCGATGATTTCTAGCGAAACCGAAGCTAAACACACTCCATCAGTTGCCCTATCAGCCCCTCCACACACACACACACACACACACACATACATAGAACGTAGCAGCTGCTTATCGTTTACGAGCTTTGGGCGCGGTGGGGTGTTCGATATTCAATGAACGTTACTGCTGATGATGATGATAATTACGATGATGATGATGACGATGGTAAAGGCGACCACAAGTTTGTGTACTTGTCGTATTCGTTGTCGTCGTCGTTGTCGTCTGATTCATGCCCAGATACCAGATACAGATACACACACACACAACTATACAATAACCCAAAACTCATTGACCATGATGATGATGCATATAATATCAGATCGACAAACTGGAACATGATGTATTTGTTACCGATTGACGAAATAACTTCGATTCTTCACTTCACTTCTCAATTGAGTTCTCAGTTCTCATCGATTGTGTGTTTATTTGTGGGAAAACCCACCACACTCTCCCCTCCCTCTCTCTGTTTCCAAAAATAGCACACACACAGTTATTCTTATAGATACTGGGGAGCTTAACACTCGCTTATCGATACAAAGAAAAAGAAAAAAAAAACCACACTATTGAAGAATTTTGAAAGAAAAGTAACACACACATCGAATCATTAAGATTTAACTGGAAATGGCAAATTCATTCATTCTTATCAGTTCTCTGGTATTATTTTTACTGTCGACATATTCATTTCATCTGTATTTCGTATCAACGTATTTTTCGCGTTTTTTATCACCTTCTTTGTCAATCAAAAGCGCCATAAATGTAGGAATCTGCTGACATCCCAATATTATCGATAAGTTTGCTGCGGCATCATGTGCTGCTGATCATTTGACCTAATTGCGATCGATCGAAAAAACCCAAAACCCTGAACGCTGAAAACTTGGCTCGTGACTTGTATTATAGACGTCGCTTATCACTCTTAACTTAACTCGAAATGGTCATTCATTGTTTTATCAGCTCGTTTTGTTTTCCCTTTTTTTTTTGGGCCTCTCAAATTGCATCAGCATCAGACAAATGCCATAAAATGTCTGACCATATAATTTAGGTTCTACCTGCGCCGACAGCGACTGCGACTGCGACTCGTGTCGCTAATCGCTGTTCAATACAAAAAAAAAACAAAAATACAATACACAAATGATGGCCAGACTCCTGAGAGAGAGAGTCCAGACTTCCACTCAGACCTAAACCTTAAGATAGAGAGACACCTCGGAGAGCCGTCAATGATCTGACAGTCTGGTGTCGTTGATCCTTCAAAGTCAATTGGTTTCTGATGAGCTTAGCTACCGTATTGTCTATGAGTGTGTGTCTGTGTATGTGTGTATTTTGGAAGAGAGATTGCATAAGCTGCATATGGAATTTAAGAGTCCCCGATTATATATACACATGGACTGTAAACTATTAATTGCTTAAGTGATTAGTACGCTCAGTTAGTCATATCTTGCATTGTTTATCTTGCCGTCTAAGGTGCATTTCTCATACATCTAATATTTATCTGCAATTACTATTTATCGGTATGCAGTATATATTTGGTATATTTTATTTATGTATTGATTCGATTTAAATTTATCGTTAATTTTTGGTATAGTGTATTTTCTTTTTAATTTTACTATTTTCAAATCTATTTAAATGTATCGTTAAACTAAATAATTTCCGATATATGCTTTACTTACATTTATTTCTATTCATAATTATTTATCTGTGCAAATAGTTTTTATTTAATTCATTATCAATAAAACAAAAATTAAATGCACTGCATTTATTTGTAACTTTTTTCATTAATTTCAAATAGTACAGAATTAAGTATTTGAAAAAAGTGAAATCTAAACGCAAAATATTTAAAATTGTCGGTATTTAATAATTAATCGATCAATTTATCGATTACACATTGCTACATCTCATAGTTAATACTTGCTCACTCAGCTATTTTCACCCTTCAATAATCATAACAAGTCTCATCATGAAAGTGCACTTACTCTCGTTTGCTCTCTCTATCTTACTCGCTCGTTCATTCTAAAGCTAGCTCATTTAACCGCTGATCCACTTGTTGAGTCCCGCTATTTGCATTTTGTCTGCTCCCTTTTCGCTTAAACAGCTCCCCCTCTCTCCCTTTCCCGCTTCCTACTACTTAACTCTAAGGCATTCCGCCGTTAGCCGTAAACTCTGACTCATGCTAACGTAACGTACTTCACACACACACACAAACATATAAGCAGGTACGCACACACACACACACACACGTGCAAAGCGCGGGTGGTGCAAAGTTTAAACGCAAAAAAAAAGACAAAAACAAAAAGAGGCGCGCGCGCGTTATTCAATTGTTTTACTATACACAATAATT
Organism: Drosophila niveifrons; assembly: GCA_035046325.1. NCBI lineage: Eukaryota > Metazoa > Arthropoda > Insecta > Diptera > Drosophilidae > Drosophila > Drosophila niveifrons. The sequence goes on from JAWNOC010000020.1 coordinate 4,887,310, forward strand.
TGTTGTTTATCAGCAACAATGACGAACAAATGTTTATGCTCCCCCCATTTGCTGTGTGTTGTTGCTTTTGTGTGTTGTTGTGTTGACTGTGCATGAATTTGCACAGTACGAATTTTTGAGTGCGTAACTGTAAGTGCTTCTCTGCGTGTGCGAATGTGTGTGTGTGAGTGCGTGTGTGTATGTGTACTCACCTTGACATGTCAGACGCCGCAATTCGAAGCTTATTAAATCCATTAACAATAACACATCGTAGTTGTAACGCACGTTTAATTATCACAATTAGTTGGATTTGTTATTCGCGCAGACATCTCGATAATGTTAACAACTGGAAATCGAAAGTGCATTTCTTGGGATTTGATTTTCTTTTTCTTCTTTCTTTTTTGCTTGCATTGCAAAAAGGGCAAATCACAGACTAAAATGGAGGCTGCTGTTGAGCTGCGATTGCTGTTAATGCTGCTGTTATGGCAATGTTAATGTTAAGCGTGGGATTGAAACAGCAGAGAGCTTTTGTCTACTCTGTGCACGCAAGTGTGTTTGTGTGTGTGTTTGTGAGTTAGTTTTATGCAAAGTTAAATGCTGACTAAATGCTTGCAATTAAATGGTAATGTCGCGCGCTCTTCTTGTTACTATTGTTGTTGTTGCAGCTTTAATTATGTTATGTTGACTGTTGACTCGTTGTTGCTATTGTTGGCTGCCCATTATCACTTCCAGTCTCATTGAATGGCGAACAATTGAAAACAAAAAAAAAAAAGCGAAACCGAAACCATTTCTCAGCTGTTTGCAAACCCACACACACACACACATACACACGGACACACAACAACAGGCAGCAGCAAGAAAGGGAAAGAAAAAAACGTAAAGTAAAAATTGCACCGTCGTCGCCGTCGCCGCCATTAATGTTTATTTAACACGCATTGCCACACGCGCTGTCGACGTCGCTGCAGACGTCACCGTCACCGTCGCCCGCCCACGCGCACACTGTGATGCGTGCCTAGACGAAAAAGCTATTGAAAACAAAAACAAAAAAAAACAAAACAAAATATTTGATCGACATATTCTGCAGGTGGCGAACCACGGTGCCAAATTGCGCATAGCACTTATTTCAAGTTCATTATAAATATAAAACGTAAATATTATTAAATTTATACAAACAGTGCTTGATCGACACTCTGTTATTGCACGTGTAGTGCGCTCTCTTTCACACACACACACACACCCTCTCCCACCACGCGAGTGCGTGAATGTGTTTGTGTGTGTGTGTGTGTGGGCGAGTGTATTGAACTCTTGCTGCATTTTTTGCACAATATCTTCTGTATTAATTTATGTATGTACATACATGTGCATGTTTGTCTGTATGTGTATGCTCGCATTTAATATTTTTGCTGCCTTTTGTTATTGCAATTGTTTTTATTTTTTTGCCGCCTTTTGTGCTTATTGGCAATAAATTTGCGTTCCGCCTGCTGTTGCTGCAGTTTATCGGTCATCGTGCTATCGATTGATTGCACAGCGCGATGCTGTTAACAGAGTTATCGTCAGTGCAAGAACAAACGCAAGCAGGCGTATGCATGTGCGAGTGTGTGTGTGTGTGTGTGTGTGTGGGAGAGAGGCAAAATGACGCCAGCTCCTCTCACACTCATTTGCATTTTTCGGCAGCTGACTGCGTATATGTGCTAGTGTGTGTGTGTGTATGTCTTGCACACCTTTGTTGGGGCGGTCAACTGTGACAAGAGGAACAACAAGAACAGCACCATTAGCAGCATGAGCAACAACAGCATTAACAGCAACAGAACGACAAAATCAAGCGAGAGTACGGAAAGGGGAGCGAGAGGGAAGTTTAAAGCGCGTCTTCTTTGACTTCCGTTTTTCGAATGAGTTTTTCAAGTTTGAGGTGAAGGTTGAGGGAAAACGCATTGTGGACGACCCTCTTGATGTTCATAGTTCAAAGTGCAGACGATTAATGATCAATTGCAGCAGCTAAGGAAACTAAACAAATGATTCCACGGAGAATAAATTTAAAAATATTGCATACATTAAAACGAGGAAATTTAATCAATTAATTAATTTGATTTTAAGATTTGAAAATATAAAAACTGTTCTTCAACCTAAGTAAATTTTCTTTTATGTAGTTAACGATAATAAAATCAGAAGACAATAAAGGGAAAATGCAATAGGCGAAAAATTATGTTTAAAGTCAGATAATATTTTAACATATTAAAATTAAATCCAAAATCACTTCATGAAAAATTGGAAATACAGTAGATAACAACAAATCTAAAAATGGTCGTTAAAAGAAAACACGAAATAATTAAACTCAATGAATTACAACGGAATTAAAATTTAAAATAAAAACAAAACAATTCTAAAGAGAAGGCAATTAACCATATTTTGCTTAGCGCAAAAGCAAATAATCTCTATAATTAACCTAACGAATAATTATCTTACAAGAAAATCAAAAAACGTATCAGAAAATCAAAATAAATAAAACAGCAACACCATTAATTGTGTATTATTTAAGATGCACGCTAATGAACTCAACGACAGCCAATAAGTGAATAGCTAATTAACTTAACGAAACGCAGATTTAGCGAAACTTAAATAAAGAAAAAAAAAAAAATACCATAAACGAAAATTGCAAGATGCACTACCCAAAAAAAATAAAATAAAGAAAATACAACTATCGCCACGAACGGCAATAAATTGCAAATAAAAAAAACAACACTAAATTAACATAACGAATGCAGAATGCAGCAGATAAATCAACTGAACGAAAGCCAATAACTCTTGCATTAACTTTACGCAGTGGCAGCGCGAAGCGCAGTCGAAGAGACACACACATATGTAAGAGTATTGTAAATCTGTCAACCACCAGAGAAGTACATAACACACAAAATACATACATGCATACACATACATACATACATATGTATGTGAAAAGGAGAGCACTTCTCTCCTGGTGGCTGCATACATAATATGCACAGCCAAGTACAAACATACATTGAATACATACGTATGCAATGGTACATAGCGCCCTCTCGCTTTAGCACACACGCGCGCACGTACGCAAAGCACGCAAGCGACATGCGTGTACCCAACACACACACTCACACACACACATCTAGCTGTAATCCTATTTGCCTCCAAAAATAAAACGAAAGAAAAATCCAAAGAAAGAAGCGGCAAAGCTGCTGCTGCTGCTGTTGCTGCTGCGGCTGCGACGTCTGCTTCCTTTAACGCGAAAGATTTGATGGGAGAGCGAACGACGTGACGTACGCGACGTCAACGACGACGACGACGACGACGACTGCGCTACTCTGCAGGTTTTTATCTAACCAATACCAATGCAAGACAACCACCAACACAACAGCAGCAGCAGCCGCAGCCACAGTCGCTCTCACACACACACACACACTCGCACTGACGAATGCTAAAGCAAGCAAGCAAGAGGGGCAGCCATTGCGTTCTCTCTCGCATTTGCTCCGTCTCGGGTTTCGCTCAGATGTCCGATGTTCGTGTCAGCTGCTGCTGCTGCTGGTGCTGCTGCTGCGCTGCCTCACGCTGCTCTGCTGAGCTGCGTCGCTCACGTCGACGTTTTGTGGTGGCTCTGCCGTGCGCTTTTATAAATACAACTTCATAGATGCGTTCAAATACAGTTCAGAAGTCGAACCGAAAAGACGTCTTGAATTTGTTATTTTCTTCTTTTTTTTTTGTTGTTGTTGTAACACGTTACTCACACACTTCTCGTCTCGTACGTGTCTGCAGCAGAGCAGCGCAGAGCAGAGCAGAGCAGCGGGAGCTGCACACACAAATTAGATAAAAAAAAAAAACACACAATCGAGACTTGACTCAAAGTCTTGCGCTGCGGCTGCGCTCAGAACTCGTGTGCGCGTCAACGTGAAAGCATCTGCGGCGCGCTCCGAAAAACATACAAAAAAAAAAACAAAATTAAAAATAAACAAACACAAAATAAATAAAATACAAACACTTAACGGTGCATATACATCATAATATATTTTTTTTTTTTGGATACTTTAAATATTTATTTTAATTTTTTTTTTCTAAAAAAAAACAACAATTGCAAAACCAAAGAGCAAAAAGTGTATCAAAAAGTGCAACTAAATGAATTAAATTAAATTTAAATATTTACAACCAAGTGATTTCAAGTGACCAAGTGAAACCACAGCAAATACAACAACAACAACAACATCATCAGCAGCAGCAACAACAATTTTAACAACTACAGCAACAACTACCAAAAAAAACAAAAAAAAAATAAAACACGGCTACCAAAAATTCGAATGCCGCCGCCAAATTGTTCAAATAACCAAAAACAAAACAAAGGTAAAAATCCTTAAAAAAAAAAAACAAGTTTATAAATAAAATAGAAGAGAACCAAAAAAAACATGTATAAATAAATAGTTGATTATTTTTTTCTTGTGTCACACAGAAAATTTCTCCAAGTGTTTTTTCGACAAAAAGTGCAATTAAAATTAAAATGCAGCAACTATGGATTATTAATCTCAAGTTTTCAAGTAACTTTTATATATTTTTTGTTATTCTCCTTGGATTTTCTTCAGTTTTTTTCAAGTCTTAAATTTTGTTAGTTTGTTTTTCTTATTGGATATTCTTCAATTTATTTGTTAGCATCTTTTTTTCCCTTAATTTGTGTTAATTTTAAGGGTTTCACACGCAATTGACCTTAAAATCCTGTCAAAGTTCATCTTTGATTGACCCTCTGTGTATTTTTTGTTTGAACTGTGAACTTTACCAAAAAAAAAACCCAAAAAAAAAGGGTTGAATTGTTGTCACAATTTGTAATTGAAAAGTTTTCCCGACATTTCGTCAGCCACACTTGCACTCAATTCGATTGTCATAAAACTTTGTATCGTTTATGCTAGATATGATTATCATGCTGAATCGTAGTTCGATCCGTAATCAATGAATTCACTTACGAAATCGATACATAATTGGGGAAAACCTAAATACACACATTCATAAAAGCATTTGATTCAGAAATACATTTTTTCTTTTATGCCATTTCAATATATTTTCATAGTTGAAAGTTAAAAATTGAAAACTATGCAAATTTACAAATATTTTAATATATTTCTTTATGAAAATTATTGAAATTTTGAAATATTTTGCATAATTTTTTCATAAATATATTTGAATTCTTAAAAGTTAAAAATTTTATGAAAGCTATAGAAATTTAAAATGAATAAAGTGAATAAATTTATGAGAAATTGTATATAGAGATTTTAAAATATATTCAAAATATTTTAGCGGATTTTCATTCAGTAAAAACAGTTAAAAACTTTATGAGAAATTTTGTATAGAAATTACGAAATATTTTCAAAATAATTTGGAAATGATTATTATGGTTTTTATAGCGGATTTTCATTTAGTTACAAACCTGATAAGAACAAGAGAACTTTTGAAATAGTCAGAAAAACTTTTCCAATAATATATTTTTATTATTAAATCTTAAAAACTTTACAAAAGAATTAAGAAAAAATTATTATCGTAATATGAAATTTTTTTACTTCATTGCAAACAGTTAAAATCTTTATAAGAGAACTATGGAAATATTGTAAATATTTTTTAAATATTAAATGATTATTAACGTAGTTAGAAATTGTTGTATTTATTCAATTCAATTATTATTCAGTATGCAAATATTTAAAATATTATTTATCATCATTTTAAATGTATAGTTTATTCTCATTGCTATAAAATTATAAGAATTTTTTCTCGATTGCATTGAAATTTGAAATTTGCAGCTAGTCGCCAATGGGTTAAACGCAGGCGTCAATGGGTTAACTGTATGTGGGCGCTTTACTTAGCTTAAGGACTTGGGGGGGCTGTGGGCGTGGCTTTATCTCAATGGGTTCTACGTGGCGATGAGTCACTTGCGAAATTGAAATCAGCCAACCAAAATGAAAGAGCAAAAACAACAGTAACAACAATAATAATAACAACAATAATACAAATAGAAATAGCAAGAGAGAGAAAGAGGGAGAGGGAGATACTCGTAGGTTGTTATCGCCAAAGTTTTATTTTTAAAAATGTCAAGTTGTCGCTGTTGCTGTTTTTTTTTTGCTGCCAATTCGAAATCCTAAGCGCCAGCAGCAAGCAACAACAACAACAGCGACGCAATGAAATTGCCAACTGATAAGCGTTAAATGTTAATGAGCAGCAAATGGAAATGCAACAAATACGCACACACACACACACACATACCGATAACAAATCGATACGCAGGGTGTGCGAGAGCGAGAGCAAGCGAACAAACAAGAGAGCGCACAGTTAAAGAGAGCGAACACAACTTTGACTGCATGTGCACTTCGCTTTGCACTCTTCTACTGCGTCTTCTACTCCGCGACGTCTGCTTCTTATACTGCCTTCTTCTACGATTTCTGCTGCTGCTCGCCTTTGACTTTTACTGCTACTTCTGCTTCTGCTTATGAATTGCTTCTTCTATTAAAGTGATTTCAAATAAAATATTAAATATATATAAACTTTAACTAAATATTTGCGCATTTCACTTATACTCTAGTACTTAAATTTCTACTTCCACTCCCCCTCCCACTTCTTCTTTTTCCACTTGCGCCTGCTTCTCTTTTGCTACTTACAATTTGCTTTCTTTATGCATTAGAAGGCGACGGCGATAGCTGTAGAAGAGTGTGACAACTGTTTTTGGAGCGTCTCATTTAACAAATTCTCTGTAGATCAGCTGTTTAAACTTTTTTCAGCTTGATCCTCATTTACGTTTACGTTTTCTGTTGCTTTTCGCCAGAATTTGAGATACGATCAGCGTCTCAAAGATGTTGATAATGATGAGGTTCATTAAGTTCCCCCTTAAGTCAACAGATCTAATAACCAATTCCAATCATCAATAACTGATTTCGTTTATTTGCTTTTTTTTGCTATTATTTCTCGGATTGCATTATTCCATTAACCGTTATTCTCTCCTCCGCTTTAGCTTTACTAAGAACTTGCACATTACATTAATAATAGCAAATTTTATTTCAATTTCCACAACTCTGGTGTTTAACAAGAAAACTAGCTGAAATTTTCAGAATATGCAGCTAAAGTGGAAAACTTTGCATTCGCTTTTAAGCAAATGTTTTAGCTAGAAAATTTGGTAGCTTAGAAAGATTATAGAAAATTGTTTATTATGTCAAATGTTGAAATGTTGAACATTTTGTTATGTTATTGAAAAGTATTTTGCTATGCAAATTTTCAGTGGTTAAAATTAACAGCAGCAGAGTTCATTGGGGTTATTTTAATAGTTTTTAGTGAATATTATAGAAAACAGTTAAGATTTATGTTAAAATATAGACTATAGATTAATTTGAAGCTGCACTTTAAGCGTTTTTTATATAATATAATACATTTTTAATGTTTTCAATAATTTTCAAATCATTTTAAAGAACCTAAAGACTTATATAAAAAAAGTTTCCTTTATTTTAACTTTCTTTCTTTTTTTAAGAACTTTAAAACATATTAAAAACAAAGTTTTAAAATTTAAGCCCATTTTCATTTCTTTAAGAACCTTAAAGCATATAAATATATTCCTATATTTGAAATAGTTTTCAATTCTTTTTCCTTAAAACACATTTAAAAATAGAGTTCTTATATTTCGAATCGTTATTGAGCATTATAAAAAAAAGTTTTAATATTTTACATAATTTTCAATCCCTAAAACATAATAAAAAATAAAGTTCTTATATTTCGCATAATTTTTGAGCCTTATAAAAAAAAAACTCTTATACTTGAAATAATTTTCGATACTTAATTGCATTTGCAAGAAGCTTAAAACATATTTGAGATAATATTCAAACTTTTATCGTATTTTAAAACGTAATTAAATATAAAATTTCTATATTTACGAAAAATTCTAATAGTTGAAATATTTCTTAATGCCTTTAAAACATATTGGAGATCATTTTCAAGCTTTTATCAGATTATTAAGAACACCTTTAACCTTGTGACTTGTGACTAACTTGACAAACCATTTGTTGAAATCTCTTTCCCAGCCGTTAACGATCTCAATTAGCCAAGTTTTGAGCAGCCAAGTTCATAAGCAAAAGCAGCAAAGATGCTGGCCACACAACCACAGCAACAACAACAAAACACAGCGACAGCAGCAACAGTTGCTGCCGCAGCAGCAGCAGCAGCGACAACAACAACAACAGTTGCCCACAGCGATGATGCGCATAGCTTTGATGGAGAGCGAGAGCGAGAGCGACGCGATTCGACGACATCAGAATCATCGCTGGAGCATCTCGATTTGGGACGCACACCAAAGAAACTGAGCAGCAGCAGCGGAGCGCCGCAGCCGACGTCGACGCCACACGAGACATCGACGTCGACGTCAGCGGCGACGTCATCACGCAAACGCAAACTGCGACAACAGCAACAACAGCTACAACAACAAATGTCCGATGAAGAACAAGAGCAAAAACAACAGCAACAAATGCAGCTGGAGACAACAGCGTCGCAGCGACTGCGACACAAGCAGCGACGCAACGTCACAGCGAGCGCTAGCATCGTTGTCGATTACAGCGCCAGCGGCGACGCGAGTTCGCTGCGCAAAAAGTTTCGTCTCAATCGCAGCAGCAGCAGCAGCGGCAACGCAGCCGCCAATGGCGATCTCTCCGAATCGGGCTTCGTCGATGGCAGCAGCGCCAACAGCGGCTATTTGCTCAGCAGTAGCAGCGGCAGCGCAGTCGCCGCCGCAGTCGCCGTAGCAGCAGCAGCGCAGCAACAGCAGCAGATGTCATCGAGCAGCTCAGGCGGATCATCGCCACAAGGCGGTTTGAGTTTGTCGAGCGCCGAGTCGGGAATTGGCGCTGGCGATGAGCACATGAAATACTTGTGCCCCATCTGCGAAGTCGTCTCGGCCACGCCCCACGAATTCACCAATCACATTCGCTGCCACAATTACGCCAACGGCGACACCGAGAACTTCACCTGCCGCATCTGCTCGAAGGTAAGTGTTAAGGGTATCTTCTATAAAGTCGACACCAGCAAAGCAAGTCAGATATTTTATAGAGGGTCTGTAAGGGTCTATCACAGTCAAAGCTAAGGTGTCTAAATTTTAAATATTCATCTTTTAGTCTACAAAATTGAAATCAGATCAGAAATTTTATTAAATCTCTTTTCACTTCAAAAGGGTCTTTCACAGTCAAAGCTAAGATGTCTACAATTTAAAATCAAATCAAAAATTTTATTGAATTTTTCTTTTCACTCAAAAAGGGTCTATCACAGTCAAAGCTTAGTTTTTAAATTTTAAGCAACATCTTATAGTCAATTAAATTGCAATCACATCAGACTTTTTATACAATGAAAAAGGGTCTCGAATTGTAGAGTTATCTTTTTTTTTACTTTTAATTCAAAAAGGGTCTATCACAGTCAAAGCTAAGGTGTCTAAATTTTAAAAAATTTATCTTTTAGTCTACAAAATTGAAATCAGATCCGAAATTTTATTGAATTTCTTTTCACAGTCAAAGCTAAGCCTTCAAGCTAAAGAGTCTACATTTTAAAAAGTAGCCTCTAGTCAATAGAGTTGAAATCAGATCAGAATTTTTATGCAACTATATAAATTATATAATTAAAAAGGGTCTAGAGTAGAGTTGTATACTTCACTTTTAATTCAAACAGGGTCTTTTACAGTCAAAGCTAAGTTGTCTATATTTAAAGAAGCATCTTTTAATCTACAAAATTGAAATCAGATCAGGAATATCAGATCAAAATTATATTGCTTTCTTTTCACTCAAAAAGGGTCTATCACAGTCAAAGCTAAGTCTCTAAAATTTGTAGTAGTATCTTCTAGTCAATAAAATGGAAATCGGCTCAGAAATTGTAGAGCATTATATTCTTTTTGTTTTTTTTACTCAAAAAAGGGTCTAACACAATCAAAGCGATGTCTTTACTTCTTAAATAGTATCTCCTAGTCAACTAAGCAATAGCAGCTAGAACTCGAAGTGATTATAAAAGGTGTGACTGAATGCAATATATAAGCAAATAACACTCATAGTGGATGAAAGGGTCTATCGTAGCCAAAACAACTTATTAACTCTGAGTGCACAAATGCAATATGAAGTATGTATTCTGTACTCTATTAAAAGTTCGATATCCTATTAAAAGTGTATAAGAACACGATTATTAAATAGCGATAAGAAGTCAATATTAGAATTTCCTGAAATTAGTTGAAAGGGTCTTGGCAAGTCAACTGTGTAGTACGAAAAACGCTTTTCACTTCAGATCTATTTGAAATATTAAAAGCGAATGGGAGAAAATAATAATTGAATAGCAATAAAAAGTCAGGAGATCAAGAGTCTGTTGAAAGGGTCTTAACAAGTTTACTAAGTAGTAAGAAAGTCGATCTTTTTGTAAATATTAGAAGTGACTAAAAAGCTAACTAAGGCTGAAAGGTTCTAAGCTAGTCAACTAAGTTGTTGTTTTATTTCTTTTTGGTCTGTTGAAAGGGTCTTAATAAGTTCAACTAAGTTATAAGAGAAGCCCTTTTTTTGTTGGTCTATTGAAAGGGTCTTAACAAGTCAACTAAGTAGTAAGAAAGTCGATCTTTTTGTAAATATTAGAAGTGACTAAAAAGCTAACTAAGGCTGAAAGGTTCTAAGCTAGTCAACTAAGTTGTTGTTTTATTTTTGTTTGGTCTATTGAAAGGGTCTTAACAAGTTCAACTAAGTTGTAAGAAAGTCTTTTTCGGTTGGTCTATTAAAAGGGTCTCAACAAGTTAAATGTGGGCTCTGAACTGTTGTTCAACTGTTGCCTAATGCCTTTTCCCTTTCCTCTCAATGCTGCAGGTGCTGTCGTCGGCCTCATCGCTGGATCGTCACGTGCTTGTGCACACTGGGGAGCGACCCTTCAACTGCCGCTATTGCCACCTGACATTCACAACGAACGGCAACATGCATCGTCACATGCGCACACACAAACAGCATCAGCAACAGTCACAGCAGCAATCACAACAGCAGCAGCAACAGTCACAGCAGCAGCAGCAACAGTCATCCGCACAGCAGCAACAGTTGCAGTCACAGCAGCAGCAACAGCGACGTCATCAACAGCAACATGCGACAACAGCTGCAAGTGGAGCGCAGCTGACAGCGGGGCGAGCGGAGAGCTATGAAAGCGATGCCAGCTGCTCGACGGATGTCTCGAGTGCAGCGAGTCACAGCAGCAGCAGCAGCAACCACAGCAGCAGCCAACGTTCCCTCCACAACAACAACAATAACAACAACAGCAAGTTGAGTAACAACAACAACGAGCTAAACTTGGAGCTGGAGAACAAACAGCGACGCCACAAACTCATCAGCAACAACAACAACAACGAAGAAGCTTCGGAGCAACCACAGCTGAAATCCGAAGCAGAGGACAATGATGAAGATGATGATGTGGGCAGCGAATCGGAGGAGGAGGAGGAAGTAACACAAGTGATCACAAGCACACCCGATGTGGCCACACTGCTGGCGAGCTCCTCCCGCTCGGGGGGCACAACACCGACGCAGTTGCTCTCGCTCAGTTGTCCGGCGTGTGCGGCAGATGAGTTTGAATCGTTGCCGGCGCTGTGCCAGCATCTGGATGCCCAGCATGCGGATATACCGGCGAAGTGTCGCGAATGCGATGTCATCTTTGCCAGCCATCGTCAGCTGCAGACGCACAGCTGTCGCATGCAACTGTTGCCGCTGCTCGGCGCCAGCTCATCCCCGTTGCACAAGCACGAACATGACGATGAGGAGAACAATGATGTTGCTCACGATGTTGATGGCGATGATGATGATGTGGCGGAGGAGGCTAGAGCGCAACAACAGCACAGCGAACGCGATGATTTCTTTCAGCAACTGTATCTCAAGGGTAAATCCTCAGCGTTGGCACAACACCAACAACCTTCTTTGCCCTCTCCGATCAAACACGAACCCTCGACGAATGCAAACGATAGCCGACAGGATTTGGCCGACATTCAGAGCATACTGAACATGACCAGCTCCAGTTGCACCTCGAGTTTTCTGCGCAACTTTGAGCAATCGGTGAACACGCCCTGCTCCAGTCAATACAGCCTCGACGGTCGCGATGGCGATGAGGAGGCACAGGATGCATTCACCAGCGAATTTCGACGCATGAAACTGCGCGGTGAATTCCCCTGCAAACTCTGCACCGCCGTCTTTCCCAATCTGCGTGCCCTCAAGGGTCACAATCGTGTCCATCTCGCTGCCGTCGGTCCCGCGGGTCCCTTCCGCTGCAACATGTGTCCCTATGCCGTGTGCGACAAGGCCGCCCTAGTGCGTCACATGCGCACCCACAACGGGGATCGTCCCTACGAATGCGCTGTGTGCAACTATGCGTTCACCACGAAGGCGAACTGTGAGCGCCATTTGCGCAATCGTCATGGCAAAACGAGTCGCGAGGAGGTCAAGCGTGCCATACTCTATCATCCCGCCGAGGATGCCAGCTGCGAGGATGCGAAGTCATCCTCGGGTCAACAGGAGCTCGCCGAGCTCAGCTATCGCTCGGCAACGCCGCCGCCGTCGTCGGAGTCGACGAGCTCACAGCTCAAGCACATGTTGCTCGCGGCCGAGGCGCCGAAGATACAGGTGAAGAGTCTCGATCAGTTGGTGGAGAAGCCAGCGGCAGCCATGGATCTCAACATGGATGTGCTCGATCTGAGCAAGAAGCCAACGTTGTTGGCTCAGGAGTTGCTCGAGCAGCGCGAACGTGAGCGGGAGCGGGAGCGTGAACGGGAGCGGGAGCGTGAACGGGAGCGTGAACGCGAACACGAATTGCTGCTGCAACAGCAGCAACAGCAACAACAACAGCAGCAACAACAACTTTTTGGCGCTGGCGAGGCGGCCACACAGTATATGCAGCAATTGTTTAGGAATCTCATGTTCCAGCAATCGCCGGGATTTCCCTTCTTCGGTTTCATGGCGCCACCGAACACGGCAGCCACAACAGCAGCAGCCACAACTGACAAATCTAACGCCACAGCAGCAGCAGCAACAGCAGCAGCCGCTGCTACGCCTCTTGGACTGCCACTGCCCCTGCCGAATGTGGGCGTACCGGTGCCAGCGGGCGGACCCGTCAAGATGGTCATCAAGAACGGTGTGCTAATGCCGAAGCAGAAGCAGCGTCGCTATCGCACCGAACGTCCCTTTGCCTGCGAACATTGCTCGGCACGTTTCACGCTCCGCTCCAACATGGAGCGTCATGTGAAGCAACAGCATCCGCAGTTCTACGCCCAACGTCAGCGCAGCGGACATCATGTGATGCGCGGACGTGCCGCATCCTCAAGTGCCGCAGCCGCAGCAGCAGCAGCAGCGGCAGCAGCAGCAGCCGCCGCAGCAGCAGCCATGAACAACCTAAGTCAACAGCAGCAACAACAACATTCGCATCATGCGCATCATCCGCACATCTCGGATCAGGTGAAGTACGCGATACTCGCACAACAGCTGAAGGCGCGCAAGGATACGGATCTGTTGCAGCAGGCGCTGGCACATGGCTCGAGCAGTGTTGTGGCTGGCAACGCCACAAACAATGCGCTCTTGCACTTTGGCTACAAAGCTGCCAACAGCAATGGCAATGGCAATGGCCAGAGCAACGGACATCATGCGGCGACGCTCAACGATGACGATGAGCCACCGAAGTTGATTATCGACGAAGACGATGAGGATGAGTTCGATGAGGTAGAGGATGAGGACGATGACGACGACGTCGAGGAGGAGTTAGATGAGCAGGAGCAACAGTCACAGCCACCGCAGCAACAGCCGGAGGATCAGGCTGAGCCCGAACTCATCGAGGAGTCCACCCCACGCAGCTCTACGCCCATTGTGGCCGCCAAAAAGGTTGCGGAGACCATACTCGAGCAGGCCATCAAGGCGGGCAGCAAATCCGATGCAGCGACGCTCTCCAAGACTCCTCCGCCAGTCACACCCACACCCTCAACACCTCCCGCACCGCATTCGATGAAAACCCTAATCGCTCAAGCCGAGTCCGTGGCGAAATCGTTGAAGGAAGTGGCCAGCTCACCGTTCAAGGATGAATCTCAGGATCTGGTGCCGGTGTCGAAGCTGGTGGACAACGCCACCAGCAATCAGGTGTCGTTCAATAGCTATTTTCGCCCCAGCGATGTGGCCAATCACATGGAGCAGAGCGACGAGGAGGGTTTAGTTGCCTCGGGCAGTGCCAGCGAGAGCAACAACTCCGGCACCGAAGATGTGACCAGCAGCAGCAGCAGCGGCAACGAACCGAAAAAGAAATCCGCCTACAGCTTGGCCCCGAATCGCGTCAGTTGTCCCTACTGTCAGCGCATGTTCCCCTGGAGCAGCTCGCTCCGGCGCCACATACTCACACACACCGGCCAAAAGCCGTTCAAGTGCTCCCATTGTCCGCTGCTCTTCACCACCAAGAGCAACTGTGATCGCCATCTGTTGCGCAAGCACGGCAACGTCGAGTCCGCGATGAGCGTTTATGTGCCCACCGAGGACGTTAGCGAACCGATACCGGTGCCCAAGTCCGTTGAGGAGATCGAACTGGAGGAGCAGCGACGTCGCAAGGCCGCCGAAGCCGAGTTGGAACGCGAACGGGAATTGGAACGTGAGCGGGAACGGGAACGGGAGCGGGAACGCGAAAGGGAGCGTGAACAGGAACTGGAGCGTGAACGGGAGCGGGAGCGACGTCAGTTGGAGCAGGAGCGCGAACAACAGCAGCTCATTCAACAGCTGGTCAGTCAGCAAATGGCCGCAGCGGCAGCAGCAGCCGCAGCAGCCGCTCTCAATGGGGAGACTGCAAGCTCAGCGGGAGCTCCGGGCGCAGGCGAGGCACAAGGCAGCGATTTGCCCTACAAGTGTCATCTGTGCGAATATTCATTTGCGGAGCGTTTGCAGTGCTTGGATCACATCAAGCAGCAGCATGCACAGGAATTTGCACTGCTGCTCGCCAAGGGCGCCATCGAAACGGAAAGTGGAGATCTGCAACAGCAACAGCAGCTGCCTCCTCCTCCTCCTCCCGCCCCTGCGCCCGCTTCCGATGAGGAAAACAGCGCCACAAATCCGTCGTCACGCAACAAATATCCCGACTACAGCAATCGCAAAGTGATCTGCGCCTTTTGCGTTCGTCGCTTCTGGTCCACCGAAGATCTGCGTCGCCATATGCGAACCCACTCGGGGGAACGTCCGTTCCAATGCGACATTTGCTTGCGCAAATTCACGCTGAAGCACAGCATGTTGCGGCACATGAAGAAGCACAGCGGACGCAGTCACAACGGCGAGCAGGGACAATCCGATTGCTCCGATGATGAGCAGAGCGCTCTCAACAGTCCGCCCAGCACTCCTAATCCCACACACAACAACAACAACAACAACAATACTAGCAACAACAATAACAACAACAACACTTGCCACAACAACAATAACAAACAGAGCTTGCGTCTGCCCAAGTTGCATGAGCTCCTTGATAAGGCAAACGAGTGGCGCGAAAGTCATCTCGGTGAGCACAAGGAGAACATTGGCGAGGCCAGCAAACCTTCGTCGTCGTCTGTGGCCAGCGGTGATCTGATTGGCAATCTGCTCGGCATCAGCGATCAGGGCATACTCAACAAGCTGCTCTCCTCCGCCGATGAGGCAGCCAAGCTTCTCGGTGTGGACAAGTAAGCGGTAGAAGGCTACCGCTAGGTTAGACTAACCCAAGAAAACATATACTAACACTATATATACTACGAAAAAAAACAAAAGACAAGAAAATACCATACCCAGCTCAGTAGTCTATAAAGAAAAACCCCCAAACACTATAGTCAAGTCGAGAAAGGTGCTTCGGTCTGGCCGAATGAGATGGTTATGCCCAATTCGTTTGAGCTAGGAGCTATTAGCTAAAGCTATAGAACAAATTACAACTCGCTCGCTGAATAGGCAGCTGAGTTCCTTGAGTTAGGAGGTGCTAGGAAATGCTATATAGCAAATTTTAGCTCGCTAGCTCAATAGGCAGCTGAGTTCCTTGAGTTAGGATCTTTATTATCAAAACCTATACCAAATTTCAGCTTGCTAGCTCAACGCGCAGCTGAGTTCCTTGAGTTAGGAGCTGTTATCAATAGCTTTTCGAAATTTCAGCACGCTAACTCAACCGCCAGCTGAGTTCCTTGAGTTAGGAACTCTAAGAAAAAGCTTGATAGCAAATTTCAGCTCGCTAGCTCAACTGGCAGCTGAGTTCCTTGAGTTAGGAGCTGCTAGGAAATGCTATATAACAAGTTTCAGCTCTCTAGCTCAACTGGCAGCCGAGTTCCTTGAGTTAGGAAGCGCTGCAAGGGTTCTAACGGCATGTTCCAATATTGGATCATTGCAAAACTTTGAACTGTATGCGAAAAGCACTCGAAATATGTTTGTAATTTTCGCCCCGTATACATATACCAAAGCCTAAATAGTTTTTTTGCTTAAGCATAAAAGAAAAGAAAAAAGACAACAGAAAAAGAAAACTGTTATAATAACTATTATTAAATGAATTATTATTATTATAATTTTTTTTTTACAAATAACTTAATTTTTTTTTGGTTTTTGCTAGCAGAATTAAGCGAACAAGTTTTGTGTGCGGTACAACCGAAACTGAAACAGAAACAGAAACAAAATGAGAATGAAACAGCAGTCAACAGTTTCAATTCCATTTTCGCAACAATTTCGCAATGCAAATTGTTGCCAATCTTGGAATTGTTAAATAATTAAGGGAAACGTCTGATAAATGTCAACGATTAATCAAAATGTGCATTAAAACGCTCTAAATTTTAAGTACAATTTTTTTTTCAATCAATTTTTTTTTGTCGCTAGTTTTAAGTTCTGATTAATGTTAAGAGAAACCCAAAAAAAACAACGACAACAACGAAAGAAAAAGAAAACAAAAAAAAAACAGAAAAAGACTTGATAGAAAGAGAAAAAATAATATAATAATAAGAGTAAAACTTGTACAAGAAAATTGCCTTGGTAGTGCTCTATGTGTTTTACATACGTATATAGGAATATATATGATCTAGATATATAGATAATCTGATTTCATTGGAAAAATGTACATTTTGAGGCCTTTAACCGCAACGTGGCTTAATAATCATAATTCAAAAAAATGCATGAAAAACGCATTCCATATTAATTGTAGTTGATTTAGGTTAAGTGGCTTTTTTTTACTATATATATATACACATATACTTATATACAATACTTATACCATATACATTATTATGAATATTATTATTGTATCACTTCGCAAGAAGTTCGAAATCATTTGCTGTAGCTTAAAAGAAAAATTATATATAAATATATATATTATGCATACTTATACACATACACTTAAACACACACACACAATTATACATAATTATATATAGAGAGAAAGCAAAATCATATAAAGTAGTCGACATTTTTACAGCAATAACCAAAGCATTTCACATTTAAACGAGTTTTATTCAAAAGCGAAACAAAAACACACACACACATTATTGATCAAATTAAATTATATATATATATACACTTAGCGATTATATGTACTTAATAAATTAATTAATTATTTTACGACAATTTGAATTATTACTATGGAAAATAAAATGTAACAGTTGCGAACAAAATATCTCTTTCAAAGCTTTGTCATTTTTTTGAGGAGGGGGGGGAAAAGATTTTCATTCCAGGTGCTGATAAAGGAAATTTCCAACTTCACTTTCCCCAAATTTTGTCGAAATAATTCTCAACTCAACAAGGAATTTCATATTTCAAATGAAATTTTAAATATTTCAAATATTTTCAAAAAAGTAATTGAAAATAACGTTAAAAGAGAGTCCAGCATCTCTTTAAAAGATTACTTAAACGCCTCAGCGTAAAAGTATGCTACATTTTTATTTTAAAGGTGTCTTAACTTAGGCAGGCCAAAAGTATGCTACACTTTTTGTTGCGGCTATTTAAAGATCACACTGAAAGTATGTGGGTTTATTTTGTTTATTAATTTGTATTTAACATCCATGAATACATACAATTTATGAATGATGAACATTAAGTAGCCGTATATACCCTAATTGTTCATCATATACAATTAATATCTACATAATTCTTCATCATTCACAATTAATATCTGCTTAATTGTTTGATTTCAGAAACATGATGTACAATATGTATGCGTGTATATTATTGAAAATCCAAAGCTTTTATATTTTATGCTCGGCAAATAGATATTAAACACATTGATGCACTTATTTAAGCATTCAAATATAAATACATACGCACAAAGTTGCATACAATGTATGTATACAAATGCAAAGCTGTAAACATAAAACATATGATTTTCGTTATACACGTGTCCACAATTGTGCATACATACACATTTTCATAAATAGACATGTGTATGTAACTGCGTATGTCAGTACAAACACACACACACATACACGATTGGAAATGGAAAACAAAACGTCGCAAAAATAAACATACACACACAAACGAGCCCCCAACGAACGAGTTAGCGTAATAGACAACAACAACAACAAACAGCTGCGACTTCAAGTTCTTGGCTGCGCCGACACACACACACACACACACATGCATATGTATATCCACATACATAGGCACTTGCTTATGTATATGCAAGCTTGTATATGTACAGCTAGTATAATAACGAGACGAGGTACAGTGGAACCGTTTGTAGGCTTTAATAAAATTTATAAATAATAAAAAATTAAAAAAAAAATAACAGAAATTAATAAAACATAACAATGATTTACATTAAATAAAATTTTCAATTTTAATTTTATAAACAATTGCCTGTCTTGATTCAGCTCCACTGTGCGTCGTGAAACACACGACGGTTCGCCGGTCAGAACCGTCGACGCCGCTGCCGCCGTCGTTGTCGTCGTATATCAACAATCACACCACCACACACGCCACACGCGCTGGGGGCCCTAAGTGTTGGCGCAGCTTCAGCTTTTGCTTTCAGTTCTAGTGAAACCACCGGTTGGGCCAGCCGCACCACCAGAAGAACAGTGTTTCCATTCTCCAAAGCTACCCTGACCTTACGCTCACCTGTGCAAAGATGTCCTTAGTGCGTTTAATTGGTGCTGAGGTAAGCCAAAAAAAAATTTAAAATTCTACATACATTATCACGTTTTTCACTTTACGCTATGCACTAGCCTTTTATCGATAATTCATCTAATTAGAATAGTGTTGCAAAAGCTCAAACGCAACTGCACAAATTGCACTCACTTTAAAAGTGGGCGTGTGTGTGTGTGTGTGAGTCTGTGTGCATGTAAATGTACCTTGCATGTAAATTTCAAATGCACAACAGCATAGAAGTGTGTTTGTATGTGTGAACTTGCCGCAATTGCTCAATTAAGCGAATAATAACAAGAAAAATAGGAAATAAAAAAGAATTGATATGGAACGAAGCACATGTTACGTAATTTTTGGTTTGCAGCAAATCAGATAATACGACGATCACAACAGCAGAAACAGAAAACTCGCTGAAGACATAGAAAAACACACACACACACACACGATGTGTCTCCCTTGAAGGCGTGATAAATTGCGCGTGTGTGTGCGTGTATAAAGCATTTTTATTTTAATTAGACAAGCCATATAAATGAGCCGATGTTGAAGGCGGCTGCTGTCAGTGATAAGGCATAGGCGTGGCGCACAGCTGTGAGCCCTTAACTATGTAAGTGTGTATGTGTGTGTGTATGTTTATTATCACGTTGCCAGGCAATTTCCTACCTGTGTGTGGAGTGCCATACTAAAGCTCTTAACTCAAAAGATATAAATGTGGTACAGTCCAGCCAGCCTAAGCAGATTTGCATTTAAATCTAATAAAAATTCACACATATTTCATTACTATCTGCGCATTGATTTCGATATGAGTTGATAAGAATCATTCAATGTCGATAATTATCCTGATTTCGATAAGTGTCACCTACTCCTTGAAAGTCGATAACCAATTTGCTGCGTTTGAATTGCAATATGTCGCCTTCGATAATTATCCTGATTTCGATAAGTTTCGCCCACGCCTTGAAAATCGATAACCGTTTAAATTTCGATATGTCGCCAACACCGTTGCGATGATTACATAACATGGCGCCATCTTTCGGCAGTCTGCACTCAACCGCTCACAACTAAACGATTTCTCTATGTGATTTGTGATTTCGTTTCGACAGGCACTCGTGATGGCCAAACGTGGCTACTCATCCGCCGCTCCCACCACCAAGCTCTTCATCGACGGCAAATTCGTGGAGTCGAAGACTAAGGAATGGATCGATGTGCACGATCCGGCCACCAACAAAGTCGTCACCCGTGTGCCCAAGGCAACGCAGGACGAGATGCAAACGGCGCTGGAGTCGAACAAAAAAGCCTTCAAATCGTGGAGCAATCAATCGGTGTTGTCGCGTCAACAGGTCATGTTCAAGCTGCAGGCACTGATCAAGGACAATATGGGTGAGCTGGCCAAGAACATCACCAAGGAGCAGGGCAAAACGTTGGCCGATGCCGAGGGCGATGTGCTCCGTGGTCTTCAGGTGGTGGAGCATTGCTGCAGCATTCCATCGCTGCAGATGGGCGAAACCGTGGCGAATGTGGCACGTGATATGGACACCTATTCGCTGGTGATGCCCCTCGGTGTCACCGCTGGCATTGCTCCCTTCAATTTCCCCGCCATGATCCCATTGTGGATGTTCCCCGTGGCCATCACGACCGGCAACACAATGCTGCTGAAGCCCTCGGAGCGTGTGCCCGGCGCCACCATGCTGCTGATGGAGCTGCTCAACGAGGCCGGTTGCCCGCCCGGTGTGGTCAACGTTATCCATGGTCAGCACGATGCCGTCAACTTCATCTGCGATGCACCCGAAATCAAGGCCGTGTCCTTTGTGGGCTCCGACACCGCCGGCAAGTACATCTATGAGCGTGCCGGCAAGAATGGCAAACGTGTGCAGAGCAACATGGGCGCCAAGAATCACGGCATCGTCCTCAGCGATGCCAACAAGGAGAACACATTGAACCAATTGGCTGGCGCTGCTTTCGGAGCTGCCGGACAACGTTGCATGGCCCTGTCCACGGCGGTGTTCGTTGGTGACGCCCAGCAATGGATACCCGATCTGGTCGAGCGTGCCCAGAAACTGAAGGTGAATGCCGGTCATTTGCCCGGCACCGATGTGGGACCTGTGATCAGCGCCGCCTCCCGCGAGCGCATCAACAAGCTGATCGAGAGCGGTGTCAAGGAGGGAGCCAAGCTCATTTTGGATGGCCGCAAGATCAATGTGCCCGGCTATGAGGATGGCTACTTTGTGGGTCCCACAATTCTGGCCGATGTCAAGCCCAACATGCAGTGCTACACCGAAGAGATCTTTGGCCCCGTTCTGGTGATCCTCAATGCCGATACCCTCGACGATGCCATCTCCATTGTGAATGCCAATCCCTATGGCAACGGTACCGCCATCTTTACCACCAACGGCGCTGCTGCTCGCAAGTTCGTCAACGAAATCGATGCCGGTCAGGTGGGCGTCAATGTCCCAATCCCAGTGCCGTTGCCCATGTTCTCGTTCACCGGCACTCGCGGCTCCTTCCGTGGCGATCATCATTTCTATGGCAAGCAGGGCATCAAGTTCTACACACAGACCAAGACCGTTACACAGCTGTGGCGTGAAACCGATGTCACACACACACAGGCAGCTGTCTCCATGCCCACCATGAAGTAAGCACAACACATACAAACATACATATGTATATGTATTGTGCGTCAACGGACGATGAAATTATTGCATTTATTTTGTGTGCCTAATTAGAATTTAAGCTAAAATGTAAAGAGAATTAAACACGTGTATAAAAATAAAATGAAACAAATTGTTTTGTTAACAAACGATCCGTTTTTTTTTTTCGTTTCTTTGCCGTTTATTTATGTTCCCAGCCAGCAGTGTGACCACGTGGCGTCACCTTAAAAAATATCCCAAAAAATAATTATACCAACACCAAAAATGGCACTTATGCAAATATACCAAGAAAACTGGCACTTTTACAAATACAGCTTACAATTTATATTTTTTAAACTAGAAAGCGCATAAAAAACATTTTAAATTCAATTATTTCTATACAATAACTTTAAATATAAAGCGAGCTTAGCCGCAATATTTTCAATTCAAATTTATAATTGTACTATGTGTATATTTAAACTCAAACTGTCATTATCTTGTCCCATTATTTATTTCTCTTTTATTTGCTATATATTTTTACTTTTTGTAAACATATTTTATATTTTCGTCTTGGCTTTTTTTTTGCATTTTTCATTTCTCGTTTGAAAGTAAGCAACTTAACAAATATCTATAAGAATACAATATCTCTTTATTTCTCACTTTATCTCTTCCTGTCTTTGCTTGTATAAAAATAAAAATGTTATTATCATCATCAACAAGAAATTTGAGAGAGAATCAGAATCCAAACTAATCACATTGTATTTGGTCAACTGAAAATTTTGCATTGAATTCTTGTCGGAACTTGTAAGAATTTTTGGTCGCTCTCGCCCAAGTCAATCCAAATATTGTTGTGTACTACTCTGAACGAACTCGATACTCGATACTCGATACCCGATACTGCTTCATACTTGATATACTTGATTTATGGTCGAGGTGGTCCTGGCGGTGGTGTTGGCGGTTGTCTGGTCGGTGTACGTTCTCCATCGCTTTGGGTGTCCGCAAATTCGATTTGCGGCTGCTGAGCCGGCTGCTGAGCCGGCGGCAGTCCGCTGGCAAAGGCCTGCATCGAGACAAGCTCTCTAAATGCACCATCTGGATTGGCCATCAGTGTATCGTAGTTGCCCTGCTCAATGACCCGGCCACTGTCGAGCACAGCAATATTATCGGCCCCATGAATCGTGCTCAAACGATGCGCAATCGTTAGCACCGTACGTCCCTCGATCAGTTTATCGAGGGCCACTTGAACCAGCTGCTCGGACACTGAATCCAGTGCACTTGTTGCCTCATCCAGTAGCAATATAGTTGGGTTCTTGATCAGGGCACGGGCGATGGCGACACGTTGCTTTTGGCCACCGCTAAGCAGCATACCGCGTTGTCCCACAATTGTCTCGAGGCCGTCGGGTAAATTTTGCGTGAACTCGATCACATTCGAGTCGCGGACAACCTGCTGCAACAACTCCTCATTGGCCACCACACTGGGATCCAGGCCGTACAGAATGTTCGAACGGATGGAGCCCGAGAATAGCACCGGCTCCTGACTGACAGCGCCAATGTTGCGACGCAACCATTGCGGATTCACGGTGCGCACATCCAAACCATCCAAATAGACGGCGCCCATCACCGGATCATACAGACGCATCATTAGCAGAGCTATTGTCGATTTACCGGAACCCGAGCGTCCCACAATCGCCGTTGTTTTGTGCGCCGGCAGCGTTAGACTGAAATCGTTCAGCACCTTGGAATCGGGTCGCGATGGATAACTGAAATCCACATTCTCGAAACGCACTTCGCCGATCACCTTGTTGGTGGGTATATGACCCAAATCAATGGGTATTTGGTATTTTCGATCAAAGATCTCCCAAATACGCTCCGAGGCTCCGATGCCTTTGTTCAGTTGACTGTAGAAATTGGATAGACCATTCATGGAGACGGCCACGTAGCCGGCATACATCAAAAACGAGGTCATCGCACCGATTGTCAGCTCATCGCCGAGCACAAGGGTGCCACCATAATACAGCACCGATATAATGATAAAGTTGCCCGAGAAACCAGTCTGCAAAAAAAATTGAGGGAAATTCATCAGCAAAAGCAGAAAGAAGTGAGCATAAAAGCAAAGCGGTACAGTATTATTTTTCAAAATATACCAAAATTAAAATACCACAAAATAGTAACAATATACCTAAATATGTATATTCGGTATATTGCTACCTATTGCGAATAAAAGCAAAATAGTACGACATTAACTTTAAGATATACCAAATATACCTAAAAATACTACAAAAATATACCGAAAATCTATATTTAGTATTTTACTGGGTTACATGCTACTCATCGAGAATAAGCGCTAAGCAGTATGGTATTAAATTGAAAATATACCAAATTAATATACTGTAAAAAATACCAAAGTCTATATCTGTCATATTGATGAGATGCTCGCTAGCCATTTCGAATAAAAGCAAAATAGTAACGTTTTATTCTTATTGTATATACCAAATCAATATACCATCAAAATACTAAAAATATACCTAATTATATTGGTTTGACACATTTAAAATATATACAAATTGAGTGCAAAATATACCGAAATGTCAACAACTAAGATATACTAAAAAATATACCAAAATCTATATTTGAGATATTGACATACTCTTCTACATTCCTAATATACTATTGAGTGCAAAATATACCAGATTGTTAGCAAAAGCAAGTAAGACCAAATTGCAATAGGAACTTTTACCCATACAATAGAATTTCTTAAATAACTTTTACTTTTTTTAACGAAATTAATGTATGTACTAAAAATCGTTGTATATGTTCACCTCTTATAGTCTCTGAGATCTGGGTGTTCAAAAGGATGGACAATGTCTGTCCATCGATAGTCTCAAGCATTTACATATATACTTTATAGGGTCGGATCGAGATGTCTCTGTTTCCTTAAAATACCCTTCTATCCTATGAGTAGCGGGTTAGAATAAATTCGATATTTACCAATCCAAAGAATATGGAACGAGCACGCGTTTCCTTGTAGCCAATTTCGAGAGCCTCGTTTAGCTTTTGATTAAAGTCCCCGACTTCGTTCTGCTCGCGACAGAAGAGCTTGACGGTGCGCACATTGCCGAAACGCTCCTCGGCATACTTCATAATATCGGCGTATTTGTCCAGCTCGACGCGCGTAATCCGTCGCACATAGCGACCATAGACAATGGCCATGGTGGCCAAAGCGGGCACAACCATCGCACTCACCAACGCCAGTTTGGGTGATGTAAAGATCTGCAAAGAAGAAGAAAAGATTAACCTCACATTCGTAGAAAAAACATTAAGTATCTTATTTACCATCATGGCGGAGCCAACGACAATCATCGCAACGGAACGCATGCCATCGGAGATATTCTGACTCAACGATATGCCCACAAGGTAGGTGTCGTTACTCAGTCGATTG
This sequence comes from Drosophila niveifrons, assembly GCA_035046325.1. Classification (NCBI taxonomy): domain Eukaryota; kingdom Metazoa; phylum Arthropoda; class Insecta; order Diptera; family Drosophilidae; genus Drosophila; species Drosophila niveifrons. The sequence continues at coordinate 4,912,452 of JAWNOC010000020.1, forward strand.
ACCAACTCGCCAGTACCGCGAATATCGTACCATCCCACTTCCTGCAGCAGCATCGATCTGTATAGATTCGAGCGCAGTCGACGAACAATTCGCAGGGCTGCAGACAAAGATGGGAATAGAATTAGGGATATTTGTAATTAGACATATAGATGGATACTAATGTAAGATGGATAATTTTAATTAAACATATAGATCAATACTTTTGTAAGCAAAAAGTAAGGTATAGCAAAGACTAAGACAAAGATGGGATAGGTATGGGGATGGGGTAGGGATATTTTTAATTGGACACAGAGATTGATACAAAGATGAGAGTTAGGGATATTTATAATAAGACATATAGATAAATACTTTTGTAAGTAGAAAGTAAGGTATAGCGAAGACAAAGATGGGAGTTTGGGATATTTTTCATACGACTTTTAGATACATCCTAAGGGAAGATAAATGAAAAGGTAAGGTATAGCAGACAACGACAAAGATGGGAGTTGGGGATATTTTTAATTGGACATATAGATAAATACTTTTGTAAGATAGATAGAAAGTAAGGTATAGCTGATAGAAGTTAGGGATATTTTTAATTGGACATATAGATAGATACAAAGATGAGAGTTAGGGATACTTTTAATAAGACATATAGATGTATACTAATGTAAGATAGATAAAAAGTAAGGTATAGCAGACAAAGACAAATATGGGAGTTAGGGATATTTTAAATTGGACATAAGTATAAAAACAAAGATGGGAGTTACGGATATTATTAATAAGACATATAGATGGATACTAATGTAAGATAGATAAAAAGAAGGGTATAAAAAAAAGAAGATGGGAATTAGGGATATTTTTCATAAGACTTATAGATGGATACAAATATGTAGATAGATAGATAAATATAGATAGATACTACCTTAAGCAAAATCTAAGATATCCAATATCTAATCTAATAGATTTTGTAAATAGCCGTAAAACAAGTTGATATTCTTGGTCTATGTCAAGGACTGCGACTACTATATACTATATTATATATATATTATATTATATATTATTATATTATATATTATTATACTATATTTCCGTCTTATGTCGATAATATTTGAATTTGTTTGCTGTACTTACATGCGGTGCCGAATAGATAGACGCGGGCAAAGTTTGCAAAACCGCCGAGTGCAAAAATCCAGAATAGCATTACTGAATATTCGCGTAATTTATTCATAGCAGCCGTATCCAGGGCATTCTTATTGAACACCACATCGACAACTTTGCCTATAAAGTATGGCACGCACATTGTGATCGCTGATGAAACCACGAGACAGGTGAGACCCGCTGAAAAAGAAACAATTGAAAGCTTATTGAAATAGCAGTTAATACTTAAGCAAATGAAGTTCATTAGATTAAAGCTCTTAAGGTTGGTGATAATGATGATGGGAACAAAACTAACTTGGAGAGTTCGATTAGCAATAGGTGTAGTAGACGGACGGACGAATCGATTGTGCTGAAACTTTCAGGAATCACGACTAAGGAAGTTCTTATAATGTGTACAAAATTTGAAGTTGCTAGCATTCAATTTGCAACTGGGCTACAATCTATAACGAATTCAGTGGCAATATGCTAAAAGGAATTTGAGCTGGTACAGAAAATTCTCTTTCAGCTATGAAATTTGCAGAAGCCGGTTATAAAGTTGAACCAAAAATGGATTTGCTGAAGCGTGACCAATTGGAAATATTGTCACCAAAACTTTGCTGACCACTTAGCTCTTTAAAGCAGCAGAAAACGCAATGTTCTTACGTAAGGACAGATAAGCGGTATATCCTCTAAAAATAAACACACAAAAAATGAAAAAGAACCTTAATATATAGTATAGTATATAGCATATAGCTCAGCTTACCAAACAGCACCCATTTCTCAGTCTTGACCAGGTTGTAGAGACGTCTATATTCGGATTTGCCCATTTTGATGCGCGCTGCTGGTGAATTCACTCCACGCGCATTTTTTGTTAACGCTCCCTTTGCCTTGGTGGCCAGGCAACGTCTTAGGTACAACAAACGACCCGACCAACGCGATCCAAAGACGGACAACGACGACGATGCGGAGGAGGCGGATGAGGTGGAGGAGCCAAGTAATTGTCGGGCAGCGGTCGCAGCTGGCTGACGTAGGCGGAATAGTTGATGGTATGGGCGATGCGGGCGGATCAGCAGCTGGAGCAGCGGTTGCCGCAATAGTCCGCAATTGTTGGGCAGATTTAATGAACCAAAGGATATGTATCGTATGCCGTTGCAGGGAATTTGGGATACCCGTAAAGTTGAACAAACGTGTTTCAGCCGTGTGTATTTCAACAACATTATGAATGATGTTAAAACTGTTTCCTACTTTCTACGTGTAAAATTAACAAAATCTAAAACTAGAAAACCAATATAACCTTGATCGGATTGTTAGTTGTTTGTTTAAACAAAAAACACAACAACCCGAACGGCCAGCTAGATATATAACAACTTGTGAATTTTGAAACAACCGTAACAGCTGATTTGCTTGCGAGCCGAAAATATTCACACAATTGCAAAGGTTACATTTGCATGCCACACTTCTCACGAACCGACAAATTTCGTATTTGCTATGAAAACTATGTTTTTTTTCGTTATATTAATGGTTTAATTCACATTTTCTAATTTGTAATTAATAACCTCGCTGGTTGTCTGTCAAAATAATTCTGTAGCAAAAAAACCTAGTGTTTACAAACGACGGCACAACCTTCACATTTCGTTACATACCCTGCCAAATGCAACACTGCATACGATACGATAACGCCAATCGATAACAATCGCCGGGCCGTTTGAGCGCAACACGTGCACGTAGATTGTAATCGTAATCGAATTTTGTATTTGCTTGCAGCAGCAACATGGAAATTGATCAAGGTAAGACAACAAAAAGAAAACACAAAAACCACCTAAATACATATTTATTTAATGCAGAACTCAAGTCATGGCTGAAAGACAAAAGCAAAGTGTACACATCACGCCTGGAGTTTGCCATCAAAGTGTGGCAATCGGCCGATTTCAGTTACATTAACAAATACGAAGTGATCTGTGAATGGTTGGCAAAGTCGCTGGCCAAAGCGTCGCCGCTGCCGGCGGACGAGCTGCGTCAGTTGTTCGCACTGCGCGCTCAACCGGGACTGGTAAGTGTGCAGGCCAAGACACAATTGATACAAGCGCTGCTCGAACGCATCACAAAGGAAGAGGAGGAGCAGGAAGGTGAAAACAATACGCATGCTGAGCTATTGCAGAGTCTGTTGAACTTTGAGCTGGTGCAGGATGTGCTGCGTGCCGATTACACGCTGCTCATGACCACCTATGCCACACTCTTTGCCAGCTACGAGCGGCGACTCAAGCAGGCAACTACGATGCCCAGCGATCCGGCGAGCTTTGTGCTGCCGCTGCTGCAACAACTACGGGATTATGTGCAACGCGCCCAGCATCGTCAGCGTTTGCTTGAGGCATACACAACAACAGCGCTGCAACCGCTGTGCGAACTTCTGCTCCAGCTGCGCGCCCAGCCCAATACGGTCTGTGGCTTCGTCCAGCTGGCGGCGGTGGAGCAACAGATGACCGAACATCTGGATTTTGAGGAGGTCATCAAACGCCTGACCAGGCAGCCAATGCATGTGCGCTTGCTGACACTGGAGGCGGCAGTCTATAACCATCATCTGGAGCCCACTAAGAAACCCAAACTGTTGAGCTACGCATTCGAGAGCCGCGCCCAAGGTGATGATGACAAGGCGGCCGCCGTTCGCTTGGCGATCGCCATTCACACGCTGGAATCGCTGCGCAAACACAACGTTGAACTGCAGTTTCAATACAACGAGAAGCACACAGCTGTCGAGTTTATAGCCGATCGCATCTATGCCCTGGTCAACGAGTCCAAGGAGCTGCAGCTGCGCGAGGTTTTGATGCTGTTGCGTGCGGCGTTGCGTTTGAATCCGCTGCTGATCGAACCGAATGTGTATCAGTGCACCATTTGGATGATGACGCGAACGAAGCGCAACGAACAGGAGCTGAGCTTGTATGCCGCTTATCTGGTGCAATTGCTGGACATGTTTCGACGCCTGGGACGCACCGAACGCTTTGTGATGCAGTTACTCAAGGCGCTGCGCGAATGGTTGCGTCGCTTCGATTTGCGTTTGCCGCCCAACTACGATGCCAAGCGCAGTCGTCTAGAGGAGCACCAAGAAGAGCAGACAGAGAAGCCAAAACTAATCGACTTCAATTGCTACATAGAGCTAATCTTTCAACCGCATCTTGTAGCAACGCAAGCGACAAACACAACCGATCGTTTGGTTCAAGCCTGGCCAAGTGCCACAGCTGGCGCCGCATTCACTCGGCTGGTGAGCAGCCTGACGGCCAAGCAATCGATTGTCATCTGGAAGATGCTGCTGCACACTTTCGATGAACTGCTGCAGCCGATAACGAAAGCGGTGCGTCACGTTAACTTGAACTTTGCCATCGAGCTGCAGGTGGCACTGCTCTCGCAGTATTTGCTCGGCAATCGACTCGCCGAGCAGGTGGCACAACATCAAACGGAGCTGAAGGAGGGACGTCGCCACATGGCGCAAGTGCTGCAGAAGTTTGGACGCCATCTGCTGGAGCGTGAACACAATCGCAGCACAATGAATGCGTTCCTCGAGTGCGTCGAGCGTGCCAGCTGCCTGGAGCTATTGCTCGCCTACTATTGGCCCGATGGATTGCCCCGAGAGCGGGAGGAGGAGGAGGACGTGGAGAAGCAACAGCTGCAGCAATTCCTGCCCAGCGATGAATGGGATTTGATACGTCAGCGTGTGCATAATTTCGGCAAAAGTTTGTGCCGTCAGCGTTTGCAGCGCTTGGAGCTGCAATTGGTTCAAGCCGGTTGGTTACTCCTGCCCCAGCAGCGTCACGAACCGTGTCCCGCTGCGCTGGTTGAGCTGCTGCCTCGCCAGCTGTTGTCGCATCTGAGTCGCGAGCAGAAGCAGCTGCGTTGTCGCTCGCTGGAGCAGCGCAGCGAGTTGTTGGCGGATGCCGAATGCGTCGAACTTCTGGCCATGCAACTGCTGCAGGATTATGCCACAAACTTGAAGACGGAGAAGGTGAAGCATTCGTTGCTCTGCAAACAGCTGCTGCCAATTGATGGCGACACTCTGCCAGCGGAGGCAACGCTATCGGAAGCTTTGCGGCAGCATTGTGACAGCGAGAAGCGACCAACGTTGCCCGTGGAGGCGACCAGCGAATTGATCGCTGCCCTGCAGCAGCTGCCGTTGGCGCAGCTCGTTAGCAGCATTAAGTTGCGGCTCTGGCTGCTCATCTTCACACTCTATCTGGATGTGAGACGTGCACAATTGACACAGCAGGCGGATCAGTTGCTCGAGCAGCTTATAGGTGAGTGAGGAACTCAATAAAATGAAGAGAATTATAACCAACAGACAGAAGAAGGCATCTTCAACTCTATACACACGATGTAGCCATGTCCGTCCGTCCTTTTGAACACCTTAATCTCAGTGACTATAAGAGATAGAACTATACTTTTTTGCGACAGCACTTTTAATGTTTGAACGTAGTTCAAGTTTGTAGCAAACTTTTGCCACGCCTACTTTCGCCATTGCAATTCGACCAAAATCGACTAATTAGCGTAATTTTGAAGCTAGAGTTGCGCATTTTTGTGCATACAATAACAACTACAGTATTTATGATTGCTGAGAATTTTGTTGCGATTGTAATTATACAAGAACATCTTTTCTATAGAATACAACGAGTTTTGTTAGCTTTGACTAACAATCTGGTATATTTTACACTCTGTAGCATATTTTGCAATGTAGTACAATTTAAATATACCAAATATAGTTTTGGCATTTTTGCGGTATATTGATTTGGTATATTTTAAAAGTTATACCATGCTGATTTGCTTTTATTCAAAATAGGTATACCAAATATAGATTTTGGTATATCTCGGCATATGTGCGGCATATTATTTTGGTATATTTTATATCATATTTCGAATGTACTTCTCCAGCGATATACCAAATATAGCCTTTACCACATTTTCAGTATTTTGTGGTATATTAATTCGGTATATTTTAAAACTAATACCGTACTGTTTAGTTTATATTCACAATGGGTGGCGGGTATATCATCAATATACCATTTAAAGTTGTTGGTATATTTCTTAGTATTTTAGTGGCATATTTTAAAAAGAATAAGTTGGTACATTTTGCACTCTGTGGTATATTTTGAAGGTAGTCCTATATATAAATATACCAAATGTATTCCTTGGTATATTTTTAGTATTTCTTAGCTGCTTTGAATGGCAATCTGTTAAATTTTGTACTCTATATTTTTGAGTGTAGTACTATATAAACATACGCAATATAGATGTTGGTATTTTTGCGGTATATTATTTTGGTATATTTTAAAATTATTAACAATTGGGTAGCAAAAGTGTTCAACTGTAGTTTTCTTACTTGTTAGTTAATCAAATGAAGATCCACTTCTAAACGTTTTTCTGTGTTTCCCGAATCGATGGCCTAAGTACAAAGCTGGCACTCACTTTTTGTTATTATATTATTTTGTATAACAATTAAATACGTTAATACTAAATAAATAATCTGTGTTTCCCCCTTTTGCAGATCTGCTTCACTTTGGTCAGCCGCTGCCCATCTGCAGTCACTTCCCGCAGCTGTCGGAGCTGCTGCAGCTGGTGGCCATCGATGATGATGACAGCGACTCCGTTGAGAATGCTGTCGCCTGGCGCTTCTATGAGACGCTCTTTGAGCGTTGCATTCGTCGCCTCGGCGCTGGCAGCGATCTCTTCCTCGCCAGCTGTGCGGATCATTTGCGTGCATCGTCGCTGTCGCTGCAGCCGTCGCAAATTCGTCTCCTACTCCTGGCGATTGAGACGCTGGCGAGTGCAACGGGCGCTCAGGCGAAACGGATGCAACGCCATTTGCAGCCACTGCTGGAGATCTATGGACAGTTTGTGGCTCACAAGTTTCGATCGCTGAAGAAGACGCCATCGGATGCGGCGGAGTTTGTGCAGCAAACGATCGCCGGATTCGGCATCTATCTGAGCAGCTGCATCAATCGAGCGGCGAAACAGCAGCGCGAGGCGGAAGAGCAAAAGAAGCAATCAAAGGAGAATGAAGAGAACAAAGTGGAACAAATCAAGCCCAAAAAGAAGAAGGACAAGAAGTCGCCGAAAAAGGAGCAGGAAGAGCAGGAGCAGACAGCAAGCGAGGCGCCAAAGGAAGCGGCGGCGGCGGAGTCGAAGCTGACGCCCATTGATGAGAATCTGCGGCGCATTTGCAAGATTTATATTGGACATTCGGTAAGTGCAGCTTAAAAACGAAGCCACAAATGAACTTTCAAATAAGCGGAGCTTAAAACGAGAATAAAAGCTTAGAAGTGCGGTATACATTTTAAAATATACCAAGTACTATATTTGGTATATTGATGAAAGGCCCGCTACCCATTTGTGAATAAAAGCAAAACAGTGTGGTATTCAGTTGTAAATATACTGAATTAATATACCAAAAATATACCAAGTGCTATATTTGGTATATTGATGAGTGGACCGCTACCCATTTGTGAATAAAAGCAAAACAGTGTGGTATTCAGTTGTAAATATACTGAATTAATATACCAAAAATATACCAAGTGCTATATTTGGTATATTGATGAGTGGACCGCTACCCATTTGTGAATAAAAGCAAAACAGCGCGGTATTGATTTAAAAAAATACCAAATTAATATACCAAAAAATAATATACAAATATACCAAAGACTATATTTAGTATATTGATGAGAGTCGCGATAGCTACTTTGAATAACAACAAAACCCTGCAGTATTATGCTTAAAATATATCAAATTAATAATACTAAAAATATACCGAGGCTCCATTTTGTATATTTTTATTATACTACATTCAAAATATACCGTATCAAACTAATATATAACAAATGCTGTATTTAGTATATTTGCATAGTACTACATTTCAAATGTATTCCATCAATTAATGTGTCTTCTTTAACCTTTTTCTCATTGCAGCTCAATTACCGCAATCCACATGCGATTCGCTTGCTGAATGTGGCGCTAACTTATCGCCAGCAACTGCATCTGGATCAGGACGAGATCGAGTTTCTGCTGGATAGCTATTGGCGTCAAGTGAATGCCGACATCGAGGCAGCCGCATTGGACATTGAAAGCATTGAGGCAGCCATCAAGCTGATCATCGACTACAAGACTAACGAAGATTTTCTGTTGCTGTTGCGTCGCCTAATCACACAATTGGAGGCGCTGCAGCGTCCAGAGACGGAGGCACAGCATCGCAGTCTGCAGAATGTGCTCATCTTGCTCCAGCTGTGCTCCAAGTGCACGCTGAGCGGCATCAAGGGAGCGGTAAGTGCAAAAAAGTCACGGTTCTCCGTCTCTCCGAATACTTTAAAAGTTAGAATCGGGAAATTTGAAAGCTATAACTTTATTATTTCTATGACGTGATGCGTTTCTCTTTATATGTGTCGATTATTTAGCCACCTTAGCATATTCTACAAGCATTTAAACGTCTCTCGTTATGTATTTATTATTTGCTTAGCCAAGATCTAAACCAAAGCGTATAATTCAACCAGTGCTTAGTGAGAGCAACAACTGTGAAAGCATATTTTACAAAGATTGATACTTTTTCATTATATATTTGTCGGTTGCTTAGCCAAGACCTAAACCACAGCGTGTAATTCAACCAGTACTTAGCATATTTTACAAAAATTGATACTTTTTCATTATATATTTGTTATTTGCTTAGCCAAGATCTAAACCAAATCATGTAATTTTGTAATTTGCAGATGCTCAACGAACACTTTGAGCTGATCAACGGAATTGTCTCACAGCGTCTGCCTGGCGTCGGCGATGCCAACTATCGTCGCCATCTGCTGCGTCTGCTGGAGGCCCAACGCGCCCTCGCCGGCAATCGAACGGTGCCGCTGACGGGAGAAACTCTGGACACGCTGCTGGGCACCATGCTGGACATGAATATCAAGCGATTGATTAGCTCCGGCGGTCAGCTGGAGGATCTGCAGCAACTGCATGCCGCCATCTCAGAGAATCTGCTGCTATTGTTGCGTCAACATGCCACACTGATGTCCGATCGCGCCGCACAGTTGACCACTTTGGTGCAGGATCTGGTGGAGGCGATTGTTTGCTATCGCAGCGATCGCCAGCAGGCAAACAGTCTGAGCATCGAGGAGCTGGATGCGTTGGCCGAATTGGCACTCAAGGTGGTCACACTTTTGGCTGGCATTGCGGCGGGTCCACAGGCGTTGGCCATCAAGCGTGTGGCACCGTTTCTCCTCATCTCGACCATCAAGCAAATGGTCACCACCGAACGCTCCACAACGCTCTATCCACAGGTAAAGAAGATTCTTTTTACCCCCCATTCTAATCTCATCAATAATTTGCATCTTTTTTTTTAGATCAAGGTACACTTGGATCGCATTTGTCATGAACTGATCGGTTTGTGTGATCATCGTGCTGGACACTTTATATTGCGGTCCAGCAACGAGGCAGGCGCCCGTTTGTACCAGGACCTTGTGAAGGAGCATGACAAATTCCACAAATTCAGGGGCAAAGTATAAGCTCCTGCTCGTATTTTTTTTTGCTATAATAATAATGTTCGTTATTTTAATGAATAAATATAATTGTTTACCCAACTTTTCGATTTGTACTCTGAGACTCCATTTTGAAAACAGTTGAAGTTGAAAATCGCCATTTTGAATTTAAATTTTCCGTTAGTTTTTAATATATTCATATTTACATCAAATGTATGATAACAGCACTTTGTGTGTGCACTGCGTCGACGCAGTCGTTTTTATTTGTAAAGCATTAGGCGTTACGTTTTTTGGTATTTTCTTTTTTCATTGCCTTTCTTTTTTTGTGTTAACTTCCAATTTTGACATGTATATGCATGTGATGTGTGTGTGTGTGTTGTGTTTAATACTAAGACTATTCCATGAAATGAAACACACGCATCATTGACTTGCAATTTTGTTTGTACTCGTTTGGTGGCGTGTGTGTGTGTGTGTTTGTGATGCGTGCTTCTCTAGACTATATGTGTGTGTGTGTGTGTTGGCAGCTTTCAGGCAAAAAACATTTGGCATCTCTCACACAACGGACGTTCGGCTTCCTCAGGACGAAATCCACTGGAAATGAAATGGAACGGTTGAGAACTGGAACGTGGGAAATGTGCATGCGCAGCTGACTTACAACGAGGTGACACACGTGTGACAAATAAACTTCTGGCACTCGACGCATGAATAGCCGCACTCTTCGCACAAATCAAATGTGCAATTGCCGCATGCCTCGCGTATGAACGTTGGACGTCTGCAGCATTTGGACACGCGACGCACCAGCTCGGGATTTACGGCATCTGGATTCATGTCGCGCAATATGATATTGCCATCACCATTTAATTGATATTGTTCATAGAGCTGCAGTTGACGGGGCTCAGATGGCGTTCTTTGGGTGGCATTATTGGTTGTTGTTGCTTTCAAATCGGATGCTGCTGCTTGGAATAGCATTTTTGTCGTTTTCTCTGCAATTAAATGATACAAAATTCATATCAACTTTATTATTAGTATTGCTGGTGTTTGTTTGTTGTACGCACCATGCACCGCTTTCATTTTGTCAGGATCACGAGAATCAAGAATCTTCTCGTTGACCCAAACTTTAGTCTGTGTAACATTATTGTTGCACTCTTCCTCTTCGGAGCGCATACGTTTCAACGGTTTGACTTCCATTTTCTAATTTGTTGTTGTTGTACTTACTCAAATATTGATATTGATATTGTTGCAAAAGCCCTTGGCCGTTGGCTGTTTCTTTTGGAATTTCTTTTTTTTTTGCCGGCTGCTGCTGCAACTTTAATATAAAAATGGTGGTTAAATCAGCGTGACCACAACTTAAAGCTCACGGTATACCAAAAATGCATTGCAATTTTTCTAGTATATTTATACCGAAAAGAATATAGAGATGAATGTGACCGCTAAAAAAATGTTACCTTAAATGTTGCCACACTTTACAACTATTAAATTTGAATTACGCGAAAGCAAAAGGATTTCCTTTTTGATCTTATTTCTGAGTATTACTCAAAATGTACAAATTAAAACAAACTAGAAATTACATCGAAATGACAAGTTTTTATTAATTCAGTTTACTGGTATGCTTGCTATGATTCATTCAATTCCATTTTAAATATGCATGATAACATTTCGTTTATTACCGTTGCGTACCTTCATTATTTTTCGAATGTTTTCATCGCCAATATTGTCGTAGTAGCTATCGTCCTCCGACATCGCAAAGTGATTGGGCCCGAGTTCGGCTTTCCCATTCTTCTTCTTCTTCATCACAGTTGGTTCCTCCTTGGATGAGTTCGATGGACTCGATGCAGTTGATTTGTTCGATTTGTTTGAGTTCAACGATTTGCTAACTGTAATAATGGGAGCCACCAAAGGCCTCGGATTGTTTTCCCACTTCGCAGCCAAACGGATCTCAGCAGCTGCCTCTCGTTTCTTGCGCACCAGCGCCAATCGAGCTAAATCCGCCCTGACCTCTCTCACAGTTTTCTGACTGCCATTTGTGCGTCCCTTTTCCAGGCAACGCTTGCCCACCACATTATGGTCCTCAAGCTGCAACAGATCGTTGACGGATTTGGATTTGTGTGGGCGATTTGGATTTGAGATCGCAATGAGTCCTTCGACAGGTCCGCCCACTTTCTTGATCCTTTGCAACTCGTCACTGGTGTTGCTTAATTGATTCAACACATTGCCATCGTTTTCGGACTGATGCTCCAGTCCATCCCCGTCGCCTTCGCTCTTTGGTTTAAAATTGTCTTCCAGCTCTTGTTCCCGCTGCAGCTCCTCGATGGGTGTAAACTGGCGGCTGCGACCTTTGTGGTTCAAGAACTTTCCGCGTGGCATTGTTAATTGCTAATATAAAAAAAACAATAAGATTTGACACGCTCGAGCTTACGATTCAGACTGAAGTGCAATGTCACAATGTCAAATAAAATGTTAAATTTCAAATTGCAAAGGCGCACTCTTTTAAATGCTTATAAGAGTTGGCAGCACTGTTGATGTCATCGATAGCACACATAAAGTACTTTGTCGTAGCATCGATACCCGAATGATTATTAATGTGTCAGCGGTGTTTACTGTCAGGGGTCCAGTGTGTACATATACAAAAATAAAAATAATCGCAAAACGACTGAGCCGTGAGGGAGTAAGCAATATTTTAATAATTTGTGATTAACATATATTTAAGTCGCAAGTAAAACTGCCTCCTTAATTTATGAAAAGCACAATTAAGATACAACAACGATAACAACAACAAAGACCGCAACAGGTAACCGCAGAACCTATTGCAATACAACAGCGTGACATTTACATACATACATACATCAACAGCTGACGATATCTATAGAAACAACAACAACAAGTACTGCGACGTCGACAGTGACACCAAACCGAGTTATCGACTCAAAAATAGAGAGTGCAGTATAAAAGCAAGTCGCAGGCAGTGTACGACGAACATTCCAGCCAGCAAAGTGTGCGTGCGTCAGAGTGTGTGTTGTGTGTGTGTATTGTAATTAAAATCATGTCCAACGACGAAAATACGCCCGTTTTGCGTGGCTGCATCAAGCTGCCGCTGGCCAACAATGAACTCCTCGAAGTGACGTCCAAGGCCAAGGACTATGCGATAATGCATGGAGCCGCAATGCGTTCGAAAACCGCCTTCAGTCCGGATTCGTTAAATGTGAGTGTGTTGTGATGAAATCCCCCAACTGCTGGATGTGCCAGTTAACAAGAGAATAATTTGATATGATAGTTTGCGCCTTTTGTGCTGGTGCCATCGTCGTTTCCGCGTAAGGAGTTCGAGAAGGCGATTGCCTTGCAGCCGATAATTAATCGATTAATGCACAACGTTGCTCATGACGAGGAATTCATTACAACAACACTGGCCGAAACGATTAAAGTGGATGAGTTTACGGCGAATCTGTTTAACATCTATCGCAAGGTGTTAGCCCATGGTTTCACACAGGTAAGAACGAAATAGCTGAAAGCTATTACCCTCTTCGCTCACACACGCCACCCACCCAAAAAAAAAGAAGAAAAAAAATACCATCCGTCGTCACATCCCCAAAGCATCCGGCATTTTTTTTTTATTTATTATCATGTGCTCCATTTTTGATCAGTAGTAGATTCTCTCTCTTTCTCTTGCTCGCTCGCTCTATTTGTGTCTCTCATTCACTATCTCGCTCTCTCTCTAAAGCCTACCCAGCCCAGTTCCTGAAAGTTCTTCCCCACTTCCCCGTCCCCCCGGCCAACACAATCGAGTTGAAACTTAATCGGCGGCTATCTTATCGCCTTGTAGCTAATCTCAAGTTGCGCGCACAATTGATTTATGCGCTCATCCTGGACCCAGGGAACGCTGTTGTCAAACGCCATCGCTAACAAACCAAATCGCTCTAGCAACAGTTGCAACATTTTGTTTTTCCATTTATCATTTATGTTCTTTAATTTATTTCCACTACATAAAAAAAAGAGACCAAAAACAATGTCCTTTGTTGTCAGTGTGACCGCTGCTTGATTGACCATGAAACGGTCACCCAGGTGTTGTTGTTGTTGTTGCTGCTGCTGCTAGTCTTGCACTTGGATCTGCCAAAACTATCGATAATTTAAAATAAATGTTGCACCATTTTTATCGAAATCGATTTCTATTGAAACTGCAAGAAATATCGTAGGCTTGGCAGCTCTTTTTGCTTATTTTGATGATGCTCCTTTTTTTTTAGTTTAATGTTTTTAAGCCATGAAAATAATTACTTACACATTGATTTGAATTTTCTGCTTTCCTCGTTTCCAAAAAAAATAAAAACATAATCCAAAACTAATCCCAACCCAATCAATAATAAAACCCTATAAACAAAATCTCAAACACAATGTATTCACTATATTTGTGTTGCTTCCTGTATTATCGTGAAATCTCACACACACACACACACACAAACACTCACACTGACACTTACATACATTTGAAAACCAAAAGCGCATTTCATTGGGCATGCTGCGCAGCGATCTGATGCTGGAATCCTGCTGCTCGGAGCTGTCGCCCATGTTACATCATGTGGATAACAATATGGCGGCATCGACTGCTGCTGCTGCTACCGCTGGCGGAGGCAGCGACGACAACGACGACGATGTGGACAATGTGGCGGAAGCGTCGGCAAAGGGGAAGACGGCAGAGGCGAAGGTGGATAATTGTGGCATTGTGCGCTCAAACGTTAGCGCGACAAAATCGGCCTATTGCTGCTGGAAACAAGTGGAGATCAATACGATAGCATCGGGTTTTGGCCATTTGGGACCAGCAAGTAAAACCATACAAAGGTGCTGTCTCTCTATATCCTCACTCTCTCTCTCAATCCTCTCTATCTCTATTATCTTTTTCGCCCTTATATCTATATATCTTTTATCTCGCTCTTGCATTCACACGCATTGCCTGTAAAGCCTAACAAAAGCCATAGACATACACAAACACACTACTACTACAAACACTACACATACACACAGACACAGACAAAGTTTAAGAATTGCCCACATACAAAGGGCAATTTTGAAAAATACCCAATTTGAATTCCCTAAAATCGATAGTCAATGCCTGAAAATCGATATCAAAATGTACATACGTATCTTTAAATTGAATTATATATTTGCATACGTTCATTATGATTTATAATACCCGTATGATGATGGATCAGCTGAATAAATAATCTGCCGGAATACTATATACTATATTAAATTACTCACTACTAACATGACTTGCCTCTGTTTTTCACTCTTCTCTTTCCTGTCTCTTATTCTGTATGTTTGTGTATGTGTGTGCGTGCGTGCGTGAGTGTGTTTGTGTGTGTCCTAGCAAATTTCCTATTACTTTTTATTTAAACTTTTCGTATGAGTTGCATTGCAACACTTGTTTTTTTCGTAGTTTTCAAATATATGCTTGAAACGCCGCTCTTCCCGCCCACTTGCCTAACGCCTGCCACGCCCACAAGCCCGTCTGCCTGCCTCTGCTTGCTGTGCTGCTCTGCTTCTTTCTCCACCTCTCTTATCCTTTTAACACATCATTACTGTTATGTTGTACAAACATACATACATATATATACAAATAATGATTAATTTCGTGTTGTACATACATATCTATTTTAATGCTATTATTCTCGTGTGTTCCAGAATGCTCAAAATCATTCAGAATTGTGCGTTGCCCTCCCTCTCTCTCTCTCTCTCTCTCTCTGTCACTCTGTCCCTTTCTATTTCACAGTGTTGCGCATACGCAACGCCTTCCGCCCCTGTTACGTTATGTGTGGCTTGTTTTTGAAAAACTGCTTAGTAATGATTATTCATCTGCCTTTTGTTGCAGCGCAAATAAAGTAGCAAAAATTATAGAAGAAAGCAGATACAAATATTTAACAAATATGTTGAAATACAAGTGCATAAATTGCGCTGTCATTCAAACACACACACAAACTAGTCTTATCACAAGTTGACCATAAAACTGGGTAAAAAGCAAATGAGATATACACATACATACACACACACATGAGCAGGTGTTGCGTTATTCGATGATTTGTTGGTGTTGTAAAACTCCAATTTCTATTTGTAATTACTTTAGAGTGTCGCTTAACAAATCATTTCATATGCATTGCAGTTTATGCAATAACAGCTATTCCAATTATTTTCGATTTTTTGTTTAGCTATCATTTTCAATGTCAATAGAAACAATATCCCTTTGCATTTACATTCACCTGTGTGTGTGTGTTGTGCTTACTTGTTCTGTGTCATAAGCTCGCTGCTAGGCACAGAATTCGCTGCAATATCACCAAAGCCTTCTCAGTATTTTGGTATTCAGTACAAAATTTGACGCGCTGAAAAGTTACATGCTTTGTTGTTGTTGTTTTTTTTCTAGCCAGCTTGGCAGGAGGAAAGAGTGAGTGTCATTACACCATATAATATGCCCAGCCATCCATACATTAAACCAAAACCACCCAACCGATCAAAATAATTGTAATAAGTAATATTTTAGAATAAAAGTAGAACAAGATACTTAAGTTATACATATCACATAGTACACAAAATTAGCTTTGGCTCTCGTGACGCTTTAATTGGAAGGATAGTGGACCCACTCTGCTTCGCTCTCTTTCTCTCTCTCTCTCGCCCCTTGATATACGATCTAATTTTATTTTTCAGTTATCCATTTTTTAATTTTACTGTATAATATTATTTTAGCAGATTCATATAAGACACTTACATAAAATTAGTTTAGGCTAAGGGCTGTGTATTTACATATACCATAAACAATATATAATGTAAATTGATCATAATTGCAGGCTTATAGCGTCGGTCTATTACGTTCTGACTATTTGGCTCACGTGTACGAGGGCTGTGCAATAAAGCAGGTTGAAATCAACACGATTGCCTCCAGTTTCGGTGGCATTGCTACACACTTGGTGCCTCTGCAGAAGTATTAATCGCTCTTCTCTCTCTCTCTCTCTATCTCTCTCTCCATCACTTTCTTACTTATTGTTTACACTGCACTTCTTTTAGTATTTAAATACCATACATAATTGCACACACACACGCACACACAAATAAACCACACACACTCCATTAGCAGCACGTACTCACCTCGGTGGCCCACACAAGATACGACAAACAAAACAAAAGGATCGTGTGTGGGCGCCTTGATTAGCACCGTTAGCATCACATTTTGGTCCATGCTCATGTGCGTTTGTTTACTGCCTTCTCTCTCTCTCTTTCTCTCTCATTGGCATGCAATAGCTCCTTATATGTCTCTCCCTATCTCTTTTCAATTCACACACAAAAGCACAGAACAAACAAAAAACAAAAACACTGGTGTCTCACTCACACACACACATTTTGTTGGCTTACTTACGGTTTTACGGTTATTGGCTTTGACTTGAGCTTTGTGGATGCTACTGAAAAATCAAACCTATTTCTATTTTGATTATTGACAATTGTTGTAACTCCTGCACTCCAAACTCTCTCCCTCTCTTTTTAAAATTTGCCTGCTAACAAATTGTTTTGTATGTAACCCTTTTTCCCAGCAAAAAAAAAAAAACAAAAATAAAAATACTCCACCTGTTGTTTGTGTTTATTACTGTTTTTACATTGTGTTGTGTATTTGCGTTTGTCCCGTGCCAAAACTTATATCTCTTTTTTTCCCTTCTCTCACAACCACAACAACAACAACACCAATAGCTTTGTGCTACGAGAATTGGGACATGCCGAGAAGCTCAAACACGTAAGTATTTTTTTTATCGATCGACTATCGTTTATCGGCAAGACTATTAAGTATTTTTGTAATCGTTTTGCAGATGCCCAAAAACGATGCACTCTCTGGATTATGTGATGGCATGGTGAAGGCGTGGGATATTTATGGCAAACCCGAATCGGTAATACTGTTCATCATTGAGGACGTCTCGTACAACATATGCGATCAGCGTTTCCATGAATTCTACATCCGGGAGACGTATCCACACATCAATGTCTTGCGTCGCACACTCACCGATGTGCATCGCGAAGGAAAGCTTGGCCAGCGCAAAGAGCTCTTGCTGTAGGTAACCCCAAAAGACTATAAGAAAACTTCTTATGGTTGTCCTTCGTTGCAGTGGCACAACGGAAGTGGCCGTTATCTATTTCCGTGCCGGCTATGAACCGGGACATTATCCCACGCAGGGCGAGTGGGATGCACGCTATCTGATGGAGACCTCGTTGGCGATCAAATGCCCATCGATACATTACCATTTGGCGGGCACGAAGAAGGTGCAACAAGCCCTGGCCCAACCGGCGGTGCTGGAGCGTTTCATCAACGATCCCGAGGAGATTAAGGCGGTGGGCAAAATCTTTACCGGTCTGTATTCGCTGGATGACAACGAGGCAGGCAATGCCAACTATGAGATGGCATTGCGTACGCCCGAAAAGTTTGTGCTCAAACCGCAACGCGAAGGTGGCGGCAACAATGTCTATGGCGTCGATATACCCGATGCACTCAAGGTAAGTTAAGGAAACTTAACATTATCGATTGATTGATTTCATCTTTCTCTTTGCTTGCAGCGCATGACACGCGTGGAGCGTTCCGCTTGGATCCTTATGGATCTGATACATCCGCCTCTGTCGCAGGGTTATATGGTGCGTCCGGGCAGCGACATGCCGCCACAGATTGTCGACATGGTGTCGGAGCTGGGCATCTTTGGTGTGGTCATCGGGGATGCGGATAACATTGTGCACAACTACCAAGCGGGTCACATGCTGCGCACCAAGCTATCCACGGCTAACGAAGGTGGCGTTGCCGCCGGCTTGGGCGCCTTGGACAGTCCATATCTGATTGACAGTGACGGGGAAGAAGGCTACTATTAATATACATATATATCGTATATATATACATATGTGTGAAGCATTCCCTTGCCTTCAAACTGAAAGAAACATCTTAACTTACTTAACGATTGTATAAAATATATAAAAATTATTTTTGTAATGCTTCTAGAGTTGTAATTGATGCAATAAATTTTAAATGTAAATAAGATAATAACAGTTGTTGTTCGTATTCAAATTCTATAGTATAAGCTACAACCAAGTATACTCGACTTTTTACTACACGCTTAACAGTTGTCCATAAACCAGTTACTATATAATAAGTTTGTTAAGCTCGTTATTGCATTTGAGCAACAGCTTTTTTTAATCTAAGTTTAAAATCATTAAACAATTGCTTAAATTTTGATAGTTTCAGCTGTTCCAGAACATGGGAATACTTTTTGTGGCATCGGGCATGGGTTTCTACTTCTAATATAGTATGTATCAAAAATTTAGTATACATTTGCTTTGGAATGTTTGTCAAATGAAGCCACACAGACGAATCCAAAATTAGCACCGTTAAGGGGAAAGTTTCACATTCCAAATAAAAATTACTACCGAACCATTTGACGGAATGTGGCGTCCATGAAGCGATCGACGAGATTATCGATAGGATGCACAATCAGCGGTATGCTTGCCAAACCGATAACCGTGGGCAACGTCTTCAACACTAAAGCTGGCGATTTGCGTAGCATGAATCTGCTCACCGCCGTGATGCTGTAATCAAAGTATATACAATATATACATACATATTCATAAAGGAGCACTCATTTTCATACCGATTGATGGCCAAGCCTGGCAGTATGACGGATGCAAGCATTTGCCAGCTAAACACATCGGCTGCTCTTATGGCCACTTCACGTTCGCTGGAGCCCGCCATTTGAGCACGCAAGGATTTGTCAAAGGTATCGGTGCAGACGTAACCAATGGCCATACCATAGGATGCGGCCACAATTGATTTGGGCACTAGCGGCCGAAAGGCCTCGCCTACTTCATTCGAATAGCCTGTGCAATTAGGTGTAGTCATTGTAGTAAGTACTATTAATCATCATCATCTCTTAATTTATTTACCCATGTAGCGTACGAAAGTGTCGCGATAAATATCCACATATAGAGCTTGTACTTCCTTGGGACTGGGATTAGTTGTTGTTGTTTGTGCTATTGGGGTTTCCGTCGCCTTCGGCTTGGGTTGTGTTTCGTCCATGATCAACTTACTTAATTGCGTAATAATGCGAACTAATTTAAACAAAAATACATTTAAATATGAGCAAGCTCCGGTAATATGTTGCCTTTGGAACAGTCTGGCAACGCCGACCGTGCTTGATGACAGTGCAGCTAATCGATATGCGTGTGTGTGTTGTGTTATCGTTGCACCACCACACAAGAGATGGTTATCGTCACAAAACGTCAAGCGTATCTAGTTAAATTTTTTTTTTGTTAACAGTGAGCGTGCGTGCGAGTGTTTCGATTGAAAACAAAAGATTCCATGATATTGTAGCATTTAATTAGTGTAAGTTTGTGCACACATAACTATTACAGCGTATTGTGTGTTTCACGACTAAATGCAATCAACTTGATGGCACTAAAATGAAATGCGAAAAAATGCTGCTTGTGCGGCGCGCGCGGCAAAAGGCCACAAGCCGCACACAAACACACACACACACACGTACACATACAGACAATTGCAGAATAAAAACAGACACATGCAAACACACACATACACACGCATACATGCAGATGATGCAAAAACACAAACAACTTGGGCAAAAAGAAAAGGCAAAAAAAGAAAAAACTTGTATATTAATGCGTGTGTTTTTTTCGTGTTTTCTTTTGCAGCTTGGGCAGAGCCAGCGTACGAAAAAGTATTTGGTTTTATTTTCGTTCTCCTTCGCCCCCGCCCCCGCTCGTTTGGCGAAGGGCCGTTGTGTTAAGTGACGCTCCTTCTCCCCGCCCGCTTCGCCTCGCCTCGCTCGTTTGTGCTGCTCGCTTTAACATACTCCCCCCCACACACAGCTCCTTCACCGCCCTCCCCCCAACGAAGTCACAATGGCCGACTACAGCGATTTGGATCGTCAAATTGAGCAGCTGAAACGTTGTGAAATCATCAAAGAGAACGAGGTGAAAGCCTTGTGTGCCAAAGCACGCGAAATCCTTGTCGAGGAGGGCAATGTGCAACGTGTGGACTCACCGGTAACCGTATGCGGCGACATACACGGACAGTTCTATGACCTCAAGGAGCTGTTCAAAGTGGGCGGCGATGTGCCGGAAAAGAATTATCTATTTATGGGCGATTTTGTGGATCGTGGCTATTACAGCGTTGAGACATTCCTGCTGCTCTTGGCACTGAAGGTTCGCTATCCGGATCGCATCACATTGATACGCGGCAATCATGAATCTCGCCAGATCACCCAGGTCTATGGCTTCTACGATGAGTGCCTGCGCAAATATGGCTCGACAGCGGTCTGGCGCTATTGCACCGAAATCTTTGACTACCTCAGCCTATCGGCCATCATTGATGGCAAGATATTCTGTGTGCATGGCGGCCTGTCGCCCTCAATACAGTATTTGGATCAGATACGGAGCATCGATCGCAAACAGGAGGTGCCACACGATGGACCCATGTGTGATCTGCTCTGGAGCGATCCCGAGGATCAGACCGGTTGGGGCGTATCGCCACGCGGCGCCGGCTATCTATTTGGCTCCGATGTGGTGTCGCAATTCAATCGCACCAACGACATCGATATGATATGTCGTGCCCATCAACTGGTCATGGAGGGCTTTAAGTGGCACTTCAATGAGACCGTTCTAACGGTGTGGTCAGCGCCCAATTATTGCTATCGGTTCGTATGCTTCTATAATTTCTTCTTCTATATTTCATTTGACATTCTTCGGTTTTGCAGCTGCGGCAATGTGGCAGCTATCTTGGAACTGAACGAGTACCTGCATCGCGATTTTGTCATCTTTGAGGCTGCACCACAGGAAAGTCGCGGCATACCATCAAAAAAACCGCAGGCCGATTATTTTCTTTAAGACGCAAAATGGGGGAAAACCGTTATGGGAAACAAAGCGCGGCTGCAAATTGCACTATGACTTCGTATGTTCGTTCGTTTTTTTTTTTTTATACATTTTTTTTGTGTGTGTGCAAGCTGCAACATTGATAACTGCCTGCCTGCCTCAAGCAAAACAACAAACAAAAAACGACATGAAATTAATCAATTATTATAAACAAATACACAAACAACAATGGGCCACAACAACAACAACAACTATACACAGACAAACTACTGCAACTTCTCCCTCCCAATCTACATTTCGATCATATTGGATTCATCATCATTCATCACTCATTCAAGAAGACACTCCAAACTTAAACTCACTTCTCACTTTTCACTCGGATCATTTGATAAGCCAACCAACGTTGAAACGATTCCTATTTGTAAACATAACATTTAAGTTTGCGTTTCGTTTTTTTTTTTTGTAACCTACCTATATATATATTTTCTATCATTTCTATGGAAAATTTATATATAAATACTTTCACATTATTGTCCGCCACATGCAAACAAAAAAAAAAAAAAAAACAAAGAAGCGCAAAAGCACTTTGTAGTTTTGTTTGTTTGTCCTGCTTTTTTTAGTTCTTTGCTCTGCTCCATCTCTGTAATTTACCTATTAGATCTACATATTACATATAAATATATTAGAATCGGAACCGATGCAAACACACGGTCCATTAGTTAAGCTAAAAACAAACACCCAACACACACACAATAACATTGTAGTCTTGTAAGTTCATATAAATCAGTAAAAACAAAACAAAAACAAAAATAATAACAAAAAAAATTTAATAATAATGATAACGCATTGTAATAACTGATTATTAGGGTTTAAGCTGATAAAATGAATGCGTATAGTTAAGTAAAAAAAAAAAAAACAATTCCTACTCACATAACATCGACAGCTATTTAATAATAGAATTTGTAAGCCAAATGCATTTTGATTTTTTCTTTATTTGATTTTCTTTTCGATCCGTTTTTAATTTTAAAAATTATGTGCAAAAAAAAAAACGTTGAATAGGTAAGCGAATGCATTTGGTTTTTAGTTGACTTTTTTCGTTTTCCAAAGGCTGCGAATTAAGGTTTATTTGTTTAATGAGAATTTGATCTGCGATCTCGGATGAAAGTTGTAGGAGTTATTTGGGAAATAATTCTGTATGGCAAATTATGCTAACTGGAAAAAGGTTTTAGTTGCATTGGCTGGCAATTTGGTATATTTTGCACTCTATGGTATATTTTGAATGTATTACTTCAGTATTTTTGTAGAATATGCTTTGATATATTTCAAATCTAGTGCTTCAAGAATATATCAAATACAGTCTTTGGTATATTTTTAGTTTTGTGGTATAATTTTAGTATGTTTGCTGAATGAGGTCTGGTGTATTTTGACATTTGTGGTATATTTCGAATGTAGTACTTGAAAGAAATATCAAATATGATATTCGGTATATTTTTATATTGTCTCTTTTTAGGTATATTTAAAATTTAGCATTTCGACAATATTAAATATTGCCTTTGGTAGATGTTTTGGCATTTTTGCGGTATATTTCGGGTATAGAATGTAGTACTATATCAATATACCAAACACAGCCCTTAGTATATTTTCAGTATTTCTTCGATATATAAAACTGGTATATTTAAAGAATAATACCGCACTGTTTTGCTTTCATCAAAAAGTGTGTAGCGGGTATTTCACAGTTGAGCACACTTTAGCTTTCTTACTCGAAAAAAAGAGCTAAAGTTGATTTCTTGCAGTTGACACAGATTTATTCAGTTACGACTTAGGCACTAAAGTTGTATAAAGTAAATATTTCACAAAAAAAAAAACGTGTTAGAAGCCAGCGTGGCGCTTGTCATGAGGGTCTTGAAGGATACGCAGTGATCACTCGATCACTTACATCTCGGAGATCGACAAACCGTGCTCTTGCAAATGCTCAACAAAGCAGCTCTCGTAAGCAGCAGCCGCATCACAGCTGCAAAGAAGAAAGGAAGGAGCATTAATCGAATGGGATTTTCCCAAAAAAAAAAGAAGTCCGGAACACTTACTGATCCTCGGGCACCTCGATGGCATCGCATTTTTCGATAATTTCAGCGGCCGCCGCCTCCTTCTCGGCATCATCCTTGATAATGTGCTTGATCAGCTCCAAAGCGTGCTCCTTGCTCAGCTTGCCGGCATCATCCATCTAACCGAAACAGAGAGAGAGAGAGAAATAAAAGGGGTTAATTGGATGAGGAAGATGTTGGGGCAGCTGTGCCTTACAATCTCGAATTTCTTCATCACACAGGCACGCAGGCATTTGCCCTCATGCGATTCGGTTGGTTCGTGGCTCAGCATATGCTGCACATCCTCATCGCTGGCTCCCGTCTCCGTTTTGCATTCCTGCGCCACCTCGGCGGCATGCTCCTTGCTCAGATTCTCGTTAGGAGCGGCAGCAGCAGCAGCGACCAGAAGCATGGCAAGCAAGCAAGTGTATGGCGACATGTTGAACGTGTTGGGTGAATGATTCGCACTTGATTGCTTCACTATTGGTGGCGTTAGCATTTTATAGTTGTTCTCCACCCTCAACTGGACCGAAGGGGGGATGGGAATGGGAATCACCTGAGTGACGTTTTGAGGTAGGCGACAGCGATTAATTGCAATTATAATTGGGCATCATGATGATGATGGGATTTTCAGTTGCAGTTGCACCAAAATGAGCAGCACATGACACTCGACGGCGATCTGGACGAGATCCGCCGGAGATCAACTTGACTGGGCGACGTGGGAACGACGCGAAAACTTCTCTAACCCTCCCTTTGTTATGCCCGGCAGTTAAATGACGGAAGAGCATAATTGGTTTGTGGCAAACGAATAGGTTTGTACAGAGTAAGTAATGAGGTAATATATTAAAAGAAATTAATAAACGGACGAACTTCTTACAGTCCAAAATGATCCTTAAACAACAAACGAATTCCAATTTAAGAACATAGCTGCTTTTATTGTTGAATTCTGTGTGGCTGGGTATTCTACAGTCGAGCGCACGCAACTGACGCTTTCTAAGATCACTCAGTTTCTAATTGCACATTCAATTAGAAGCTGCTGCTGGCAATGCAAATCTTTCAAATACAATGTGAACCGATCAAAAATCTGATTGAATGACTGGCACAGGGACAGTTTGATAGTTGTTATAAGTAGTTCAATTATTATCACAACAAAGTATACACATCTTAAGTTACTACTACCGCACTAGCAAATACCCTGTACATTCTAAAATAAGAAGAGGTAAACAAGGTTACTAATGAGGTAAGTCAAAAGAGTTGCAAATTAAATGTTGCATAATTTTGGGCTGCAACTTCAACTCTCTTATGCACACCCTGTTGTCATCCAGTGTACAACGATCACCCTGTTCCATAACGGTCAATGTCACTGTATGTGCGTGTGTATGTGTGTGTGTGTGCAAAACAGCTTTACGAATTTTCCCTGTCGCTATTTGGCAGCACGCTACAGATTATCAGCTCGGAAAGGCGAAGTTCAAGCAATTAAATACAAATTAAGCTGAGCTTCAAAACATTCACAAGCAATTATAAGATTTCATATTGACGTGCGTTTTAATTATATATTTTAATGCCTATACCTAGTATATGTACATATGTATGTATGTTGTATGATTAGTGCTGTCTCCTTTAAGCGAATTTCTAAATTTATTTCAGTTTGGCAACACTTGCAGATAATATGGCGTCCTTGCTATTCGCTTTGCAAGGCAAAGTTCAAACAATTAATTGCAAATAAAGCACTTGAAATGATTATTTCATATTAATGTGACTCAATTCTACATTTATGTGTACATATAAAATGTATGCTCAAGCATCTATTAATATTTTGATTCACGATCGAACTTCGAGTTTCACCAAGGTATGAAAACATTTGCAGACAAGATGGCGGCTTGCAGCCTATCGAATTTTTATTGTCAACTTAAATCAAGCTGCACTTGAAACAGTTCACAGCAATTAAAAGATATTGATGTGAGTATTTTTTAGACGTAAATGTATTATATATTTTATCTAATTATATTGATTTGTATATAAAGTAAATATTATCGATGTTATCGATGATCAATTATCGAGCTTTGCCCAAGTTTGGCAACACTTGCAACCAAAAAGCGGCGCGCGTGTGTCTCGTAATAAAATTTGTTCAAAGCTATTAATAAATATTAAATACGTAAGTAGCGAGACGAGTAACTTATACATTTAAGCGTCCAGAGGCGTTTTAAACGCCACCGGAGGCGCAGCTTCCGTTTCGCCTTCGTTAAGTCGCGGCTCAATTGGCGGAGCATCTGCTTTTGGTGGCGACGCCTTCGGTCTGCCGCTGGGTAGCAACAGTGTTTGAATGCCACCCGTGGGAGCCTCAACCAGAATGTACATCAAATACGACAACAAGATGGTGAAGCCAAAGTCTGGCCAGAAGCGCAGCATCTACATAAATCGTAATTCCCAAGTAAGTAAGAATGCAAATAAAGTGGCGGATCACAACTTACCACTTGATAGTCACTGAAGTAGGTGCTTGTGTGTGTGATAAAGCCATTGATCTGCTCGATAAACAAGTGCCAAATGTAGGCGCAATACGAGAGCTTCGACAGCGGTTGCCACAGCGGCGAGGAGAGGAAACTGTTGGCTAATCCACCGTAGCCATATTTGCAGGCAAACACCACCCAGACCAAAGCAATGGGCCACGCGATGCGTGTTAGCGTCACATAGAAGGCTTCGTTGAGCGTGGGCAACTCGTAGCCATTGGCTGCATATGGATAAATGCCAAAGAGACAGGCAAAGATCAGGGCCAAGCTAAAGATCCAACCAGCCCAGACAGTCAATTGATTGAGCTTGAAGTATTTGCCGCGATTCACATGCAAAAAGTAACCAAAGAGCAGACCAATGATCCAAGGTGAGGCACGCGTATGGGTGGTGAAGTAAATCTTATCCGAATCAGCCATCAGCTGCCTAAGAAGAAGAAGAAGTGGAAGTGTTAAAGCAAGTCCAAATATAAAACAGGAAAAAGGCAGACTCACAAGCTATAGCCACGGACCATCATCATGCTGAAGAGACAGGCGGCGAGGAGCAGCATGAAGACAACAATGCCAGCGACCGCTTTCTTGCCCCACTTGTAAAGCGCCACCAACAGCAGCGGTGATATCACATACAGCTGCGTATCGACGCCCAGATACCAACTGTGTGCCAGGCACTTGATTGCGGAATAGAATACCGGTTAGATTAAAAGCAATTCCCAGGAAATGTTGTATCACCATTACCATCGTATCGGGCACCACATAGTTCTGCACGTAGAGCAGCGTCCAGAACCAGCTCTCCTCACAGTTCGTCCTCTGTGCCGGGATGATGGTGTTGTAGATTGGTCCACCTCCAATTATGGGCAGGATTGTCATGTAGCCGAGTATGGCCAATGCTAGGACAGGTGTAAGACGGAGGAAACGATGCAAGTACATCAAGGGAACATTGAGTTTGCCTCGGGTTTTTTCCATAGTGCGCAAAGCGACAAGAACAACGAGGAGACCGCTCAAAAAGAAGAACGTATCCACCGAGAAGAGTGCGTGGATGGTGAACATGCTGTATGGAGATTTGAACCACTGGAAAAAATGCATTTCAAAACTTTGATGACGAAAAATGTGTGAATTGCTTTCACTTACCGGTAGAATGTCCACCAAATTGATATTGGGCGATGCAGCTGCTATCAGATAATCATGACCGTAAATCACCCAGATTAGCGACAAGCCGCGTATTCCGTGCAGACAGTCGATAACATTTGGATTTGATTTGCTGTCCGTGACACGGAACAAGGCACGAGAATTGACGCGTGCCGAGAAGATTTGCACCACAGCCGGCAGTCGCTCTATGTATTTGTATAAGTATTAAATGGTTTTTCGTTACAAAAGACTCGTTAGTTACAAACTCACTTTGATCGGGGCAGAAAAAGTAATCCCAGATGGTGGTCAGTAGCATGAGGCCAACGAGAATGCCAAACAGCACACTGCAAGGAAAAAAAGTAAGTATTACTTCCTTAACATACCGCAAAAATACCAAAACATACCGAGGGCTATATTTGGCATATATTTTAATGAAAGTAGAATAGTGTATTAATCATTTTAAAATATACCCAATTAATATAGCGCAAAAATACTTAAGATATACCAAATAATATATTTTGGATGTATTTTAATGAAAGCAAAATGGTGTCGAGTTAAGATATACCAAATTAATATGCCGCAAAAATACTGGAAATATACCAAAGGATACATTTGGTATATTGATAAAGTATCACATTCCAAGTATACCAAATATACCACAAAAATACTAAAAATATACCAAATGTTATATTTGGTATATGTTTTAATGGAAGCAAAACAGTGCGGTATAAATTTTAAATTAAACCAAAGTATATATTTGGTATATTTATAAAGCACTACGTTCGAAATATACCATAATAGTTTAATACCAGATTGTCAGTGAAAACAACTAAGACCCGGTTTGCAATAGAAGAAATTTGTCATACAAAAGTATTTCTTAAATAACAATACTTATCCGATCGCAATCAAATTCTCACGAATTATAAAGTCTACATGAGTAATCATTATTGTCTACCTAAACTTGCGATATTTTTCGATTTGCAGTTGCGAAAGTAGGCGTGGCAATAAAAATTATATTGCTATCTCTTAAAGTCTCTGAGGTCTAGGTTTTCACATGGACGGACGGACGGACAGACAGACAGGCGGACAAATATCGTTTCGACAGTTGACGCTAATCAAGAATTTAAACACTTTATGAGGTCGAAAATTTCTCTTTCTGCCTGTTATAATACCCTTCTACCCTATGAGTATGAGTATAAAAAGAGAGAAAAGCACTTTAAAACAACTTTGGAGTTCCGCCACAACTTACATAGTAAAAATCGCAAGTCCATCCAAGGGCTCCTTTTCGGCCGTCTGGCAATTAGCTTCATTGATTAGCTGCGTGTTCACCTCAATGTTGAGCAACTGCTGCAGCAGCTGACCCAGCAATGCGTCAATGTTTTCAGCCGTGCAGGAGGCGGGAAAGCAGACAGCTATCTGAGCACTGAGTGAACTCAAAGCCGGAGAGCTGCTGCCCAAAAAGCTGCCCACAGGCAGTTTGGCGCTGCAATATTTACCGCGTAGTAAGTGAGAAGTTAGTGTCATCTCATGCTGAATACGAAGGCACTCATCAAAGTTGCCCAAATCCTTAAGATTGCCATGAAGCAAACCGGATGGCAATCCGCCCCAGGAATCAATCACTGCGAGAGACACGAAAGTAAAAGTGAGATGATATTACTTTAGGGAATCTTTTTTCCTTATTTTAATGAGATGAGGTCTTTGGGATTATGGGAAAGTGAGTTAAGCAGACACTTTTAAGGAATACTTTTTCTTATTCTAATGAAATGAACCAGACTGACTAAGGTCTTAAGGATTATGATAATGATGTTAAGCAGACACTTTTGTATGTGTTTGATGTGGTCACTTTAAGAAATCCTATTTTCTTATTGCAATGCGATGAGCCAGAGGTCTTTAGGATTATGCAAAAGTGAGTTAAGCAGACCCCTTTGAAGGTGTTCGTTGTGATTACTTTAGGGAATCCTTTTTCCTTATTGTAATGAGATGAACCAGATCGACTCAGGTCTTTAGGATTATGATGATGATGTTAAGCAAATACTTTTGTGTGTGTGGTATGATGTGATTTTTTTAGGAAATCCGATTTCCTTATTGCAATGAGATGAGCTAGAGGTCTTTAGGATTATGCGAAAGTGAGTTAAGCAGCCACTTTGGGAGGTGCATGATGTGATTACTTTAGGAAATACTTTTCCTTATTGCAATGATATGAGCTAGAGGTCTTTAGGATTATGTGAAAGACACTTTTGGAGGTGTTTGATGTTATAACTT
Source organism: Drosophila niveifrons (assembly GCA_035046325.1). NCBI lineage: Eukaryota > Metazoa > Arthropoda > Insecta > Diptera > Drosophilidae > Drosophila > Drosophila niveifrons. Next base: position 4,941,921 of record JAWNOC010000020.1, read on the forward strand.
TAGGAAACACTTTTCCTTATTGTAATGAGATGAACCAAACCGACTCAGGTCTTCAAGACTATGACGATGATTTTAAGTAGACACTTTTGGAGTTGCGTTTTACATACTTCGCAAGGCCCAAAGACTGCCTGACTGCAGAGCCAGTCCGAGTTGCTGAACTTCTACGACACACAACAGATCCTGTTCCGTAGGAATTCTGGCTCTTAAATCCGTGACCGTAACATTGTCGTAGAAGTCAAAGAACTCGATCGCCAAATGGCGTAATTTCGTCATGCGCTGATATGTTGCCATGCTTGAATTGCTAGTCGTGATGTCGCTGCTGATCACTCCGACGATCGCGCCGAAGAGCCAAAGTGTCCAAATTAATCTAGCCATGCTCCTTGACACTCAACTTGATTGGACGGTTGCAACTGATCGAATCGATTTGCGATCGCCAGCTGGCTGGCCTTTTTATACATGGCACAATGTAAGCGTGATAAAGTTGTTAGTATTTCCATCCGAGTCTATTGCCAAATAATAAGCGATTAAAGTTAATCATTATTATTATTATTATTATTCCTTGAGATAAGCGATAAGCGGTCCCTGAACGCGATCAGTGCTTGCGACTTCTACTGTTTATGAGGTGTGCTTATCTCATCGTCGCACTCGCAAGCCACTTGAAATTAGTTTGTCTGCCTATGCCAGAAAGAGCAGGAATATATGGAATATCGAAGCCATAACCAACTTAGTCATCCATGGGTTCAAGAGGTTCAATCCGTAGTGATTTCATGAATTAATCAATCGATCGATCGATCGATCGTCTGGCAAACACTTAAGTTATGAATTGATTTCCGATTGTCATCGCCGGAACATGGTTACAAGAATGCTAAAATGCTAGCACAAAAACATTTTTTGAGAAAAAGTAATTCTTAATTTGAATCTAATCAACGCGTTTCTCCGGAACATTCGGGGGCAATTAATTTTTGAGATTTCTGGGAAGTAAACAAACAAAACACACAACCAGAATAATAACTTAGTCATTTGTACTTGGACTAATCCAGCACAATATTTATGGAAAGATTGACGTTTTGCCTGACCAGCATGATAGACAAAACAACATTTTGCCAATTATTATTATTTGTTACGAATTCTGCGTGTGTTTTAACTTTTTTTTTGTTTGTACCCGCTTCACATAAGGTAAAAGGGTATTATAACTTTATGCCTGCAGGAAGGATCTCCATCTTCAACCCCATAAAGTATATATATTCTTGATCAGCCGAGACGATGTAGCTGTCCATCTGTCTGAATGAAAACCTAGATCTCAGAGACTTTAAGTGATAGAGATATAATTTGTTTACACGCAGATCAAATGTGTTTTATATTTTAGTATTTTTGTGGTAGCACATTCGGTATATTTGAAAAATAATACCGCCATGGTTTACTTTTATACCAAGTGGGTAGCAAGTACTTTATCTATATACCAAACACGGCTTTAGGTATATTTTTTGGTATTTTTGTGATATATTTTTGGTGTATTTAAAAAAATAAGTCCCGCAACTCTGTCATATTTAGAATGTAGTACTACATCAATATACAAAATGTAGCATTCGGTATATTTTTAGTATTTTTGTGGTATATAATTTAGTATATTTAAAAAAAAGAATACTGAATGTTTGTGGTATATTACGATCGATATACCAAATGTGAACTACAGTATATTTTTAGTATTTTTTATGGTATATAATTTAGTATATTTCAAAAAAGAATACTGAATGTTTGTGGTATGTTTAGAATCAAGCACTTTATCGATATACCAAATGTGAACTTCAGTATATTTGTAGTATTTTTGTGGTATATTATTCGGTATATTTAAGAAGTACCGCACCTCTATGGTATATTTTGAATGAAGTGCTTAATCCATATACCAAATGTTGCCTTCAGTATATTTTTAGCATGTTTGGCTATTTCTTAAAATGGGTAGCGGGTATCTCACAGTCGATCACACTCGCCTGTAGCTTTCTGACTTGTTTTTTGTTGCCAGACTGGTCAACAGACTGGAACTGGGGCTGGGGCTGTAATCTAATCGAGTCCGAGACCTAGACGCGAAACCGAGACGGTCCGTCTTTGCATCGTCCATCAGATTGGCGACAAGGCCAATCTCATACCTAATTCCCCATTCCCAGACACACACACACGCTGCAGACTTTGAACGATCGAGTGAAAGTCCCAATTACAACATATATAGCACATATATTATTGCTAGTCTGGCGATAAGAAAACGTTTAAAGAATGCGCAACTTTGCCTACTTTTCAGATTTTTGAGATTTGTCAAGTGTCCTTGTGGCTTTGTTTATAATGTAACGCAAATACGGAAATGATAACAAGTTATTTTGGATAAAGAACTCAATTAAATTGGTAAGAAAATAAGCGATATTTTGAATACCTCAAATGGTTATAAAAGCTTAAGTCAAAACAATCATAAATTATGATTTAGAAATGCATTTTTTTCTATGTTAATGTAATAAATAATCTAATGAAATGAAAGTTAAAAAAATGTTGGTGAAAGAGCAATTTAAAAAAAAGTTTGGTGAAAGTGCAACCCAAAAAAAAAAAAACAACAAATACAAATAATTAAATGACTATTTGGAATTGAAATTCTAAAAGAAAGAAACTAATAATTAAATGCTTAATTCAATTGTTTAATAACATTTTGGTACAAAAAAACGAATACTTAAACTTAAATTTGTGAATAGAGCAAATTAAAAAATGGGAATACTTAAATGCCTTTTTAAATTGTTTAACAAAAGGTTGCTGAAAAAGCAAATTCATACAAAAAAAAAACACATACTTCAACTTAAATTTGTTAATAGAGCAAATTACTTAAATGCCCTTTTAAATTGTTTAACAAAAGGTTAAAAAAAAATCGAATACTTTAATTAAATTTGTAAAAAGAACAAATTAAAATAAAAGGAATATTTTGTCTCACAAAAGTTTGCTGAAAGAGCAAATTCTAAAAAAACAAATACTTAAATGGTTGATGCCACAACTAGGTCAAATTTTATAAGCCCAAAAAAAAAAACCAAATACGATAATCTTTTTATGGAGTCTGGTATTTTTCCCTTAATGAATTTTCCACATGAATATAAAACTACGTTGCTGACTTTTTGTACGTAAGCAGTATTTTATTCCTAATATAGGTAATAGTATTTTATGCTTATAGTATAAAAAAAAAGTTTTAACTTATTAACTAAATATTTTCTATACTATATTCTAAATCTATGTCACAGTCACAGCTTTTGGCTCAAGCTCAGGCGCAGTTGCTGCATCATTGACTTCACTTGGAGCCGCCAATGTTTTGGCTTTTACTTTGCCACTGGGCAAGAGCAGCGTCTGCAATCTTCCCGTTGGCGCCTCAATCAAGATGTACATGCCATAACCCAACAGCACGGAGAAGCCAAAGTGCGACCAGAAGCGCAGCATCTGAAGAAAGATAAAAAACCTAAGTAAGTATTTGAAATACCAATTAAATGAATCAAGCAACTCACCACTTGATAATCACTGAAATAGGTGCTCGTCCTGCTTGTGTGCGTGTTGAACTGCTCGACCAAGATGTGCCAAATGTAGACGCTATACGAGAGCCTCGACAGCGGTTGCCACAGCGGCGAGGAGAGGAAACTGTTGGCCAATCCACCGTAGCCATATTTGCAGGCAAACACCACCCAGACCAAAGCGATGGGCCACGCGATGCGTGTCAGCGTCACATAGAAGGCTTCGTTGAGCGTGGGCAACTCATAGCCATTGGCTGCGTATGGATAAATGCCAAAGAGGCAGGCAAAGATCAGTGCCAAGCTAAAGATCCAACCAGCCCAGACAGTCAATTGATTGAGCTTGAAGGATTTGCCGCGATTCACGTGCAAAAAGTAACCAAAGAGCAGACCAATTGCCCAAGGTGAGGCACGCGTGTGTGTGGTGAAGTAAATCTTATCCAAGTGGATGACCGAGTTGCTAAAGTATATAATCATTTAATTTATTTGTAGAATGACATATAACTACAACTCAAATACTTACATTGAGTAACCCTTGACGACCATCATGCTGAAGAGGCAGCCAGCGAGCAACAGCGTGAGCACCACAATCACAGCGACAGCTTTCTTGCCCCACTTGTAGAGCGCCATGATGAGGAAGGGAGCAAACAGATACAGCTGCATGTCTACGCTCAGATACCAACTGTGCTCCAGGCACTGCGGAAAAGAAATTGCATTTTCAAATTATGGATCAATGGTTTTTATGCCCACTACCCGTAAAGTATATATCTTCTTTATTAGCGTAGCTAAATCCGTCTGTTGTCCGTCCGTCCGTATGATCAACTAGATCTCAGAGACTATAAGATATACACATATAATTTATTTGCAACAGCACTTGTTATGTTGGAACGCGCAGTTCATGTTTGTTTCAAATTGTTCCACGCCCACTTCAACCTCGAAAATCGATAAAAATTGACTAACAAAGTTAATTATAAGAGTAGAGTCGCTAATTTTGGTGTAGACAATAGTAGAATTTGATTCTGATCGAATTGTAACAGTTAGTTATTGCAAATTTAGCTAACTTAAATCGGGTCTTAGTAGCTTTGGCTGCCAATCTGGTATATTTTGCAACTTTGGGTATATTTTGAATGTAGTACCATAGAACATTTAGCATATTTGAGTTGTATCAATTCGATATATTTGAACTTTAATACCGCACTATTTTGCTTTCATTATAAATGTGTCGCGGGCTTCTCATCAATATACCAAATATAGCATTTGGTATATTTTCTGAATTTTTGATGTGAATATTTTAATTTTACCGCACTGTTTTGCTTTTGTTTAAAATAGGTAGCTGGTATCTCATCAATATACCATATAAAGCATTTAGTATGTTTTCAATATGTTAACGTAATATGTATATTAATATGGTATTTTTTAATACGACAATGTTGTGTTTTCATTATAATTTATACTGAACATAATATTTGGTATATTTTCAATATTTTTACGGTATATTGAGTTGGTATATTTTTATTTTAATACCGCATTGTTTAGTTTTCATTGAAAATGAGTCGCGGGTTTCTTATTAATATACCAATTCGATATATTTTCAGTATTTTTAATTAGGTATATTTTTAAAAGAATTCAGCACGGTTTTTGCTTTAATTAAAAATGAATGAGGAATATCTTATCAATATACCCAATATATCATTCGGTATATTTTTTGTATTTTGCGGTTTATTAATTTGGTATATTTTAATATTATCACCTCACTGTTTTGCTGTCATTGAAAAATATACCGAATATAGAATTTGGTATATTTTAAGCAGTTTTACTGTATTGTTTTGCTTTCATTGAAATTTGTTCCTAGTATATTATTAATATTTTTACTGTATATTAATTTGGAATATTTTTGAATGAATACCGCATTGGTTTGCTTTCAGGTCACACTTACCACTTTCTCGGGCACCACATAGTTTTGGAGGTAGAGCAGCGCCCAGTACCAGGTCTCCTCGCAAAAGTTCGAGCTGGTAGCGGCAAAGGACTTGAAGAGCGGTCCAGTGCCCAGAATGGGCAATATGGACATATAGACGCAGATGGCGACTGCTAACGTGGGTGTTAGACGCAAATAGCGATGCAGATACATGAGCGGCGCATTGATTCTGCCTTTCGACCTGTGTTAAATAATAATGATAATGTTAAAAGATGTTGACACATCTTTAAGGAGACACGTTCCACGTACTTTTCGACGGTGCGCATGGCAACCAAGATAACAAGGAGACCACTCAAAAAGAAGAAAGTATCCACCGCAAAGAGACCGTGCACAATGAACATGCTGAAAGCCGATTTCATCCACTGTACAAAAGAAAAAGAGAGTGTAAGTAAAAGTGATAATCACATGTTTAGCAAACTTTTTAACAAACTTAAAAAATTCCATTTAGAATTCCTAATCATACTTCAAGCTAGTCAGCGGTAGTAAATTTACGCTAGGCTCTATAAATTGATTTGTAATCTATGAGCAACTTTTACTTACCGGCAAGTAGTCAACGATATTAATATTGGGCCCAACGGCTGCCAGCGCATAGCCATGGTCAAAGACAACCCAAATAAGCGTCATACAGCGAATGCCGTGAAGGCAGTCGATAACATTTGGATTCGTTTTGCCGTCCACAATGCGAAAGAGTTCGCGTGAATTGACGCGTGCCGAAAAGATCTGAACTATCACTGGCATATTCTCTGTGGAAATGAGTAACGGAAATTGGAATATGTTTTTTTTTTGTGGACTGGTGGAAACTCACTTTGATCGGCGCACAAAAAGTAATCGTAAAGTGTGCATAGCAGCAAAATGCCAAGCAAGACACCAATGAGTGAGCTGCGAAACGGAATTAAAAGATTGAAACGGGATTAAAGGATTGAAAAGGATTCAAGCTTGCTTTGTACTTACACCGTGAATATGGCCAGAGCATCGAGGGGCTCCTTATCGGACGTCTGGCAAGTGCCTTCGTCCACCAGCTTTGAGTTCGCATTTAGTTCAATGCTCAGCAATTGCTGAAACAACTGACGCAGCAACGTATCCATGTGATCCGCAGTGCAGGCGGAGGGAAGACAGACGGCAGTCCTTACGCTCACCACACTCACCGATAACAGATTGGCGAAGCAGTATTTGCCGCGTATCGTTTGTCCCGTCGTTGCGATCGCTTGATTCACCCGAATGCACTCATCAAAGTTGCCCAAATCCTGCATGTTGCCATACAGCAAGCCAGCTGGCAATCTGCCCCAGGAATCAATCACTACGGAGAGAGGGAGGAAACGGAGACGGAAATTAATATTATCACTGATAATGAATGAAGTTTCTCCCAGGCATCCTAAAAAGATCTACCCTCGAAGTGTTAAGCCCTTAAAGTTGAAATGGAACTTTACTTCTTAACTTTTTTTGCCCAAGATATTCCTAACTGACTTCATTAACAGTCCTGAAAGATCTACCTCCGAAGTGTTAAGACCGCAAAGTCGAAATTGAGCTGTACTCCTTAACTTTTTGTCCCACAAAATTTCATCCTGATGTCTTGAACAGTCCTGAAAGATCTACCCCCGAAGTGTTAAGTTCTCAAAGTTGAAATGGAACTTTACTGCTTAACTTTTTGCCAATGAAATTCCTTCCGGACTTCATTAACAGTCCGGAAAAAACTACCCTGAATTGTTAAGTCAGAAAAGTTGAAATTGATCCTTTACTTTTTACTTACATGAAATTCCTCCCAGATGTAATAAACAGTCCTGAAAGAACTACTCCTGAAATGTTTAGTCCGCAATGTTGAAATTGAACTTTACTGCTTAACTTTTTGCCCTATAAAGTTCCTTCTCGATGCCTTGACAGTCTTGAAAGAACTATCCCCGAAGTATTGAGTCCGCAAATTTGAAATTTAACTTTACTTCTTAACTTTTTGTTCAAAAAATTTCTCTTAGACGTCATTAACAGTCCTGAAAGAACTAATCCCGAAATGTAAAGAAAGCAAAGTTGAAATGGAACTTTACTCCTTAACTTTTTATCTTACAGAGACTTTTCAATTAAGCTATTAGTACACTTACTTCGCAATGCCCAAAGGCTGCCCGATTGCAGTGCCTGTGTGAGCTGTGCCACTTCTGCGAGACATTGCAGATCCTGCAGGCTGGGCAACCTTGTTCCGGGCAATATCAAATCGGTCGCTGTGATATTCTCGTAGTAATCGAAAAATTCGATAGCCAAATGACGCATTTTCACCAAACGCTGATAGCTTTCAGTGTTAATATCATTCACATTTATATCCCTAAGCTGTTTTACATTCTCGATCCTGCCGCTGGCGATCCCAAGGATGCACAATAGCATTACCGTTAGTTGGCTGCCAACCATTGTGCTTCAACTTCGGAGATTATACTAATTGCGTTAGCGTTGCGCAGCGGGATATTTTATAGTAAAAACGTTTGGGGAGATAAGGACTCGCCCAAAAATATATATACTCGCATATAACTAATCAATGTATTCGAAACTAAACCAATGCGATAAGCGCACCGATCAGCGCCTGCTTTATGGCTAAAATCCCAAACACTTGACTCGATTAACAGACCGTCGATTGTCTATCGGAGACACCAGCAGCGATCCTCAGTTTGACTTAGTCATTAAAAGGCGCCCTGTCATATAATAGTATTTAAATTAGTAGTTGGAGTATCTAATATTCAATTATTACTTAGGTCGCATTATTTGTGTATTGTGACTTGTGTAGAATTGCAAAATTGAACTTGAACTTAAAGGTTCGCCAGCTATTCGAGGAAAATTGAACTTGCACTGAACTTCTATTGAGTTGGGAAATAACGAATCTTAAGCTTAATCTATTCGACCTTCATTTATTCACTTTTATTTTTCCTGACCTTTATCGATTGTTGTCACATTCAAAACGTGTCGTCACGTGAATATGAGTAATGTATTGTTATTTGAAGTTTGGATGTTGTTAAACTGGTCAGCAGTCTATAATCTTATCTATCACGAGGGTGCTCTTAAGATCTTTATATTAGCATAAGGCATTGTATATTGAGTACAATTTGATATGAACTTATCAAGAGCGCCACGCACGAAGCCACTTGCGAATTCCTCACGTAATCTATGAATGAAACAAGTGCTGCGATTAGCAAGTGGAAATTTTCGCACTAAAAGTATGCAACACTTTTTTTTATAAAACGCCCCCTAAGTATGCTATAATTTTTTGCATTAGTTCAAATTGTGAAATTGTTCTGGTCATTTTCGTGATAAGATATTTCTGCAACTACTTAACAATAAAATAATTGAGCTATTTATATATGAATAAAAAATGCAATGCCATTGTATGATAAGATTTGTAAATAGGAGCTACTTATTATCACAAGTTTCTAAATAGCTATTCGAGTTTAACTAAATAAATAATTCATAGCTATTTATATTTATTTTAATTTAGTTTAGTAATTTTTTAACCCTATTAAATACACATCTTAATTAATAAAACGGCAATAAATTCCACCTTAACGATCACTTTGCTTTTTGTAATAAATTTGATTTGATTAATCATGTTCAAGCATGCTCAACACCAACATTGTCAACGCGGAAGCGGTCAAAATGAGGCAAATCGTCGGCTGAAGTACCAGGCGAACAGAAATGAGCAGCAAGCAACAGCAAAATTGCTCGAGTGCAAAAATGCACTCAAATTTTTGCAATGCGCTCAACTACTACCTGCATTGAGAGCAAATGAGTAACATTGATGTATGTTAATGATGACGATGTTGATGTTAATGCTGATTTTAATGTTAATGTTAATGATAATCATTTATTAAGTCGCATTGCTCAAACAGCCACACCAATGTTGTTAAATGGGGTAAATCCAGCTGAAGTACCAGGCGAACAGAAATGAGCAGTAAGCAACAGAAAAATTGCTTGAGTGCAAAAATGCACTCAGCTTTGTGCACTGAGAGAAATGAAGCAAGATGGCGGCTGCTTGAGTGAGAAGTTCCTAAACGATTAATTTGATTTTTCGATAACTTCGATACTATTTATTTAATAACTATTGAGCGGCAAATTTGAATTTTCGGCAATGAGCGCAAAATTTGAATTGAGACCCAAATTTTATTTTAATAAGTCCAAACAAAATTCCGAAAATGCGACATAAATATAATACAACTATTTATATTTATTTATAGCACAAATAATACAGTATGTTAATATCAATAGTAAGTTTTACATGATTTGGAATTCTATTCAGAAAATAAGTTTTGTCTAAGGATATTATATGTAATTAAAATGTAACTTTCTATACCACTGTAACTGAATAACAAAGCTTATATTATTAATTATTACATCGTCACTCTCTGAAAATTTAAATGGCCGCCAAAGATGTTCGGCGCTGCCAGCTATGTGCATCAAGAATGCATGCATAATGTTGCCAGATAGCGCAAAAAAGAAAACAGTGCGGGCAGCGACTGCAAAGTTCATTTTGAAATTCGAATTCAGCGCGTAGCAGCAGGTGGAGTGCCAATAACAGCATGTTCTCAAAGTAGGAGCAACATCAATTATAAAATAACCATTCAGCATGAAAACGGTGTAGTCGTCATATTGCCAACATCCTCGTTGGCAGCCAGCAAACAAACGGCCGCCATAAATGCGATTGCATCAAGCACAGTAACCATAACACCGTTGGCGGCCAATGCCAAGTTCATACAGTTAAAACCATCGACGGCAATTGACAGCAACAACAACGCCAACCGAGGTGAAGATCGCTTACAGTGCGAGTGAGAGAGAGAGCGAGTGCGAGCACTTGACATTAACAGGGCCATGTTAACTGGCTGTTATCTACAATGTTGATTTACATGCATACTGTATTTACTCCGTGAGAAGAGATAAGAGAAAGGGGTAGACAGATTTGGTACTTTTGTACATACAACATACAGCTCCATTCATACAGACTATTACAGATTATTTATTTTTAAATACATTTTTAACTTTATTTGAATATTTCCATCGTCTTATATGTAAAAATATTTTATAAGAATACTCAAGCTAAACGTATCATTTAAGATATATAAACACACACACACACACACAGATAGAGCCGTTTTTGCCGTTGCAGAAAAGCTTGCTCCTTTAGAGCGCTGCATGCTGTAAAAAGCTGACTGCAACGTTGTAGTTGTAGTGTTATCTCGTAAACCGAAAAGCAATAAAAATATGCCATAATTTACACTGCGACTTGAAAAAAAAAAACAAACAAATTGTCTGTTAACAGCAATAGTGTTTTCCGAAAATCCGTTTAAATAAGAGGCATTTAATTTAGTTGCTTGCAAGCCTGCACGGAAAATAAAAAAAAAAAAGTAGAAAGCTGCCGAAACCCGGGATCGAACCGGGGACCTTTAGATCTTCAGTCTAACGCTCTCCCAGCTGAGCTATTTCGGCGCTGCATTTGCTTCGTTTTTGAATCGATGACAGGGGAAGCGAAATCGTCATGAGTATCAAAACCCGAATCGTGCACCCGAGATTCCAAAACAGTCTGAGATAAGACCGATGTTTGACGTTTGATGAACTGTCACTTCCCGGGATGAACCTTGCTGTTTTTTTTTTTTTTTGTTGTATGCTTTTTTTTGCAAATTAGTCACCGGCGCGTGCTAATTAAAATCTTTGGAAGAGAGTAAGGAGAAGGGAAGGAAACGAAATCAAATTCCGAAGGGTGTTAAAACTTGTCGTAAGTGAAAAAATAACTCAACCACTCAATTGACCACAAATCAGATCTTCCATTTGTGGAGGAAGAAGGGTTTAAGTAAAGACCGTTGATATTTTTAGTAGTCTTCTTTGTGATGATGAACTTGCGAAAATATATAGGTATACGTAATATATGTAAATATATTCATGATTTGTGATTCATGCCTAATTGCAGGTGTTTCGGTAACGTGCTGCAATTAGCCTGGTTAACTTACGGCCGCAACTCTAACGGCACTCTACAAAGCGAAAAGGTCAGAGGGCATAAGACCCAAAATACATAGCTCAATAACCTATATACAGAATAAGAAATCTTTAATGTTATTTATATATCATATAGAAAATTAACTAACTAATATGTTAATATTTTTCAAATATATTCAAGAAAATAAGTAGTGAAAAAATTCCCATAAGTGCAAACCTTTTTATAAATAAATGTTGGGAGTATTTCACGTCGCTTTTTAATTACTATATTCTTAGTGTTCTTAGTATTCTTAGTGTCACTCACCAAAATTTCAGCTCTGTAGCTCACCGGAGAATCGAGTTCACTCAGTTAGGATCAATCATAAACACTTAACAGACACAGTCTTCTAATCGCTCATGTAGCCTCTGCCGGGTATAGAACACAAGGTTTCGCCTTGGGAGTCGCTCAAGCAAAACTTTCGACCACAGAACCAACCACCCACGGCGCTGTGGCAATTCCCCGGCTCTCTGTGGTACCGCTCTGGTACGCTGTCACGCCCCTTACGCCAGCACCGCGCTGACGTCACAGAAAACTGGCTTAAATTCTGTACAAGAGAGAATTACCGAAAGACAATGCCAACACCTGAGGAACCCACAATAACAATAACAATTCAAAACAGCAAAAACCAAAAACAAAACAAAACAAAAAAAAACCCCTATGTTTCCACAAAAACTGGTTTTCTACAGTCTTTAGTTACGAGTCTTCTGTCTGCCGTCTTGCAGTCTTCAAGTTACAGCGTATGAGTAAGTCTGCAGTCTTGGTCAGGGATATGCATAAACAGTGCCTGCCAATTTAGTGCACGCACAACTTGCCCCAAGCTTCGATTCCTTCCATGACAATAAAAAATACAAAAAAAGGAATTGAAACTAAGCAAACTAAAACTGGATTGAATTCCCAACTTGTTGAGTATTATAGTTGAAAAGACTATCTTTCAGAATTTAGTTGTTAAGTTACGCCTAGACTATGTAAATTCTTGGGGAAATCTGGGTGAAGCTTTGAAAAGTTTCCACTGTTCTTACCTTTATTCTATTTAAATATTCGTAGGGTATTCCAAGTGCGGTTAGCTGAGTTCTTTGCTCTAGATAGCTTGTTATTTTTAACGACTATGCCGAAAGTCGAGCAGAACATCAACTTGAGGAGTAGAAGAAACAAGTCTACGACAAGGGTTACTCAGAAGACAGAAAGATCCCATAAAGAAGACGGCGATCATGATGATGAAGCTGAGGCTGCGCCGTTGATTATGAAGCTAATCATTTTGGGGGAACTACGAGCAGGTGACGACAATCGGCAATGTTGCGTGGATTTTTGTTGTTGTTTTTTTACACAATCTTAACTGGTTTGTTTTTGCTACTCTCTTCTCTTTGTAGCTTCGTCTTTTGCTGTGCCCTCTATGAATCGAATATTCAAATTAGCAATTTGTTTACAAAACGAACAGCGTGTGTTATGAAAATGATGAACAGCATGACAGCGGATTGAAGAGAGTGCGAGAAGAATTCGAATCATCAGCGTCTCATCTCAGACTCTAAACGTAAAAGGCGAAATTAATGCATACAACTAAAGCAATATACAATATATATTGTATATATATGTGTAGAATCACATGCCTTTATTGCCCTGATCTTTTGATATCATCTTATTATGTATTTGCATTTTTATTATTATTTATTTTGTTTTTATTCTGGGTGTTTTAGGTGTTTGCCCGGTCTTATCTGTCCAGTTAAGTATACGCTGCCCCCGCCGGGTATTCGTAATTCTTTATGGACGAAAGGTCCTTGTAAGCTTGGTAGATGGAAAACTACTAGCATTAATTTACTAATCTTTTTGCAATATAAAAATAATTAAATTTATTCAGCATCCTTTTTATTGAATTTAAAAGTAATTTACCAAATTTCGAAATCTGTTGCAAGCTATTTTCACTATTACCGTTTCCTGCTGTCAATTCTAACCTCACAAAAAAAGCTGAATTTATTTTCGAATTCAAATATACGGTTGCACTACATAAAATATGCTGTCACACTGTATTCTCTAGTTTACATTAATTGCTGCTCTATTTTACAAGTAGTTTATGACTGTCACAGGCTCATTGATGCATCACCCTCTTTTTCCCCTTTGGTGCATTTAATCTCATACGAAATCCGGCATTCATTATTGCATACAAATATGCTGTCACACTGCATTTGATAGTAGCGCGGCGCGGTGTTAAAAAGCGTATTTATTGTACGGCAATTAATTTGATTTATTAGTAATTTATTTTTAGTTTAATGTTCTATCTGGTTTTATTAATGTTTTACATTGATCCTTACACAAATGAGGAGCACTTGAAGCTGCAGTTGGCGTTGCAGCAGAGCGTTGACCACATTCACCATGTTTTGCGTTCAGTGCAGTGAAGTGTCGCCATCTTTTATTTTTTTATGTTCCTGTAAGTTTTTGCTTTTCCTTTCACAACTCCCTTGACGCCACCGGCCGCCAGCGCAGCTGCAACGGTGCATCCTTTGTGTGTGTGTGTGTGAGGGAGCTATTAATACTATTTCTAGCATTCTTGACGCATAATATGTTTAAGCATGTCGCCCAAAAATTTACGAAGAACGCCAGCGCACAACAATGAGAGATAGATCAACCGAGAGAGAGAGAGAGGTAGATTGAACGAGCTTCGGGCAAGCTGTTCTCTTTGCGTTGTTCGTGTCGCGCTTTCGGTTTCGGCTTTTGCAAATTTGTATTGTTAACTGCGACTGCGTTGTCGACTGCGGCGTCGGCGTCGGCGTAGACAGTGACGCTTGGGCTTGGGCAAATTTCCTTTTTAAAAACGTTGCCGCTCGAAGCCGCGTTTTAGTTCTGTTTGCAAAACGCAGCCAATTGGTTGTGTGCCAAGCAAAGAAGAGGTGGAAGTTCACAATATTAAACGAACTGATCCCAGTCAAAAGTGGAAGCTGAGCGCGAACTCGAAATCGAAGTGGAAGTGACACAAGCATAAGAACAAAAACTTTTTGCAATTTTTTTTTTTTTCCTTGCTGCAATTGTGCGCGTTCTTCGTCGTGTTCAATATAGTACATCAATTACCCCCAATTGATAGATCGAAATTATAAAGACATTGCGTTGCGCACTTGACTTTATTTTATTAATTTGCGACACGCGACTCGTACAAAAAACAAAAAAAAAAACGCGCGACAAGCGAAGCTTCCATTTTCCAGTGTTCCCGCGTTCCAGCAATCCTGCCATCCAGCTCTCTGTCCGCCAAACTACAAAGAGTAAGTGTTTTTTTTTTCTTTTCTTCTTATTCCAATTTCAAAGTGCCGTTGTTTTTATTAAAGTCCATTAAGAACTAACGGATTTGGACTATTTATTCAAATCGATGGATCAAATTGTGTTGAAGCTTGAAATTTAATTTCTCAGGGATAATAGTTCAGCTTAACTGAAACTGAGTTCTGTTTATTTCACAATTAGTTTCTTTAAAAAGAAAAAAAATTTTGTTTTAGTAGCTATTTCAAAATTAAAAACGTATATTTTCAGTTTTTGTTTGAAATTATTTAATAATGAATCTTTTTGCTAAAGTGCTAAATTTTTAAGACTTAAGCGTTCTCTTGTTAAAATTCGATTCGTTTCTCGTGGAATCGCCCTTGAACTTTAACTCTTAAAGCCAACTTGATGTCTCAGTTCGATTGCGCGATCGATGTCGATATTGATGCGTTACGATTGCGATTGTGATTTCACTTGCGAGTTGAAGAGGCACTCCACAGGTTACTTAACTTAATTTGTTGTATTTGCTGTTCAATATTTGCGCGCGACAACAATAACTTGTACACACACTAATGGCAATCGATGGGGGAGAGATGCCCACAAAGCTCTCTGTCTCTGTCTCTCGGTCTAGGTCTGGCGATATTATCAACAGAAACTGTGCCATGCCTCCAAAACAAATAGTTGACAAACTTCGTGTAATTTGCAAGACAAGACTGAGCCTTATCAGCGGAAGAAGTCAATCAATTGAGACAATTGGGGAAATACGCTGCAAATTTTGTGATTCCTCATTGCTTTTCACAAAAAAAAGAGGCGTTCAAAGTGTTATATAATTTATCTCATCGGTTGTTATAACGTGCATTCAATTTATCGAAATATGCGCGATAAATTAAAATCGCAAATTTGACGGGCTTCTTCCCACACACACACACAAACACACATACGGAATATGCTGGACAGTTGGGCAAAAGCAAAAGTCTGTGGGTTGTGCCTCGATCTGTGATCACCTGTCACGAACATTATTGAAATTGTAATTCATTAGGAATTGAAAATTTTATTATTTTTTTTTCCATTTTACATGGTACATCGCATCTGTGACGGCATTCGATTAACATTTGATTCATAATTTATCTTGATATTGTTAATTTGTATAATAGATGTGCCAGAGACTCGGTTGCTATGAATTCATTGTCTGAAGCAGCTAATGTATTATCGATCAATGCTATCGATCACATGAAGAGCGGCTACGAATTGCGTAAGAGGTGTGAGAAGAGCGTTGAGTAATTAATTGAGATTAATGATTTCATCTAGTATAAAGTAAAGTGAATGTGTTTTCGATAACTCTCGAAAATCGATAACTTTAACAGAAGGAAATAAAACTAGGAAAGTTTAGAATATGAATAGAAAGTACGTTGAGTATATAAAATATTCAACCGAGAAGCTGTTAAATATATGAATAATTGTTATCGATAAAGTTATCGATCACATGAAGAGCGGCTACTAATTGTGTGTGAGGTATTAGAAGAGTTCTAAATTATTGGATTAATGAGTTTATGTGTTAATTTAATTATCGATGTATTTATCGATCATATTACGATGTATATATATATATTGATCACTTATTCTATGCTTATTAAAGAATAGTTAACATCGACTTTCTTGCTAGCAATCTGATCAGTAGCAGGAAAATGTGCACCTAATTAGAATTTGTGATCAATTTTTAGTACTAAGAATTGTGCTGCGATATCGATAAAAAGGTAAATGCCAAATGCTGTTGTAATTGTTGACTATTAAATGTTGAATGCTGAGTGGAAAATGACAGATAAGAATGTGACAGAAAGTCAAGGAAGTGAAGAGCGAAGGGAATTGATTAAAAAACTAGAACAACAAGTCGCAAGATGTGAGAGAGAGAGAGAGAGAGAGAGAGAAATCAATCAAAGGTTACGTTCTGCATATCGCTGACTGCATTCTCCAATTGAGAATGTCGCTCTAATTGCATAGATGATCAGCGTTGGCGATAATTGGACACACACTTTGCGATTGAGAAAGGGAGGCAGGTGAACTTTATTTGCTCGAGATTGGAGATTGTTAATTAAGTTACGAGTGACTGGTCACATTTTTAGCGGTAGCAATTGCCTTTTACTTTCTCAGACGACAATTGAGATGAAACATTCTCCTCAGCTGTGCCAAACTAAGTTCAGGTGTCATAATTATGACAGCGACTCACATCGAACCAAGTGTAATTATGCGAGCAATTAGACAACTTCTATTGCCCTCTCACCCATTACTCGTTGATCGTATCGTATAGTATGTTGTATCTATACGACGATCATGGTATTTATCGCTAATTTATTGACCCGGTCACCAAAGGCACTCACTCACAGCCGAAGTCTAAGTCTAAGCTACCACAGCTGTTCACTTTAAACTCTGTGCAATTATCTAATAATTAAATATAATTAATACTTTGTTTTTTTTTTTTGTTCTATCTTATTTTGTTGCTGATTTGTTTCCAAGTCATTCGATGTCTCAGGTTCTTTCTCAAATACACTTACAATAGGCTGTGTAACTTTGCTTCTGCAGCTGGGCGTTTGCTTCTCTCAGTGTCAAGGCAAAAGATACTTAGATACTTTAACTGACAAGAGATATTTTTAGTTAGGAATTGCTTGCTGAACTTTTAGCTAGTTGAAGATACTTTTAGAATAGTTAAAAATATTCTAGCGTTACTTTGATTTTGTTTTAAAAAACTATTGGCTAGTTAAAGATACTTTAAGATACTTTTGGTATAGTTTAAAATATTCTAGAGCTACTTGGATTTTATATCTTGCTGATACTTAA
This sequence comes from Drosophila niveifrons, assembly GCA_035046325.1. Taxonomy (NCBI): domain Eukaryota; kingdom Metazoa; phylum Arthropoda; class Insecta; order Diptera; family Drosophilidae; genus Drosophila; species Drosophila niveifrons. The sequence goes on from JAWNOC010000020.1 coordinate 4,959,478, forward strand.
AAAAGATAGTCCTAAGATATAAGAGATTATTGTATCTTTAATTTAGAGCGTATTCAAGCGTCGGTTTTGAATAGTTAACTCACTTGCTAAAGCCGATCTTTCTTGTTTTATTTTTGTCGTCCGCCTTGATTTGAATTTGTGGCACATGCGCATTCGAGGTAATTACCCGTGATTCGGGTTATCAAGAATTATATATATATATAGTATGTACATATATATACTTTGCATCTGTAGATAATCAGCGATCGAATCATCTCATCATCGCCAGCTGTGATTCGCGATACGTTTTCGATTGCCACGATCGCCTCACACGATGAGTTGGCAACTTTGAGCGCTGATTCTTTGATCATCAGCCCATTTTCCAGTTTTCCTCAGTGAGTTTCTCGCATTTTAACTATAAATTTATGCAAATGTCAAGCACTTAAACAATTAACTGCCCTATAAGTCAAATACATAGCTCTCTCTCTCTCTCAGTTTTTGTTGTAGTTATTCAACTGTTGCTGTTGCCAAGTACTCGAACTTATTTTGCATATTTAATTTAGGGTTGCCACGTGTGCACGACAATTGAAACGAATGATGAATGGGCGACTCTAGAAAACTTAATTTCTAATAGTCGCATTCCCATTCCCATTTCTAGTTTGTTTTGTTTTTTGCCTCATCAAGCTTTTAACGATCAGTGATGAGTAATCAGTAGCTAATCAGTTCGTATATAAAATTGGTGATTTAAGGGTGTGAAATTTCGTTGACAAGTTCATTAATTGATCACTTTGTCTTAAATGTGACGATTAGCAGTTGAGAATTGAATAATGCTCAGATCAATTCACACGCAACTAAATCGCGATCACTGAAATTCCAGTTTAATCGATCATTTTCATTCTTGTTTGCCAAAAACAAAAAGATTCCCTTGATCAGTATAACATTTCTTTAAATTGTTGACTAAGCTATTCATTTAGCTTTATCATTTATGCGACACTTTTATTAAAAAGTTCTCTGAATCAAGCTCAAAGTGTGTGCTAAACGTTTCCGGCGGGGGATTAACCACAATTTGAATATTGTTTTTATCTTGTCTGATTGGCAATTCAATTCGCTTATTTATCGAACAGACGCAGCAGCCTCCGCCCCAGTTTTTGTTTTTTTTTATACAAGTTCAGGTTTAGGTTAAACTTAATGACACATTTGGTGTTTTTCCGATTTGAATTCGCAACAACAACAGCAACAAAAACAGATGAGTTGTCTCGCTGCTAATGTAACTGACCATTCTCAAGCAGCAGATTGATAAACACAGATTAAGATCACTTCAGATCACTTGATGGCTCTATTTGCTATTTGCTCTGGCCTCAACTTGTCTACGGGGCGTCACCTGAGCCACGCCCCCCAATTAACATGTTACATATGCCACTGAGTTGGATTTCTTTATGGCAGACAAGTACTGCATATCAAGCGAGTGAGAATTGCTGTATTTTTATATCAATCAGTCAATCAGACAGTTCAATCAAATTGGCAATGTCAGTCGGGTATTTCAAAATGGTTAATAATTTCAAGTATTAGGTGTATTGGTTGAAAACTTAAGAAATTAATCGGTTCAATCAGTCAATTTATAAGTCAATCAGTCAATCATACAGTTCAATCAAATAGGCAACATTAAAATGTTAAATAATTTCTAGTATTAGCTGTATTAGGTGAAAACTTAAGCAATTCAATGATTTAATTAGTCAATTTACAAGTCAATCAGTCACATCAATCAATCAATTTATAAGTCAATCAGACAGATCAATCAAATAGGCAACACTTAAATGTTATTTTAGTTGAAAATATAAATTGCTTAGATTGATTGAATCAGTTAATTTTTAGATCAATCAGTCAATCATACAGATCAATCAAATGGGCCACACTAGACGGACAATACAAAATGATAAAAAATTTCTAGTATTAGTTAAAAGAGTTGAAAATTTAAGCTAATAATGATTTAATCAGTCAATGTATAAGACAATCAGTCAATCATACAAATCAATCAAATAGGCATCACTCAAATTTTAAATAATTTCTAGATTGAGTTATATTAGTTGAAAACTTGAGCAAAATAATGATTTAATCAGTCATTTTCTGGCAGCCAATGCAATTGTTAAGCAAGTCAAATGGGCCGTCAATCAATTCAGTGACAGAAAGCGAAAGATGTGAGAGATTAAGCAAAAACAGTCCGTCAGTCAGTTCAGTCAGATGCAGTAAGCGAAGTGATAATGATTGATTTAGCCATAACTCTTGAGCTTGATCAGCAAGGCGACGTCTAAACATTGATTGCAGCACGCGAGATTTGAGTCTCGCCTCTAATTAGATAAGATTTAGAGAGGGGGAGGAAAAGAGGGGAATGTGTGTGTGTGGGTGGTGTTAAGTAACTGCTAATTGGCAGCGACTATTAGCCAAGTTGCTGTGGGACACCTGTTGTGACGGTTTTGGTCTGTCGCTTTGCGATATGCAATAATAATGCAATAATAAATGATAATAATAAGATTTATGCAAGGAATCTTCGAGTATTCTCGTTGCATTTATACAGCGCCACCTGGCGTCAGCTAATGAATTCAGTTGCCATTTGCATGCAACGGTGTCGCATTGCTTTATCAACCGCCCCCCCTCTCCCTTCCCCTTCCCCTTGTGCTCGACTCCACCCCGAAGACAATGGCCAAAGCAAAGCAGCCGCCGGTTAACCTTGACTGCGGTTACAATGCGACCGAGTGAGCGAGAGGAGCAAGGGCGTAAGAGAGAGAGAGAGAGAGAGCGAGAGAGAGAGAGGAGGAGTATTCAGTATAGCGGTTGAATCAATGTTAAACCGCATTTTTAGCCAAGCTAGTTAATATCTAGCGGAGCGGGGCGTTGCGGTACGTTATGATCATGCTTGAGCGACACTCATTATGCGCTTACGTGGCAAGCACTCTTCAAGAGCCCAATTATCAACCACACAACCAATAACAACAACAACAATTAATATAAATGTTAAGTGTCTACTTCATGTGTAGAGTAGGAAATGGGCAATCGATCGAGTTGTGACTCAGCTAAATATCAAAGATTTGAACCCATTAAGAAGTGAGGCTAGCATCTCGGTTAGCGGCCTCAGCTGGTCACGAAAAAAGGCCGCTAAGCGAGATGTTAGTCTTTTTAATGAGTTTAAATCTTTCGTATTTTAGCTGAGTCACAACTCGATCGATTGCCCATTTCCTAACATCTCGCTTAGCGGCCTTTTTTCGTGATCAGCTGCTAAGGCCGCTAAGCGAGATGCTAGCCAAGTCAAGACTAAGCCGCACTTTGTAATAAGCTCAAATCTTTCATATTTTAGCTGAAGAGAGCGCATATTTCTTCAAAGTTTTTATAAGTTGTATATAGAAAAGTTATAAGCTAATAAGTATCTTCAAGTTCTATGTAATAATGAATGTTTATTGGATTTAAGACTTGGTCAGAAGTTATTATTTTCTCAGCTAGTCACGAAAAAAGGCCGCTAAGCGATAAGAACAAATGTGAAGGTAGCGCATATTCCTTCAAAGTTATTGGAGTGAAAATGTATTTATAAGTTGTATACAAAACTTATAAGTTAATAACTATCGTTATTGATTTTAGTATTTTCTCAGCTGGTCATGGAAAAATAAGCGAAGAGACAAAATGTGAAGAGTATTCATTAAGTTGTATACAAAAGCTATAAGATAATAACTATTTTTAAGTTTTATTAAACAATGAAATGAGATTTCAGTAGCTTAAATACTTATTGAATGATTTCTCTAAAGCTTTTTTTAGTTTCGTGTGTGGCCGCTAAGTGAGTTTGTTATCTGTGCCTCAAAGCGAACTCAATTTGTGACTGCTAAATGACACAATAAATTGTGCTTAACTGAGATTTGGATATGAGTTTATTGCATTTTGTTGTGTTGAAAAAAGTGGAGCATCTACATTTTTAGTTGGCATATTTATTGTCTACAATAATACAGATGAATCATCGAAGCTTGGATGTTAATATATATTTCTAATCTTTACTAGATTTATTTATATTTTCAAACTTCTGAACCAGTTTTCGCATTGAGTTAGTTTAGATCCGTTTCTTGGGTTGCAACAATGCAATTGCGGACTTGAGCTTTGCAGCGTTTCCAGTTCAGTTGGGAAGCATTTTGCAGTGAATGCCAAATCGTATAGCTAGCTCTATATAACTACAACTAGAAAATACCCTTGTGTCAGTGTGTGTGGCTTGTGGGGTATGCTAAGATTGAGACTGAGACTGAGGCTGAGATTGAGATTGAGGCGTAGGCGCATTACTTGAGTCACGTTTTGTGATTGCGATTGTGAATGTGAATGCGATTGGAACTGTGATCAGTCAAGCGTTTTGCTTGCTTGGACATAGTGATGCCAAAAACATCCACTCACAATCGATACTATCGAGGTTGCGACTATCGATAGTCAACGGCGTGAAAATGATGAATTTTTGTATATATCTATAAAAGAAAGTGTACAAATGAAGCTTCAACTATGATGTATGTTATTTTTTATGCCAAACATCGCTTTGAGGTTTTTGCATCACTATTTGAACTGAGGTCCGTCCATAAGTGTGTGTGCTTATATCTCTATCGTTAAGTGTGTGTGTACTTGGTCCAATCTTGTCACGAACATGGGCGAGTTGCTGCTGTCCAGCCTCATCGAGTGCTGTGTGCATGACTCTCGAGCACTTATTACTGCAATTGTTGCTCTTTGGCATTGCATGTGGCAAGTGCAGCAAGTGCCACATACTGTGTCTGTGTGTGTGTGTGGGTTGCACGTTCGTGGAGAATGTCGTCTAATCACATAGCCAATGACATAGACAAATTATCTGTGAACTTGTCACTATCAAACACTCTGGTGACTCACAAGACTCGACTTGACGATACCCTGTAGATAAGCTGTAATATATATAAGTTATGTGTTGTTGTCACTTTAAACTTTCTGCTGACTCACAAGACTCGACTAGTTGATACCCTGTAGAGAAGCACTAATGTATAATTCATGTGTTGTAGTTGACTCGACTAGTGTAGATTTATCTTAAAGCAGCATTCAGCAGATAACTTGTAATATAATTTTTGAGTTGTGAAGCTCGACTTGACGATACCCCCTAACGTAGATTCATCTTAAGTCAGATAACCTGTAATATAATTTATGTTTTAAAGTCACTATCAAACTTTGTGGTGATACACGAGACTCGACTAGTAGATACCCTGTAGTGTAGATTCATCTTGAAGCAGATACTCTGTAATATTAAATGTGTTGTAATCCTTGGAATATTCAAAACCTATACAAAGAGAAGCTTAGTGCCCAACTAGCTGATACCCTGTAATATACTACTCAAGTTATGATGCATTTTAGCTACTCAAATACCTTCAAAATACAAAATGAACTTAACTAGCTAATACCCTACAATAATTTAGTGCTTTCATTAGTTGCGGTTCAAGTGTTAAAACTAAACCAATAATTTTCAAGGGTATGTACCAGTCGATCATCATGGTATAATCAGAATATTTAGTAGACCATCTAAACGGCACGTAAGCCATAAATCAAGGTTCTACCTTAAGGAAACGCGATCGTAAATGATATTGCAAGCAAGTATTGTAATTGGCCACAGACCTTAAAAAAAAAAAACACAAAAAAGCAAAAAAAGGAAAAACAAATCGCATATGGTTGTTATTGCAGGTTCTATGATACGCTCATTTAAGTTACAGTTATTAGTGGCAGGGGTAAATCGAAACAATAAAAAGAACGTCTTATTAATTGCATTGGCGCGTTTTTGCGGCGCTAATTAAATGCAAATTATTAAATCGCGACCGTAAAGCAATTTCAATTTCAATTCACCAATTGCGATTGCACTTTGAATTTCCATTTCAATTTGAATTCCAATTTGAATTTGAATTTGAATTTCATTGTTCGTCGACATGTAGCATTAAAAAGACATAACAAAAATTAGCACGAGCTTTCGTAGTCGCAAAATTAATCGCCTCAATGCATTTTGCAAATGCAACGATGGCAACGAGTCGCGTGACCTTGTCAAAGAAAGCCGCTCACCACTCGCCACTCGCTACTCGTCACTCGCCGCTCGCTACTCGTTACTCGCCATTCAGCATTCCTCACTCGCCACGCGCGCCTAGCGTCGAGTCACGTCTTCGATTGCGTCCGGTTTCAGATTGCGCGATCAAGAGCAAGTGCCGTTTTCTCTCAGCCTTGACATTGAACCAGAAATAGTATAAATAGAAATATAAATATAAATAGAAATGGGAAATCCGAAAAATAAGCTTGGCCTTCTGCGCTCTGATCTGATAATCGACTTGCAGCACAATTAGAATTGTGACAGCAATCTAACAAATTTACTGACCCTTGATCACATTCCTGATTCCTTTTGAATCTATAGATTTATACACCATTATCTGTTGATTGTTGAAAATAGCACACACTTTATTAATAGTTATATAAATAAATGCACGCAATTTGATTTCTTTATGATATAAATGAGAAATATTTACATTTATATAGAAATTGAAGACCACAAAAATAATGAGATTAATTTTCGATGGATAACAAATAAAATAAAGCAGTTTAAAATATTTTTAAGATCTTTATTTGATTGCAACTACTATATATATTATATAATTCAATATTAATATTTATATAGAAATTAAAGTAAAAAATAACTATCAAATAAAATAGAACTAACTCTTTAAAGGAACATTTGAAGCGCTGAACAAATGAACCAGTTTAAGATATTTTAACTCTGACGAAATAGTTGAGAGTTTAACTTTTTATTTTTATCAAATAGTTACCACAAAAAAAAGAACTAACTCTTTAAAGGAACATTTGAACCGCTGATCAAATGAACTAGTTTAAAATATTTTATCTCTGTCGAAATATTTGTGAGTTTAACTATTATATAATTGCATATTAATATTTATATTTATCAAATAGTACCACAAAAAAAAGAACTAACTCTTAAAAGGAACGTTTGAGCTGCTGATCATATTTGATGAGCTAGTTGAGTTCTTATTTGATTGCAAATATATAATTTATAATTGAATATTCAAATTTATATAAAAATTGAAGTCAACAATAAATTATTATAGAACTCTTAAAAGGCACATTTGATTTCGCTGCATAATTATTAACCCGTTAAACATATTTCATCTCTGATGAACTAGTTAAGAGTTCAAAAGAACTGAAAATCATGTGATTTAATTTCGCGTTAAGAGCTTTGCACTTTAATAAGCTAAAGTTTTTCGGCTTGAACTTCAGTTGGCTCAGAAACTTGGAACAGGTATTTTTTGTTTGTATCCAGTTATGAATCAAGCCGCATTCAAGGCGAACACTACAACAAACAGTACATTACATGGATGCATGATTATGACGATGATTATGCTTATGATGGGTTATCAAATCAAAGTGCCATTAGACGGCGGTCAAATGGCGCATAAAACGTGTCGGCACGCGTTTGCATTTGAATGGATGTCGAAACATTCAATTCGGAAGCAAAGGGGATTAACTCAGACTAACTGACTGAATTTTTGACCATTTGGTTAGATCGTTAGAATGTTTTTGTGTGGTACAGTATCCGCATTCTTAGGCTTTTTGTTTAGCTGCCATATCCGATCGATACATTTGTTTCTTTTTTTGTCAGCCTTGACAGTTCATTGTGCTGAACACTATTCATTTCGTTCCGATCCGTTCCTGACCTTGGCGAGTATGTAAAAGATACGGATACACACAAGTATGTATCTCGTAAGTAATTTTGTATCTTTTATGGCAAATAAGAAGAAAAAAAAAAAACAACCAACAGCAATTAAATTAACTTGAAATTTGATTGATTAAGCACAACAACAATGAGAAATTCTCTCAAACTCGCCTCCAGCTCGACGTCCAAAATGTAGCTGGGAAACGGGCAAACAAAAAAACTAAAAAACCAAAAATGAAAAAAAAACAGAAAACAAAACATTTAGTTGTCAGTCCGCGTTGTAGTTGGAGTTAATGGCACTCTTTGGCCAAATTGATTTCGCCAGCTGTAGATTCATTAGACATCTCTTTGTGGGGCATAATTCTCTCTCTCTGTATGTCTTGTGCCCACTCAAAACTCAATCTCTAGCCGGGTTTAATAATAATAATAGCTCACATCGTTGGTGTCTTTTGTATTGCTTGACATTTTGACAATCTTTTCAAGAACTTGAATTGCAGCTATTAATATATCGCATAATTAACTGAATTCTTCAACTTGCTGTTCTTAAACTAAGTTTATATTTGAAAAATATTGTAGCTAAAAAGGTTTCTTTATTATTTTTTTTTATTTTACTCAAAGCTGAAGTGTTTGGCAGTCGAGCAAGCTCACTTTTCATTTCATTCGATTTACTTGTGATTTTTTTATATTCTATTCCACTTAAAAACTGAAGTGAATAGTGATTGGGAGTCGAGCAAACTCCCTCTTCATTCCAGCTGAAAAGATTTCTTCATTTTAAACGTATTCCACTTAAAAGCTGAAGTGTTTGGCAGCCGAGCAAGCTCGCTTTTCAATTCATTCGATTTACTTGTGGTTTTTATATTCCTTTTTATATTCTCTTATTATTTATGAACTAGAATTATTGTAGCTTAAAAGGTTTCTTCATTTTAAACGTATTCCCCTTAAAAGCTGAAGTGTTTGGCAGTCGAGCAAGCTCACTTTTCATTCCATTGCCATGGCTAATTAGTCGATTTACTTGTGGTTTCTTCTGGTTTTCTACACGTGCCCAAGTCAGCCATGAATCAAATATTTGCGTAGGTTTTTTTTTTTTTGTTTTTTTGCGTTGTCTTGGGGATTTAGATATTGAGATATGTGCGTACTTCCGTTTGGCTGACCATTTAGCGCATAAATCAAAATGCTTGAATGTTTAGTTAACTTTAGCGACTCCGCCCGTTAATTGCCTTGGGCTGACTCAACTCAATTCTCGACATACACACTCCATATTCCATATTCATATTCGTAATCGTAATCGTAATTGTATCAAGAGTGCAACAAACGCCTTTCACATAATTCGAATGCAATTTAAGCCGAGTTTCGGTTACTCTATCGACAACTTTTTAAAGCTCGACTTGTGAAAGCTTTAGCTTTAGCTTTAACCAATTGAGCTTTCAAGCTATTGTTGTTCATATCATCGCTAAAAAAGTGAAAAGCTTTATTAGAGTATTCAGCGCACACATCGCGTATACGCAATCTGGAGGGGGGGAAACGCCTTCACTTTCATTGAAGTAAAGAATTATTGCACTAAATGCGACGCGATTCCAGTCACGATTTGCATCTTTTTTGGATCAATTAAATTTGATTGCCTTGCGAGGCGACAATAGTTAAGCAAAGCGAAGCTAAGCGAAGGGAAAGGCAAGGAAAGAGACAAGGTTGCAGGTAACAAGTCATTAATTAGACGTCTCTTCATTGTTTATCATTATGTCGCGATGCTTGATTATAATACGACGAGTACCTGAGGCACATGTGTTGAGTCTCTGATTACAAATGGTTGGGAAGGGGGGGGTCAGCATTGCTTGCTGTCTTATTGTCTTCTATACAAAAGCGAGCGTTCAAAGTCGCTGAGCAGCACAATGGACTTTCTACCCACCAACCGAGATAGCGAAAACCGAGCTAAGAGAACAATTTCATTTCTACTTCCTCTTCACATTGCAAATGATCTAAGTCAGTCTCTCTTAAAATAATTTTTGTACATTTTTCGATCTCTCAGTTTGCTCGCATTTTGTGTTGCTAGCTCCGAGTTTAAATTGCTTAGGTTATTGTTTTATTTATCGCATTTACTTAAAGTCATCGTAATTATTTGATGTTTGTTGCCTTTATTCGATTATTTCTCTTCCAAAAATACCAAATTTACCTTTTAGTATGTTTTATGGATCAAGCTGCTTTTCTTATTAAGAATTTAAATGTTGCAAATCATAAAAGGAAAACAGTTTGGTATATTTTAGGTATATTTATGGGTATACTTTTCGCTTACCTCATAAAATATACTTAAGAATTTAAATGTTGCTAATCATAAAAAGTATACCGTTTGGTATATTTTAGGTATATTCCGTTGAAAATATGCCGTTTGGTATATTTAAGGTATACTTATCGGTATAATTTCCGCTCACCTCATTAAAAATACTGAATATTGTTTTACGTATATGCTTTGGTATATTTTAGGTATATTTATCGGTACACTTTCCGCTTACCCCATAAAATAAACTAAATATTGTTTTACGTATTAAGAATTTAAATGTTACAAATCATAAAAAGTAAACAGTTTGGTATATTTTAGGTATATTTAACGGTATACTTGAACGATCAACTCGCACTCCATTTACCTCATAAAATATACTAAATGTTGTTTCACGTATTATACCATTTGGTATATTTTAGGTATACACCGTTGTACATATAGCGTTTGGTATTTTAGGTACATTTATCGGTATTCTTTCCGCTTACCTAATAAAATAAACTAAATATTGTTTTACGTATTAAGAATTTAAGTGTTGCAAATCATAAAAAGTACACAGTTTGGTATATTTCAGGTATATACCGTTGTACATATAGCGTTTGGTATTTTATTATATATATTTAAGGTATTTTGTATCGGTATACTCATGCGCTTTTTCTCTTTTATCTTCCCCCTCTCTCATTGCAGTCACAATGATTCCGGTTCTGGACAGACTGAGCGGCTTCTACAATGCCTACGTGCTGGGCATACTGACCATCGGCTATATCCTGGGCGAGCTGGGCCACTATCTGATCGGTGTCACCTCCAAGCAGACCGCCATTGAGCTGGACTATGGTGATCATGGCTGTCAGCAGAACAACAGCATGTTCAGTCGTCACGAGCTGACAACGCAATGTGGCGACGTGAAGAACGAGACGAGTTGCTATGCCCTCGATCTCAATGGCACCGGCTACTGTGAATGGAACTACAATGGCCTGGGCATCGATTATCAGATTCTCGCCGGTCCCACCTTCATACTGGTCTTCACCATAGCCGGCGTCTTCATGGGCTTTGCGGCCGACAAATACAATCGTGTGAAGATGCTCACCGTATGCACGGTGATCTATGGCATTGCGATCTTCCTGCAGGGCACCGTTAAGCAGTATTGGCATCTGGTGATATTGCGCATGATAATGGCGGCCGGTGAGTCCGGTTGCAATCCCCTCGCCACCGGTATTATGTCTGATATATTCCCGGAGAGCAAACGTGCCTTGGTTATGGCCATCTTCAACTGGGGCATCTATGGCGGCTATGGCATTGCCTTCCCCGTCGGTCGCTACATTACCAAGCTCAACTTTTTCGATTTGGGCTGGCGTGTGTGTTATCTGGGTGCCGGTGTGCTGACCGTCATTGTGGCCGCTCTCACGGGATCGACACTGAAGGAGCCGGAACGCAAGGCGATCGGTGAGGGAGATCGTCAGACGGCAAGCGGTAAACCGGTCACATTGTGGCAGGTGATTAAAAGTCCTGCCATGATTATGCTGATGATTGCCGCCTCCATACGTCACTGCGGTGGCATGACGTTCGCCTACAATGCGGATCTCTACTATAACACCTATTTCCCCGATGTCGATCTCGGCTGGTGGCTCTTCGCTGTCACCATTGGCATTGGCAGCGTTGGTGTCGTTGTGGGTGGCATTGTTTCCGATAAGATTGTCGCCAAAATGGGCATTCGATCGCGTGCCTTTGTCCTGGCCCTGAGTCAATTGATTGCCACACTGCCCGCCTTCGGTTCCGTCTACTTTGATCCCTTGTGGGCCATGATCACGCTGGGCCTGAGCTATTTCTTTGCCGAAATGTGGTTCGGTATTGTGTTTGCCATTGTCGTCGAGATCGTTCCATTGCGTGTGCGCTCCTCGACCATTGGCGTCTTTCTCTTTGTGATGAACAACATTGGCGGCAATCTGCCCATTCTTGTCGATCCCGTTGCCAAGATGCTCGGCTATCGCGGCTCCATTATGATCTTCTACTCGGGCTTCTATGGCATCAGTAAGTTGGATTTGCACAAAACACAACTTTAAAAATGGCAACTAATAAATATATTTGCAGGTTCGATTCTTTTCCTCATCACCTGCTTCCTGCTGGAGGGCAAGCCCAAGACAGAGGAGGTCGCTGCCGCACAGGAGTCGCAACACAAAGGACTCGGCGGCGATGCTGTGCTCAATGCTCGTCCCATGCACGGCCATGATAACTCGGTGTTTAGCGTCGACGAATCACTGCCCGCTGCCAATGGTCGTCCCACTCAGTTGCATCCTCAGCATCTGCAGATGTTGAACAATGGTTACGACAAGTCCTTGCCAGCTCGTCACAATGGCGCCGCCGAGAGCAGCAGACTGTAGACTGCATCCTTTTTGCTTCCATCTAGTATTAGACACAACACAAATCTCTCCACCCCGTCGACAAGTGCTTTCTGCTGCATATGTTATATTATATTGTACACTCGTATATGCATATCGATATCTATCTAGATATAGACATTAATCGTATTGTATTGTATTCTATATATATAGAAATTTTTTTTGTTTTTTTTTTTTTGTGTATATCGCATGTAATATAGTATTTGATCTTTATTATTATTTTTGTAAAAATTATCTATTAATAAGTTTGTGACAAGTACACGGACTTGCCCAATTGTACCTTATACCGCGCATATCGGTTATATGCAGCGAAAGAACAAAATTTTATTTCGATCTTTGCAAGTTTTTTACAGAAAAACTATCGCTATTAAGTTGTTTCGATTGATTGAAAAATGTTATTAAATGACTCTCTTAAATAAGCACTTATGTATGTACTTAACCGATTTTAGCGAATATAACCGATATATGCATATATATATAATTTGTATACATAAAGCATATACTACTGTGGGTGAAAAGTATTGGGACTTACAGCATGTTAATTTATTTTTTTTTTAATTAATTTCATACATTTGTGACAAAAAGTTTGCAGTATTTGAAATATACTAAATAGTTTTGTTCCCGTATATCCTTTTTCGTCTTGGTGGAGTCTGCAAATCTTACTACTTTAGGATGGTTGTGGAATTATCTGGGTTGATTTTCCTTATTTTCCAATTAAGATTTCACCGCTCTAACGTCCAAAAGGTTTTTTCATATCGTTTTCCAACAATCGAAGATTTTCGAGCCTCAATTTTTGACATTATTTGGTGTCAGAAGATCGTGGAAATAAAAATGGCCTAGTCCCAATGCTTTTCGCCGAAGTAATATAATAGTTCTGAAATAATTGACAAATATGTACACTGTTTTATTTTGTTATCAATTATTGTGGTGTCCGATATTGAGATCAAGGGCAGAGCGTGAGATTTCTTGCGCAACGATTCTGACATTCTTAATAAATGAATTTTATTATTCCGGTTTTGAATTAACATAATTGATCCGCAGATGAATATCAACAGACTGCTCATCTTCCTCTTTTAGCTTTGTTTCGTATGACATAACGGGTTAACTCAAAAAGTGGCTAGATCTAGCCGCAAAATTTTTAATTTGACATCACTGTTGATTTGCCGAAGCAAAATGCAAGCAGAAGATGAATGAAAGTCACGCCACTTTTGTCCACTGTTCTAATGACACCAACACATTCACAAGCGCAAGCACAACTGTACTTGCTAGAGCAAAGCGACAACGCCAACTAAACGCTACGAACACTAATTTCCAATCCACAAGGAAGAAACAACAAGAAACAATAGCAGGAACAAACACAATCATCTCGCACACTGCTTGCGGCGAATTGAAACCAACGCGTTGCGGCGAATTACAGCAATAAATTTATGTATACATACACACACACATACGTATATAATATGTAGATGTCTGTGCTTGCTAGCAAAAATGTTTTATATTTACGAATTGAAACAAATAAGCATAAATACACTATATTTGATGAAATTATTGACCGCGATTACTTTCCGATAATATTAATGAATATTTAACATTGTCTTTGCTCGCTGTGACGTCACAATTGCATGCTCTCTTCTCTTTCTCTTGCTGTCTTCAAGAGAGCGCTTTGGCTCACTTAATACGTGCACGATTTTCGTCAGTTGAGCTGCAACTTTTGAAGAGTGAGCATCTCGCGATACGCGCGGTTAACAGCACCAGCAACTTAGCAGAGCAAAAACAACAACAACAACGCAGCACAATTACACATACACAAGTGCACATGCATTTAAAGTGAGATTTTATGAAAAGTTAGCACCCAGCCCTTAATGGTAAGTCCAACATAAGCACATACATATTTTCTCTTTTCACATACATACACATATTGGAGACAGACATGTAGTGGTATTTTATTTATTACGTGTATCAGAATTCAATATATGTATAAATAATCGACAAATGCGTCGCGTTATTATTTTTTTTTTTCTTTTTCTCGTGTCTACTTTGCTGTTTTTTTTTTCTTCTTGCGAGTGTGAAGTGTGTGTGTGTGTGTGTGTGTGTGCGTGCGTGTTTGTGTGCATTTTTTTTTTGTGTTGCTAGCTGGCTAAGCATGAAGTACATTGTATGCGATCGGAAGCTAGCTATACATATATTTTGTAAAGCTCTGTTTTAAATTTAAAATGAATATGAATAGCTTATCCTTTTATTTTATCCAAGATCAAAAGCTTGAATTCTAGGTAAATTAGTTATTACTTTAAATCAAATATTTATTTTATTAATTTGATCAGTATAATTTGTAGTGATAAATTAAAAGCTTACAAATCAGATTTTTCTGTAATCGGAAGCTTTTAGAGAAAACTCATGTTTTTAAAGTAATTAGATCTTACCAGGGTCAATATTAAGCACTTTGCTTTTAAAGTTTTTTTGAGCTTCTGAAAAAAAAAAAAAAAAAATTCCGGGAACACTTTTAGAATAATAGTTTTTTCTGTCTTCGAAAGTAAGTAATTTGATGATGAGGTTTCGCCTTTCATCGATCGGGATCATATATTCTATTCGGTCTTTTGTTTGTTTTATAGTGTAAATAAGTGCAAGTGCGATATTATAAATTTGTGATTTTTATGAAACTGTAAGTAGTAAGAATGATAATGATTTATTAAGATGTTTTTAAAGGAGAGAAAAAAGTTCCCTTGAAAATATGACAACATAAAAAAATGTTGTTCATTAAATCGATTATAGGAGGATATATAATCATTTAAAACATTGAATTGTGGACTGCACGCAACTACAGCAAAACGGGATGTGGGTTCATTGTTTTGATTTCGAAATCGGCATAATTATCAATTCGATGTCTAATTTGAAATGGATCTATGCGTCGCCGATATATATCGTCAAAATAACCCTGCACTAAAACTGATTCGATATCTAAGAGATCACCGTATGACAAGAATTTCACCACGTAGGATGCGATCGCCAGTGTATGGAGAAGAATCGATTGCCTTGTGAACATCTGGAGTTCTGTGTAGTATTGGATCGCCATCTATATTTACCCTTATTGATTTTTGGACGTTGGAAATTTATAACTACAATTTATTGTTACACATCGAGTGACAAAATTGACGCATTTTTAAAGTTGTGCCATTAATCGCGCTATGTGAACTGTGGAGCCGCTAATAATTTGAGAAATGGAACATCATTCATATAATAGGAAATTCATTGAATTTTATAATACACAAGCCGCTCCGGCGTAAAACATAAAAATGTAATAACTAAATTATAAACAAGTAAGAAAACTACTGTCGAGTGTGCTCGACTGTGAGATATTGCGGTATTTTTTCTTCAAAATATACTAAACTAATAAAACACAAAAATACCGAATATATACTGAATAGTATATTTGGTAACTTTATATGGTACTACACTCAATATATACTAAAAGATGCAAAGTATTCCAGATTGTCAGCCAAAACAATTAAGACCCCTCGTAAGTAGTAGTTTTTGATCGCATCCAATTTTTCAGAGATTATAAAGATTGTGGTTATTATTCCATGTAGCAAAATTCGCAACTCTAGCTTTAAAATAATGCTTGATATTCGATTTTTTTTTTATTTTGCGGGGGCGGTGGCAATAATGTGAAACATACTTGATCTGCGTGCAAACATAACAAATGCTGTCGAAAAAAATTATAGCTCTATCTGTTAAAGTCTCTGAGATCCAATGTTGCATACGGACGGACGAACAGACTGAGAGACGGACATGGCTAGATCGTCTCGGCTGTTGACGCTGATCAAGAATATATATACTTTATAGGGTCGGAGATGCCTCCTTCTACCTGTTACATACATTTCCTGCCGGCACAAAGTTATAATACCCTTCTATCCTATGGGTGCGGGTATAAAAATGCAACTACTATATTATAAAATGGAGAGCATTCCAATCATATAAAAATTTAAAACTGTATCAAAATCAGTAACTTTAATCATTATTTTGTGGTTGTGGTGAGCTTTGTTTGGGTTTCACCTCGAAAACTTGGGGTGTCTGATAAATTATACCGATAAATGCTGGCCGATATTTTCACAACCTTTCAAATATAATAAAATATATGATGAGATGTTTAAGATGTTTAGTTGTTATACTTTATTTTGAAGTCGGCAGCATTTATTTTACTCGCAAATTCTAAACTCATGCATCTTTCGCAATTGCAATTCCTTCCAATTTCATATGTTTTCGCCATTGTTGATTCTGTTAGGAAAACAGATGATTGTCTTATCAATTAATTATTTACAAAGTAAAGGGAAATTTACCAGCTAAGATAAACAAAAATCAACAAAACTATGAATCTTTCGACTTCATAATGCAAACTCAACTTCAAAAGACGTCTAAAAAGCACCAAAAAGTAAATATGGGGAAATCATTTCTCGGAAATTTGTAATCTTATACAGATACATTTGTCTTTGTAATATAAAAAAATACAGCTTTGTTAGTAGACTATCAAATTCATAAGCCCAGTACATGAAGTTAGTTTTAGATTCAATAATTTGCTATTGTAAAAAATATAATATTTTTTGGTCTTCAAGCATAAGTATTATTATTATCTATCTATTCTTTAACTATCTATCTAATATATTGGAAAAAAGGGTGTGCCCCTTCAGTTTATTCGATTTTAGGTAAGGTCACGGTATTTTCAATATACAATTTTGTTTTGCGTCTCTGTCAATTTTCCATTCGTTCACGACGCCATGTCAGCTGTCGACAACGATCGGGTGTTGACTACTGAAGTCGTAGTCGGCGACTGAACGGCGAGGAAAAGGCAGCAGACTTAAAAAAAATCGAAAAGCAAACAACGATAAGCTATGCCTGCTGTGTTTAAGGCGAATTCATGATTTGCTCACACGACGCGTCTGTTTGCCTCAATTCTTGCTAGAAGGTCAGTCTGTTGCCGAGTGTTGTGGCGTCACATTGTTATGAGAACACGTACCCATATTATTTTGCAAAAGAAAGCTTTTATAGAGCATTTTTCACCATTGAAGCTTTGATTTCTAAACTGTGCACATCGTTTGATGTTGAAAAGGCAAATGGAAAACTAATATCACTCAGGTAAGCTTATACAAGCAAAAATTTATTGAGTATGCTCGTTGTTTATTGATTTAATTGTTTTTTTTTTTTTTTGGTTTTGCTATTTTTGACGGCAACTTAGTTGCAAGAACTATCGCCAATATATATATATATTTTACTATGAACATGTGAATATTTGTGTGTATTTTTTACTTGCGCAACCTCTATCAAAGTGTCGTGTTTGTGAACGTGTTCGTGCATGTGCGGGTATTTGTGTGAGTGTGAGTGGTTTCGTTTCTCTTTCGTGATTCGTGTTCCTTCAGTGAGCAATGTGACTAACAAGGGGATGTAAGAAAGAAGACAAAGAAGGAGAACAAGCGAAGAGAAAATGTGTGACCGCATTTGGCATTGCTAATGTGAGACGATGGTCAGTGCATTTGGAAGGAATGCATATTATATCTTTGAATTGATGAATAAAATGAAATAACTAATTCCAAATTGCATTTTTTTTTTGAATAATGGAGCAACATATACGAAATGGATGATTAATAAAAAGGACTATATTTATGATTGGCCAAATATTAAAATTATTAGATGACAAAAAAAATGCACTGCCAAAGAAGGAAAAATATGCAAAGAATTGATAACATTTCAAATCTGGAATACTTTACACTTGAATGGAATTATTGAAAATTGTATGATCAAATTAAGAAAAAAAAACATCAGAACGTTGATTATATGACATTAAAGATAACAACTTGTGATGAAATCTTCTTTAGAAGATGACAGAACAAATTGTTTGTATACTTGATCATGGACAATAGTCCCAATCATTTAAAAGCTCAATGGATTTTGGCGAGCTTTATGATTAAATTTTGAATTTTAATTATAGGAACTAAGTTAAAGACTTTATAAAATACTGTTAAGTTCAACTGCTGTTGTTATAATTTGGTAGAATTAAAAACTGTTCTTGGGTTTTAAAATGTATCCTTTGAGAGATCGATAAATTAAATCCAATATGAATCTGATTAGATTATCTGGAATTAAAACATCAAATTTAGAAATTGGTTTGCTATTTTTCTACTCAATAATTTGAATCTTAGGTGAAAAAGTATTTCATAACTCTGTCAGTGATTAACTTTTTCTATCCCATTTTATTGCTATTGCTGTAATTTTGTTTTTTTGCTCTTTACGTGCTTTGTACAGCAAAAAAAAAAAATCCAACGGAAGCTATGTGCGATATTGGGATATCAGTGACATTGTAGACAGCCTGTGACTAATGTGACTATATAGATGGAATTTATATTGCATTACATTGATGCAGACAACTGCCGTCTATAAGCAATGCAGCTATCAGCTCGCGGTCATTCGGAAGGGTTTTAAAAATAGCTGTTATGAATTTAGAGCCAGATTAGTGTCGGAAGAAAATGTGACAACATTGATGAAAATTGCTAACGGGTGCAATCCAAGAAATTTCCGGGAATATAAGTCACCAGTTTTTTATTATTTCTCTTGTAAGTTTCTGTTTATTATATTTAATTGTTGAATGTATAGTGAGTCAAGAAAATAGTTTGACAAAGAAAAAAACATTTGTTTTAATGGGGAACACATTTTTGAATTGACCTTCACTTCTTTCATTATATTAAATCGCTCTCAATATTTTAAGGCCTCTGTAAAATTGAGTTTTAGCCAAGATGAGGCATATTTAAGCAACCGAAATAGTTTTTCTGCATCATACAAGAACATTAAAATAATTGTTGAAAAAAAGTTTCGAAATTTCTTCATTTCAATCGATTTAACTCCTGGGAGATTAAAATTTTGAATAATTATATTATTTGGCAACTTTTGTAATAAAGAAATAATTAAGTTCGGCACTGTAGTATATGTATTTGTAAATATAATGCTAAGTTTGCAGAAAATGTTTGCTGGATAAATGCTGCGTTTTCGGTATGTTTACTGATATGCATTTTTTAATTCGTTAAATTAAAAAGCTAATATGTATGTACATAATTGCAATATTTCATCAGCGTTGGTCACTCGAATGCATTTGTGCGAGTGTGTGTGTGTCAAATACGTATGCAAACGATAAGCAAGACGCACCAAAACTTGCTTGTGTGTGTGTGCGTCTGGACGAAAAATACGTAAACACGTATTGCTCTTAGTTAAGCATAAGAATGTGCACAGCAAAAGAGATCTTCACAATGAGGGCGACATGTTAGCCACCCTGAGAACGCTACACACACACACTTACGCAAGCGCGACAAACACACAAACAAACAGCAGCGCCAACAGCAATTGCACGACAAGCAACAGCGTCAACAAAGAGAAACACAAAATACGGCGAATTCGAGACCAGCTGCTGTTGTTGAGCTGCAGCGAGTTGCCACACTGTTCGTCATTCGACTGAACATTTTTACAATTTGAAACTTAAGTTTGAATGTGCAGCAATTTGTTGACGTTTGCAAATAATATTATTTGCAATCATTCCTTGCGCCTATGCAACATACTTGCAAAAGTTGTGTGGAAAAGAAATCAAAAAACGCAACAGTCTGGCAACTCGACAATGCCTTTGGCTCGCACATTTATTTACTCTGATTCAATTGCCATTCGAATTTCAACGACGAAGGAACTGCGCGTCAAAGTTGGCAAAGCGCGTGTTTTGTTGTGAGTTTTTTTGTTGTTTTTTTTTTTTGTGCATTATTGTGTTATTAAAATTAAAAAAGAGTTGATAATATTAAAGTCAATATTCTAAGTGTGTAAAGAGTGCATGTTATGTTTGTGTTACAACAACATACATATAAAACAGACCGGCGCGTGTGTTGCAATTTTACTATTATTGCTGATGCTTAAAAGGAAACGGTGTGTAGAGTTTTTTTCGCCTCTCCTTTTTAATTTTTTCTTTTTTTTTTATTTCATTTTGTTGATTGCAATTGTAGTTGTAGTGTGGTCAAAGTGCCTGTAAATGTGTGCGTGTGTGTATGTGTGCATAAGCTAAGCCGCCGTTAAAAATGCATATTCTTTTATATTGGTGGTTGGCAGAAGCTGTGCGTCCGCAAATAAAGCAAATTACCAACGGGCAATCGACATTGTTGTGTTGCCTGCCAATTAGTTTGCATGCACACATACAAACAAATATCATCATATGTTTCTAATGTCCCGTTTCCACAGACACTCAGTTCTTTTACGCTCATTCTCGTTTTCGCTACAATTCGAAAATAACGGGCTGGCTCTAATATGCTGTCTGTTCAAATGTAAACAAAAATTGGCGAACAATTTAAAAAGCTTTACGCGAGTTTTTTAAATTGTTCGCTAACTTTTTTAAAATTCAAAATTTTTGATGAAGTGGAGAAAGATCTAATTAACAACAAAGAAAGCAATGCAAAAAAAAAGAGGAGTGAAAGAAATAGAAGACAAGGAAATAAATTAATGAAATACATGTGAGATTTTCCGTGAAAATATAATATTGACATACGACAAACTACTATTATTAGAATCGTTTGTTTGAATATGTTTGATTGATCAGTCTAATATTCAATCTACCCTTAGAGGATGCATGTGATTTGGATCTTGGTAAGCAAACTGCGCAACAGAACATATAATTCGTAAGGAACTCGATTTTCAAAACAGAGGGAGAGCGATAGAGAAAGAGGAGACATCGTAAGAGACTTGATTTTCAAAAGAGAGAGAGGGAGACAAAAAGTAAGAGCGGCATACGAAAATAAGACTTTAATGTGACCGTAGTTTGAAGAAAAAAAAGAGAACACAATCCCTTGACAACTATCATGTGAGCATTGAAAGAGAAATATAAAGAATAGAAATTGTCAAGATGACAGTCTCCAATTTCAGTAATTCGAAAAAGTCTGAGCAGCTAACAACTCTGAAGTTTAAGATTCTTAATATTTATAATTTATTTTTATTTTATTATCATATCATGTTACCATTAGCTGTAATCAAAAGGCCCAACTATGAGTGATTCGGGGGATGAGGTTATCGAGGTGACTGGGGAGTCACCAGAAAAACGGGCAAAGATTCAGCAGCTGCGCGCTTCTGCTCCCTTTGTCAGGACTCTGGTGACGACCTTTAAGCACAAGATGGCGGTAGCGCGTTGGACAGAACTGAACATGCTCAGCGAACTCCTGGAGAGCGAGTAAGTACCACATTACGCAAATCACCATAATAATGCTAATACTAATCAAAACTTCTTTAAATATATATATAGCATGTCGTCGGCGATGTTCTTTGCGCGCTGTACCGATGCCAAGCTGACAAACATTGAGACAATGATCAACAGGCTTAAAACCAAATATGAACCTGTACGTTGATAGTTTATAGTCGAAATATGCTCATTCGGGGATGCTTCAATTATCACTTTTGGTTCTCATTTTCATTTTGAAAACTTGTGAAAACCGGAGCACCTAAAACCGATAATCTCGGTTTTGGTTCCAAAACGAAAACCAAAATTAAAAACCGGAGCATGCCTGATTATTTCTTTTTGATTGCATTTACAGCTATTGCATCCGACGGAGGTGATCGTGATCGATGGCGATCAGCCAAGTACTTCCACAGCAGCCAGGCGCAATGCAAATAGAGCCAATAAGCGAAAGACTCAAGAGGCCAGTACTACCAGTAATGCCAATGCGACTGTCACTTCAGGTGCCACCGCCAAGACGAACGCTGTCAATGGAATAGCGAAAAAAGCCCCAACTGTTGCACCTACGAAACCAGTTATTGATGCTAAATCGCCGGCAATGTTGCGACGTCCAAAGACTTTGGCCACAGATGCTAAGGCTACAGAAACTAAAAGCAAATCCTTTGCGCCCACACCAAAAGCAACAAATCCGGCAAATTTGGAACCAGAGCGCTGTGCTAATCAACCAGCACCAACGGCAACAAACACACAGGCAGCAACAGCGAAGAATGCAACTGAGGTGGCGCAACTGAAGCAGATGTCAACCGTTGTCAAGGAAACAATTCCCTTGAACTTTGGTTCAACTGTGTCACAAAAGCGAACAGAGTTGGAGCGTCGTGCAAATCCACCCGCTCCAAGTCCGGAGTTAACAATCCCGCCGAATGATTTGTTGGAAAGACGATCGACGGCTGTGACGATCGTTGGTCGCGAGACTGAGCGTGTTGCTGCACCACCAAAGCCCGACTTTGAGCGACGCGCCAATCCGCCTAAACCAACAAAGCCACCTGGAGCACCCTCCATTGCTGCCCCCCGAGTGTCTGACATCGACTCATCGATTGGCACCAGGCGCGTCGATTATGTGCGTAGATCTCCCAGGAATACACCCAATCCAATGCACTCAACTTCATTGACCGATGCCACCACTTTGCCCAAGTCGTTAGTTTTCGAGCGACGATCGACGGCTGCTCCCGTTGTTCCCCCACCAGCCGATGTAGAGTCGCAGCGCCATTCGAATCCGTTGCCTACTGCTACTTTGGAGGAGGCACGCAAAAAGCTGGCGGCATTGGCTGGCACACCGGAAACACCTGCATCACCGCCATCTAACTGCAATGATCCACGTGCACGCAATGGAATCTATGCCAGCCAAATACCACCCAAAGCAAGTGTGCTGCCTGTCCAAACGAATGCGAAAGGTCCGACGACAAATTGGCCCCGCAAGGAGAACATTCCCGTTCAAGAACTTGCATTACCACAGAGCATTCCGGTGATTGGATCACCCAGCGGTAGTTCGGCTACCAAATCGATACCGGTGATTGGTTCGCCGGCAAACGTCAATAATAACAGCAAACACAATGTCAATTTGAACATGCCGAATGTCCGAATACCCAATTTGAATAGAGCATCGAGTCTGAATAATCTGTCACCAGGTAATGTTGATGGTTTCGCCAACGGCTTTAATACCAATGTGGGTAATATCGGTGGAGGCCAAGAGGCTGCTGATACGCGACGCTATGGCAATCTAAACGGTGGAAGTTCACGTGATCCACGCCGTGCGAAATGGGGTCCGAACAATAGACCCCAACAGCAGCAGCAGCAACCGCAACAACACCGAACACAGTATTCACCACAAGGTGGCGGCGGCGGCCAACGGCACGGAGCTCCATCCGGTTGGCAGACATCCAACTCATCCAATCAAGGCAACTACAACAACAGCAGCTACAATCCCGGTGGCAATACGAATAATAATAATCCTCCTGGCTGGAATAATAACAATAACAACTACAGTCACTTTAGCAATGGTAGTCCGAACTTTAACTACAGCAACCGACCCATGTATAATCGTGCCACAAATCTCGGGGGCGGCTCATCGAATGCCGCTCAAGGACCCGGCAATAAGAACATGAACGGTCCGCCCTATCCAGGGGCGCGCACTTATCGCGAGCATCTGGCGGCCAAGGCCAAGCAAAAGGAGCTGCAACGTCTGCATGAGGCAGCCGAAAAGCAACGTCAGCTTGAGGCAGCCGAAAAGCAGCGACAACAAGAAGCGGCCGAAAAGCAACGTCAGCTGGATGCGGCGGCGGTGGCGGCGGAGAAGAAGCGTAAGCTGGAGGAAGCCGAAAAGCAGCTGCAATTGATCGACGAACCCGTGGTTGCAACGCCATCCAGCATTGAGAGCGATAATGTCCAGCTTGACACATCGTATCGCAATGTGGCGTTGTCGGGCATCAGCAACAAGAAGCTCGCTTTTAAGATACCGAAGAAGGCGAGTACAGAAAAGGTAAATGGTCAGCATAGTGATAAAACGAACGGTGTTCATAATAATAATAGTGAAGAGCAAGGCTCTAGCAAGTCGAACAAAGCGAACAAATCGAATAAGAGCCATAAAGTGTCAAAACCGGATAAAGTACCGGGTAAACCAGATAATACGGAAAAAGTGCCTAAAAACGATAAAAATGATAAAGCGGTAGAAACAGATAAAACGGACAAGTCGAAGAAGTCGGTTAAAGTCGATAAAGTTGATTCGGATAAAACGGATAATTCCGACGCGAAACATAGTTCTTCGGGTAGTGCGACGAAAAAGAACAAATCCGAAAAGAAAAAAGACGCGGACGAGGTCAACGAAAAGACCAATAAACCGGAAACAACGGATAAAGAAAAGACTAAGCATTCGCAAAGCAAAAAAGATAAAAGCCCAGCGGAAAAGTGCAACTTGATGAATGAGAACAAGGAGAAGAAGAAACCACCTGCAGATAATACGGACAATGTTGAGAATGAGCCGCCACCAACCAGCGTGGCAGAGACTCACGAACAACAATCGGCGGCGAACAAACAATCCGAAGTGGAATCGGAAGATACGCAGCAAGCGTCCACAAAGCGTAGTCACAGCAAAAACAAACCTACCACTGCCAGCAAATCGACAAGAGAGGATGATAAGGGGCAGGAAACGGCCGTCGAAGATGCACCTGAGGCTGAGGCAACTGTCGCTCAGCCGAGTGCTGAAGAAAATACCGAACCGCAGGCAAAACAAAACCAAAGCAAGGAGGTAAAAGTAAAGTCCGAAGGGTTGCCCAAGCTGCCGAAGCTTAAAGTGGTGCTGGGACCCAATGCACACGCAATGGTTGTGATACCGAGCGATGCAATACCACCGAATACCGATGCAGAGTCACCGTTGAAAGAACTGCCCGAGCTGAAGCGTATATTGAAACGTCGCAAATCGATGATGCCGACGGCGAGTAAACCGCTTGTGGATAAAATGCAACTCTTCGGGGGTAACGTCAGTCTCAACTACGAGGATCTCGTCGATCACAGACGCGAACAGCAAACGCTTAGCGCTAACGATGAGGTGGCTAGCACTGACAAAGATGAAGTTGCACAGATCTCGCCGGAGCGTGGCAATAAACATTTGGCCAACATGTTCGAGAAGACCAGCGACAATTGCAGCATCTCAACGCAAAATATTTTGGCCGGCAAGCGGCGATCGCGACTGAACGAGCTAACGCTAAACGAGACACAACTCAGCCGGAATGTGTTCAATCCGCAGACAATAAGGCCGAAACGAGACTTGGCAAAGTGTAGCACAAATGCTGAATCGCCCAAACGGAAACGGGGACGACCCCGTAAAGAAGCCGATGAGTCCGCAGACAAAGCGGCAAATCAGCCAGCGGCAAAGACTACATCGGTTCCTCTAGTAAGTGATGCAGAGCATCAGTTGTTGCCACCGCCGCCGAAGAAAAGAGCGAAACGCAGTGAGTTGGAAAAACTGAACGATGACATTGCCCAAATGCACTATGCAAACGATGTGTTGCGCGCCACCGGACGTCGCCGTTGCTCCGCTCAACGGCTTGGAAGCAGCAGCAGCAACTGTAGCAGTATTAGCACCAGCGCTGAGTATGCACCGTACATCCGTAATGTGGCACGTCGGGGACGTCACTATGCGGCTGGTCGGGGCTTTAATCGGGCTGCGTTTAAGGCGGCACAACAGTCGTTGCGTCGCAAGCCAACCACCAAAAAAGTTCGAGTGCGTGTTGCGCGTTGTGCACAGCTGGAGCGAATGCTCAAGGAGTCGCAGAACGAAGAATGTGCGAATGTGAATGTGTCGTGTCTGGTGAAGAATGTGAATCCCGAATGGCATTCACAGTCATTGGCCGTCACGAGTTGTGTGATTTGTGCCCAAGACGTTCGATACCCCGTGTCGCATTATGTTCAACATCACGGCGAATTCTACGGCGCTCGTTTGCCGCCCAATGAGCTCGAGAACTTGCGTGCCGGGAAGCTCATGCGTCCCATCTATCGGACAGACGGATCGACTCCCAAATACAATCATGTGTGCATCTTTTGCCACAAGCAGCTGGAGACTGGCAACACCCGTTGGGTCGAGCATTATGCGCGTCACACCGGTGAATTCAATTTTCAGTGTTCGAGCTGTAAAAGTCCACGGTATCGGCAACATGAGGGGGAACATCATGTGTCGAGATGTTCGCCCGGTGCCCGCTTGATTGCCATTTCGACCTTCCGACGCACTGCGCCCGTTGTGATCTATGTGTGTCGTCTTTGCAACTTTTGCCAAATGAGTCAACAAAATTTGAAAAGGCATCTGCAAGTTCATCATGAGATCGCGAAACCCACGCAGACGGATCTCAATCAGCAGCTGACCATCCATGCTATCGATAATGTGCCCGTGGCCAATTCAAAAGCGGCAGCCAAGCGCTTAATTGCACGTCACAAGAGTGCGTTGGCGAAGCTTTCGACGAAAAAGAAACCGTCGCCAACGTCCAAGACAAATCCGAAAGTGCGCATCAAGGCTATTAGCGACAAGACCAAGACGGAGCCCCCTGAGCAAGCAGCAAACAGCCAGCCGGTGGCTGAACAGCAAGAAGAATCGGGAGGAGCGAGTGTCAGTGGTACGCTAGGCATGCCACCCACTCGACCGGACGAGGATCAGCTGCTTGTGATCAACGAATGCAAGCTGGAACAGAACGAATATCTACAGAGCTCTTCACAGCCTGAGGAACCTAAAGGCGCCACGGTGCCGCCTACAGAGACCGAGTCGGATGTAGATGTCGATGTAGAAGTAGAGCTGGATGTGGAGGTATCATCATCGCCAAAGCTGGAAATATCAATTGCTATATCGGCGACGCCAATTCCCGAGGAATTATTAGCTAATGAGAGCATTGCCGAAGAAGATCCATTACCGACAGTTGAGGAGTTAGTACCGAACGTAGAACAGCAGGAAATTCCGGAAGTAGATCAACAGCCGGAACCTGAAAAGGAAGTAGAGCAACCGCAGCAGTTGGAGCTGCAGGTTGAGCAACAAGTACCAGTTACAGTAGAGCAGGTCGTTGAGCAAACGTCAGAGTCGCAATCGGACGCAAATCAAGACGTGGAGCAACAACCGACGTCTGAACAGAGCATAGAGCAACAGCAAGAGTTAAACGTGGAGATGGAAGTGGAGCAGGAACCGAATGAAAATGAGTTGGAACCAGATGCAGAGGGCGAATTGTCGTCGGAACAAAGACGTAAGGATTCCGGCAGTAGCAACAAATCATTGTTCCGCAGCTTTAACAAGTTTTGCAACAAGTTAAAGAGTCGCGGAAGTCGCTCCTCAACATCAAGCAGCACCAATAGCATCGGCAGTGCTGGCGGCAATAACGGCAAAGGCAAACACTCAAATTCACCCGAACACAGTTCCCTCGAAAGCGAAACTCCCGAACTGAACGCCCAACCCGATGGAATAGTCGAACTGCCACCAGTGCCCACTGTCTGGCCATCCGAAAACGAAGTAGCTCCCATGCAGTTTATGATTTGTGTGCAGAATGTGGCATTCCGTTTGCGTGGCTCGCCGACCCTGAGGCCCGCATATTATTGCCGTGTGCCCGACTGCTGGTTTCTCTTCTCGAACGAGCTGGAAGGTCTGGAAAATCATTTTACACGCAATCATCCGACGGTGCGTTGGAACGGCAGCTGTACTGAGTGTAAGCTACCCGTTCGGGAAGTGCCCGATAATTTGAGCATTCGCGAAGAGCTGCGGCACATTGTGCTGGTGCACGTGAATGAAATATTAGCGCCTAAACCGCCGGAACAGCCACCAGCTGTTGTTGAGGTAGCTGCACCGCCAGAACCTGTGCTGCCCAAGCTGCGTGTGCGTCGCTTCACGGGCGATCGTCTAGTCCCAGAGCCCGAGCAAGTAACCGCAACCGCAATCGAATCGGAATCTGTGCCGACCGTTGAGCCCCCCGTTGGTGAGAATACAACGTTGAGGAGCTTGTTAGTCGCCCAATCGCGTCCGCCAAATCGCCAGCAACAGCAGCTGAATGCCGCCGGTGTCGGAGAGTATCTGTGCGCCAAGGATGTGCCCGATGCTATAAATCACGGCTCGGCATTGGGTTTGCAAATCAATCAAGTTTATAGTCTCGCCGATGCGTCCATTCCTCTCATAACGGGCGAAACGGTGCCGTTGCCTGTTGCCACCAATGCTGATTACGTGATCACCCAGAGCCTAACGCAAAACTATGAGGGTCCCATTCCGGCGGAGATAAACATATCTATTGAACCCCGACCACCACCACCACCACCGAGTTCACCACCGCCAAGGGAAGATCGCGCCCAATCGATCGCTGGCAATCGATTTCGTTGCATGGCACCCAATTGCAATTACTGCTCCCACACAGTGATGTGCATACGGGAGCACATGAAGTTCCATAGCTTCAGTTTCGGACCGAAGGACTATCTGCAGTGCTCCTATTGCAGTCATGTTGGCAAGGATGTCGACGAGTATGTGAAGCATGGCGTTCTTCAGCACGGTTTGGCCAGTCGGGAGGAGCTCCAGGAACCCAATTTGTTGTCCACCTCTGTGGCATTAAGTCAACGCATACGGGATGTGCTTAGGGAGCGACGTGCTCCATTGGGACAGAGCACACTAGACACCACTCAAACGATTAGTCGAACAACTCTAGAGTTGGAAGCAACGACCAATGCGCCGGAAGCAAACAACAATGAAACATCCATATGTTCGATATTCGAGGAGCTACTTAAAGACACGGGATTCACCGGTAAGTCCCCTAGTTTCTTATCTTTAATTTTATCAAACAATTATATCGAAGGAAAGAGATCGAATTAAACCACGAGGGATTTGATAAGAGATGTTCCTTAAGAGCTTCTGAAATCTCTGTTATTGCGGGAGTGGGGTTAGATAAGATAAGATTAGATCAGGGATCAGCACTCAATACATTCATATTTGTGCGAATCGGAAGTACGACGCCTGAGCATTTCTGACGATTTCATTATTTCCGAAAATGAAGCCTAAAAAATCCTACACAATTGCTAAACCCAATCCCTTTTTTCCCCCTCAACCTTACACAGACGACAAGCTTTATGCGTGTCCTTTCAAGGGATGCAATGTCAATCTGACCGAGGAGGCGTTTGTCAATCATGTGCGCTACCACAAGAGCAGCAATCCGAACGCTGGTCCATTGATATGCAAGTTCTGCAGCCAAATGTTCGAGAAACCGATAGCACTGCGTTCCCATTTGCAGCACATGCATCACCGTCACCAATACTTTTGCAGCATTTGCCTGGAGACCACGGTGAATCCACGTCTAATGCTGCAGCATGTGCGTGTCGTGCACGAAGCGGAATTCCAGAAGCTAAACTATCAGCAAAAATTCATAGAACTGACAGCCGCCAGCGATGCGATTTCAATGCCCAAGTGTTGGGTTAGCGTCATGGAGCAACCGTTTGGCCAAAAGCAAACGGAGGATTTCCTCGGCCGTTTGATCGAGGAGTTGCGTTTGCGACGCACAAATAACAAAGTGATCTACAGGCCGAGTGAAATGCATCTGGTTGCCAAGATACACGCTGTCGGTCAAGTTCAATTGCAGTGTGGGGAATGCAAGCAACTAACCCATGCCAAGGATCTACATAATCATCTGCTGCGGCATCGGGAGCTGGCGATACGTTTAGCGTATCCGGTCGAAGAAGCCACCGCAGATGCTTTGCCCAAACCCAACCCCCAACCGGAGCTTAGCCACGCCACAGTCGAGGAGGCAGCGTCATCAGCTCCAGCTGAAAACGCAGCTCAAAGCGCAGCTCAACCAAATGCAGGTTTGGTCGAGTTGCCCATTGCGCCGGCAAAGATACCGATAGCTGGAAAACAAATGATTGTCTTGCCACGCTTTCATTTTGTGCCCAAGGAGTTGCGCTACAAGTGCGGTGTACCCGACTGTGGTCAGCACTTCGATACGGAGTTCGGGTTGAGCCAGCATCTGAGCACTCAGCACAACTACACCGATTCCTTTAAGTGTCCACATTGTCGGTATGAGGATCATTCGGTAATTGTGGAAAAGCTGCTTGAACATTTGTCGCATCACAAGCAATATGTTTATCAATGCGGTGCGTGCAGCTCGTTTGCGACAAGACGCTCCGTAGTCGATCGCCACATTCACAGCAAGCATGCCCCAAAGTGGGGTGTGGATGGTGTCGATGTGATTATCCATAAACGCGATGATGCCACAATGCACAACAAGCAGGCGGAAGTACGGTGGCTCAAGTCCGGTAAGTTTGTCCAAAATATATAATTACTTTTTACTAAAACTTCACACTACCAAAGCGCTATTAGTGTTTTAAATATGCCAAACGTTTGATTTATTATACTTAAAGTAGTATTTGGTAAAAGGCAAAAACAATAAGCAAGATACAGTCGAGTGTGCTCGATTGTGAGATACCAGCTCCCATTTTAAAATAAATCGATTTGTGCATTTGGTATATTTGAACAATCTTAACGCTTTTGATTTTTATTGAAAATGCGAAATATACTAAAATAGTTTAAAAGTTTGATAAAATATACTAAATACTGTAATTGGTATAAAAAGAACATAACTTGTCATATATATTTTATTTAAATGTACCAATTGTATGTACCTAAAATATATACTAAATGTTGTACTTGGTATAAAAAGAACGTAGCTTGCCATATTTTCTTTAAATATACCAATTGTATATACCTAAAATATACTAAAATGTTACAAAAGTTTGATTGAATATACTAAATGTTGCAATTGGTATTAATAAGAAAAGAACATAGCTTGTCATATTGTTTTAAATGTACCAAATTAAAATACTTAAAATGCTCTACAAATAAGATTTGATATACCAAAAGTTGTATTTGGTATAAGCTTGAGCTTTAAATGGGAAATATACTGAAATGGTCCAAAAGTTTGATAAAAATATACTAAATGTTGTAATTGGTATAACAAAATTATAACTTGTCATATATATATATTTTTAAATATACCAATTGTATATACCTAAAATATACTAAAATGTTTTAAAAAGTTTGATTGAATATATTAAATGTAATTGGTATTAAAAGAACATATATATATATATAGATTTACCAAAACTTTTGCATTTGTAATAAGCTTGAGCTTTAGCGCATTGTCTTATAACATTCTCGATCCCTGCTTAAATTAGTGAATCCGCTGCGCACATCGACCGATGAATGGTTCTGCAATTTATGCCACGCAGTGCTCGCCACCGAGCATCTGATGATTGGACACACGTCGGTGGCACATCAGCGTATGCATCAGTATTGCTGTCCGTATTGCGATTACGGCAACACCGATGCCATGCAAATTGTCCATCACATTCGGCGTAGCCATGCCGGCAAACGCATCCAGCCGCTGCAATGCTATCTACGTATTAAGTGCAAAAATCGCCAGTTACTCGGTTTCATTTGCAACACATGCCACGAGCCGACCAACACCTTCAACAAGATTAGCAATCACTGTCAGCGTGAGCATTCGAATCGCTTTCAATACAAGTGTCGTCACTGTGATTTTGGTCACACTCAGCATCGCCCCGTTGCCCTTCATATGATGGATCATCAAGGTTTGCCGGGTCTTCCAGTTCAGCAGTTCGATCGCTTGTACAACGAAATGCTCGACAGTGACGTTTGGAATATGGCACAGATATTTTCGGCAAGCAACCGCGTGGAGCCGCCAGCTGAGCCAATTGCGCCCACCAACGATGCCCCGATGCCGATTCAGACCTTCGAGCTCATCGAGTTGTCGTCGGATGAAGAGGATGACCAGGCAAATGACGCTGCGTCGGCACAGGTACGTTGAAATAGAGTAGAATACTGATACCGATATTTTTGGCAACAGAGAAGATATGAACTTCAGGCATTACAACGAAGAAAAAAAAAATCTTTTTGATTTGCTCACACTTGAGACGCAAAGATAATGCACATTAGAATGAAAAACGGTCTCTAGAATGTACGGAATACTATCGGTATCGATAGTTGCAGACTTTCAATACATAAATAAAACTCGATGATGTTTATCGGTATCGATAGTGATTTAGAACTATTTAGTTGCTGATTTGATTCGCATGAAGAAAACACTTATCGGTAACGATAGTAATAAACAACTATTTAGTTACAGGTTTAGTTCTTTATAGTTTCTGTTTTGTAATCTATAATGAAATAAGAAATTAATGAGGAGTAAAAAGAAGGCAGCGTAACAAGCGATTTTAAAACAGTCGTCTAAATCTAAATCTAACCGGACTACTATCGCTATCGATAGTAACTAAAAACTTGCAGACTTTCAATACATAAATAAAACTCGATGTTTATCGGTATCGATAGTGATTTAAAACTATTTAGTTGCTGATTTGCTTAGCATTAAGAAAACTCGATACTTATCGGTAACGATAGTAAGAAATCACTTATAGTTTTTGTTTTGTAATCTATAATGAAATAAGAAATTAATGAGGAGTAAAAAGAAGGCAGCATAACAAGCGATTTTAAAACAGTCGTCTAAATCTAACCGGACTACTATCGCTATCGATAGTAACTAATAACTTGCAGACTTTCGCTGCATGAATAAAACTCTATATTCATCGGTATCGATAGTAAATGGTAACCATTTAGTTGCAGGCTTTATTTCTAGCTTCTTTTATTTGTCATCAATAATGAAGTTTACCCAATCGTCATATCTTTCTCTCTATTTGTTAAATTTGCAGAAGCAGTACGACTTTGCGTGCTCGCATTGCATGGAAACGCGCAGAAGCATTGACGAACTGAAAACGCAACACTGGGCGATCAAGCATCCCGAACAACCGTTCTACTTCTGTGTGCAACCGCAGCTCTGCTGTCCGGTGTGCTACGGCTTTAAGGGGAGTGCCAAAGCACTGCTGGAGGAGCATTTGCCGAATGTGCATCATCGCCGCACGTTGGTGGCCTGCGATGTGCGACAAATGCGCGAATGCGGCTACTGCGATAAAACGTACAAAGAGTGGCCAGATCTTGTGGCACATATGACAAGCGAAGCGCATTTGGCCAACGATCTGAAGAATCTAAGCAATGGCGAACTAAATGAACTTGTCAATTTGGGCAGCACCGAGAACAAGTATTTTCAGTGTCTTCAGTGTCGCGTCTTGATGCCATCGAGTGCGGCGATGGCACAGCACGGACTCGTGGAGCATGCGGGTGCGGAGGATTCGTTTTGCTTTCGACAAGTGAAGGCGACGATCATCTATCACTGTTCGTTCTGCATGTACGCCTCGGTGGATGAGTTGGAAACGTTGCGTCACATGCTCGATCATTGCAAACGCTTTGGCAAATGCCATTTGTGTGCCGAGCCATTGAGCAGCGGTTTCGATGAGTACATACAGCACTGCTATACGAATCATCGCGATCAAGTGGACAAATTTGATGTCATCCATCCGTATGACGAGCTCAAGAAGTTCCTCATGCAGGTGCTCTATCAATTCCAAAACGGACTCATCATCAGCAAGAGCAGCTTGCGCAATACGCGCCTCAGTCACGAACGCGCCATCCTTCAGCTGTACAACGAGCTGCGCAGCAAGGCGGCCATGCCGCCAATACCGCGCATGCTCTTCAGTCAGCTGCAGTCGCGCAATGTGACCGCCACACTGCAGTTGACCACCACCACGACAACGTCGACATCGACATCGAGGGATGCGCCTCGCATTCAGCAGCGTCGCAAGACCTTAAATCCCAACGATCTGCAGCAGTTGCTCACCCAGCAACAACAACAACAAAAGCTGGCAGTGCAACAACAACAGCAACAGCAGCAGCAACCGGCGCATCACGTCCACAAACCCAACGTCAATTGGCACACATCGTTCACGGGAAAAGCAGCTGCTCCTACTCTTTCTACACAGCAGCAACAAATTCTGCCGACTGCCTCGACGGTCGGCGCTCCACCCAAGGTGCTGCCCATACTCCAGCGCATCGCCAAGCGACGCAACACTTATGTGGACCCCGGACAATTGTGTCCTGCCAAGCGTCCTTGTATGCAGTAGACTTGAACTCTAAACCGGATAAAACCTTTTAAGGCAAACGTCCTTGTTTGTAGCCCTAAACCAGATAAAACCTTTTCAGCCATCATCCTTGTTTGCATTGGACTTGAACCCTAAACCGGATAAAATCTTTGTTTGCAATAGACTTGAACCCTAAACCGGATAAAATCTTTTAAGCCAAACGTCCTTGTTTGTAGCCCTATACCGGATAAAACCTTTTCAGCCATCATCCTCGTTTGCATTGGACTTGAACTCTAAACCGGATAAAACCTTTTGCAATAGACTTGAACCCTAAACCGGATAAAATCTTTAAAGCCAAACGTCCTTGTTTGTAGCCCTAAACCGGATAAAAGCTTTTAGCCATCGTTCTTGTTCGCAATAGACTTGAACTCTAAACCGGATAAAACCTTTTGTAATAGACTTAATCCCCAAACCGGTTAAAACCGGAAATCTTCGCCATATGGATCAACATTATCTTAAAACCCACAATTTTGTTGTTTGTATTTAAGAGTGCACGCTCACACTTGTTAATACGTAATAGTTATAGAGTATCATATTTATAAGTGAAGTGATATATGCTCAATTAATTATTATTAATACATATATAACATATATCTATGTTATATATAGATATATATACATATATATAAATATAGAGAGGTCGTCATAATAATAATAATAATAACTTATTCCATTGTTCCATCAGACTCGCAAAACCTATAATCTATATAATTCGTTGTGTAATTAGATTATGAATCACTCTCTTAAGTGTAAACATTATTTTTAATTATCAATTGAAACAATTATGAATTACCATAAATAATCGTTTTTTTTTTTTTTTTTTTTAAATTATTGATTCATCTATAATATATATATAATATGTTGTGTAATTAAATTATGAATCACTCTCTTAATTTTCAAAGTTTTGTTTTCGCTATTTATTTTTTTCCATTTGAGACAGACTCGAAATAAGTGGTAACAATTATTCCATCAATTTATCTATAAACTATATAATTTGTTGTGTGACTTAAATGTGAATGACTCTCTTAATTATAAAAACATTTTTTTTTTTTACATTATATGTAAGCTAAGCTTTGATATATATAACATATTGAAACATCAAAATATGTTTAAAATTAGAGCGTAATTTTGAATTATCGTAAACAAATTTTTTTTTTACATCATATATTTATCAGTTCAATTATCCATTCTTTTATATTTATATTCCACAATTTAAGACACATGAAAATGTCAAAATATGTTTATAATATTTAAGAATCACTCCCTAATTATAAACGCAATTTTGTTACACATTATCAGCTCACGAAATTAGCGTTGATATTCCATATATTCTTTCATTATCTTACATTATTCACAATCTATTAATCTTTTTCCATTTGTAACACTTTTGGATATAAACGTTGATATTCCACAATTTGAGAAAGAAAAAACAACTCAATCAATACATGACTTAGATACATAGATAAACTTTATTGTGAATGTACAAATAAGACTAACATTGATTACGATATTTAAGCCTAAGTTAACTTTCTCATTCTCTCTCTCTCGAATAAGAGATAATTGGTAATTAAGAGAAGCGCGAGACTGGCTCAAGGCAAAAAAGAGCCTTGAGTTGTAAATTTATATCGAGTGCATGCACAAAAAAAAAAAAAAGAAAAAAACAAATGATTGATATTAAAAACTAAATGAAATGAATATTATTGTGGAATAAAGTCGAGGATTCAATCTCTGCACGCAGTGCTGTACATCAACTCGAAGGTGGGAAGTTTTGCAACAGCGGCAGCCGTTGTTGCCGCTCTTCGTGCCACATTGGTGCAACGCAGCTGATTGTGGTACTCACAGGGCGTGGCATAGGTGATCGGTTGGCCATTGCGTAGCACACAAACTGGACGATAATAGCGTGGACAGCTGTACTCACAGCTGTTGGCATCCTCGCCAATGGCTTCGATGTTATCGCCACGCTTCACCTCAAGTTCTTCCTCCTCTTCATCTCCACCATCATCATCCCCATCCTCATCGTAGCTATCAGATTCATCGAATTGCTCCTCGATGCTGGCGGGCTGAAAATAAATATCCTCGCTTCCAGCCGATGCATAGCTAACAGATGCCGCCTGCTCCTTTGCCTTGGCTTTGGCTGTCGCTGCCAACGCTAATAATCCGATCAACATCAATGCCAACGTCTGACGCATGTTTGAACTCTAAACTCCTAAGCTTCAAGCTTACGTTCCCTTTATATACTATATAGAGACTCGTTCGCTCTCTCTCTCTTCGTTTTTGCGGCCAACAGTTGTGCAAATACCCAAATGAAAAACACTTTCGTCGTCGTCTTCGGCTCTCTTCTGCTCTCAAATTTTCGTATTGTTGGCCATATGTCACCAAAAGCGTTGGCGTCATACGCAATTCAAAAAATGTGACTCAAGGTCAATCCCAACTTCAACTACAACTCCCCAACTTGAAGCACAACTATAGCTTGACTTTGCTGATAACACTCACTACCTGACGTAAACGGGCATAACTATTTTGATTTCGTTTGGCGCATGTGAAATTTGGCAACGTCGCATTTTAATAATCATCAATCAATAATAAGACGAATGAAAGTAAGAACAGCAAGTAAAAAGAAATTGAATATCAAAAATAAACAAGAGAAGAAGAGCAAACAAAGAATTGAATAAAAAAGATAGACAAGAGAATAAGAGCAAAGAAAGAAAATAAACAAATAAAATTTGTGATAATGTCTATTAAAAGAAACATCTATTAAACATCTCTACACAACTGTTTTTTTTTTAATAAGTTTAAATGAAAACTACTCATCAAACTCAACCATGTTTTTTTAATACATGAAATCGTAAAGTGATTATCTTAATTACCTTAATCGAAAAAGTACGAATAGTGTATTTGAAATTCGCTGTTACCAACCAACGCAACTTCAACGATTTGAATTTGCTTATCAATTGCGCAAAAGAGAAGAAACTACAAAATTTCAATAATTGTTTACAAATTGCCACAGATTACTGGCGGCTTTTTATATATGTAATTTAACATTTGTGTATATAGGAAATAACATTTCATTTTGATGATAAGTGTATATAAAATATATATTGCAATATTGTGCCATTCTTCGTAATAATAATCAAATTAGATGCATCACAATTTTGTAAGTTTCCATATGAGAGAGGAATGAAGGCAGTCGTGTGGTAATCAAACGTCTCTGATAATATTGGCACTTTGTTTTTACAGATTGCAGATTGCAGATTAAATCCAATCGAGATATCCCTGCTCATAAGCATGACGCACCATGGCAAACAAGCGATGATTGGCCTCGTCGCCGGCTATTTCGATCGACAGCTGATGGAACTCCGGGCCATGCATATCCGTCTCAAAGAGCTTCGAGAGACGATCGCAATCGGCCTCGTTGCCCGACAGCCAAGGCAAAAAGTGCAAACAGATCATCACGCCATAGAAGGCATAACGTTTGAAATGCGCTTCAAAGTTTTCAAAGCTGTAAAACCAGAAAGAGATGAGATTAGATTAGATTGGATTAGATGATTTGGTAATCCAATTGCCAATGCTAATGTTTAACTCAAATTTAAATGTATGCTAATGTGAATGTGAATTAACTAATACGAATACTAATGGTTAAGGTAATGCTAATGGTTATGGTTATGGCAATGCTAATGGTAATGCTAATGGTAATGGTAATTCAAATGCTGATGCTAATACTAATGCTAATGCCAATGCTAATGTTCATACTAATGTTAATGCCAATTCTATTGCTAATGCAAATTATAATTCAAATGCTAATGGTAATGCTAATGCTAATGGTAATGCTAATGGTAATGCTAATGGTAATGCTGATGGTAATCGTAATGCTAATGCTAATGCTAATGGTCATGGTAGTGATAATGCTAATGCTAATGGTAATGCCAATGGTAATGCTAATGCTAATGCAAATGCTGATGCTAATACTAATGCTAATGCTAATGTTAATACTAATGTTAATGGCAATTCTATTGCTAATGCTAATTATAATTCTAATGCTAATGCTAATGATAATGTTAATGCTAATGATAATCATAATGCTAATGTTAATTTTAATATTAATGTTAATGGCAATTCTATTGCTAACGCTAATTATAATTCTAATGCTAATGCTAATGATAATGATAATGCTAATACTAATGTTAATGTAAGCAAGTCTAAGAGTTCATTGTACCTGTAATCGTTGAGCAGTTGCTCAAGCTGCTCCTCGCTAAGCGAATCCTTGTTGCGCTGCAGCACCAACTCGAGCGTATCGTGCATCTTCTTGTGATACAAACGCAACAGATGGGGAAAGATCGTCTCACGCTCCTCGGGCGGCGTATTCATGTACAGTGTGAAGCTCAAATCAATGGCCGTTGTGCTATAGCGCAACTCCTGGAAATCGATCATCTTGATGTTGTCCACCTTGCCGCCGTCATCCTCGCGGAACAGAACGTTATTGCGATTGAAATCGCCGTGCAGAAATGTGCTAAAATTGCTCGACTGCGAATCGGTGCGAATGTGCTCCATGAGCTCAGTCGGTTGCTCAAAGTATCTGGAGCGCAGCTGTTCCAGCTTTGCAGCGAATTTCGCATCCAAATCGTTCGACTGCTGCGGCAGCAATTGCTCCCGGCAACGATCGTAGAAACCATAGAAGCGATCAAAGGCCACGCGATAAAGTACTTCGAAGAGATTCAACTCGTCCGGCTTGCTCACAAACGGTAAATCAACCAATCCGGCACGCAGACGTTGATGCACCTGCGGCTGCAGGATGCGTATCGCATAGCCGAGCGCATGATAGGGACCCAGGACACCGAACATGGCATCCAGCTGATCGTGGCGCAGCGTTAGACGCGGTCCAAGCGCATAGCCAGCGGGCTTCAGATGCTGCAATGCCAGCACAGCCTCACGCTCCTCGCTCAAGCCTGCAAACGAAGTGAAGTAGATAGATAGATGATGAAATGATGGATGATGCAATTTTTGGGGCCACTCACCCTCAATGATGCCAAACTGAGCGCGATAAGTGCGCGGCACAAACTCCTCCACCAGCGTTGTGTTGAGATGGCTGCTGCGCAACAGTTGCTCGTAGGCGGGCAGGATCTCGGCGTAGAGGAAGATCTCGTTGGCGAACTGAATGTACGCCTTGCTCGACTCGCGGAACGACTTTTCACCCTTCATGAACTTGACAAGAACGAGCTCTTGCTTCACACGACTGTCGTCGATCTGCAGATCGAGTTCAACGGTGTACACCGCTGACATGAAGCCATCGAGACCGGTGGAGCATTGGACGCGATGGGCGATCAAAGTGGTATCCTTGCCAAAGTATTTGGAGATATCGTAGACGAGATGGCGCTCAATAAAGTCCAATTGCTGCTGGGGCGTTGACATTTTGTATGTGTTCTTGTGCGAACCTTGTTCTCTAGGCGAATGAATGAGTTACGCACAAGGCGATCTCTGTCATCAGCTTCAATTAAGGCTTCAATTATCTAAAGTACACGTAGGTGACTGTTATCGAAACCGATTGGGGCGGCCAATTAACCGGTTTAAATACACACAATTGTCTTTGTTTGCTTGTTGCACCATCGTTATCATTATCGATAACATGACAGTTGGTGATTGCCTATCGCTCTGCCTCCACTCTCTGCAGGCGCCTACAGTGTGCAGCCGGAAATTTAATAATTTTCTAAATTAAACTTGTGACTTCCATTCACAATACTGCATTATTGTATTTTATTTAATTCAAATTTATTATCTACTTTTGTCGTGCATGTTTGATAATTCATCCATTTCATTCGATTGTGCAGCTGCATCGATAGCTAACACCCACCCAGTCAGTGCGACCATCAACAAAAATGAAGAGATTCAGTATTTTTTTGGTATGTATTCAACATCACACTGCCATCACTTACCAATCTTCATTTCACTTCTCTTCGTACAAGAACCAGAGATTTTCGTTTTTCCCCTTTAAATTAATTAATTTTGTTTAACACATTTTTGGTTTACTCGAAGACACATACAATCAATAAGAAATAAAATATCAAATCAGTCAATACAAAATTTTTTATATATTAGCATCACTATCATTATTGATTGCTGGTATTTTCAAAAAGCAGCGCCCAACCCAAACGAAAAGTGTAACCAGCCAAGTATTATGCAAGTGTTATACTTGG
Organism: Drosophila niveifrons; assembly: GCA_035046325.1. Classification (NCBI taxonomy): domain Eukaryota; kingdom Metazoa; phylum Arthropoda; class Insecta; order Diptera; family Drosophilidae; genus Drosophila; species Drosophila niveifrons. The sequence goes on from JAWNOC010000020.1 coordinate 4,999,880, forward strand.
TATATTTCAGAAACTACACTTGTGGTCACACTGTCACACAGTACTGGTAAACAAATATTGGCAATTGCCAGCCCTGCTTTCTGGCTGGAGTAATAAATAAAAAACTCGAATTTGTTTCAAAACGCAAGCGCTCGGTAACTAAAATATTGTTAATTTCAATTAACAATTCACGAAACCGCCATTGTTTATCTACAAACGCGAGATTCGCTGTCGGGTGTGCTCAGTGTTGTCAGACAGCTTGTGATTTTTAAATAACGCATAGAAGAAAGATGCGAAGCATATATATATGTACATATGTGGAAAGAAGCAGTAGGCAGACTGGCGTCAAAAATCTTAAGCCAAGCTTTTAAATAGAGTTAAATAAAGCAAATTTAAATTGGCAAGATTGTGTAGGTTTGTTAGTTATGACCTCTAATAATCGATTAAATATTACAAAATGAAAACAAATATGTGAAACTTGTAATAAAAATGCATTTACAGTATGTCTTCAATAAATGTGTGTGGGTGTGTGTATGCAAGCAAACGAACAGTTTCCAACACTTCCTAAGATTGAGTGAGTGCGTGTTGTAGCACTTATCAACACTGCTTTGATTGCAGTATTTTATGTGTATTTTGCACGTTGCTGGTATTTTGGTATTTTGTATTTCTCTTCATTTTCGTTTTGCTCTTTGGTCCGTTCAGACGTGAGTTGAGTGCGCGCGTTTTTCGTCGTCGTCCCGTCGTCGTCGTTGATTTTTCGTGGTTTCTCTCGTCGCCCGTTATTTATTATTATTATTATGTGTGTGGTGGCAACAAATATCAAAATATTAAAGCTATACAATACAATACAACAACAACAACACAAGCAAGCAGTGCAAACATAATGTACATCATATGTAGCTTGCTTTAACTACTAACAAAACGCTTTTTGCTGCCTACCGTGTTTTTTTTTTTCATTTTTTTTGTGTTGCCCGTCGTTTTTTCTTGCGCATGGTTCCAACAAACGCTGCAGCAGCAGCAGTAAAAAGGTTGGTGAAAATATTATAGACGACGTCGTCGTCGGCCCGTTCTCGTTATCGGCTGCCGTCGCGTTTGTGTGTGTGTGTGCATTATTTTTTGTTATTGTGTTGCGGTATTTTCTCCTCTTCTATGTTTTTTTTTTTTATAATACTAAAGTTTGCCATTCACAAAAAGTGCATTTAGTTATCGGAAAAGCAAACGAAAAATAATAATAATGGAATTGTCTGTGAGCATTTCTTTTTCTTTTTGCTTTCCGCCTCCTCCGTTGTTGCGACGCGCTCTTTTGAAAGCCGCAGCGTCGTCGCTGCTGCTTCTGTCGCCTTAGCTGTCTGTGTATGCGTGCGACAGCATTTTTTCTGTTTTTTTTTTTTCTTTTTGTATGTGCTAAAGTTTATTGTTGAAGATGTTTTAATGTCTCGCCCGCTCTCTCTGCTTCTCTATATTGCTACTTTAATATGAATATGTATATGTACATTTTAAAAACGTTTTCAGCGTGAAAAGCAACAAAAACAAAATCCAAGTGTATACACACACACATACATACAAACGTACATATGCCTGCATGTGTGTGCGTGTGTTTGTAAGCAGAAGGAGAAGCAGCGCAGCAGCAGCATCGCCGTTTGCTTCCAAGTGAAACATGTTTTTAATATTGCCCACAGCAACAACAACAGTAATTGCAAATAAAGAGCAGCTGCAACAACAACAGCAAAAGCATAAACAGCATTGACAACAACGACGACAACAATCATCAGTCAAAATGTAAGTGTTGTCTTTTATTAATACATGTATGTTTGTGTGTGTGTGTGTGTTGCGTCTCATCAGCAGCATCAAATTTGTTTGGTTATGTTGAATTGGCGATGCCGCTCTTCTGCTGGCGTCAACGCAACGTCGCTGCCGGCGTTGCCACTGTGTTACATTTTGCGCGCATACGGTGGCAGCGCTGTCACCATCACTGCTGCTGCTGCTGCTTGCTCTATGTATTGGTCCACAAACATATTGGATTTGTTGCCGGCATTTTTCTCGCTCTCTCCACCTCTCTGCATGTACTTGTGTGTGTGTGTGTGTGTGTGCAATTCTTTTTCTGTTTCTGATTGGAACGAAGGCATGTGGTTTTTGCTTGCGGTCTGTAAATGAGTGGCGTCTGTTTGCATGCATGTGTGTGTGTGTGTGTGTGTGTGTGCACGTCAGGTAACAGCGCATCTGAAACACACACACACACTGGTACACGCACACACAATGCTGGCAAAAGGCAAACAAGAATTAAATAAAAAAGCCATTGACGCCATCAGAACGAACGAACGAAAGAACAGAGAGGGAGCAGCAGCGCTGCTGCAGCGGCGGGGCGAAAGAGCAGCGCGTCATTGAAGTTGAAACAGCAAAACCTACACATGAATATAAAAATATACATATACATATATATGTAAGTATAGGTAGACGGCCGTGTACAGCTACAACTACAACACAGCCAGGCAGGCTGGCGCTCTCATTCTGCTCTCTCACTCACTCTCCCTTTGCCAGCGACGACGACGACGACGTGTTGTCTGCACAGAGAGTGAGTTAACGACGCCAGTAATGCTGCTTTTTGTATTTGTATTTCTCGTTACTTTTGTTGTTGTTTTTAGTTTAATAGTCGATATACGCATACATAAATGCTTATTGAAATTATAACTAAATTGTTTAATTGAGAAACACACATATAAACAAAGAGAGTCAGCCAGACATATGTTTGCCCATAATAAGAGAGCAAGAGAGCGTTCTTTCTCTCGCGTGCTCAGTATTTTGCAGACTGCATTTTAATTACAGTTTGTGTGTTGTTCACCAAAAACAACAACAGCAGACACAAGGGATTCGTTTCCAGAGAGAGAGAGAGAGAGAGAGCGCAAGGTACAAGTGTGCGCGCAATAATATTTTGCTCTCTCTCGCATTGCTCGGGCTCAAAGCAATAGTTTTCAACAACGTTGCCGGCGGCAGCGGCAGCAGCAGCAGCGCAGCATAAGCACAACAGCAACAAATAAGCAGAATAGCTACCTCTCATTATCTCGCTCTCCCGTCCCTGTTAGTCCTCGGACTTGTGCTTCTGCCAACTGCAGTCAATGTGCAGTCCGCATGGTCGTCAACAGCTGGACAGTAGAGGGCGCCAGCAGCAGCAGCAGCTGTTTGGCAATTGGTCACATTGAACAAATGTTGCGATGCGAGATGCGTTTGTTCAGTTTAGTTGCGCGTTGGGTCATTGCCTCTGTTTCTGCCCTTGCACTCATGATGTTTGTCTCGTGCTTCTTCGTGCTTCGTGACTTTTACTCATTTTGCGTTTTATTTGCTCTTGCATTTTTTGGTTTGTTTATGTCGTTAGTCGTTAGTTGTTATTTGTTATTGCTTCTGCCTGCCTGTTTGACTGACCATTTTTCACTGGAAATACGCTCACGCATTTTAGCGGAATAATGCAAAACGATACTTTTCCACATAAACAACACGAAACACAAACAATAAACGCAACTCAGATGCATAAGAAAGCGTCGGAGCACAAAAAAAAAGTAGAGTAAACGTTAAAAGCATTCAGCACAAACAGGTGCAACAACAGTGTCACATTTCCAATCCAAATTATAGAGATTATTGAAAACAAGAGAAAGAGGAAGAGAGAGCTTAGAAGATATTAATCTGCTGACATTGATCGCGTCAATTTTAAATGTTTGCATTTATTCAATTAAGACTAGAAATACGCTTTTGTAGCAGAATGTTTAAACTCAATGCGAGACGAGAAAAAATAATATATTTAATTATTATAATATAGGCATATCCGGCAAATGGGAAACAACGACCGAAAAAAAAATCTTCACATTCATCGTATTTTTTTTGTATAATTTCATAAAGAAATGTCAAAATTTTCATAATACAATGGATCCATAGCATATCTCAGTTATTTTTCTTGCTATTAATAAATTTCTGTATATATTTTATATTTAATAAAAATGAATTTCTTGCTTTAAATGTTATTAGACACATTAAATTGAGTTAAATCCGTTTGTTTTTAAGAAATACGAAGCTTTTAATCAAAAAAAGTAGTACAAAAAATTAATAAACAAATCGTAATTGAATTAAAAAGAAATAAATAGAGATATTTTCTTGGGAATAGGCTTGATAGAAATCTATATGAATTTATTTTTAAAGTAATGTTAGTGCTTTAGAATATTCCGTCCAAATTTGCAGATTTTTACTTTTTACTAGATTAAGCCAAAGGCGACTTCCATTTTTCATACGTTCGCGATCGCATGTTTTTTTTGCCAATATTTTGAAAATTAAAACTCGACAAGCCCCATAATTTACACTAACCAAAGAGCTAAACAAATGCTATCGAACAGCAAAAAAAAGTTTCAGGAAATGTTTCTTTTCAATTTTATTTTTTAATTATACTCGTACCCGTGGAAATGCCCATATGTTATATGTATATGGATATATGTTTTTGAATATTTCCAAATCCAGGAGAGAACTCAAGCAAAGAACGGAAAAATATAATCAAAATTCTATTCAATTATTGAAGTTGTTGGGATTAATCGAGCAGTTGGTTCTCTTCTGAACTGGTTGAAAGATTCAGTTTTTTGTAGTGCCTAATTAAAATTATCGAAGAGCTTGCTGAATGTTTCTTATTTAACACAAATTTTAATATATTATCAATGAACTTATGCTCAAATGCAGATTGAAGCTTTGCACTTCAGAAAATTCGATTATTCAACACAAATTTCAATATGAGTAAAGAGGTTCAGCTTTTTAGGGCTTCAGTAAGATTATCGCAGGTTATTCAATGTTTCTAATTCAACATAAACTTCAAAATGAACAAATTTCACAACTTTCAGAATATTAACATTGAACTTTTGCTCAAAATTTCTATGTATTTTGTTCCGTTTCTACAGCACCAAAAAAAATCGGTTCTTTTCCATTCAGTTCAAATGAAAAGAGACTCTGATTTTCTATGCTCGTAAGCTATGTGACAATATCGATAACAAAAATGAAAATATCGAACACTTTTTTCGAGGTGAAACCAAAACGCAGCGCACTATTACAATAATAATAAAAATGGAAGCTATGCAAATTAATATTGATTACTGATTTTTAAAAATCATAATCGCTCATTTATTGATAAATAAATGCCATTTAGTTTATCCCATGCTATCGGTAACTAAATAAATACCATTTAGTTTAGCCATCGATAACTGTTACTATTTAGTATTTAGTTTACCCCTTGTTATCGATATCTGTTATCGTTGATACTTGTTTTGGCTTCTGTTCTTGTGGCCATGCAATTAACAGCACATCGCGCTGTTAATTAGCCAATGTTAAATGCAAATGAGATGAATGAAGACGCTTAGAAGATGCGTGTGAGGGAGAGAGAGAGGGAGAGACAGGAAGAGAAGTATTGAATTTGCACCTGCTGTGCGACGTCGCTGAATGCAGCGCCACTTAAAAGCGCAGATTAGTTAAATGCGTTTTAAATGTGTGTACAAAATTGTGTATTGGGGCCTTTTGATTTTATTGCGCAGCAACTGAACGCGATGACGACGCTGCCAAATCGAAATGACAATAACAACAACAAAAGCAGACACGTGAGTCGAGTCTCTTGGTGGGTGGAGAAGGAGAGGAGATGATGGGAAGGGGACGGGGACGTAGACTAAGGGTTATTTGATCACACGAAATGCATTGAAAACAAAGTTGACAGACACTTTACACGTGCTGCCGCTGCCTGCGTCGCAGTCGGCGTCGCTGTCGCTGTTGGTGGGTGGCGCTGACTGGAACTGCGCTTTAAAAGCGCCACAACAAATACACAAAGATATGTGCGAAAAAGTGTCGCGTCATTGTCGTGGGACGAAGACGACGGCGACAACGACGACGATAATGAAGAGGAGGTGAAAGTATTCCGAAAATAAAGAAACGTCATTTCTTTTGTTGTGCTATTATTCTAATCAGCGCAAGCAAGCAAGCTAGCCAGAGCAACTGATAGCGGAAGAGAGAGAGAGAGTGAGAGCACAGCAGACGATTGCATGTGAATGTGTGTGTGTAAAAATAAACCGAAATAATAACAATAATATAAACAACGTTCTTGCGCAAAGTCGCAATTGGAATTGGAGAGTCGCGAGTCGGAAATATCTAATTGGAATTTATTCTACGAACTGCACTTGCCGTTGACGTCGACGTCGTCGTCGTCACTGCTGTTAGTATCGTTGTTGTTGTTGTTATTATTGTTTGCATGATCACTCAACGCAGCCGACTAGCAATTTCAATGCCAGTGTCAAAGCCAAGCGTCGTCGTCGTCGTTGTTGTTGTCATTGATGAACTCACGCACACACACACACACACAGACAGACAAAACGTCACACGCACGCATATGCATGTGTAATGAGAAGACTGCCTGCAATATGGCGGCAAAGCTTTGTTTTTGTTAGTGCAAATATTTCGATAAAAAGCAGTTATCGATTAGCGATTACAGGGACAAGGCTTTAGTTGCTGCTGTGTTCGTTTTGATGCTTCCTCTTCTTCTGCTGCTTTCTGTCGCTTTAATTAATGCTTATTATATTTTTGTGCTATTGCGCTTTGGGGCGCAAAAGCGACAGCGACTTTCGATGTGTGTGTGTGTTTGTGTTTTTTTTTTTTTTTATTGCGCTGACCTTGTGTGTGTTTAGCAAGCAACAGCAGCAGCAAACAGCGGCAACGACGATGACAAAAGCGCAAACAAAGCTTGCGCGACTCTTTTTTCGCTTTGTCGTTTGGCGACTGCGCCGCCGAATTCGTTGCGGCGAAATCGGTCATTGAACTTTGAACCAAACAACAGCAACAAAAATAAGAGAATGTACATTTATGTGTGTAAGTGTATAATAAACGAAGCGAGAATGTAAATTCTGTTGCTGTATGTGTGACTGTGTCTGTCGGTGTGTCTGTATTTGTATTTGTTTTGTTGCCAGCGGGCATTCCGTTACGCACTTAAGCGCAAGACAGAGACAACAAAATAGAAAGCATCTGCTCTCACTTACTCTGCCTGCCTGACTGCTTCATTTCCTCGCCCCCTTGGTCTTGGCCCTTCGTTCACTCGCCTCTTGTGCAATCCCAGGCCATTAAAAAAGTAAAAGAAAATGCTTTCAAAAGCGCAAAAAAAAAATAATCGTTTGTTGTTGTTGTAGTTGCTGTCGTTTTTATTTTGTGGCTAATCAGCGCAAACAGCGCGCACCGAAAATGCCTACAAAGTATTTTTAGTACCAAAAATACAAAAAGAAATGGGAACACACTAACACACAGACAGCACAGACACTCGCACGCATACACACGCACACACACAGGAAGGGAGAGCGAGAGAGTGAGAAAGCAGCAGCACGTATAATATTCAATAACCAAAATGTAGTTTTTGTTGTTGTCGCCCACATGTTGCGCAAAAGACTTGCTGCCCATGTGTATGTGTGTGTGCGCGAATATTTGATGAATTTAATTTGAATTGATTCAATAAAGAAAAATATAAAATAGCCCAAATTCTATAACATATGTATGTATGAGCAATAAGAAAGAAGAGCTAAGCAACAACTATTTGGGTCACGCATGACGCGCGCTTCTTCTTCTTCGTCTGCTTTGACTAGAGCATGCGTGCGTTGTTATTGTTGTTGGTGGTGGTGGTGGGTGGCTTGGACAGCCAAAGAGAGCGGAGAGCAAAGCAGAAGCAGAAGAGCACGCGCTCGCTCACTCTGCACTGACGTCAAACGGTGCTGGATCGTTAAGTTTTCTGTTTTCTTTTCTTTCTTTCTCTCGACTAATGCACTCAAATAGCAGGAGATGGCGGTTGGTTGGTAGGTTGTGGGTTAGCGAGGGGGAAAGGAGTGACGGCCACCCACAAAAAAAAAAAGAGCAGAGTTGCCAGCTGCGCGTAAAATTTAATTGGCGTCGTCGTTGTCGTTGTGTGGGATTCTGTGCGTGGGGGGCGCTGTTGAATTTTGAATCGCGCCGACCAAAAATAAATTATGATGCATGCAAAAGTTGTTGCTGCCCTGACTAAAAATACGCACACAGACGCAAAGCTCTCTGCTACTTATGTATGTATGATTGAATTATACATGCGAACACAAGCTGATTGCTGCGACAGTTGAGTGTAGAGTCAAGTAAATGTTGTGACGTCACAACTGGACTGGACGGTACCGATCGATCGATGGATCGCTCGGTCACAAGCAGAACTCGTGCAATTGATAAGCAGAGGCAGCAACATACGCACAAAGCAAGTTAGTATTTAACTGGCTGTGATTTTGATGGATCACTCGAATGGTGTGTTGCATGTTTGTTGGCCAGTGTTGTCGTCGTTGGCCGCTCGATGATGATTTGATTATCAGATGCCATTTGAATGTCGTCGCGTCGCCGTGACGCATCCGCCAAATGTTTTTTCCCCTCCTTGTATTTTGTTTTTTCTGTTTTTTTTTTTTGCACCGTGTGAATCAGAAACTGAAAGAATCATTCATGGGATGGAGAACTGGTTTGTTTGTTTCTTTTTTTTTTAAGATTGCAATGTAATGTGTGTGTGTGAGAGTGAGTAATATGTTTTTCTGCAGAATTGCAACAGTGTGGCAACGCTGTCGCGCATTTGCATGGCAACGGCAAAGCGAAAACAAATGCCAAAATAGTATGTCAGAATAACAACAACAAAGGCAACGGCAACACAGCTTTTAACTGCGACCACTTTCACCACAACAACAACAGCAAAGCGTATTGGCCGCTCACTTGCGAGCATGTTTGAGTGTGTATGTATGTGAGTTTGTATGTGTCAGGGGTGCCAGGCTAAGTAAATTGACTGTTCAACCCATTAAAACATTTGTGCGCACACAGCAAACACACATCTAATTATAATAAAAAATAATACTAAAACTTTCTTTGCTTGGCAACAACACAGAGGGCGCTTAACAGCTGTTGTCGTAGTACATTTGACACAGCACAAAGCTTTGAGTCAGGCTTTCTATGACAGACAGTCTGTGTCTTGCTGTTTCGCTCTCTCTCTCTGTATGTTGCAATAACTGAACGTGTGCGTGTATGTGTGTGCGCGTGGAGCTCAAGCTATAGACACACACATACATGAATGCAAACTTGCTCACGGCTCAAGTTGCTAGAACTCACATTCAAACACACACACACACACACAGTCGCGAACATTTACTGCGACTCACATGCGTCGCGTGTCGTTCGTTCACCTGCCGAGCTCTGAGAGCGCGCGTGCTTGCGAAGATTGAGAGAGAGAGTTCAGTTTGCAAAGAGAGACCGAACAAGTGTTTGTGTATGTGTGTGTGTGTGTGTGTATGAGTTCTTGGAGGCCAGCGAGCGAGCAGCGTGTGAGCAGCGCGTGTTTTTCCTTTATTTGGTTTCTTTTGCGCCGCGCAAAATGTTGTTGAATTATTGCACTTTGAATACTATATGTCTGTGTGTATGAGTGTGTGTCTCTGTCTTTGTGTGTATTGTTTATAAAATGCCCAACTAAGCTTTTCTTTATTCTATTTTTCTTTGCAGCTCTCGACGACGACAACAAATCAAGTAAATAAAAAAGGAAAAAACAAAATTTAAAAACCAAAACATCAGCAAGCTGGAAAATCCATCAACAACAATTGTGTTCAAAACCTAATAATATAATCATAATAATTATAATAATCGTGCGTGTAATTTGTGTGTGTTTGGTTAATTGGTTTTGCTTCTCCGTGAAATGTTTGTTCTCATGCAAAATGTGCACATCAGTACTTTCTATTAAAAACAACAACAACAACAGCAATTTAAGTAATAACCGCAAAAAGATCAACAACAACAACGGTAATAAACTCACGACCACAACAATAACTTAAGGAGAAATTATACAGAAGCTTTTTCGGCATCTGACGGCGGCGGCATTGACCAGCCAACATCATATTCACTCTCTCTCTCTCTCTTTCTCCCTCTCCTGAGAGGCTCACATTTCGTAGTGTGTGTGTGCCCAGTAAGAGAGTGAGAGCAAGAGCGTTCGCGAGCAAGAGCGAGAAAAGAAGAAAGTGTTGTGTTTGTTTTTGTTTTCGTTTTGGGCGCCAGTGCGCACACACACACAGGCAGGCACACGGATATACGCACATGTGTAGTGTGTGTGTAATGAATTTGCATTGTTCTTGCAATGAAACAGATATTATTGTAAAGCGAAGTGCGCGTGTGTGTGTAAATAAATGAAATGAAATGCGCAACGTCATCATTGTCAAAATTGCACCGAAATTGAAACACATATGAAGAAGAATAATAACAATAACAGCGGCAGCAGGAATGTAACGACGACAACAACAAGAACAACAACAGCAGCAACACCAATAACATAACCGTAACAGTAACCGTAACCGTAACAGCAACATAACATAGACATACACAACATTCAAAGCAAAAATCCAACAAAAGACTTAAAAAGTGTGTTCATTACTTTAAACAAAATAAGAAAACAACAAAAACAAAAAGAAAACGAGATCGAAGAAGGATAAAATACATACAATATATACATACATACATACATTAATGCGAAAAGAGGATAAGCAAACAAGTATTTGAGAAATCGAAGAGAAATCCAAAAAAAAAAATAATATAATATTTATATATATATATATATAAATTACATACGCGAACAAACAAAACAAAATCAGTTACCAAATTAACAACGACAAGAAAAAGAAAACCCCGATTAACTGCTGCAACAACGTTAATTTAATTTGTATTTTCATTACCAAAATTACCAACAAAAAAAAAAAGAAACAAAATCAAGAAAAGAAAAACTAAACATTTACCATTTATGATCAAATAAAACGCAATATACATACATAGAAATAGAAAGAGTTATATCTGGATTAACTGGATATATAGAAGTATATGTATGTACCTAACAATAGGTATACTACACATCGCAATTCATCATTATAAACATTAAACCAGCAGCAACAACAACAGCAGCCACATGTATAGATTGGAGGATACGAATAGCGGCGCCGTTATGGATAAGAACAAACAGAAATGTAAGTAATCGATTAAGGATATCACATTCAATACTTTCATAGCAAATAGCTTTTTGTGGGGCTATAACAAGACTTGATGCAATTCTTGCAAGCAGAAGTGCGTGCATTTCTTTTTCTAAAACAAAACTTCTAAGATCGTTCTTTTTTATTTCTATTGTAAAAGATATTGTGCTGAATATATTCCAATGCCCAGTTGAAGGAAATGAATTTAAGATTGTTTGCAAAAAAAAGAATGCAGAAATTTCATTCATTTCATATAAGTAATTGCTGTGGAATCCCTTTCATAGCAGTTAGCTTTTTGTTTGATACGTTGCCTCTTATTGGAATCATGAAGAAAGCAGGAATCTCATTCACTCATAAACGGCTGTGGAATACCTTTGCAAATAAATACTTTTATATCAGTCAGCTTTTTGTTCGGCACACCCCGCATTGTTTCCTATTGGAATCACTACGAATTGTGAATAGAGGAATGCTTTGCAAAAAAACAGATTGTTGCAAAGAAACTTACAAGAAAAAGGCATTAACAAGTTTTTTAATTCAATCTAAAAAGAAGCAACACTTATTGTGATTACATTGTCTAGTTTATTCTACTTTGCCCACAGCGACTGGCAATTGCTGCCTGCTTTGAGTTTTGTAGCACTCAGCTGTTGCTTAGCTGCACCTGTTGCTATCTCCCTCGTCGCTGTTATCGTTTTTCGTACCTTTTGCGATTTTGTTTTTTATTTTGGGTGGAGCTAAGTCGTGACTAAAGCGACAATATGACGCTTTTCCGTTGTTATAGTTGTTGTTGTTTTTGTTGATGTTATAATCTAGTGCATTTTTTCCACGAATTCCACAACACGATATCACATGGAGGCAGAGGAGGAAGGAAGGAAAGTCAAGAGAGGGGGACGAGGGGGCGCCGTCTGCCCGGCAATTTGTCAAGTGATTGTAAATTCTGAAACTGCGGCGACAACAATTGCAATCATTCATGGGTCATTCATGTGAGTCACTTACTTGCAGTGGGCGGAGGGGGAGGGTGGAGAGGGGCATTAAGGGTTACGCCGGATGTGTGGTGACAAGTGCCGTTAGTAATCCAGTTTTAGTGATAACATTCTTCAGTTTCCCACATTCGCATTCAGCATCGTAATATTACACACACACACACTTTCCCCTTTCTCCTCCTTCGTTGCCTCTGCGCATTTTTTGCCGCTGTGAAAATGTCGTCGAAACTATTTTTGGGCTCAGGCGGCGGTCGCTTGATAGAAACTCGGAAAGAATTTCAATCATAGCACAGCACACAGTAAAATTAGAAATTTGTCAATAAGTTTACAAAGTTGTTACAACATTTCCAAATGCAAATTTCTTTGCCCCAAAATACTTGGATCAACCCTCGTTATGTTTCCGATCGCAGACCAGAGCTTTGTCTAAAAATAAACAATTCACACAATTCCCTGCGCGAGAGAGAGAAAGAGCGAGAAAACAATCGAGTGCAAGAGGAAGATGGAGTCTTCCAAATTTGCAGTAATAACTGTAACTACTGCTTCGCTCTTCCCTTCATTCGTTCTCTGTCATTGCCTTCCCTTTCATTCCCTTCCCTTTAATTACCTTCCCTTTCATTCCCTTCCCTTTCCTTCCATTCCCTTCGCTTCCATTCCATTCCCTTGCGTCTTTGGGAATATGCAAGCAAGAAGTCTTCCACATTAGTCCCGCTCACTTTCCTCGACATCGTTGTGTTGTGGTGGTGACTGTAATTAAAATTAAATTAATTTCGCATTTCATTTACGCTCTCCTCGACTCGCTGAGGAACGAACAACTAGTCAAGGAATAGGAGGGAAATAAATAGGGAACTTTACAAGGGTTGGACTGATATATTAAATGTGTTACACTTGTTCCTCTTCACCTTTTGGCTTTTGTGGTCACAGGAGTAGAATAAAACAAATGAACCTTACTTCTATTTCATGCAATGGAAAATTGTTGATCATAACGAAGTTATCTGAATCGCAATCTCGATGGAAATTTCGCTTATCTGGAAAGCCTTGAAAATTCCATCACTTCAACGTGGAAAACATTTGGAAATGCCAATTGAATTTGGTAAAACAGCTGTGCAAAAATAAAAATAAGCAGCTGTTTTTTTTTTTTTTTGTTTGCAAACAAATTGATTTCAATTTCCAAATTCGAAACGTTTTAAAAGTAAATTTTAGCAAAGTTGCTTTTCTCTAAGTTTAATGTATATTTTAATCATATTTGATTTAAAAGCTTAATAATCTCTTAATATCTTGCAAAGCTTCTTTTTATAGCTTTAAAGATCTTAATATTTGTATATTGCCTAAATGACCTGCAAAGTTGATGCTTAAAGCTCTTTGAAATATATGCTTAAAGCTCTTTGAAATATATGCTTAAAGCTCTTTGAAATGTATGTTGAAAGCTCTTGGAAATGACTGCGATTTGCGAGTCACCAAATGCTCGCAAAAAGCTAATTAACGTGTTGAGCTTACTCGCTTATGAAGCTCATTTATACAGCTTTTATTGTAATGTGAATTTCAATTCGATCTTTTTATATTACCTAAACTACATAAAAAGTTGCGTTAATAATGTTTGAAATCTTTTTCAAATGAATTCTAATTGTAACTCACGCAACTCTTCATTAAAGGCTAATTAACACGTTGAGCTTAATCTCCTAGAAAGCTTATTTTATACAGCTTTAAAGCTTTTGACGTGTAGCTAATATAAATTCGATCTTTTTATAATAACTAAAATTGTGTTAGCTCGTTGAAATGGATGCGAATTTGGGAATCACAAGAACCTAACACATTGAGCTCATTTATATAGCTTGTAAAGCTTTAATTGTAAGGTAAATTTCAATTCGATTTTTTTTATTGCCTAAAGCACCCAAAAAAGTTGCGTTAAGTGATGCTAAAAGCTCTGTGAAATGGATGCTATTTGTGAATCACGCAAATTTTGCGTTAAGCAAAAGCTCGAAAAAAGAATAAATTTATCTATATGCTGTGCTCATGTTCTCTACCCCTGGCTGCTGTCTGGTGTTGTTGTTGTTGTTGTTAGCTTTGTGTCGATTTGGCAGCGGAAGAAGAAATGCAATGACAACAAGAAGACGAAGAAGAAGAAGAGGAAGAGAAATGCGATAAAAATGAACGTGGAACGACGCAGCAGCAGCAACGTACATATAAATAAAACAGACGTCGCGACTAACTTGACGATCGCTTGTCGACTTTGGGGCCACAAGCTAAAAACAAAAATTGACGCAGTTTGCGTTGAAATTTCACGCGACACAGATCGCGCGAGTAGTCAACGATATACATATATAAAATATATATATATATATATATATATATATATATATATATAGTATAGATTTAAACATATGTGGAACAATGGAAGTGCATCCCACAAACAAAAACAATAATTGATTAAAAAGCAGTTGGGCAAAAAAAAAAGAGAAAAGGAGCACAGGAAAAAAAACACTTCATAAAGCCGAGAAAAGGCATCACAGTTATTAAAGTTTAGTTCCGTTACGTTTCGTTCTGCTGTTTTGTGTTTCATTCCATTGCGTTCCATCTGAATGTAAAAGCAAAGAGAAGGAACACTATAAGAAGAGAGTCGTGAAAAGGCATCGTGTATTAAACACATTGAAGTTTAGTTCCGTTAAGTTTCGTTTATGCTGTTTTGTGTTCCATTCCATTACGTTCCATCTGAATGTGAAAGCAAAGAGAAGGAACACAATAAAAAGCAACTCTATAAGAAGAAAGTCGATAACAGTTATCGTTTATTAGGCAGATTTTTTAGTTGAGTTCCGTTACGTTTCGTTTTTGCTCTTTTGCGTTTCATTCCATTACGTTTCGTTCGATTCGGTTCGGTTCGCGGAATGTCGGCAACAGCAACTACTTTGCTCTACTGGCAATCACTAAACGGCGCCAGCCATGATCTTGATGATGATGATGCTGATGAGGATGATGTTAATAATGTTGCTTTAGCTTCAGCTTCAGCTGTGACCGGTTGCGATTGGCGGCAACAGCAGCGACCGTCTTACGCTCGCAACTGGAGTGCCACATGCAACACAACAACACAACCAGCTCATTATCATCTGCAGCTGCAACAGCCGCATTATTTGGCCCAGATCGGATGTCAGCATACGGTTAAGAATTTTGATGGCCACAAAGCTTCTTTCAAGCCAGCGACGATAATTAAACAGCAGCAGCAACAACAACATCAATACGATTGTAAGCTCAAATCCTTAAAAAAAGAAATCTTGAACTTATTGAAATACTTTTTGCTAGCTTTTCTAGTTTCTGAGATGAGTTAAAGCTTTGAAAATCAAATTTTTGATATTATAGTTTTTATGATTCCTCAAGATATATAGGAAATATTTTTGCCTGGCTAAAAATATCTACTTACGACGCGTCTTAGTTGCTTTGGCTGACTATTTGGTATAACAAATATACCAAATAATCAACTATGGTATATTTTCAATATAGTACTTTATCAATATACCAAAAAATACAGTGTTTGCAAAATAATTTTGCTGAAAATTTTAAATGCAGCACTATATTAATATACTAAGTATACCATTCGGTATATTTTTAGTGTCTGAGGTATATTTACGATGGTATGTTTAGAATGTAGTACTTTATCAGTATATCAAATATTGCACTCGGTATATTTTTAGTATTTTTGAGGCATATTTACGATGGCATGTTTAGAATTCTGCGATCATTTGGTATATGTTTAGTATTTTTGCTATGGTAGATTGGTATATTTTTAAAATTTCAGTGACATATTAACTATGCAGAATCTGAGTATTGAGTATTTTTTGAGGTATATTATTTTGGTATATTTTAAAATTGATACCGTTCTGTCTTGTGCCTTTATTGGCATTGGATAGCGAGTATTTCACTGTCGAGCACACTCGAGTGTAGCTTTTTTACTCAATGTAATATTGAAAATAGCTTTAAAGTGCCTTTTTTAGCATTTTTGCATTATAATACTTTAATATTATTTTACTAAATTGATTCTTATTCAATAATACAGCAATTTAAAGTTAAGCTAAATGCAAAAGTTAAATTAATCTTAAAAAAATGGGCAACCAAAGGAAGATTTCAACTTTAAAAATCTATCAATAAAATAACTTTCCATTTAAGCTTTGATTGAAAGCTTTTCATAAATTAAGTGTAAAGCTGTAGTTTAATGCACAAAATGTCGCCTTTTTTACCTATTGTTGATATATACATAGATGCTTCAGATAATTGTCGCTACTGCTGCTTCTTCTTCTACCTGCTGTCAGCGAAATTGCGAAATGCAATATCAGTTTCGCCAGCTGACCCAACGCCAACCCCCCCTTCACCCCCCTCTACCCTTTGGGCTATGCTATTTTTGTCTCGCAGCAAACCACAACACAAGAAAGGGAGAGAGAACTTGTCAAGTACTCACTATCGCTGTCTCTGTCGCTCAGTCTGCTGCCTGCATATTGTGTAATAATTGTCGTCCTCCTTCCTCGTCCCTGCTTCTCCCTTCATCTTCGCATTCTCAGCACAATGTCTAGAGGGTAAATTTAGACGTCGCAACTTATTTTTGGGATATGG
This sequence comes from Drosophila niveifrons, assembly GCA_035046325.1. Taxonomy (NCBI): domain Eukaryota; kingdom Metazoa; phylum Arthropoda; class Insecta; order Diptera; family Drosophilidae; genus Drosophila; species Drosophila niveifrons. Next base: position 5,016,471 of record JAWNOC010000020.1, read on the forward strand.
CAGCTTTTAGGTTTTTATTTTTTTGGTTGGCTGTTGGCAGCGTCGAGTCGCGGCCTCTCTCAGGTGCGACATTATCGCGTCAGGTGCTGCAGCAGAAGAAGAAGAAACCAACGGTCAATGAACCACACAAAGAAAGAAAGCAATAAACATAAATTATTCACTCACTAACATTACACACTCTCTTTTTGTTTTTGTCGCTCTCTTTTCTTGCAGTATCCGCTGGATATGGTTCCAGTGCCGGCGCCGTGGAAACATCGCAGGGCAGCGGGAGCGGGGGCAGACAGCGACATGCGCCGCTTTACGGTCGCTTTGTGGTCGAAGAGGATCTGCCTGCCACGCATCGTGATGTCATGCATCATGTAAGTAATAGTTGACAAAAAAAAAACCAACAGCAATCATTTAACATATATCTTACTCGCTCTCTCTCTTTCTCGCACACAGCACTCTAGTCCTTCGTCTTCGTCGGAGGTGCGCGCCATGCAAGCTCGCATTCCCGCACACTTTCGAGATCCGGCCCTGGCGCCATTGCGCAAGCTCAGCGTCGATCTGATAAAGACCTACAAGCACATCAACGAGGTAAGCACTTTTCAACCACCACCCCCCCTTCTTACTCACGCGCTGCCTTGGCAACTCTTCAGTAATTGCCAACGGCGCGTGCCTTGTCGCCTTCCTCTCTCTCTCTGTCTCTCTCTATCCTTGACCCGCCGCTCTCTTCAACTTGGCATGCACGCAACTGACAACACATATAAACTGCCAAGTTCCTAGTTGTCGTGTCAGGAAATCATAGAAAAGCACATACAAACATTAAAAGTCACACTTCTCGCTCGCTCTCTTTACCTAACCGAACTTCTTGGCGTGCATCTTTTTTTTCTTTGCTATTTGCGCTCTCTTAATTAATGTAGGCTGCGCTTAAGCAAATCGAAAGAAGAGAGCACTCGTGCAAAGCTTCATTCGATCAAGCTGTGCTTAGTTGCGCTCTCTTAAGACTTGAATTTGTTTTCACTTGTTACGACTGTGTTTATGCGGCATAAATTAAGAGCAAGAAGAAAAACAAGCAAATCAAATCAAAATGAACTCAAATCGAAGACCGTAGAGAGAGTAAAATGCATAAATGTATAATGCATGAAGCAAAGACAGCAGTCACAACAACAACAACAACAGCAAAATATACAACGTGCAAATGTGTTGTGTCTATTGAGGTTAGAGTGAAAGTCGATTCGCATCGAATCGAATCGTGTTGTGTTGTTTTGTATTGCTGCTGCTGATGCTGCTAATGAAGGTAACACCTTGGCACGCTGCTAATAACAATCATCATTATCAACATCAGTGATTAATTGGCCAACAAATTGTTGCACAAGAAAAGGGAGAAGAGCTAAGAAGAAGAAAAAGCAGCAGCAGAACCAAACCCAAAGCACACTTGAGCTGAGCCCTGCTGCAGCTTCGCTTTACTTGTTACATTGTTCATATGTATATACATATGTATGTGTGTGTGGCCTTTTCACAGCCTTATCAAGGCATATGCAGACATCGCAGCATTGTATGCTACACTTTTCAGAGAGTAAGAGTGAGAACAACACAAAGAGTGCGCACATATCATGGCGATTAACTGTGACGTCGCTGCCCCGAGCTCAGAATATATACGTCATTGCCAGGCAACAGCAGCAGTCGCAGTCGCAGTTGTGTCGGCAGCGCAGTGCAGACAAAATGAAGACAGTGGCTGCGGCTGCAGCTGCGACGACGTCGGCGGCGACGGCGACAGCGGCAGCGGCAGTTGTGACGCCGGCATACACCCATTTTCGAGCATTGCTCTCGCGCTCCACATGATTATTTCTACAACAAGAACAACACACCGACACACACACACACACAAGCTCACGCAGTCAGCCCCCAAAAATGGGCATAGCAAGCAAGCTAAACAGTTGTGCAGCCTTCTTTTAGGCGTTGTTGAAACTCGTTCTCTTTCACTCTCTCGCTATGGGGATTTACACCAACGTTGTGCTCTGCTGCGCTGCAAAGCGCGCTCGCGCTCTCAGTGACGCGCTCCGTCGCTGTCGCTGTCTCTGTCGATGGGCATATGCAGCGCAGCGCGCTCTTTCGCACCGACGCTCTCATGCGGCGTTAGCAACAACGTTTTTTTTTTGTGCCAAGCGGCAGCAGCCAGCTGCATATCAAATTTTTCGCCAAACCAATGAGCAGGTTGTTGGCCAGCAGAATGACGGGAAGGGGAGGGGAGAGAGAGAGAGAGGAATGTGTAGGGCGAGGGCCGAGATAAGGGCAGCGTTTGGGCGTGTGTGTGTGATCAGCATAAAAATAAGAAGCACAAACTTAAATTATTTGAAATCAAATACGAAGCAGACACAACGCAATTGATTAAGAAAAAAACAATGTAAATATAAAAATGTGTGTGTGTGTGTAGGGTGAATTACTTATATGCTAATGCAACAGCTAACAGCTTTAATGCGAGCTGTTGTGCTAACAGTAGTGTAGACTGTTAACAGTGGTGTAGGCTGTTAACAGCGAAGTAGACTGTTAACAGTGGTGTATACTGTTAACAGAGAAGTAGACTGTTAACAGTCCTTGAGCAAACTATCGATAGGCGCACGTTAAATTCAATTGTGCTTAAAATGTAATCCGACTGTCAATTTCTTAAAATATGTAAATTGTTTTTTAGTTTTCCCCAAGTCGAATATGAATATTATTAACGCAACGCGCATTTTGTATTTTACACTTGTTAAGGTTTATTATGCGAAGAAGAAGCGTCGTGCTCAGCAGACACAAGGCGAGGATGATTCGTCGAATAAAAAGGAGCGTAAATTATATAACGACGGCTATGATGACGATAATCACGATTATATAATCAAGAATGGCGAAAAGTTTTTGGATCGCTACGAGATTGATTCATTGATTGGTAAGTAATATGAATTTATTATCGATAGTAGGTATCGATATACAATTGAATTCTTATCGTATTTGAATAGGCAAGGGCAGCTTTGGTCAGGTGGTCAAGGCCTACGATCATGAGGAGCAATGCCAGGTGGCAATCAAGATAATTAAAAATAAGAAACCGTTCCTAAATCAGGCACAAATCGAAGTCAAGCTGCTCGAGATGATGAATCGTGCGGATGCTGAAAACAAATACTATATCGGTGAGTAGACATTGAGATTGCGATCAGTTTGATCAGAATTTAACCCAAATGTTTCTCTCGTTTTTCGTTTTTTTCTATAGTCAAGCTCAAGCGTCATTTTATGTGGCGCAATCATCTGTGCCTCGTCTTCGAGCTGCTGTCGTACAATCTGTACGATCTGCTAAGGAACACAAATTTCCGTGGCGTCTCGCTGAACCTCACGCGCAAATTTGCGCAGCAACTGTGCACGGCTCTTTTGTTCCTGAGCACCCCCGAACTGAACATAATACACTGTGATCTGAAGCCCGAGAACATATTGCTCTGCAATCCCAAGCGATCGGCCATCAAAATTGTTGACTTTGGCAGTTCGTGTCAATTGGGCCAGCGCGTAAGTCCTCCAAAATCCACAATTTTTGCATCTTTTCAAAATCCAAAGTTATCAGAGGAGTATTATTAGAGGTCGAGAACAATCGATAACACTATCAAGACTATCGATGGCGCCAACTATCGATAGTTCTCTACATCTAGTGTAGTATATTCCATTAGCTTGAGCATTTCAATGGGGAAGTTAACGATTTGAGAATCGCAAAGAAGAGCTATGATGTCTATTATTGAAAGTCCTTAACTAAATTATCGATACGCTACGCAGCTTGTTAATTTGCGAAATGTGGATGATGAACGAAATAAATTATATGCAAAAAAGTTATATATATTTCGCAAGTTACACAAAAATTTAGAGTGACCGTATTTAACTACGTTTTTGTGCCTAAATTTGGCACACTGCTAAAAAACGCACGATTTTGCTTATCTTGGAACAGCGCTTAAACGAATTAAATGAACTGCAAAAGTTCCAAATAAATTTAGTTGCCGTTTTTGACATGGAAATGGTAAAAATTAAAACTGCATGGTCACACCGCAAAACAAATGCACTTTCGCTTATCTGAAAACATTGATTATATTGTAAGAATTGATTATTGATTAATGTTACTAACCTAACCTCTCTTTATATCATCTGCTCACCACTTATAGATCTATCAATACATCCAGTCGCGCTTCTATCGCTCCCCAGAAGTCCTGCTAGGCATACAGTATGATCTGGCGATCGATATGTGGTCCCTCGGCTGCATTCTGGTCGAGATGCACACTGGTGAGCCGCTCTTCTCCGGCTGCAATGAGTTCGATCAGATGAACAAGATCGTCGAGGTGCTCGGCATGCCGCCCAAATATCTGCTGGATCAGGCGCACAAGACGCGCAAGTTCTTTGACAAGATTGTCACCGACGGCTCCTATGTGCTAAAGAAAACGCTCAATGGTCGCAAATATAAGCCGCCCGGTTCCCGCAAGCTCCATGACATACTCGGCGTGGAGACGGGCGGACCGTCGGGACGGCGCTTGGATGAGCCCGGGCATTCGGTGGGGGATTATCTGAAGTTTAAGGATCTGATATTGCGCATGCTGGACTTTGATCCAAAGACGCGGGTCACACCATATTATGCCTTGCAACACAACTTCTTTAAGCGCACCACGGACGAGGCGACAAACACGAGCGGAGCGGGCGCCAATGCAGCGAATGCCGGCGCCGGTGGCAGCGCTGGTTCATCCGCCGGTGGAGGTGGTGGCGGAGGTTCCACTGGAGGTGGCACAGGAGGCGGGGGAGGAGGCGGAGGTGGAGCAGCGAGTGCAAGTGGCGGATCAACGTCGAGTGCTGTGCTCGGTGGTCTGGGCGCCAGCAGCAGTAGCAGCAGCAGCGTTGTCTCTGCCAGCGTCGCAGCTGGCGTCGGCGGCGCAGCTGGCAACACAACACAAGCACAGCAGCAGCAGCAACAACAACAGTTGATGTCCAGCAGCGGCAGCGGCGCCGCCTTGGATCCTCAATGTCTAGGTGAGTAACACACACTCTATCTGTCTCTTTTTTTCACTCTCCCCTTTGCTCAAACTTTAAGAGAGTGCTCTATTGCCCACTCGCTCTTGCTCTTGCTGCTTTTTTTTTTGTAGAGTAGTTCATTGTGTAGCCGCCATGTTTTTTTTTTGTTTTGTTTTTGATTTCGTAGTGTATCACTTTTGTTTTTTCTTTGCAATATTCTTCACATATTTCATTTCTTAGCTTATTGAACGTGTTTATCTTTTGTTACGATCAGGTCAGAAACTTAGAGACCCAGTTAAAAATCAAAATGATGCCCTTTCTACTCCTTTCTTCATATTAATTATTTGCATGACAATAATACAAAAATATTGTATATCACAATTCAATTCATTTGTTTGTATGTATGTGTGTGTGTGTATCGAATTAATAAACAAATTGGTTTAAAAACAACATCAAAAATTATGAAACAAAAATTCTTATTATTTAACTGACAAATTTGTAAAAAAAAAAATCAAGAAAAATCTAAAAATTGTACAAGTATTTTATTATTATTAATTACGTTTATGATTTCAATGAATATCGATTAATTTGCACTTTTTTGAACTATTTTTATATTGAAAAAATATATTATATTATTATTAAATACAAATAAGCATAATATTATTGTACGTGTGTTTAGTTCGTTGCTTAGCGGTAGTTTTCCTCTCTCTCTCAGCCAAAAAAAAAAAACACATTGTGTTGTCAAACGTAGCTTTTATTGTTTTACTATTACAAAAAAAAAAAAAAACAAATGCAATTATCAAGACAAAAAAAAGCAAACATTGCAAGGATATAATGTAAGCACTAATTTATGCTCCAATCGTATGTTCTCTCTTTTTTTGTATCTTGTTAAAACAAAACAAATAAAATATGCGTACACAAAATCAAATCGAATCAAATATCAAATGCAATTACAATAACGATAAAAGATGAGCGCCGATGACCAGCCGCGGCAACGAGTGCGAGTGCGAATGCGACAGCAACAACAGCTTCTACAACTTCAGCAACAGCAGCAGCAAAGACAATGGCGAATTAGTCGATAAGAAGCAGGAGAAGCGGAAGGAGGAGAAGGGAATTACAGCCAGCAGGCAGCATTGGCAACTGGCATATTAACATTAACAGACGCTGTTAAGGGCTAGTATGTTATCGCTCTGTAAATAGCCAGAGGCTACCCAGCCACCCATCACAATTGTTTTCCTAATGTGTGGCGCGCGTTTAAATCACGTTCGTTCGTCTTTTTTTGTGTTTTTTTTTTTGTATTATTAATATACATACACGATATATAAGATATATATATATATACAAATATATAAAAATAAATTATTTTTTTGCACTTAGCAGTACAGTTAAAGTATAAAGTTGGTATAAACAATCGAATGTTAGAAGCAAAGCAAGTTTCATGTGTTTTGATTTACATTTTATTTATTGTATTTTTTTCTGATTTTAAACGCATTTTTTTTTTTAAATGAAATGACGCTAACGGCTAAGCATTTAATTGTAAGCAATTAGGGCCATAGTATTGTACAATTAAGCAACTTAAAGAATAAAAATTAAAAAAAAAAAACGAAAATGAAAGATAAAAATCGCAAAAAAAAAACAAGAAAATGAAAATAACTGTTAAAAGTATAAGCGAGAGGAATCCTTAAAAACCACTTTCTTAATGACTGCCATACATATGTGTATGTATTCCACACACATTCACATTCAAAAATATATATATATATATAATAAGTGTAACGATAACGATTACGATAACAGCGACAGTACAGCAGATTACATATGTATGTGTGAACATAGGGATTGCAATAGTATGCAACGCATAATAGATGTACTCTCTCTCCTTATGAATGAAAATATCTATGAAGAAACTGTAATTTACTCACACACACGCATTCTCTCCATCTCCTTGTCTCAAAACATTAGTGTTTGTCTGCTCTTTTGGTTGTTTACACTCACACACAGACACAGGACATCTCTTTGTCTCTCTCTTTCTTTCTGTCTGTCCGCAAGCAACGGTCTCAATAATGGCGTCGCTTGTTGACCAATTTCTTTCTCAGTTATTTTGTTCCATGTTTTGTACTGGAAACGTTTAAGCGACGCTACTTCCAATGGCAATAAACTTACGTTTATATCACAGTTTAACATACAAAATATTGCTGTCAAAATCAAACCAAATCCAAACCAAAAACAAAATGGTTGTTAATGTGTTAAGCGAATCGATCAGATCATTTTTATTTTGTTGTGTGAATTTAGGCGCCGCTTTTTGTGATATTCCCGCTCACTAAACAGCTTCGATCGCTCTCTCTCTTTCTTCTTTAAATCTACTTTGCCTCACACACACGCTGAGAGAGGAAGCGTGAAGTTCGCTCAGAGAGCGAGAGAGCGTTCGTTCACTACCACAGAGAGAGCTTTCGTTCACTTCGCTCAGAGTTAGACAACACACATGTGTACATATACAGTTACATGAAGAGTGCAACCCCAAAATTTCCCCCTCCCCCTCCCACATAAACATTCGTCGCATACGTAAAACCAGGAACATGAGAGATCCCATTTTGAAACGAACAATTTGCGCTTAATTATTTTATGGTAAAAGCAATGTTAAGTAACAGAGCTGTGCGACTGTTAACTAACAGCTCCGTTAACAGCTAAAAACACACATCAAGTTTTTATCGAACCGAACGAAATGAAGTGAAAATGCAAGGAATGCGGCGATCGAAAGCGATCGATAAAAAAATATGCAAAAAACCAAAAAAAAAAAAAAATCTAAACACAAATCATAGTTTTAGGCATGTAAAAATAGCAAAAATTAATGAATATACAACAACAAATAAAACCTAAGTTAAAAAAACAAAATCAGCAAAAACGAAATAAATAATTGAAGCAAAGAGACAAAGAAACCAAAAAAGTTTAGCATTTAAAAATCGATAAAGCAAAAACAAAAGCAAACAAAAAGAACATGAAAATGAAGAACAAGAAAAACTTAAATCAGTACTAAACGAAAACTTTAGCATTTAACAAATAAAAACACACACACAGCCATATACATACATACCCATATATATACATACATACGTACATACACACACACATATGTGCATATGTATGTAAGTAGGAGTATGCGTATATCAATATGCGCGATATCGAATCGATAACGAACAGAAAATCAATTAATTTACTAGGAGGCACAAGGACACAACAAAAGACACACACACAGACGAGGAATATGCATATGTATATGTGTTTAAATAATTCAAACAATTTAGTGGTAGACCGAGAAAACAAGAATTCAAGAATTTAACAAACAACAACAACAACCAGAAACGAGAAACGAAAAGAAAATAATATATAATTAATTCAACTTGCTAAAAGAGTTATGTAATATATTTAAAGAGTAAACAAAAGCAAAACAAGTGTTACAAGTTTAAGTTCATTACACACACACACACACACACACACACACACACACACACACACAATCACAGACACAGTTGAGTTGGGGGGAAAAAAGACAAACTAATAAAAAGAATTCGAGCAAACATTTAGATTTAGGCAAAAATGAAGAATACCAAAAAATAAGAAGAACAAAAACGAAGAAACAAAAAATGCATATTTAGAAACGGAATCACGCAGCAAAATTAAACCAAAAAACAAAAGCGAAGGGTTAATAAAAACGAAACAAAGCATTAAAAAGAAAACAAAATAAAAAAAACAATTAACAGGCGTCGCCTTAGCGTATGCAGCTAACATTGCAAACATTTCAAAGCAAAATTAACAGCGCATTAACAGAAGCGAGAGCAAGCGAGATCAAAAGAGCGTCGCAAGCAAGATGTCTGCCTCGCAATCAATATGGCGGCCTACCGTAAACATGTCTCTTGATTAGCACACACAAACACACACACACACACATAAACACTCACACGCATACGCAGAGTATGCATGTATGTACATACATAGGCATGCATAAACGAAAGGAAACGAGAGAAAAAAAGCATTCATATTTTTTGCGGCAAAACAAAAACGAAATTTACATACATACATACATACATAGCTATGAGCGTTAAACAAAACAGTATTTCGAGTAAACAAATACAACAAAAACAAATTCAAAACCCAAAGAACATAACGAAAGAAGAACGATAAAATATGAAATGAAATGCATTTAGTTGTTTAGAAATGTAACGATAACGAAAACAACAACAAAACCAATTCACTCACAGACACACACAAACACACAACACATGCATACACTCTCACGCATATGTGGCATTTATATAAATATAAAGAAAAGAAAAAAAAATTAACATAATAAAGCTGATGGTTTAAGTTTAATAAGTACGAAATAATTGAAAACAAAAAACGATTACTAATAATAAGTTAAAAACCAAGAAAAACAATTCAAACTGAAAACAAAACAAAACAACAAAAAAAAACAAAAACAGAAAACAAAAAAAAAACTAAAGCAAAAAATTACCAAAACAAAAAAAAAGCGAAAAACCCTTCAATAAAAACTTATGATATAATCAACAAAAAAAAAAGTAAATACAAGAAGTTAGAGGGCGACAACAATATGGCGCTGTTAAGCTTTCGCTGTTATGCAAACGATTAACAGTTTAACATTTACATTTTACAGGTCTGTTGCTGCATCACTCTAACAACAACAACAACACAACGACGGCGAATGCCATGAACTTTTCGGCTCTCAGTCTGCAGGCGCAGCCAACGACGGCGGCGGCAGCAGCAGCAGCGACAAACATCATCCACCACACCAACAGCAACAACAACAATAACAGTCTGAATAGCTTAAATCATAGCAGCAACAACAACAGCCGGCGAAACATGTACATGAACAACAGTTTCCCGCATGCCATGGACTGCGATCCACCACCGCATGCTCAGCAAATGCCGCCGCCACCGCTGCCGCCAGCTTCGGCTGCGGCCATGGCAGCGGCAGCGCTGCGACTCGGCCAGCCGCCATTCGGACGCATGCGCGGCGTCGGCGTTGGCGTCGGCGCACATCAAAACTTTAGCACGATCAAGCATAATGGGGCAGCGGCGCCGTTGCTGCTGCCATCGCTGCCACCACCCGCCGCCCATCAACAGCATGCTCATCAGTTGCATCATCAGTCGCTGCAGCCGCAGCTGCAGCATCACAGCTATGCGCCGGCATCGCTGCCTCTCGATCTGATGCATCACTATGGCAGCATGTCGGCAGCGACGTCACACCTCATGATGACCGATTCGAGTGTTATTAGCGCCTCGGCTGCCGGCGGCATTCCGGCTGCTGGCTCGGTTGCTGGTGGTCCCGCTTCCTCCTATACGGCGCTGCTCTATCATCCGCAGCCACAGCTGGCACCGCTGCCCCTGCCACTGCCGACGGCAGCGTCGGCGTCGTCGCCAGCATCACTGCCCGCGTCGGCAGCCACGCCGAGCAGCAGCAGTGTCGGCACTTCAGTTGGCAGCGCCGGCGGCGGCGTCACCGGCGCAAGCAGCGACGCGTCATCGTCGTCGCCCATGGTGGGCGTATGTGTTCAACAAAATCCTGTAGTTATACATTAGCGTTACCTGCCAGCCGTCTCTACTACATATATATATATATACATATATATATACTATGCATAATTTAATTCTTATTTTATTGCAAATTTTTTTTTTTTTTGTTCTGTTTTTATTTTCCGTTTTCTTTATACTGTCGATCGTCTCTGGCAAACGCACAAGAGAGCAGCAAGCACACGCACACATGCATACATATGAGCTGTTGTGTGCGTGTGTGTTTAAGCTCTTTGCGTTCTCGTCAGCAAACACCGCCATGATACAATTAGTCGAAGATAGTCTATTCGGCAAAAGCTTTCGTCAGTGCGTGAGAAAGGTTTCGTCAGAGAAAGGTTGTCTGCGGACGAATTTTTTGTTGAATTAACCCTTATGCAAAATGTTATTTTGCAATGTATGCCGTAGATACGGATAGAATTCGAATGTAGAGAATTATAACATATATCTTAAGTTATATTCATAAACAATTTACATAAAAAAAAAAAAAAATGTCAAAGAGACATTAATATCAGCTTCTAAATATGTAAATATTGATTGCATCATCTAAGGGTTAATGCACAAATTAATTCTCGTCTCGCTCACACTACTACGCTGAGCCCCTTTCACTCGCATTTATTGTTATGATTATAGAAGGACAGCTTTTGCCGACGAGACTACCATGTATTATTGTATCATGAACACCGCTATTTATTGCACATCCATACACACACACACACACATACACGTACAGATCTAGCTAGCAAAAATTTACACAGTCACACTCATTCACACACACACACAAACAAACATATAAGCATCGGTTTATTTAAGTCGCACTCATAACGCAGCCGTCTCGCTCGCACTCACAGCCACACACACGACGTGCATCGCGCTCAAGTTTTTTTTTTATGATTATTATTTTTACCTAGTTTTAATGAACGTAAAGTTATGCTGTAAGTGTAATATTAACGATCTACTTTTACTTACTACTAAATCAAAAGTAAATTTTATTTAATTTTTAATTTAAATTATGTAATTTTATTTGAAAGAACGCGTAGTAGTTGTAAAATGAAAACAAATTTTGCTTAATTTAAGCGAGAAAAAAAAAACAAACACGAGAAATCAGTATTATTTTTTGTTTATTGTTGTCTCGTGCTGCGTGCGTGCGTGATTTAAATGAGCACCTGTGCACGATAATGTTTCTGCAGCTTATTGGCCTTGGTGCCCAGCTGCATTTGCCATTTGGACTGCACGCGCTTCATCAGATGAATGTCCTTCGCCTTGCGCGCCGCCGCCTGCTGCTGCGTCTGCGTCCAGCCGAGCGCACGATACTCGCTCAGCACACGATGCAGCTTCCGATCGGATTTCTTAAGCACGACAGCGCGTTCGGGATGCAGTCGCTGTTTGTAATAGCGCAGCAGTGAACGATGCCCAATTACGGCGCCAGAGGGCAGCACCAGTTGATACTCGTCGCCATCTAGCAGCTCGGGTACAACCTCTTCATCGATATCCATGCCTTCTTTCTGCGCATGCAAGAGAGCGAGATGGCATTAGTTGCATTTCATTGTTATCGATTGGCAAGCTGCCAATACAATACTTACGTTATCGGGATAACTGCTGCTGTAGTCATAGTATTCGGCGTACTCGGCCAGAGCGACGCCTTCGTGCAACATTTGGCAGTGACCCTTGTCCAGCATGTGCTTGCGCACAGCGTCCAGGGAATAGAAGGTTTTGCCGCGATCATTGCACCACAGGCAGATAAAATAGTTGGCCACCTTTTCGCCCAGATAGTAGATCAAGCCCTCCATATCTGTGCAGTACTCGGCGTCGGGAATGAAGAAAGAATGTGCCACCGACATGTGCTTGAGGTTCGCCACCAGATCCTCGCTTTGCTCTGCGCAAAACAAGCAATCGCGTTCGCTCAGCGGATTCTCGGCAATCTTATCCCATTCATCTGAATCGACCTGCAAAACAATGTGTAATGTGAGTGTCATGCCAATTAGCAAACTGTCATGCTGCAAAAGCTTACCTCTTCCTCTTCAATATCCTCAAAGTCGGCATCGTCATCAGCATCTTCATCGATTTGCATTGCGCGCTCTGCGAACGCAAAGCGACCTTTTCCAGCTGCAGCCGCCGCCAGTGCAGGATGTGGGCGTGGCTCAACGCGACTTTTTACGCATAAAGCTGGCGACGACGACGACGATTGCGGCTCAGTTTCAACGAAGCGTGCCAGAGCATCTTTATGCTTTTTGCTATTGAGGTGATTGTCGTGTGCCTTTTGGTTGCCAAATTGTTTGCGACAGGCTGTGCAATAGATGCTCATCTGTTGCTCCTCGATTGCCGTCTCTGTCGCACTGCGGGCGGTCAGCACACGCTGCTGGAACTCCTCGGCTGCCACTGGTGGCAACTGCGCCACGCGCCTCTTTAGGTTGTAACGGTGCCAATCGGTTTTGTAGTGTTCCCGCTGTATTTCGGCATTGGCGAAGCGAGCATCGCAATTGATGCACGTAAAATGCGACATTGTTATGCTCTGGTAATGTTTTTTTTGTGCTACAAGTGTTTTGGAATTTCACAACGAGTTTATGATTAACTGAAAAACAACAATGAGTGCCCCACGTTCCTAATGCACAGGGTGCCTCGTATTTTAGCAACTTCAAAATGCACTAAATTACGTGCGGGAATATACTGCCAAGTTTGTTGGTATTCTAGTTGCCTTATATTCAGTTTTTAAAATACAGGCATTTTTATTTGAATTGTTTCATGCTAGGTTTATAATAGTTTTAATATTACACTTACAACATTTATTGCATTAATAAAAAAAATATATATATATAAACCATCGTCTGCTTGCATCTAGAAAACAGTTCACTGTGCAAAGCTGGTTGCTTTGCCACAGCATTTTTGTTGGAGTATATTTTCAAAATGAGAGCCTACGGTCACACCACAACTCAGGAATAGTTCAAACAGCAATTTATTTGTAATGAATAAAAGACTGTGCTGACGTTTTCGTACATGAGGCCATGCAGTGAGTACGCATAAATGGTTGCAACACCAATATGTTAAATGTATCATCCCAAAGGCGTTCCCGTGCGAGCAGCACGAGCAGTGGCCGCGTCTCTCACAGCCAGACGCCGAATCAACAACAGCAACAACACAACCACCACCAACAACAACAACAACAACAGCAGCAGCAGCAGCAACAACAACAACAGCCGCTTGAGGCACTTAAGATAATCGTAATACACCCGGGATCGCAGTATTTGCGCATAGGACGAGCAGCTGACCTCAATCCGCTGACGCTGCTGCATGCCGTCGCCTATAGATGCCACAACAACAGCGATGCCGATGCTGCACTGCAGCCGCATCATGATCCATTGCTGCCGTCGCTGGACAATGCAACAAATGCGGGCGGCAGCAAACTACAGACGGAGTTCGAGGAGCAACGTCTGGCCGTCTCCCGAATGCTGCAGCATTGCATTGTGGACGAACAGAATCGTCTGCGAGTGGCGACGCCGCCGCAGCAGTTGGCGCACTTTAATCGCAGCAGCATCGCGGAGCAAGTGACGCCATCTGAGGCTGAGGCTGATGGTAACAACGATGCTGGCAATGCCAGCGTGTTGTACGATGAGCAAATACTGCGACTAACTGCTGCCGAGGCACGCAACTATGACATCCACTTTCCCATACAGCGAGGCGAGTTGAATGTGCACCCGGGACGCGGTGGATCGTTGCAGGCGACGCTGTCGCATGTGGAGCGCATCTGGACGCATGCCCTGGAGCAGCGACTGGGCATTGCGAGACGTGATCTGACCACACACAGCGCTGTGCTCGTGGTCAATGATGTCTATGTGCGACGCCATCTGCGGGAGCAAATGACGCTGCTGCTGCAACGCATGGGATTCCAGCGTTGCTTCCTCGTCCAGGACAGCGTTGCGTCCACGTATGGCGCCGGCCTTGGCTACGGTTGTGTAGTGGATATTGGCGCACAAAAGACATCGATTGCCTGCATCGAGGATGGCATCTCGCAGCTGGATGCGCGTGTTCGTCTCAATTATGGCGGTGGCGACATCGATCAGGTGCTCTTGATGCTGTTGCGCAAATGCGGATTCCCGTATCGTGAGTGCAGCGTCGAGACAAGCTATGCGGATGCCCATTTGCTCGATGAGCTGAAGCAACGCTTCTGTCATCTGCATGCGAACATTTGCGGTGCCCAGGAGCAGCAGTTTACGCTGCGCAGCGAGGCGGGCAAATGGCTGCGTTACACGCTGCAGCTGGGCGATGAGGTGATCATGGCACCGCTGTCGCTCTTTCACACCGAGCTGCTCAACATCACCGGCAAGACGAGAGCGGTGCACACACAACAATCGGCACAGGAGCAATACGATTGCGAGGATTGCTTCGATGGCGAGTATCTGAAGGAAACCGGACGTCGCAATGGCGTCCGAGCTGGCGATCTTAGTCTGCTGCCTGTGAAGAGTGGACCACAGCAACAGCAGCAGCTGCCCAACATTATTACGGCCGATGATGATGATATGCTCATTGTTGTTGATCAGGATGACACCACAGTTAGCAGCAACAGCAACTCGCAGCAGCAGCAACAACAACACCAGCAGCAACAACAATTGCAGTCCAAGTCGAGCAACTCTTGGTTCTATAATGTGGGTGGCCAAGTGGTGCCCTTGGATCAGGCGGTGATCCGTGCTATTGGCCGTTGCCCCAGCTACGAGACGCGTCGCAAAATGTTCGGCGCCATTCTGCTCGTCGGCAGCAGCGCCAAGCTGCGCGGCCTTGCCGCCTGGCTGGAGCAGCGGATCAGCCAACAGGTGCCGCCGGGCGTTGAGGTCAATGTCTTCACCAAGGGCATGGATGTGGGCATGGTGGCGTGGAAGGGTGCGGCCATAATGTCGGTGCTGGAGAGCGCACGTGAATTGTGGATCTCGCAGCGCGAATGGCAGCGCTATGGACTGCGGATTCTGCGCGAACGATCGCCGTTCTTGTGGTGACACTGCCAGCTAATTAAGTATTTTTGTATGTCTCTTATCGAATATGCGTAGCAAATGATGAATATGTGAGTTGTACATTGCACATACATACGTTATCTAGTAAACTCCCAATCACTTTCCATTTTAATCTGTACTTGCGATAAGATATAGTCGGAACTAAATTTAGCTCATTCAAAACAAGCGCCATTTCGATAATTGTTGCAGATCAAGCAATCGATAGCATAAGCGCAGCTTTGAAAACAAGCCCAGTGGCGCCATCTATTTAAGCAATCGATAATGTAAGCAAAGCTCACGGAAGAACGCTTATCGATATATCGAACATTGCTGTTGTCATCGATGTGCCTCCACCTCTATCGAACAGATAAAGTGAAAACAACGCACATACTTACATGTTTGTATGTAAATTTGTATTTATAAAAAAGTGATAACAATTGCAAAAACGAAGACACAAAAATAATAATAATAAAAAAAAAGCAGATACTTAAGCCAAATAGGTGGGCGCACTAGAGCCCATGTAGTGATAAAGATCGCCCAAAGTGGAGCGGACTAGTTTCGCTTTTATGGTTGGCCTGTTCAAGCGTTTGTAGGCCTCAAAGCGATGGCAGCCACCGAAGCTGAAGTAATAGTTGCCGCCGTTGCTACCCGTTATCCACAAGATGTCAACCGGTGGCACATCCTCCTCTCCCGCCTCCGCCTGCACGAATTAATAGACGACAATTAATTGAAGAAAGAGAGAGTGGCGCAAAAGTGAAAAGCGCACGCACCTTGATGGTGTCCATAAGTGATTGCACTTTCAGCTCATCGAGTACAGAGGGAATGGGTCGCTTGATCACCTCCATGGGCACATTGTGTACTTCGGCAATGCCAGCGGAGTGTACTGAGGTCTCCATTCCTGTGTGTGGTGTGCTCTTCTCCTCTTCTCCTGTCATCATGGTGAGTGTGCAAATCGAAATAGCAATAGTAATTAGTAAGTTGTAGTTGTGAAATGAGCCAATGTTGGGAAATTCCATTGGCACGCATTGAATGTGGTAAAATTGTAACTGCTATTGTGTGGCGTTGCCACCCTTCTTACTCTTGTTGTTTGTTGTTGCTGCCCGCGTTGTGGTTGCGGTTGCTGTTGATTGTGGGTGGCGATGTAGGAGAATACAAGGAGCTGCTGAGCTGCGTCTGCTCGATTGCAATATGAAATGCCTAATGAAGCTCATGACGGGCCAAAGAGCTGCCAAAGTCGACGACGCGTTCAAACTTGTTTTTATGTGTAGCTTGTATTTTACCGCTATGTATTTATTTGCATCTACATATGTATGTGTGTGTGCGTATGTACAATGTTTTGTTGCACTGTACGGCGTACTTGTTTGTTTTCTTTTGGTTTTTATATGTATGCGTTGATATGTAGTACTTTTGTTATTTTTTTTGCTTTTTGCATAATCAACAATCTTGTCGGACCCCAGGGCCCCGCCTTAGTGCAGCCACTTATAAACAAACACAAAGGCAACAGGCACAGGCAGGCAAAAAAAAAAAAACAAAACAAGATAAAAGTAAATGAAAACGAAATTCTAATTCAGTACTATGTTCTTTACCTAGGCTTGGTTTCCACTCACACACACACACACATACATTCGTGTAATCTAGCTACCTGACACACACACACACACACAAAGACAAGTGCGAGGCACTTTGAGCATTTTGATTAGCTTGGCGCGACACCCTGCGAAGCATTTGTTGTTGTTATTATTGCTGCTGCTGTTATCACAAGATAATACTTGCAGTATAAACACAAGGTAATGGTGCCTGAAGTGGGAGCAAAGTTAGCAAAATTATTTATTATTGCAAGATCAACAGCAGCATCAGCATCCTTTGCAGCACTGCCGCATCTTGTGTGATGCGTTGTGCAACACTGGTCCATTTCAAATTCGAAATTTGAAAGCGCGCCAAAGACAACGTAAGATATAGAAATTGAAGTTTTGCATTTATACAAAATTTGAAAACGCTCCAAGGTCAACTCAACGTAAGAAATGGGGCCAAGGAAATGTGAAATAAAAGTTAAAGTTGTGCAGTTATTCCCCCTTGAGTGTGAATCAGCACAGTCAACAACAGACAACAAGAAAGAAGCGTTTGCGTTTGGAAATTAGAATTTTGTTTATTCTATCATCAGTGTATCTGTATCTGCATTATCTGGGTAACAAGATTGCAAACAATCTTCAATTAACCATTACGACGTGTTCGACATGGAACACAAGCGAATTCTAGCCAATTTTCTCGAATTTCCAATCGCGATGCACGTTTTGACAGACAAAAAGGTAACCGACAACGGAAATTCATCAACAGTTTGATTTTGGCATTGCCCAAGCAAAGGGAACAATTTAGAAGCGAGAAGAAGCAAAGAAACTATGCATATTAGTTTAGTCAAATCGATTGTATTGTTAATTAGCAGCCTGATTATAGTGCAGATCGATGGTATACAAGGTGCTGTCCACTTGTCGCCTCAGGGCTGTCCACCTGTCGTCTGAGAGCTGCCCACTCATTTACTACTCTACTCTTATTGTTCTCTGTTTCTGTTTACAGATGCGGATGGCAAGCGAATTGTAAGCAAATACGAAAGCATCAGCCAGCTGTATCCACAACTCACGAGCAGCAGCAGCGAGTCCTCGCAATGGCGCTATGCCGACAAGGACCTGCAGCATCCCTGCAAACGCGACTGTGCCGAACAGCAGCCCATGACCTGCTACTATTACATGGTGGTGCACTACGACGACACGATGTCCGACACCTGTAAACGCTATCTGCAGTCCAAGTATCGCTTCAAGCTCAACGGACGCGAGTACATCGATGCTTTCAAGCTGGCCGAACTGGAGCCGCGGATCAACGATGATTGCAAGTATGCCGATGGCCTTGAATCGCCGATCATGGTGGTGAACGGTCAGTTGCCGGGCCAATCGATTGAGGTGTGCTACGGCGACACCATTGTGGCGGACATCATCAATAGCATGCACGAAACGACGACGATTCACTGGCATGGCATGCACCAGAGATCGACGCCACACATGGACGGAGTGCCGCATGTGACGCAGTATCCAATTGAGCCGGGTCAGGCGTTTCGCTATCGCTTCGAGGTGGATCATGCGGGCACCAATTGGTGGCACAGTCACACCGAACATCAGCGTGCCTTTGGCCTCGCGGGGCCGTTGATTGTGCGCCAGCCACTCAAGCTGAATCCCCATGCGCATCTGTATGACTTTGATAGGTCGGAGCATGTGATCATGATACAGGATTGGGTGCACAACTTTGATGAGAGCGTGGCGGAGAATATACTGATCAATGGACGTGGACGCAACATGAAGAAGGATAGCAAGGCCAAGCCAACGTTGTATGCCACCTTTGGGGTTATACGAGGCGGACGCTATCGCTTCCGTGTCATCTTCAATGGTGAGTGTGAGAGTCAAGAATGCCAACGCATCACATTAACTGTTGCTCCCCTTTGCAGGTGTCTCCAATTGTCCCATCAGCATGAGCATTGACAATCACGATCTGGTTGTGATTGCCAGCGATGGCAACGACATTGAGCCCGTCGAGGTGCAGAAGATCATGTTCCATGGCGCCGAGCGATTCGATTTTGTGCTCCACGCCAATCAGGATGTGGCCAACTATTGGATACGCATCAAGGGCTACAGCTTCTGTGCCCGCAATCAGCTGCATCAGGAGGCAGTGCTCCACTATCAGGACACAGACACACGTTCGCTCGATACGCACACTCTAAGCTATGCCTACGATGCGCCTGGCATCACGTTGAATGAGCTGGGCGACGATGGCAACAGCGATGAGAGCATCTCGCTGGTCAGCCTCAATGCGCGACACATTGAGCCGGCGTTGACGCCTGCAGTTACTTATTACACCAGCATGAATGCGTGGGAGCTGCGCGGCGAGGGTTTTCGCTTCCAGATGGATGACATTACGTTTAGTATGCCGAAGGTGTCGTTTCTCCAGACCCGCAATCTGGGCATTGGCCAGATGTTCTGCAACAGTTCACAGCAAGCGTCGCTGGGCTTCAATTGCAAGAGTCGTCACTGCAAGTGCTCGAATGTCATCCATGTGCCGGCGAACAAGAATGTGGAGTTTGTCATCTCGAGCAAATCGAATACACCGCATCCCATCCATTTGCATGGCTACACGTTCCGTGTCGTCGGCATGGGCGTGCTTGGGGAGCAGCGCATTGGCCAGATCGAGGAGATTGACAAGCAGACGCCATTGGCTCGGCGTGGCCGGGGTGCTCCCTTGAAGGATTCGGTGCAGGTGCCCGCCTTTGGTTACACCATCATTCAGTTCAACTCGAACAGTCCCGGCTATTGGATGTTCCACTGTCACATTTCGCCGCACTCGGAAAATGGCATGGCTGCCGTTGTGCGTGTGGGCGAAGATATCGAGATGAAAATGTGCCCCATTAGTAATTGTGGTCTTTGTAGTTCTGTTACGTAAATGCGTTTTTTTTTTTTTTCAATAAATATAAGTTATAACATGTCATGCAATTTATCGCTCTCGGTTTGAATTTGCCGCCACATTTAGTGCTGCCCATCATCGCAAGCTGTCGACAATCTGGCAGCACTAAATATCTAAAATACAACACAATGAGGCCGTAGGGTTTAAAATACTGAATAATTCCACAAAAGCTTCACAGGTATATTTTCAAAATACTGCCTCTGGTCTCACTCGTTTTGTCATTGCTAGTTTCTGATTTGTTTTTGCGGCAAACGTCAGTGTACTGGTAATTAATTAATTTTTCTGCTTACAACTGAATAAATAATATTATATTTGCATTCTAATATAATAGAAAAGAATGGCAACTATGGATTCCGATTCCGACGAAGAAGATATGGCGCAAATGCGTCAATTCATGGAGGCCGCCGACCACACGCTGCTCAACAACAAGATGTTTCAAAAGTCGTCCACAGATGTGAAGACTTCAAAGAAGCACGTGTCTTCCTCGACTGCTGCAGGTGCTGCACTGCAAGAGCCGCTCAAGAGCGAGAGATACCTGGACGAGCACCAGAGCTCGGGTGACGCCGATCTACAAATCTCTGAGCACATGCAGTCACACATTTGGAAGAAACTCAGTGCGATTATCGAGAACCAAATCAAATTCGTTAAGCCGAAGCATTTGCCATTGGATGAAGAGACCACAACAAGCTCCAGCAATGTGTCGCTTCTTTCGGATGCCAATTGTTTTATACAATTGGAACTGCCAGAAGAAAAGCTGCCGACAAAAAAGCCAAAGATTAAGCGACGTCGTTTGGAGGATGCAGCACCTAAAACAGAAGCTGCACTAGCTGAGGTAGCTGTCAGCGGCGAATCAATACTTAGTGGACAAGATATGCAACATTGGGAGCAACGTAAGCCGAAGAAGAATAAACATTTCGAGTACAAATCCTGTGATACCGAAGGACGCAATCTGCAAGCAATAGAACCAAACAATGAATTCACCGCCTTGCGTCACAAGAACCAATGGGATGAATCCAAGATAAGCAAGAAACACAAAAAGAAGAATAAAATCAAAGAAAACTAATCACACATGTGTTTTTCTTAATTTCAAATCGGTTTGTTTACAGTCGCCAAAGCCCCATCAGCTGGCATGATTTGCCAACTATTGCATACTTTCGGGGCGTACTTTAAAAGTGCGCAACTAAAAACCAATGCATACTTTTAGGCCGCGCGTTGATGATGCCTGCTGCTTTTTCTGTTCGCCTGGTACTTCAGCTGGCCTTTTCGACTTTTGCGGGCTGTCGTCGCAAATTCGATGTGATTGATAATTTTGAACTCGAGCACAAGGCGAACAGAAATTAAGAGGCTGTATTTTGAGTGGAATTGCAATTGAGTGAAATTGAAATAAAAAGACGTTGGATTATTGTTTTAAGTCTTTAGGATTGTTTTATTGTGTTATTTGTTAACAAGCTATAACTAATTTATGATTAATTGTTAACGATTAGGTATCGAAATTAGCCTGATAGCTGTTAACATGTTTTATGTATTCAATGTATTTTAATCTAATATTAAATGCTACATTTAATTATAAATCAATGCTCAGGTTTCCACTTTCACATATCGTTGATCAAAAGCAACTAAAAACGAGAGCGAGAAGTGAAAGCCGAAGCACGCCTGATACAGTTTGGAGTTATTGGGATGAAAGAGGATAGCAGCGGCTATTAACTACCTTAATTACTACAAGTTTTATGATTAGGTATCGAAATTAGCCTGATAGCCAGAGCTGGAAGCAGGCACATTCGATGCTGAGGTTGAATTGGTGTTGTTATTGGTTAATTGACCTTCGAGAAGGCCATACAAGGCATTACTGCTAATCATCTGCTGTTGGCTGCTGCTCACATTGCCCAGCGAGATGCTGGAATTGGTGCTGCCGCCCAGCTCCTGCAGCATCTCGCCCATAATGTTGCCCATGCTGTTGCTGCCCGTGGTGCTGTTGTTGCCATCATCGACGCCGCCGCCGCTGCTGCCGTTGCCCGGCTGCATTTCGAGTATGTTGAGAAAGTCGTGGCCATTGAATTCGTGATGATTGTGCTGCTGCTGCTGCTGATGCTGCTGCTGTTTTTGCATACTGCTTTGGCTCTCCTTCATCAATTTGTCGTACTCCTGCAGCACACTGTTGAACTCGCCAATCTCATTGCGATTGCGCGTTATCACTTTGTGCTTATAATAGTTGTGCACCTGAGTCAGCGATGTGCCCGTCATGCTGAAGTACGCCTGCTCCAGTGGCTGCAGTCGCAGCATTGTCGACTTCTCCAGCTTGGGCTCAATGTCATAGAAGCCACGATACTCTTCCACAAAGCTGCGCATAAAATCCTCGGCCGCATCGGTAAGCAGCACCACTGCTGTCTCCGAAGAGTCGGTGAAGCCGCCGAGTCGCAACAGGCCGCACATCACCTTGCGCAGCGCGTGACGGCAAGTGTTGCTCGAGAGTTCGGGATACGATTGAGGATCACCGCGTGAATATGCCGTATCCACTGTGGGTATAAACCAGATGGGTTTCTGAAACTTTTGCTCGCTTACCAGGTCGGCAGCGTTTTCTGGTGGAAAGTCCACTTCAGGTATCATTTGGCAGGGATTCAGCAGATAGTTGGAGCTGCCCTGTAATCGATATACATATGAACTACATTGTAGATACATATTTATTATTGCCAATTCTAGACTTACGTTCTTCGTCGAGTAGGTGTCAATGAGGGACTGCAGCATTTCGGTTTGTTTCATCACTTCGATAGTTTGTGTGACCACCGAGCTCTTTAGCTCCACTGTGTGGCTGTAAAAACATTTTGTTATTTGTAAGCGCGATTGAAAGAAGCCGCTTGTAATACTTACTGCAAATCTGTCACCGGGAATTGCTCTCCGCGTTGTCGTATCTCGTCCAGCTTGGGTTTTTTCGCACCGGTTGCCACATACTTTTCCTCCGATAAGGCACCACTGTCGTCATCGTTTAGCACGACGCCCCAGTGTTCGGTTTGCATTATTTTAATGTATTTCTCTCTACTTAAAGTGCTATTATTTTTTGTTTATGGTCGGTCTATTGCTTGTTAGTTAGAGGTGGAAAACGGTCGATAGTGCACGCGAGATATCGATGTTATGTTTTAATCGTTTAGCCACCACAAAAATTACCATTGAGCACGCAAGATGGCGCCAAAATTTGAATTCGTTTGATATTCATATATTTTAATTAACTTATTACACAACTGATTAAAATAATCCATACATAATTGTATATTCTGTGATTATATATACATATCTAGAAAAAAAAAACTCTAAAATAGTTTAAATAGTCTAAGGTGTCAATCAAGCTGATTTCAGCTTCTTGGCTTTTTTAGGCTTCACCACCGTCTCCTCCTCATTGGACTCCGCCTGGCGCTTCTTCTTAGAAGACGATGCGGGGGTTTGAACATGATTGTCAACTACTTCACTGGTTTTGTCCGTCACCACACCATTCGCTTTGCTCTTGCGTTTCTTTTTGGGCGCCTCTGGTTCGTCATCGTCAATGTTTGTCAGATCCACATAGCTGGGCGGAGCAGTTTCGGTCATAAACTTGGGCAAGACACCCGTGAGCACAGACTGACGCACATCGTGATCCTTCTCCTCCAGTGTCTGTGTGGTGGCCAGCAACTTGCTGCGTATCTTATAGAAATTCGAAGTGTTCCGCAGTCGCACCGTCGCCTCGGAGCTCTTCTTCTCGGCATGCCGCAGCTGCTTCGATGTTTTCTTGTTCACTTCGATGCGTTCCTGATAGTCGCGGCCGAAGAACGGATGACGCACCGGTAGCTTGAACTTTTGTGGCTTGCTAGGCTTGGGGAATGCGCTGCTTTCATCGTCGTCGTTGTCAGCAGCAGCGTCGGGTTTCTCCAGATTCAGACGCTTGCTGACGACCATGTGACCGGCCAAAGGCACGCGACGCAATGAGTACTTGCCCCTGGCATTCACGAATCCGACCGACTGCTGCAACGGCTCCGCATATGGAGTGGCACGCACCTGCAGCTCGCCAACGAATCGACGTCCTGGCATCTTAACGCGTTTGCCGGCCAATGCGGCAATGTCCATTCCCTTGGGACACTGCAATACCCACGCATCGTGTATGGCCAGATCGAACTCTCCGAATTCGGCGGCACTTTCACTATCGAATTCGCTGCTACGCACCTCCGTGTGCGCGATATCTTCCAGGTATTGCTTTTTACACGCCTTGTTCAATTTGTGCGCGCTCTTTGCATCGTTGTTGTCCTTCGTCGTTTCGCTCTTCACCAGTGAAACGTTAAACTGTAAATCGGTATGGGAGTTTTAGCTAGTTGCTCTAATCTCTGTATAAAGTACTCACATCTTTGCTGTCGTTGAATTTGGACTTAAAAGGCATTATAAACAACAAATGCAGCGGAGTTTCGAAGAAAAACAAGAGTACAAGCAGCTGCGGCAACTGCACGTGGGGAGCTAGTGTTGCAAAACGGACAAATCGATATGAAGTATCGATAAATTACAGCTGAATAGTATTATTTGTATGTTATGGCCACACTAATGTGGCCATCTTCTGCTGTTGCTGCTTCTTCTTCTTCTTCCTTCAATTGCGCGTGCTGCGCTCGCACGTATTTTTATTTTGTACACACGCTCTTTTTTTGTGTATTGTGTGTGTGTAATTGCGTTTCGTCGCCATGAGCAGCACACAACAGAAAACGCTGCAGTTCCACGAACTGGAGCTGGACCAGCGCATTCTCAAGGTGAGTGAATTGAAATGACTTTTGCTCGTGTGTCACCTGGTTATAAAATGATCAATTTATTGAACAGGCAATAGCTGCACTTGGCTGGTCGCAGCCCACGCTTATCCAGTCGACGGCGATACCGCTGCTGCTGGAGGGCAAGGATGTGGTGGTGAGGGCACGCACCGGCTCCGGCAAGACGGCGGCATATGCGCTGCCGCTAATACAGAAGATCCTCAACTCGAAGCTGAATGCGAGCGAGCAATGTGTTAGCGCTCTGGTGCTGGCGCCCACCAAAGAGTTGTGCCGACAGTCGCGTCAGGTGATCGAACAGCTGGCCGAGTCGTGTGGCAAGGTGGTGCGTGTGGCCGACATTGCGGGCAGCACTAACGATGTGGCCACCCAGCGACACGCGCTCGCCGAACGTCCCGATATTGTCATCTCGACGCCGGCAAAGATATTGGCACATGCAGAGGCGGGCAGCAATGTGGTTGATTTGCGGCATATTGAAACACTGGTGGTCGACGAGGCGGATCTGATCTTTGCCTTTGGCTACGAGCAAGACTTTAAGCGTCTGATCAAACATCTGCCGGCCATCTATCAGGCGGTGCTCGTCTCGGCGACCATATCGGATGATGTGGTGCGCATGAAGGGTTTGTGCCTGCACGATGCCATCACCCTCAAGCTGGAGGAGCCCGATTTGGTGTCGCTCGAGCAGCTCACACATCAGCGCATTCTCGCCGAGGAGAACGACAAGCCGGCGATTTTGGTGGCACTGCTGAAGCTCACGCTCATCCAGGGCAAAAGCATCATCTTTGTGAATAACGTGGATCGCTGCTACAAGTAAGTGGGTGATTGGGATGATAGATAGCAATACAATTTGTGCAAATGATGACAACCATTCTCTTCAAAATGGGAATGCGCAGCCTGGCAACAGTTTGGCGCATGCGTGACCTAATCTAATCTTCTCGCTGATCTCCATCCAGCTGCTGGCGTAGCCTGAAGCTAAACAATGAACTGTCTATTAACACTGCTTCCACTTTTAGGGTTCGTCTGTTTCTGGAGCAGTTTGGCATACGCGTCTGTGTGTTGAACTCGGAGCTGCCGGCAAACATACGCATACACACGATCAGTCAGTTTAATCGCGGCAGCTACGACATCATCATTGCCTCCGACGAGCACATGCTGGAGAAACCGGGCGGCAGCAATAAGCGCAAAGCGAACGCAAAGTCCAAGTCGAAAAAGGGCGACATCGAGTCGAGCGCATCGCGTGGCATCGATTTCCAGGGTGTCAACAATGTGATCAACTTTGATTTTCCCTGTGACGTCACCTCGTACATTCATCGTGCCGGACGCACAGCGCGTGGCAACAACAAGGGCTCCGTGCTGTCCTTTGTGAGCGTCAAGGAGCTGCCCCTCAACGAGGCGGTCGAACAGAAGCTGCGACGTTGCTTCGCCCGCGAAACGTTGCCCAAGTGGGATGATGCGCCGGCCAAAAGTAAACCGATTGCCAATCCCAATGCGGAGGAGTCTTTGTCGAAGGCGGACACCAAGCTGGTGGAGCAATTGCGTCGCAACTATGTGGAGCGACCCAAGAAGGTGGACAGCAACGATATGATCAAGTAAGCAGACATTAAATTGCTCACTCTCTCATCTTAATAACAACTCCCATTTGCAGACTTTATCAGTTCAAGCTGGAGGAGGTGGAGGCATTCAGGTATCGTGCCCAGGATTGTTGGCGTGCTGCAACACGCGTCGCTGTCCACGACACACGCTTGAGGGAGATCAAAACGGAGATCCTCAACAGCGAGAAGCTCAAGGGCTTCTTCGAGGAGAACAAACGTGATCTGCAGGCGCTGCGACACGACAAACCGACGCGCACCATTAAACAGCAATCGCATCTCAGCCATGTGCCCGATTACATCCTGCCCAAGGCGCTGAAGCGTGTTGCGGTCAATCCTCGACCAACTGGCGCCGATTCGTCGGCCAAACAGCCTCGCATGTCCGCTGGGAAGGCGGCGTTTCAACGCCAGAGCAACGATCCCTTGATGGTCAGCGAAGTCGATTACGGCAAGCGACGCAATTTCGCACAGCGCAAGAAGAAGACCAAGTGAGCAACATGCAACATGGAAGTGCTCTGTATCATCTGTATCTGCCTCTGTTGTTGATCCTAGTTAAGATTATTATGCGTAGTCTGTAAGTGAGCTGTGAGAGCTGTCGACCACCAATTCAGCGACGTCTTTTACCACTTTTCAAATAAAACGTAACGTTGACAACTCGATGTGATTAATTCTTTATCTCTCTCTGTTTCTGCTTACCTAAAATTGCTGCAATTTAAACAAGAAAGCTACAGTCGAGTGTGCTCGACTGTCAAATATCCGCTAACCAAAGTGAATAAAAGCAAAACAGTGCGGTATTATTCTTAAATTGCAATAATTAGTATATGGATATAGTACTATATTCACAATATATATATCATCTCTGGTGTTGACGCTGAGTACGAATACAAATTTGTATATGCTTTATGAGGTCAAAGATGCCAGCTTTTGCACAAAGTTATAATAACCTTCTGCCCTTTAGGTGCCGCGTATAAAAACAGCAATGTACAATGCGAACTTAAACTGTAAACATCTCTATTTCACTCACTCACCATCACATTCACTTTCCCTCTCTCTGTTTATTTAGTGTTGTGTGTGCCTCTCTTTCCAACTCGTGCAGCTGTATTCCGCAATGAATGAAATTCACAATTGAGTTTTTCTATTTTTTTTTTTAAACATTTTATTATTGTCATTGAAATAGTTAACATTCATACAATTGATTCGCATTGATTTATTATCGTTACGTTTATGACATATGCAATGTATAGTTGTTTCTTTGTTTTGTTTATAGTGTTTTATTATTATTCAATTACACAAATATAGCACAAATTCAACTGTAAATTTGTATTTTCTTGCTTTGAAGGAGGGACACACGAAAAGCCATGAAAAAGTTCGATTTAATTGCAGCGATGCAAAATTTGTTTTTGTTATCGGTAATCAATTTATCGATATACGCGCTAAAAACTGAACACAACGGAAATGAAGAGAGAATTGGGATTGAATAGGTGTGTGAAGAGCGAAAGCGAGAGTACAAGTACTTGGTGATTATTTATGAATTCGTTTACAATCTCTAAATTAAAAATATACAATAAAAATAATCATAATCATAATAATAATAATCGTAATCATAAACATAGGTATTTTTTTTGTTTTTGTTTTGTTTAGGTGTATCCCTGGGTGGCATATATATACTATATATATATAGTATTTTTTAAGAAGGAACAGAACTGCAATTAAGAGACAGCTTAATGCTTAAAGGGAACATATAAGTATATATATCAAATAATAGTAATAGATCACACAGAATGAGGAGGAGAAAGCAGGCTAAGCGCATACGAATACGAATACGAATACAAATATCGAATATTGAATATGAATACATATTTTCGTTTTTTTTTTGTTTCTACAAAAAACACACACAACAAACAAAGTTGAAACGAGAAGAAGCAGAACAATTTCAATGGACTAAAATGCAGCCACAGACTCTATTGACTATACACACATATGTATATGTATATCTTTCTCTCTATATATATATATAATATCGTATATAGTATAAACAGCTTGCTCTCGTATATTGTATATAATATTATTATTATACTTTATCCTTACGATTAAGTTGCTAAAAATGTCATGTGTGTGTGTGTGTGTGTTTGAGTTTCGTGTTTCCACATCGCTATCATCATCATCATTATTATAAATCATTCAATTATTATTATAATTAACTAATTTGTTCTCTTTTCCTGCTGTAAGTTTAATAATAATCATTTGGTTTTGGGCTTTATTTTTGTTTTTTTGCGGTTATTTACCGTTTTACTTTTACTTTTACTTTGAAACGTACACACAAAAGTCAAACATGATTTGAATATTATTATTACACTACATTACTTCGAAAAAGGAATTCAAATATTTTGTCGCATACGATTCTTTTCTGTTGCGTTATGTTATTCATCTCAGTTCAACTCGTCTTTCAACTCATCTCATCTCATTTCACTTTACCAAATGCGTAAAAGTTCTTCTTCTATATATATATGTTAACATATATATGCATAATAACCGCACGTCTAACATTAAAACACACTTAGAACGGAACAAAACAGTTAATTAAATGTAACTCCTCCAAACATCATCAGCAACACCATCATCAACATCATCATTATCCCTTCTGTCTTTAGTTTCGCTGTCGTATCGTTTTGGATGATGTGTGTGTGAATCGAATCGAGTCGAGGATCGATTTGTTTAAATGGGCACATAGTTGCCCTTGGGAGTGTAGAAGATCTGGCCGCGGAAGATGCGACGGCGTATCTCGCTGGCCAGCAGCCGTTTCTCCTTCTTGATCTTCTTGAGCACACCCTTGTTCTCCTGCGCACGACGCGACAAATACGGCAGCACCTCCTCCACGGGTCCGTACGGTATGTACTTGTAAGCCGAGTAACCAGCCTGACCTGTAATTTCCTTAATATGTAAACACAATTCTTTACTTCACTTCAGTCTCCACCACTTACCCAGTGGGAACGTAATGTAATCGCACATGCCGAGCAATTGACCAAAGCAAATCACTTTGTCTTCGGGCGAGACGCCAATCGATTTCATGTTCTCGATGGCAAAGCGCACAGTGTCCTCGTTGTGCGAGGCAACCATGATGCCAATTTTGCCCGCATCTTCGCCCGAATCCTTCATCACCTATAATTTCGTTTAATTGTTGTATGCTTTCAACTGGGTTCAATCATAGTGTGAACTTGCCTTGATGCGACGCAGGCACTCGGCGAGCGTCTTGTGATACATATCTGTGGTCGCCTCGTAGTTGGGATTGACGGGATCAGCGTAGCCCAAGGCCTGGGCACGAGCACGCTCCTGTTCCATGTACGCGCCACGCACCAACTTGGCGCCAAAGTAAAAGTTCTGACGCTTCGCCTGCTCCAGATCGTTGCTCACCTACATATGCGAAAGGTCGAAGCATTTAATATATATAATAAGTTATGCATTTGATTCGTGTCTTACCTCACGGAAAGCTTCGCGCAAATAGCATTGATAGGTGTTGAATACTATGGCCTTGTTCTTATTGTACTTGCGCATCATTTCCAGCGTAATGCGCGAGATCGCTGGCTGGAAATAGGTCTGCTCCGCATCGATCATGATGCGCACATCCAACTCAGCGGCAGTCTAAACAAGAGCGAGTTTATTAGGTATAATAAATACATTGAATGCAATCAAGTGAAGCGTTTCGTTTACCTTTACAATTGTGTTTAGACGACGTATCATATTTCTAAACATCTCCTCCTCTTTGGGTGATATCTGTGAGATCAGTCGTCGCATCTGACCTGTTGTCGGATCGGGCACCCGAAATGTTTCGCTCAACTGCGAGTCCTCATCCACAATGCCAGACCATGGAAACAGATGCAAAATGCTGCAATAGACAAAAGATTAACAATTTAGACGCAGCCAACTTAATAATGTTTTGCTACTTCGCAGTGACGCAGCCAACTTAACAACACTTGTGTCTGTGTAGCACAGCCAACTTAATCATGTAAACCAATCTAAACTTACCCCTCCTTGTCGGATGTGACATTCTGCAAGAACTGTTGCACATCCTTGTTGTCGTGGACGCCAGCGTAATACTGCTCGAGATCCTTGATGGTCTTGTGATGGGTCAACACATTGCCCTGACCGCCGACAAGTGCCTCCATGTATTTGCGTGTGCGCATTATGACCTCGGATAGTTGCAACTATCAAAGAAATACCAAAATGAGAAGCGATAAAAAGGAGAAAAAGAGAGAGAGAGAGGGAGAGCAGCTTACCAGCAACTGTGGACGGCCCAAAGCGGTCAATTTGATGGCGGTGATGCCAGTGCCAAAGGTGGCGCCTGTTTATCGTAATCGTTATCGTTGGGTTTCGGAAATGAGAAGCAGTTGAAAGGTAAGTGAGTGAGTGATTGAATGCACGACACGAAGTGCGGGAGAAGCGCCAGAAATAGAGATAGATAGAGAGGGAAAGCTGAGGAAGAAGGCAACGCAAAGCGAAAACTAGACGACAAAAGCAAAGCAAAGCAAGGCAAGGCAAAGCGACATTGGAGCTTGATACTCGATAGGCATGCAATCGTTACACACACACACACACACACACACACACACAACACTTAACGGTAGACGTAAACTAAAAATACAAATACAAAAAACTAAACAAAAGACTAAACAAATAAACAAACACGGGCGAGACAAAATGAAATCAAGTTTCGAATCAAAATCAAATCAAATACGAATCTCGCCACAAATCGATTACTCGATTACACGCTGAGCTTTCGATTTGTTTTTGGTTTTTGATTTGAATTGCTTTGGATGGTGTTTTTTTTTTTAATGACAACTTAAGCTTACCAGTGGCCTGAGCACGCGGCTCCTTGGCATCATCGACTGACGACCCAACACAACACGTTAATCACATACACCACAGTCAACATCAACATCAACATCATCACCCACAACATTCACAGTTACCCATTATCGATTTTGCGATAATTATCGATTTCGAGTTTCAAGTGCGCACATTTTGTTATTCGGAAGGTTTTTTCATGTTTTTAGTTTTCGGTTTGTTAGTTGCATTAAAAAAGGTTATTATTAATATGTTATCGGTTATCATTTATCGATTATTGATTTTTGTTTCATTTGATTGAAAAGGAAGGTACATAGGTGAAATAGCACCATCGACGATTCGCATTGTGGAGCGTTACGAAACGGTATTCAAAATGTGAATGTGGAAAAGAAATTCATTCGAGAGAAAATTAATCAAAATTATAATCGAATCAATCAGCTTTGTTATCACAAGTATACGAAAGAGTATAGCAAATATTGTACTACATATGTATATCGAGAAAAGCATCTACAGATCTCATGCCAGAAGAAAACGATTCACCATATCCTTCGATAATTGCATTTATTGAAAATCGATTAAAACCGATAACAAAATATATTGCCCCGGCAAACATATCAAATGAATAATGGTGGAGTTCACATAACAAATCTTGCAAGCAAGTTTGTGCATTTCTATCCCCCAATCGATAACACTATTATCGATAATTATTTGTTGATGAATCGATAACGATATATATCGCCTGGCAAACATATCAAATAAATAAAATGGTGGAGCTTACTTAACGAGTCCTGCAAGCATGTTCGTGCATTTCTAACCCCCTATCGATAACACAGTCTATCGATAACTATAGATTGACAAGCATTTAAGGTTAATATTTGCATTCATTGGGCAAACACTTTTAATGGATGTGCTAAATTATGCGACATAAACTAGAAAAACATGTTTTAACAAAGACCTTTGCAATATTATTTCAAGTGCAAGACTTATCGATAGACGTAGTTATCAAGTTTTCTCAACTAATAAAAGTGTAACTTAATGCCTGGCATGCAATTTGTTTGTTGCTCTGAATCAATTACTTGCTGCTCTGTTCCCATTTTAACTTTCACTTTGACAATGACAATGACAATGACATTTTTTTTAAAGTTCTATTCCGCATTCGATTGATCGTAACGAATTCCGCTACCCTTAAAAAGTGTATGTTAAAGGTCATTTCCCAAGTGATCGATACAAAGTAAAGAGAAAAACCCCAACCAGAAACAATAGGTGCAAATATAGAAACACACACAGGATGCATTGGATTATTGGGAGTACACAGGGTGATTATGCACAGCGCATGCATTATTGATTATTTGTTGATTAATAATAATAATAAACAAAACTAGGAACTGGAGGTTAAATGGGAAGTAAGTAGCAAGTAGTGGTGATGAAGTGGGCACCACGCAGACCCGAAACATACCCGAAACAGCTTCCAGACACTTGATGAATATCTCCATGTTGCGCTCACAGGTTGCCTCGTTCAGATAGAAATAGGTACGAGCACTGCTCACCTTGTAACGACGATCGGCAAACGATTTGTCGACATGATATTGAGGCAAGGCGCCAGCGTCTTTGTTGCCATCATCGCCAGCACTCGAAACGGACGATCTGCAAGCCAAAATGGTATGAAATGGAATGGAACGATAATTTCTATCGATTTGTCAAAGACGTACTCAACTTCACGCTTCTCGGCCTCCTCCTGGGTAATGTCCTCTTCGACGGAATAATCAAGGATGGGCTTAACGCCAAACGAGCGAAGTCTAGGGCGAAAAGCGAGAAACGGATATTAGTAGTGATCAGTGCAAAATGAAATGGAAACGGATCGAAACAAAACTAAAAACGGAATGCGAGCAAAGAATTTAAAATATATGGAAGAGGAACATTTAGGAATCAAGCAAGTATGTAAGTGTAAGTTTGTTGGACAGTGAAAAAGTGTTATTGCTGTTCTGAAGTGTCAGTTGTTTGTTTGTTTGTTAAACAGTGTGGGGGGAGGGCCGTAAACATTATACAAGCAAAATAATAAAGATTTATTTTACGTAATTTGATTAATTTTGCACAATTGTGAAGCAAGAAATACCAAAAATCAAGTTTCATAATTTGTATTTTCTTCGCTCAAAATTTAGCTCATCAATCATTTATAAAATTACTTAAAATAATCGTTGTAAATCAAGCATGATACCATTTTGGAGTAATTGATTTTACTCTAAGCGTGCATTCTTTTTGCTTCTTGGGAAAAGTTTTAGTCTGGCTTTTGTTGTTATGGGGAAGTGAGAAAGGCGGACGACAAATAAACAAACAAATAAAAAAAAATCATGCCACATGCCACATGAAATTATTATCAAAAGTTAGTCAAAGAGAGTGTGAGTTAAAGGAATTTTAAGATTTGTTGTTTCTGGGCACCTCTCAAGCGTGGGAACAATCGTGTGGCGATTTTCGCCGGCCACAAAGTGCCCATAGAAGCTGGACTTCATCAGCAGGACGAACAGTTTGCTTCCCAATACGGTGCGAGCAACTTTTAAAAGCTAATCGTTTATCAATTATCGGTAATCGGTCATCGTTGGTATTTATCGGTTGCGGTTTCGGTATCGGTTTTGTTTTGTTTTGTTTTGTTGTAAAGCAAAGCAGTAAGGAAGTAAGTGTAAGTGTGTGTGTGGAAGAAAAGAAAAGAAGAGAGAAGAGATGGCGTTAGTTCAATCAAATGTTCAGTTTAACAATTTACCTTCTCAGCGTTGGCTTGATCTTCTCCTCATCCTCGCCAGCAACAAAATGGCCATAGAATGTGGCCTTCATCAATACTGAAAATAATTTTGTACCGAGCACTTTTTTTGCCGCCTTCATCAGCTGTGTGATAACGGTTATTTCGATATTCGAATGAGAAACAAACAAAAACAATTTTAAGGATTGCAGCAGCAGCAAAGGAAAGAAAAGAAAGGGTGCGGGTGGGGGTGGGGGTGTGGGTAGTTGGGAAGAAAGGCACACAAATCATTTAAAATATCATATAACAAATGCGAAATGTCGAGAGACGAGAAGAATAAGCCAAAAATTTTAATTATTTGTAGATCGTGTTTTGTTGTTATTTGCTTGCTGTCTTGTCTTGACTTGTCCTCATCTCTCTATGCTGTTGTTGCTGCTGCTTGTTTGTTTTTTTTTTGCTCTTTTCGATACACATAAATCAGTTGGAATAACGCCAAAAACAATAGCGAGAGCAAGAGAGACGATCGTATTGTGTCAAGGCCAAGCGCATAATATTGATTCGTTGCTGTCTCCATTTCTGTCACACTCGCTGGGCTCTTAGACAAACTGACAAATAATGTAGCCAAGGGGTGGGGTGGGAAGGGGAAGGAGTGCAGCACAGCTGCTGTTAAAAGCTTTCACACACACGCACACACACAGAGCAAATCATTTAAAGGAGCTTTGGCGAGACAAGGCACGTGTTGATGGACGATCTGACGACTCAGTGAACCGGTTAAGCAGGTTGTGGGGGGGGAGAAACGCGATCAGAATGACAAGACAGGAGAGACGGGGGAAAAAAACGCGCAGCGCACATCGATAAGTACAAAACGAATTGCTTTTCAGCGAAATAAAAAGAACAGGTTACATAAAATTTGGCAATGTATTTCGACTGCTAAAACAACATAAAAATGTCAAATAAAAAAAAGTGAACACAGGTGTTCAATGCTAATGCTGCTGCTGCTGTAGTTGTTGAGCTCTGCCCCCGCATCACGAGACCAGCCAGACAGTAAGTAAATGACAAGAATACCAAGAGAGAGTGCGGAAATAGCACAGCGGAAATGCGACAAGCAGAAAGAAGCTGAGAGTAATTATAAACACTCGTGTACACATACATACACACAACACAAATCCAAATGCTTCACTTGTCTGCAATTCTCTGTGTGTGTTTATTTGTATAGTCATTGCTTTGCCATTAAATCGATCAAACACTTGCGACTCTGGTGTCATAATAATCGATAGGCGGCTGCAATTCGCATACGTAATACACTCACACAAACACACATACGCTGACTCATACGTGCACAATTTGCATGTGTGGGTGGAAGAGAGTCCACTATCGTTGTTCCGTTTTGATTGGCTCTCTTTTGGGGGCCCGCCTGTGTCCGTGTGTCTCGCAGCGTATGCATGTGTGTGAGTGTGTTTATCGCTGCTGGCGTCTACTTGGCTGGTGCAGTAACAAAAGCAACAGCAGCGCAGCAGCAGCAGCATCGGCCTCCCACAAGGTCGTCAAAACGCATTTGATGATTTACACGGCTCGCTCTCTGTTTCTCAACTAACTGACTCACACAACAATATTCTCATATGACATATGTTTAAAATGCCAAGTAATTTCCAAGTCATTCAAAGCTTTTCCCTTTTCTTGTGTTTCCCCTTCACAAAATTAAAAAAAAAAATCCCGCACGCAATTAGAGATGCATTCAAATTTCTAAGAATACCATTAAAAAGCACAAATGCAAATGCAATGAAAGAACACGTCAAAAGTACAAGATATTTAAAGTTACTAATTAACCAAGTTTAGCGTGTATAAAATGGCAACCGTATTACTTTGTAATTAAGACGATAGAAGGGTGCGAGGGAACAACAACAGCTGCTTGACAACACGTGAAGAAAAAGAGACGGAAAATACAAGTGGTGTAGCCGGCAAGCAAAGAGTGCTGCCAACTACAAAAAAAGCTAGTATAAAGAAGCTAAATATGAAGCTAGTGCGATTATTATTGTTTGTTGATTCAAGTGATATAATTTTTTGCAATCTGATTTCAAGTAATATGAATATAAACACTAAATTTCGTTTACAAATGGCGACTTTGCGTTGTCTCTAAATGTTATTAACATTATGTCCGTAAGTTTTCTCGCCAACTAACAATTCATCAATTCAGGAAATCGATTTTGGAGCACACATTTTGTAGCTGTAATTTTGGCTAAATTGACAGCTCTGCGGGCAAAGCTGAGCTTTGCGCAAGGCGCAAGAGGAAAGGAGAGAGATACTACAACTACCGCAAGGAGTATAACAATAATCCAATTGTTATACGAGCGTAGCACATGACATTCTTTTTTCGTTCACTCACCTTCATATTGTGCTCCACGAGCTTCTCGCTGCTGCAGATCATGTAGACCATGTAAGCGCGCACCAGCTCCCAGGTTGTCTTGCTCTTGAATGCCGCAATAGGATCATTGAAGCTGACATCGAGGGGATCGCGTTGCGGCGTGCCTTCGAAAGCTGGCGGTGCTCTCGCACTTTTCTCATCTTTGCACTTTGCGATCGCCGCTTGAGCATGTTGCCGCTGCTGTTCGGCCGAGCTCAGGCAACGTGCCCCCAACAACGGCGATTGCCATAGCAGCTGCTGCTGCAGATGGCGTTGCAGATGCCGATGATGATGATGTTGTTGTTGATGCTGCTGCTGCTGTTGGAGGTGGTGTTGTTGGCGGTTTCTGGAGGCAGCGGTATGTAGAGATCGCGAGGCTGCCGCCAAGAGACCGCAATTGTTGCCCGGACTGTTGCTGGTGTAGTAGACCAATTTAATTAAACGTTGACAGCTCACGGATCGAAGTTGAGCCATTACACTGCTCTCACTTTCTTTAGCTTCTTTTTTCGATTTTGTTTTTAGGTTTTTGTTTTCTTTATTAAGCTTTGATTGGCTTTAGCACTTCGTTTGCTAAACACTTGGGCACACTTTTCACAATTGACACTACGGAAATTCGTTTGTTCGAATCTTCTCTTATGCAAAAAAAATAAATAATTCGCACAGCTGACTTTACATTTGCTTTTTCACGTTGTCGATGCGTTTGCTATGTTTACGGTTAATTCAGAGCTTTTTTTTTTTTTGCTTGGTTGCTTCCGTCCTCCTACAAGAAGCTGTTATACAACAATTGCACAGCAGATAGCAGCAAGAGTGAGAGCGAGAGAGGAAGAGACAGAGAATAAAGAGAGTAATGTTAATAGTGCTGGCAACAAAAAAAAAAAAATCAGCATACAGAAACACACGTTAATTGCGCTCACTCAACAACACACACACGTACACACACACAACACTCACATGTTTAGATCTAAACAATGTGTGCATAAAATTAAATTAAAAACGAATTTCAATTTCAGTTGCTAAGCTGCTGCGCTTGAATTGTTCACATAGTATTTTTTATGCTTGATGTATACCTGCCTGCTTTTTTTTTTTTTGTTCTTCGTTTATTGCTCTGATTTTGTATGCGCGCTGCGTATACGTTTTACTACGGCAAAAGCACAGATCAAACTGTCGCAAGACGATGGCGGCGGCGAAATGGCAACCGAAAGCGCCCGTCGCTCAGCCGCCCGTTTACGAAAGCAAAACGAGCGCAACACGAACACCACACGAGCGGCACACTGAGCTTCGGCTAGGCGAAAAGGAAAAAGACGAAGAAGACAAAAAGGCATTCATCCTGCGCTGCTTACATAACAGTTGCTGCTGCCTCACTTCCTCCTATTCAATTGCCCTTTGCGTTGCGTTGCGTGACGTCACGCGCACAAGCCCCCTGCTTATTTGTTGTTCCTGCTGTTGTTTTTGCTTTTGCTATCACGGCAAAGCAACGGGGTGGCTTTGATTGTGATTGCGATTGTGATTAGGGCGGCTGTGAATTTTTTTTGTTTTGGTAGACAAATTGTTTTTTTTTTTGCACTGACCATTTCAATTGAAATGCGCCACAACGACAATTGCACATTCTGTGCTAATTGGTGTTAATTACGAAAAGCAACAACAAGAAACGTGCAAGTGAAACCCATTTAAAAGATTGTGATTTGCTTCTCTTAATTTATTAGCATCATGCTAAACGCACAGCAGACAAAACGTCGCAGTCGCAGTCGCCGTCGCAGTCACAGCAGCCGCCGCCGCAATCAAATTAAAATCAAACTTATCGGGTTTCGTTGCAACCTCACGGAGATTTCATTACGCTTAATTATTATTGTTGCTTGACTGCCGACTGTTTATATTACGTACTTATGTGTGTATATTCGCGTAGTGCGAGAGAGGGGGAGAGCAAGCCCAAATGCGTTGGCGTCGCGCAATTGGGCAAATGTGCAGATTCATCAGAAAAAAAAAACACTTCTTGTTGCTAGCTAAAATCTCACTCTCCCTTTCCCTTTCCCGCTTCTGTTCTTTCTGTTGCTCGCTTGTTCTCAGTCAGTCATATTGCATGGATAGTTATATAACTCTCTCACACACAGATCCTTTTATTACGCATTCACATGTAGTACGAACATACATATGTTCACCTATACACATATGCATATGCATATTGACGTCGCTGCTGCTGGCTGACTAGCGATGACACTCGCCACCGTCGCCGTTGCGGCTTCCCCCTATTTAAATGATTTATTTATGTACACATTGTATACCTGCATGAAAGTATGTACACACTCTCTTCTTGTGCTGTTCTGTGTTTGTTGTTATTGCTATCGCTATTTTGTTCTCTTACTCACAGTGCACAACATTTACCAAATGTATCTATGCTGTTTTTTTCTCACATGCACACGCATATATAAACGCTTTCGGATACAACGAAACTTTTTTTCTGTTTTTTTTTTTTTTTTTTTACGAATTTTGATCAAATAATAAATAAGAAGTAAGTAAGAAACGAAAATAACAACTGTGACCTAACTTTTTAAAGCAAAACAACTTAGGAAATATTCAAAAAGAAATGCCTACCTTGTTCAAATTAAATCAAGTATTTTTCGCTGCTCTAATTGTCGATGCTTTTTTCGGGCGGTTTTTGTCAGCATGTATTTATTTATTTGGTAGGTAGGTTGGTTGGTTGATGTACAAAATACAATACATGAACTGTAAGGGTCTGAATGCGCGAACAAACTAAATTAAGGCCAACATTGAAGCGAAACTGCTGGCGAAAGCTCACGCGACGACAAAGCTTGCGAATGGGTCAAAACCGAAAGCCGAAACCGCGTGGAGCAGCGACAGCGGCAGAGGCAGAGGCGGCAACAGAGGCTGCGACAGCAAAGCGATTACGAGGAATAGAAGCAATGGCGGCTATGTACACACACACACACACACACACACAAACACTACACACATATGTGCGTAGAAAAAGTACCTATCAGTATGTGCGAATGACAAATGACAGCTGTTTGTTGTTGCTACTTTGCACGTGAGCTATAGCCGGGTGCACGTAAATCACGCGCCAGCCATCTTGTTTGGCAGTACTTTGTGTACTTGTGAACAAGCATGATTGCGATCCTCATACACTCTTGCGCCCAATTAGAATGCCTGAGCTTATCTATGCAGCCAACGGTTGGTTGTCTAGCTGACTGCTTTCTTATCGTCTTGCACAACAGTCACATACGCACGCACGCACGCACACATGCATGCAAGCCGGCAAACTATTTGGCACGCATATCAGCTGCAGCGCATCTGGCAACGCTGACGCGTGTTGCCCACCCCCGACAAAGTAGCCGGAAAATCGATATCGCTATCGATTGGCGGCAAATTCGAAAAAGAAACGCTAATCGATTTTATATGAATATGTTGTGGTGTATAATATGTATTATGTATATGTTGTTTTTGCATATATTCCACTTTCACAATAGATAATAGATAATAAATTACAACTACAATATATGGTTTAGAAAAATAATAATTATAATATTAATTAACAGTTAATAAGCGCAGCACATATGCATTTCATTTCTTTTGTGTTTCTTTTTTTTCTATTCCACGTATTCCACATAATACACATGTGTGTCCTTCCTTTTGTTTGTAGTTCTTGCTGTTTGCAACTAGAAAACTTAACAAAAACAATTGAGAAATTATAGCAACAAGTTCATTATTCAATTATTGCGAGAGAGAAAAATGTAAAACAAATAACAAATTGGTTACAAAGAAAAAAAAAAAGATAAACATAAACTTGTCTCTTTGAATTTGATCTAAAATTTTGTTTATACATATGCGTGTGTGTGTGTGTGTATGTGTGAGTGTGTTCATATTAGATTATTGACTAAAATTGTAGATCAACGAATGTCTATTTACTCTCAGTGTATTACAGTGTCTCCTCCATTTACAGGCACGACGAATATATCATCAACATTATCTTCATCATTTACATCAGCAAAGGAAATCAAACAATAACAATTAGTCTAGTATACATCTGCGGATATATAAGTACAGCCGCAGCTCATCCTCCTCTGCGGCCTCTCTAACAACACAATGTGTGTGTGTGGGGAGGGGGGACAAAAGACAACAACGCTGGCTGGGCTAATTCGACTTGGCCAGCTCAGTGCGATTGGCGGCCACTTCGGCCAGTATTAGAAGATCTGAGGTAGTGGATGTCACATCGTATGCCAAGTTAACAGCAGCCGTTGTTGCAGTTGCAGCCACATTTCCACTGCCACTTCCAGTTGCTCCAGCTGCAACTGTTGGAGGA
This sequence comes from Drosophila niveifrons, assembly GCA_035046325.1. Classification (NCBI taxonomy): domain Eukaryota; kingdom Metazoa; phylum Arthropoda; class Insecta; order Diptera; family Drosophilidae; genus Drosophila; species Drosophila niveifrons. Next base: position 5,057,166 of record JAWNOC010000020.1, read on the forward strand.
CGTGGCGAAAGCTGCGCCTGATTGAAGTAGTAGCAACCATTGATGGTCAGGGGCAGAATGGAGGCCACCTCCTGCTCAATGGCGCTGACATCGCGACGTGTGATGCTCTCCTTGCGCGCCTTGCGCTTCTGACTGCCAACAGCAGCTGCAGCAGCAGCAGCAACAGCAGCGAAAGCTGAGGATGAGGATGTGGGTGATACCATTACCTCCGACTCGGATTTGTTACGCGTTTGCTTGACAGTTGCAGCTCCTCCTCCACCGGCGGCAGTTACTCCAATTGCTGAGCTGGTGCTGTGCGAGTTGCGTTGCTTCTTGTTGCTGCTGAATTTCTTCTTCTTTTTGGTGCTACGCTTACGCTGCAGATATACATCCAAGCTAAGCGCTGGCAACTCCTTGATCTTCTCCTCCAGATCAAACTCGACACCAACACCAACACCGACTCCAGCTCCCAATCCTCTCGCTGCTGCACGAATTGCGCTTGTTGTTGTTGTTGCCACTTGTTGCTGACAATCGATGGCAACTGTTGCTGCTGCTGCTGTCGCTGTTGTTGGCGATATTGGTGGCGTGTTGCTGCTATTGGCATCGTTGCTGCCACTGCCATTGCTGCTGCTGCCGCCGCTGTTTAAGCGGCACTTGCTCTTGCTCTTCGCTATCGCCGCCAATTGGCCCGAATTGATCAGCTCCTGATATATTTTACCCTTGCACGAACGCGATGATTTGAGTTTCTTACATGGAGAGCCGCGTTCCTCCTCCTCGCTGGAGTTGCTCGCACTGTCTGCCCCACGTTTAGTATTATTGTTGTTGTTGTTGTGGTTGTTGCTTTTGTTGCTGGTGGGCGGCATGTGAACGTTAAGAAATTGCGACGTTTCGCTCAGCGCCTGCTGCAGCGCATAATCTTTATCCTGGACATTGAGCAGCACACTCAACTCGCCCATCTGCGTCTCGTCAGCGAATTTAAAATAATTGCGACGCAGCACATGCGCCACCTCATTGGGTTCCCAATGCAGTTGCTGCTGCTGCTGATGTTGCAACTGTTCATCGCTTTGATGTGCGGCTGTTGTTGTTGCTGTTGCATTGCTGGGGCGTGTTGCAAGCGTTCGCAACGGCGGCGCTGGCAGTTTGTACCATTTAAAATTGGGATTGGCATTGAAGAAAGCGTCCTTGTTCTGCAATCAAAACGAAACAAAACAAAACACAAAACTGTGAGAAACAAAGCAAGTTACAATAAGAGTGAGAGAGAGCAACATAGAGGGCGCTGCAAATTTCAAATTCAAATTTGAATGACAACAGCGTTGCCAGATGTGAGCATGCACGTCCAGCTATATGGCCACTTTGGCAAAGTGCAGTAAACAAATATGGCGACCGCTCTCTAGCAATATTATGCAAAATAAAAATGTGGCTCACCTGTTGCGCCAGATCGGTGAAGCACTGCTTCTCCTGTTCGTCTAGTGCCGCCCACCAGTCGCCAAGTATCTTGGTTATAGCACTATTCGTTGAAAAAGGAACAAAATTACATTTTTGTGATTTATCGTTTATCGATATATCTTACCGATTCTCGAGCGACTTGTAACGCTCCTTAACGATGGCGCGATGACGCTTGCAGAATATGAGAAATGCATTCATGGGGCGACGAGCATGATGCTCGGGGCGCATGATGAGCTGCTCCTGCTCCTGTTCTATTTGATGCTGTGGTTGTTGTTGTGGCATTGCTGTTGTTGTTGGTGTAACAGTGACTACATCGACCTCCATTTGATCCTCTTCTTCCTCTTCGTTTACGTTGTTGTTGTTGTTGACTGGTTGACGCTTCTTCTTCATCTTCGCTATGGCAGCATTCAGCTGAAGCTCTCTCTCATCATTATCCTCCTCCTCCTCCTCATCATCGTCGTCGTCATCGTCATCATCATCATCATCTTCGCCCAACTCATCACTGCTGATGTCGTGATGACGATGATTACTACGATGATGTGGATGTGAATGATGATGATGCTGGAGCTTGGCATAATTGTGCACATCCTCGATGCGGCGAAAGGCATTTTCTTGGTCCTCAGTGCGTTGTGGCGCTGTTGTTTTTGTTGTCATCATCACTTCAATAAAGGCACCTTTGGTTAATGCTGCTGTTGTTCCTGATTGCACCTGTTGCTCTTTGTTGTTGCTGCTTTTGTTGTTGGTTGACTGGACGTTGAGTTGGATAAAGTGCTGGGGCTCTTTGGTGCTCTTTGAGGTATTTATACAAGTCGTTGTTGTTGACGATGATGGTAACCCTGGCACCACCCAATTGACTACAGCTCCTCCCCCCTTGCCAATCTTTTGCTGTTGATTTTGTTGCTGTTGTAGGAAATGCTTGCCCTCAACAACTTCATTTTGTGTGATTTTAAACACACTTGTTGGGGCAGCACTCTTGATAATAATATGATTATTGTTGTGGCTTTTGTGCTCGTTTGCTGTGGTTGTTGTTATTGTTGATGATGGCAGCATTTTAAGGCCACTGTTGTTGTTGTTGCTGCTGCTGTTGTTATTGTTGTTGTTGTAGTTGAAATGCAGAGTTACTGGTGTGCCAGCAGCAGCAGCCGCACTTACAGCACTGTAGCTGTTGAACATCTTGATCTCTCTGTCTCACTCTCACACGCTGTCACTCTTCTATGTCCTGTTTGATGATTGCATTGATTCTTGTTGATTTCGTTGGCGACTGCAATAAGAGCAACAACAAAAAAAAAAGTGAGCAATACCAACAATCGCAATGAATTTCACAAATACCAACAGTGCTGCCATTCCAATCCGATTGGAAATGTCGAATGTCTGGCAACACTGTTACTCTGACTTGTTTACAAAATAAAGCAGCGAGAGTGGGTGGCAAACGGCAATATGCGAGCGTTAGAGTGAGATAGCTAGAGTGCACAGATGATATTCGCATTCGCTTACGTATGTGTGTGTGTGGAGGAATGTGCGTGTGCGCCAACCACTAACAACAACACGTATCAGCTGTGTGACGTTTGAAGTGAATATGCATGCGTATGTGTGCGTGTGTTTGCCATTGGCCCGTTAGTCGCAAAACAAAAATAAAACACAATTTGCACTCTCTCGCATTATTGTGTATTACGATTGAAAAATGTTTATCAAAATAACAAAAACAAAAAAACCCAAGTTTTGATTTTGTTGATTGCAAACAAAACTCTCACTCTCTTGCTATGCACAAATATCCATGCATACATATGTATATATGTATATTTGCATATATGAACACAGCATATCAAATATATGTATGTGTATACATACATACATACGTATGTGTTACGTGCACAAACAATTGAAACGTCAGCGGCCACATACATATGTATGCATGTATGTATGTTTGTAATTTATTTTCAGTTGCATAAATCAATTATCAATTAGAAACAGACACACACAAAATAATATTTAGTGGAAACGCACTGTTGTAAATCACACGAACAACGAGAATTTAGAAACGGGGGAAAACAGCAAAACGGCAACTGCGACGCAGCGCGAAAACAAAAACGAAACGTTTCCAATTGCAAATGCGCGATATTTTGCAACACTATCTCTATGTATTGTCAACACTGAATGCCAGCTAGCCAATTTATTTACTTATTATTATTTATGTATATTATTGCTTGAGTAAATTACTGTAAACTTTGTAAGTTAAAGTTTAACACATGTTAATTAATTAGCAACATTTTGTTTAGCGCTCACTCTTTAATTCTACGACTATTGCACAATTTTGCAATTCGCTGACTTTTCTCTTCTTTCTTTTTTGTTGTCTGCAACCGTTGAAATTCGTATAACAACAAAAATAAAAGCTACTGCGAGCATTCACGGCTGCTACTGCGCTGCCACTGCGCCTGCTACGTGTACAGAGATGTCGTTTACACGTACATATGTGTATGCGCGTGTGTGTGCCATGTCTGTGTGTGTTGGAGAGCGAGAGTGCGAATGCGCGCAGTTCTTTTGTATATGTGTGTGTGTGCGGGAGATGCCGTTGCCCGTTTTACGTGTGCGATTACTTTGAACTTGATTGTGTGTGCGCTTGTATTAGTATGCGGGAGGCTACGACGACGACGACGACGTACTGCGCTTAAACGTTGTTTAATCACACACTAGTACTTGCATGTGTGTACATACACTGTACTTTTGTGCACTTGTCTTGGGGCACCATCTCCACCCATCGGCGTTGCCACTTGACGCAATTGCACTGTCAAAAAGTGCAGTCGCTGTCGCCATCTCTGTCGCTGCCAGAAGAGCGCGCAGCTGTCAGCTGTTACACCGTCGCTTTTCAGTCGCTGTTGTTGTTGTTGCTGCTGTCGCAGCACACGGTCAAGGCCAAAAGCAACGATGAGAGACAAGTGGAGTGCAGAGGACGATGTGATGGGAGGGGTTGGGGGGCTGCACAGTGGCGCCGCCGTCGCAACCTTCAAACACACAACAAGTTCTCGTTCTAAATTCTCTTCTAGGTTATGTGTCGCTTTTTTCGTTTCGTTTTTTGCTACGCGACAAATTAAATGGGGCGGGGAGACGTTGATGTTGTTTGTGGGAGGGGCGGGAACAGAGAAATGGGAGGTGTTGTCTATCTGACAGTGCAACAATTTATTAGATGTTCTATAACATTTATGTGATATATTTTCACATCTTTTTTTTTCAGCTCTATATGAAAACAAAGCATGAAAGCAGCAACGCACACTCACACAAATGCGTACATATAATAGAGGCAACGTAGGCACACACACATACACTCATACACCCACAGCACAGAACAGCTGATGACGTTTGTTATTTTGTTCGCGCTGATTATTTTTGCAAATTAAACGGTCAAAGAAAAACAATAAAAAAAAAAAAAATAACGAAAGAAAAATACAAAGTAAACGCAAAAAAATAAAACGAAATGCAAATAAAAATGTCGCTTGCAATTATTATTTGGTCAAATTGTTAAATGAAAACTTTGGCTGCGTAATGGCGTATTAATTAAATACAGTTGTAAATTGGGAGTCAATTAAATAATTTACTTTGAATTTCACCAAAGAATTCGTAATCGGTAGGAGAATCGTAATCGAACTCGAGAACACTGCCGTTTGCTTCTTTTTGCTCTTGTTTTAATTCAATTTCAATGTTGATGATGTCAAATGAGAATGAAAACTGACTGTTTTTGTATTGTGCGGTCGCCAACAACAGCGACAGCGACGTCGTCGTCGTCGTTGTTGTCGTCGGTTCTGTTTCGTTCAATTGAGCGCAGCAGCAGCGGCAAAACAACGAAAACTGTATTCTGCTCTCGCTGTTGTTTTTGTTTTTGCTTTTGCACCTTACCACATACGTTTTGCTGTAGCTGTTTCTGTTTTGCCTTTGCTTGTGTTTGTGCTTGTGTTTGTACTCGCGACGCTTGCTCTCTCTCACTCTCTCAAGCTTTTTGTTTTTGTTATTGTTATGATGTTGTGTGCTCTTGCACTTGCGTGTGGGGCTCAAACTCAGCTGTTTGCCTCTTTTGTTGATTTTTGCGAAAATCGAGTGCAGCTGATTTTCATATGCAAAATGTTTTTTCACATAAAAGTTTCTTGATCGCTTTCCGTTTACTTCTGTACATATGTATGTACGACTTCTTTATGTGTGTGTGTGAGAGGTTCTTGACTGGTCAGTTGTTTTGTGTTTACCTTTTAGTCTTTCCCCTCTGACATTTTGGCAAATTGAAAGTGGAAGCTTCGTCTATTGCATAATCATTTCAACAGTTTTTATTTTACTTTTTTTTTTTTGTGTTGTTTGTTTGCATTTGCATTGCCCAGTGAGCGCTGCCTACACAAAAGCAAAGCAACGAGTATTATTGTTTTTCAAGGTCACACATACATGCAAACACACAACGTCCCCAACACCCACCGACCATCATCATCATCGACATCAGTTGAGTTCAATTGTTCTGTCTTTGACGTTCGATGCGCTCTCTTTTGACACTCGTTTTGCTCTCTCTCTCTCGCTCGCTATCTCTCACAAAAACAAAACTTGCCGGGAGCACAACACAAGCATTCAAACTTGCTATCTTACATACACACATACACATGTGTATGTGTGTGTTTTGTTGTTTGGGGAGCGCAAAGGCAACGAGAGGATATACCGTTATGCATTTATATGTGTGTAATTTTGTGTGTGTGTGTGCGTGCTAGTTTTCAGGGTCAGGGAAATTCGATTTTTTTTTTCGTTGTTGTTGTTGCTGCTGTTGTTAAAAAGGCTTTAATTTAAGACAATGACAGTGCAATCATTTTTGAAGGGAGCAAAAAAAATGCGAAACATGAACAAAAAAAAAAACAATAAAAAAAAAAAACGCAAAAGTTAATGAACTGTGTGCACAGTAAGTACAAAAAGTTTGAACGCTAATTAATTAAACAATTAATAACATTTCATTCATTTAGAACTAAACAAAAATATGAATAGACACATGAATGCAGTTGATAAGCGTTTAAAAAGGGGCAGCTTAAGTATTTAAAAATGCATAAATCATTAAGAAAAACGCTATGCGTCACACCAATACATACTTGATGCACACACACACACATGCCTATTTAAATGAAGGCAGCTGACTTCCGCGCATTATAACCGATAAAGCAACATATACAAAACATATATGTATGTACATACATATGCAGGCAAACAAATGAATATGTATGTATGTGTTTTGCTTTATTTTTTTTTAAATCTATTTCAAGCAAAACAAAGAGCATACTGAATGCGAATGATAAGGCGACATTTTTCAACGGGGCAACGGAAAAGGCGGAGGAGACGCGGTAGTACCGTGTTATCGACTAAGGCTCTCGATAAGCGCAAAAAACTGTTGTTGCTGCTCTTCTATGCGGCAAGTGATAACGCTAACGGAGGGATGCTGCTGATATATGTGTATATGTATGTACCGATCTCTGGACACTCACCTAGCGTTTCAGCACATCAATGAATGTATCGTGTGGCACACGAATGTTGGCAATCGAGCGCATCTTCTTCTTGCCCTCCGCCTGTTGCTTCAGCAGCTTCATACGACGCGTCACATCACCGCCGTACTATCATCGTATATCGAAAAAGCAACAAGAGAAAAAGAGACGGAGTGTTATCGAGAGCAAACATCTGTTTGTTGTGGTCTGGCAACGCTTACCAGCTTAGCGGTGACATCCTTGCGATAGGCTTTTATCGTTTCACGCGCCAACACTTTGCTGCCCACGCACGCTTGAATCGCAATTTGCACCATCTGCCTGGGTATCAGCTCCTTCAGTTTGTTCACCATCTGTCGTGCCACGCCCAACGCCTTGCTGACATGGACAATGCGACACAACTCCTCGCAATTTCGTCCATTTAAATGTATATCCAAGCGCACCAAATGAGTCAAATGATAGCCATGATCCTCGTAGCTAAAGCTGGCATAGCCCGAACTCAGGGATTTGAGGCGATCGTGAAAGTCCAAGATAATCTCACTCAAGGGCAGCACATACTGCATCAACATGCGCTGCTCATCGATATTCACACAGCTCTGTTGCACTCCGCGCCGTTCCACACAGAGTCCAATGATCTGACCCACATAGTCGCTGGGTGTGATGATGGTGCCCAGCACCAGCGGCTCATGGTACTGCTCAATGCTGTTCGGTTCGGGGAGCAGAGCTGCGTTCGAGATCTCCAGCGTATTGCGGCCATGCTGTTTGATCAGTCGAGGATTGCTGAGAACAATGCGATAGGTGACCGAGGGCGCTGTGATAATGGGTTCCACATCGTGTTCCTGCTGCAGACGCTGGCAAAACACCTCCAAATGCAGCAGTCCCAGGAAACCTAAACGCCAGCCTTGCCCGAGAGCCGGACTCGAATCCACGCTCACTGTGACCGCGGAATCGTTGAGCACCGTCTTGTCGATGGCGCTGCGCAGGGCAACGTGACGGGATTGATCCACCGGAAAGATGCCGGCAAAGACGATTGGCTGCTGTGGCTTATAGCTGCCTGCGGCGGTGGCAGCTTGATGCTTCAGATGCAACGTGTCGCCAATGATGCTCTCCTTGCTGTTGCGCATGTTGCAGGCCAAGAGACCCACTTGGCCAGCGGACAATGTTTCCAATGGACACTCGGCGGGCCGGAGCAGGGATAGCGTCTTCACATTGTACATCTTCTTGGTGGCCAGCGATTGTATATCCTGACCCGGCTGCAGTTGTCCATTCAGCACATAGATCAGATTGAGTGCACCGCGATACTTGTCGAACCAGCTGTCAAAGATGAGCGCACGAAAGTCGCAATCACGTTGCACTCGGGGATGTGGAATCGTTTCAATGACACGCTGCAGCACCTGCTCGATGCCCGTGCCCAGTTTAGCGGAGACACGCAGTACGGATTCGGGCTCAATGCCGAACAACAGTTGCATATCCTTGGTCACCTGGTCGGGATTCGCATGCTTAATGTCGATCTTATTGAGCACTGGGACAATGGCCAGCTGTCGCTGCTTAGCCAGATGATAGTTGGCCACTGTTTGGGCCTGAACGCCATGGCAGGCGTCCACCAGCAGTATGACACCATCACAGGCAGCCAGCGATCGGGAGACCTAAAAGCGAAATGGAACTTAATTTTTGGGGAATCATTGAGGAAACAACTTAACGCACCTCATTCGAGAAATCCACATGGCCGGGTGTATCGATTAGATTCAGCAAATAGATCGCATTACGATGCTTGTAGAATATGGAAGCGGTTTGCGCCTTAACCGTGATACCGCGCTCCCGTTCCACCTGCAGATTGTCGAGCACCTGATTTTGTCCGGCATTGCGCGCTATGGCGCCCGTTAGCTCGAGCAAGCGATCCGCTAGTGTGCTCTTGCCATGATCCACATGCGCAATGATACTAAAGTTGCGTATACGCTCCACGGGCAGCTCGGAAAGTTGTCGCTGCACTGCGTCGGGTGACAAGGTCGCTGCTCCCACTGCATCGGCTGATGACCTCATTAGCGTTGTGCAGAGCGCACGATAGGCGGCCAAACGTTTCCAGCTGCATTGGCCGGTGGCCTGCCTCAGTGTCCAGTTGATGCTCTTATACATTTTCGTTGCCTTTTGGTTCTATCATATTTTTCACATTGAAAATACTACGAAAAGTAAATCAGCCGGCACGTTGTGAATGTTACCGCACCAACATGTGCGCGCAAGTGTGACCGTTGCTTATGAAAGCTCGACAAACATCGCTTGACTATCGATTGGGCTTTTGCTGCTAGGTTGCCAGCTCACTCCCATATACGACTATCTGGCAGCACCGTTTCAAATTCAAATAAGGCGGTTACATACAAAACAGAAGAGATAAGTTTGTAAATTGTATAAAAAGCATATATTTATATATGTATTTATAGGAGTAGCAATGTAAAGGTTTAAATTGTACAGAGCAAGAGGAAATAGGACTCGATTAACATTAAGTGCGGCGCGTTTTTTTGTTTTTTAATACATTAAGCAATTTTACTGCGGCGAGAATCAAAAATAAATGATTTATAGAAAATGTCAAATACATTTACGATATACAAAAAAAATATAGTAAATTGCTGCGTCTTATTGATTACAAACACATTTCGAGCATATGAACGCACACAAAAACTTAAAAATAATATAATTAAAAGATATACGAGACTGTTTGTTGAATTTTTGGTCACAAATTTGAGACTGATAAAATAAATGGTTTAACATGGGAGACTTGAATTCGCTATCTGTTTCACTTAAATTAAATGCAGTACACAAATATATATATATATAGAATACAAGTTGTAAAATTGAAATGTTAATTAATATCATGTTGCTAAAATACATATAATAGGAATACAGTTAGTTAATAAAACGTTTTCGGTTCTTTTAGGAGTGATATGAAGTTCGAGTGTGTGTGTGTATGAGTGTGTATTTGTCTGTGTATATGTGAGTGAGTGTATGTATGTATGTTGTGTGTGTGTGTGTGAATGTGTTCAGTTGCCTTGAGATTTGATTTTACATCTTCGATTAGTAGGTATAAAAAATCACTTTAGCTAAATATATATATGTGTATATATATATAGAGTTATAGTTATATCATGTCTTACACATATGTACATATGTATATTAATATATATATATATCGGTTTATATATATATATATATTGATATAGAATGCCAAAAATAAACAAATACTTGTTCAACTTAGAAACTGCATACAAAAAATATATATCTTTGTTGGTTTTTATATGTAAATTGCACAATTGTGCGCTCTCTCTTTCTCTCTATCTTCCCTTCTCGATTGATCTCTCACTTTTGCGCCTGCATACGTGCCTGCATTTGAGCTAGCATCTCCTGCATGCGTCGCAGCTCCGCCTCCTTCTCCTGCAGTATGCGATCCTTCTCCGAGAGCACACTGTTTGCCACCACTTGTTGCGTGCTATTCTCACGTCCATGCTCCGACTTGTTGCCGATGCCATTCTCCTTGCCGCCGGCACCCTTGATGATGCTGCCCTTGGCCAGGCGATCGGAACGATAGTTCTCATAGTGCACCTCTTGTGTGACCTCCTGCAGATCCTGCATGTGTGTGATGAGCATGGTGCGTAGCTTAATGAAATCACAATGCTCGGGATTCTCGACCTCAACAACGCCCCAGGGATATAAACGGCCGCGCACCTTTTTGCCCTTGACCTCGAGCAATGTGTTGGCGCCGCAGACGGCAAAAGGCACAGCTTCCTTCAGTTGCTTCACCTGCTCCTTGTAGTCCTCATCCTCATCGGAATCACAGTCGGGCAGTGGATAAATCTTGATGCCATGGCTCTCAATCTCCTGCATGATGCGGCATTTCAATCGTAATATCTCCTTTTTGGTCAAACAATCGGCCTTCGCAATCACAGGCACAATGTTCACCTTCGAGTGCAGCTTCTTCATGAACTCCACATCCAAGGGTTTCAGACTATAAACATAACAGTTGTTGTAGGGGATTGCGATTAGCTTTGCCTTTTGTTGACTTACCCATGGCCAAAGGGCGATATAAAATAGAAGCAGCAGTGTATGCGATTGTCGACAATGTTGCGACGATTGAGACCGCTCTCGTCCTGGAGAAAGCGTTCGTATTGCTCATCGATGTACTCGAGTATGGCGCCAAAGCTATTCGAATTGTCAATGGCATCGCCAAAGCCCGGTGTGTCCACCACAGTCAGACGCAACTTGACGCCACGCTCTTCGATCTCCACCGTCGATGCCTCCAGCTTGACAGTCTGCTTCTGTTTCTCTGCGAATCAGTTTCAGATGAATGATTCATTCCACACACTTTGGGATGCATTGACTCACCTATGGCATCGGGTATGATGCGCTCGGGGTAGAGATCGGTAAGAAACAGGCTGTTGACCAGCGTCGATTTGCCCAAACCGGATTCGCCGACCACCATCAGCGTAAACTCAAAGCCCTTTTTAACGGACTTGCGGTGCACCTGATTCGGCAGATTGGCAAATCCCACATAGCCGGGTGTTTCAATGCTCGAGAACTGCAAACGGACAAAGTGAGTAAACAGATATTGTGAGAATTTAATAGTTGATAAACGAGGAAAGACAGCAAGACAGAAAGTACCTGGTGTATGCTCGACTGTGAAATACCTGTACCCGCTATCCACCTTTGGTAGCTCTAGCTCTACCAATTCTCAAACTACAGCTGTCTTTAAAGTCAGACAGACAGAAAGCCGGATGGCTTTTGGTATCAATTGGCAGCTACTCATAATACGCTTCGACTAACGGGTATAATCAAAGAGTGGGGGTCTGGCTTTTGGGAAAGCCTCGCTCAATGAAAGTGCAGACGGCGTCGCCGTCGTCGTCACATTGGAATGCGCAGACACGCACGAGTTTCTCTTGCAAACACACACACACACATATACACATGCATACACCCGCACACGCACACATGTGTGCATACCAGACTTAAGTATGTCGCGGCAGTCTTAAAGCCAATGACACTACACACACACACACACAGTGCATATTTGCGTACGTAGTACGTACTTATTTATTAGCTATGTACATACTGTTTGTGTTAAGTGTGTACATACTTGTATGTAGGTCACAGGCAACAACAACAACACAACAAAGGATGGCCACACATCAATGCACGACATGGCACGAGTTGACACGACCCGACACGACACGATACGACATGGCGCAACGTCGACGCCGACGCCTTTTTGATTTTGCCGGCTAGTGTGTGAATCATGCATGCACTTTATTGAATTTACTGCTGCTGCTGCTGCTGCTACACAGAACTCTCGACTGCGACATTTAATTAACAACGCATTGCCACAGTTTTTGCTGATAATGTCTGTGTGTTTGTGCGCAATGCATTTCCATGCCATGGAATTTGCATGATAAGCAATAAAAACAACAAAAAGGAGGGGGAAAGACAACGAAGAACGCCATCTCAATACGCGTCTTGAAGCTCGAGTTGCAACCGCGCCCAGCGACCGAATTCAATGCTAAGCAGCTATCCATTGGTACACAATTACACACACACACACTTGCTTCACTTGCACTTATGATTTTTCACATATTTGATTGCAAATTAATATGTACTTACGCCCTTTGTATCAGCCATTTTAAAAAAACAAAAATTAAACGACGAACAAAATATGTTGCTCATGAACTGAAATGAACTAGCGCGGCAGTGTGACCGCAAATTCAATTTCAAAACATACCTTTGCGCTTTCAAGGCAAATGCACCGAAATTGCACTAGCGCAGTGCAAAAATACCAGCAAATATACCGACATTTTATTGTCACTTGTTTGTTTAATATAAATTTATTTGAGTTGTGTTTTGAGCTAAGATTGACAATTAAACTTGTTTTTTAAATTGATTTTTATTATAAAAAATGCATAAATAAATCATAGCAACATAATTTGATGTAACCGAACAGTTTGAGATTTACTTGCTAGTGTTGCACAGCCCACCGGCAATGCATTTGATCTCAAACTGTACAGTTTGGTGTTAACAGCAAAAGATTTGAAAATCAGTTTGGCTTTTATAACTGGTAGTATTTTATTTTGAAAACAATACGACATATTTATATGTATGCTGGATCGTGACGCACATGCACTTAAATTCAAATACAAATACAAACATCGATAAAATGAAGAAAACTCGATAGGTTTATGCGGCAACCGTTTGCTTGTTTGTTCTTAAACTTTCTATCATTTCATTTCATTCAGATTTTTCTTGTTCATGTTGGTTTTCAATATATGTGTGTGTGTGTGTGTGTTTTTGGATCGTTAACTATTTCATAGTATACATATACAGATATATATATAAATGTGTGTACGTATGACGTTGACAAAACATCGACTAGAATATGCAATAATTAAACAAAAAGAAAAAAAAAAAACAAAATCATAAACGAAATCGAAAACAAAATGCAAATGGCAAAAAGGAATACACATAGATACAAATATATATGCTATATATCGTGTGAGTGTGTTTGAACTAACGTCGACTATCACTGCTCCCATCATTCTCTCTTTTCCCTCCTAGATCTTGATCCTCATCCTGTTGCTCATCCCTGATCCTCGATTATGTTATCAACCGTGGCGCATGCAGACCGTGCACATTCTCGATGGGCGGACAGTGGGTGGCACCTGGTGGTCCCCAGTCATGCAGACCCCTCGAGTTCGCCAGCCGATGCGTCAACCGATGGGCGATGCTAAAGCCGCCGCTGCCCTCCAGCTGCGTCAGCACAATGATCACTTGCCTGGTGGAGGAGAAGAGAAAACGATTCAGTAAATAGAAATATAGAAAGCATTGAGCTTAAAAACTAATGAAAAGATTCAAATTTAACAGCTATATAATAACAGCTATATATATTTTTAAATGAGTAAAAAGTTAATCGGGTTTCTAGAACTTAAAACTAAACTAGTGCTCATACAATAATATAAAGATATAATTTTATATTTATATTTAAGATTATACCATACAATATAATTCAATTGAAATATATACGACTAGAAAAGAAATCAACTCTGATTATAGCAGTGAATTACCCATTATTCGATTCACTGTATCTATCGATTATTGTGACTATTACTATCGACTATCGCTTCGTCTTTGAATTAGTTGTATTTCGGATTCAGCGCGTTATATCGATTAATTTGGCATGCAAATGTATCGATGGTTGTAGCTATTACTATAGTATAGACTATCGTTGATTTGTGATTCACTGAGTTGTATCGATTAATTTGTAATCGCCTATCGCTAGCAAGCTTCGACTTTGAATTAGTTATATTTGTATACAGCGCATTGTATCGATAAATTGCGTTGTATCGAATAATTTATAATAGTATATACTACCGATTATTGCGACTTTTACTATCGACTACAGCTATAGCTAGGTTCATCCGTGAACTTGTTATTCATGGGTTAAATCGATTAATTTGTAATATAATAATGCAACTATCGATTATTGTTACTATTACTAACGATTTTCGAATAACACTAGTTATATTTTCACTCAGTTGAATACTTGAATTTACTGTGTAGCAACTATCGATTAATTGCTACTATTACTATCGATTATCAACTATCGATAGCTGGCTTCATACTCAGTAATACTTGAATTCACTGCGTTGAATCGATTAAATTTAAATTGTAATATAATAATAAAAACTATCGATTGCTGCAACTATTACTATCGTTGATCGACTATCACTAGCTGACTTCATTCATACTCAACTCACCGTTGCAGTGGCGGCACCGAGTCCACCGTCTTGAGCTCGCCGCGCGTCGACACCACATTGTAGCTCTCCTGGCAATCGCACTTCACATGTATCCACTTGTTCTCATGCCGATTCTCTACCATTACGACCAGACCAGCCCAGCCCTGTAGACAATTTACGAGAATTAGATGCATAAATTCGTGAGCCTGTGAAAGTCTTACCTTGGTTAGGTAGTAGGCGGTCATGCCCTCGCGTCCCTCGTGTCGCTGTCCCTTGGTCAGTGTTAGACTGATGATGGCATCGGCGAGCAGATGCGGCGATGGCGTTATCTGCTCAACGAGCAGACGCTTCGAGCTGTGTATGGCCAGTATGCATTGCGGATACTGATGCGGATCCTCGATGCCCGTGTGCCAGTGATTGAAGGCCAAGCAGACGAGCAAATAGATGTCACGCTCCAGCATCTTGTGGCAGCCAACGAAACCACGAACCTGTGAGGCGAAAAGAGAATGTATGAAAAGTTTAAAAACATAACAACACTTTCGATATTCGATTTGTCATCCCTAATGCCAACAGTTTGACCATCACTAGCAAAGTAGTAGTAGAGAACTTTAGCTCCTTTTACCTGCCGCTTGCTGTGCTCCACGAGTCGCCCGATTTCGGGCGCCGCCGGCGAGCGTGTGCGAAATATCACAACACAGAGATCCAGCTGGGAGCGTTGCGACTTCTCCGAGTTGCGTTGCCCCTCCTGGAAGAGCGTAAACTCCGCCTCCGTTGGCTCCAGCACCGTCAGCAGCACACACGATATGGAGCACAGTGGCTGGAGGGTGCCCTGCAAACGCACCTCATTCCAACCGGCGCGCACCTTGCATATGTCAATGCAATCGAAATAGTTGAGCACATCCTCGAACGAGATCCAAAAGACGCCCTCGGAGGCGCCGTGCGGCATTAACGCATCACGCAAATCATCAGTCCACAGCGTCGAATCATCGGACCAATCGCCGCGCCACGAATAATGACCCCACGGATTGCGTAGCTTCAGCAGTCGATGTCCCTGGATGTCCTTCACATCCAGCACCGAGTAGGCGTGACGTGGTCGCAGTCCCTTGTGCTGATACTCCTCCTCGTCGACCTTCATGTTGCCGCCGCCGCAGCTGGCGCCCATGAGGAAGCGCACACAGCGCGAGCTCAGCAGCTGCGCCCAAATCAAGTCCTTGTCCAGCTCATCCTCGCTGGGCATGGGCAACGAACTGGCCTGCAACATTTGAGTGTTCAGTTTAATGCAAGTTCGAAGTAGAGCTATTAGTCACTACTGGGCTAGGTGCAATCGATTCTACCTTCATCTAAACTAAACCCTATCTAAGTTCAATTGGTATTGTTCACCGGAAACTGTGAGGAACTTCTTCTGCTCCGTTCTTCCTAAAACTAAATCTATCTTTTATTTTTGTTGATTGGTGATCGGCTCAGACTCTTCTAGGGGCAGCCTAAGCCTAGACCTATGTAAGTTCAATCGGTCTTCTTCTTTTTGTACATCGGAGACGTTGGTGGACCAGTAAATGGCTATGCTCCGCGCTTCCTAAGGACATTGGGTTCTACCTAAACCCAATCCCTAAACGTATGTAAGTTCAATCGGACCTTTTCAGTTGTTGATCGGAGACTGACCTTTACAAGTCTACGCTGCGCTCATTCTAGAGTTAACCGGTTCTACCTAAACCTAAACCTATGTACCGGTGTTTTTCTTTTTTTTGACCGAAGACTGGAGGCACATTTACAGATCTCTGCTCCAGCTTTGCCTTAACCTAAATCTATGTAAGTACAATCGGCCTTCTTCCTTTTTTGTTGATCTGTGACGGACTTTTACATGTCTATACTCAAACTCTTCTGGAGGCAGCCTAAGCCTTGACCTATGTAAGTTTAATCTGTCTTCTTCTTTTCGTACATCGGAGACATTGATGGACCTGTACATGGCTATGCTCCGCGCTTCCTAAGGACAGTGGGTGCTACCTAAGTTCAATCGGTCCTTTTCAGTTGTTGATCGGAAACTGACCTTTACACGTCAACGCTCCGCTCATTCTAGAGGTAGCGGGTTGTATCGGTGTTTTTCCCTTTTGTTGATCATAGACGGTGAGGCAGCTTTACAAGTCTATGCTCCTGCTTTCTTCTAGGGGCAATCGGGTTTTCTTCTTTCTTCTTTTTATTGATTGGAGACGGTGACGAAACTTTACTAGTTTATGCTCCGCCCCATCAAGGGACAGACAGCCGGCTCTGTCTAAAGTTAACCCTAAATCTATTGGTGAACCTAATTAAATTTTGTTTCTTAGATTATGATTTGTTGTTCATTTGTACATCTAAATCAAGTTTCATTCTGTTCATTCTCTTAACGATTTTTTTCACTTCAATCGGAACAAAATTGGTAACGGTGACGCACCTTTACAGAGCTATGCTCCGACCTGTCTAGGGACAGCCTAAACCTTAACCTAATCCTATCTTTTCTCTGAATCAAGTTACATTATGTTCATTCTTTTAAGGATTGTCTTATTTTCCACCGAAACAAAATCGGTGATGGAAATTTAGAGGTCTGTGCTCGGTCCCTTCTAGGAGCGGTTTTATCCAAGCCCAAACCTTAATCTATGTCCGTTCAAACCTTCTTTAACTTTGTTCCTAAGATAGTATTTGTTGTTGAGTTTAACGTTTCTTTCTTTCCTGCTCTGAATGAAGTTACATTATGTTCATTCTGGTAATCGGTGGTAAACCTAGTTCAAATTTCTTTCCTATATTGTTAGTCGCTGTTCATAATTCCTTTACATTGTGGTCATTCTTTTGAGGATTGTCAAGGATTGTTTAGGATCACCTTCTGGGGATCATAAGGGGGAAATTCCTTCTCTTTATTTACCTGCAATGGAATGCTCTCGCATGGTGCTCCCGTCAGGGTGGCGAGTCCCTCGATGGCACGACCCGAGACGAGCGCCTCGTAGCAGCCATGGATCTTGGCGACCGCCTTCTCGATGAGCGGCACCCAGAGCTGTTTGCGCTTGGCCTGCGAGTAAACCAAATGTCCGCGCTTGTCGCACGGCAACAGATCATCGACCAGGACCGTTGTCCATTTGCCATCCTTGCAGAGGCGCACCTGATACGCGCCCTGGGCGCAAATCTCCTTCGTCACGAGCACCTCCTTGACGAGATCCTCGCGCTCGGCGAGCACAGCGAGCGCACTGAGCAGCCAACAATTGCCCAGGACACCTTGGCAAATGTCCGATGGCAGCGGGGTGCGGAATACCGCCCACGGCGGATAGGCGCCGCCATCGCAATTGATCTCGTGGGGACGTCGCCATTGGACGACGGGATTGCCACCGTCGAGGGCACTGCTCGCCGGATTGTAGTAGAGACTCTTGGGTGCGGGTGGAAACGAGTCGTCGACAAAGAGTTCGTTATTATCGCGACAATATTGTATGATGTTCTGCCACTTGGTGAGCGCTTCGGTCTCCTCCAGCTGCCGCAGGTTCTCCATCAGTTTGCTCTCCTGCCGGAATTCGCTGAGATTCGTGACGCGCAGCGATTTGCGTGCCAAGGCATCGGAGAGCACCGCATTGACCAGACCGCGAGAGCTCGAGCAAATCTCACAGACCACCGAAGCGGCACAGTTCTCATAGGTGCAGGCGGGACATTGCCACTTCTTAACCGTAGATTGCTGCTGCTGTTGTTGCTGGAGATTGTAGCTGGAGTTGGAGCTGCTGGCGATGTTGAGCGGATGCTGCTGACGGGGCACAATCGAGCCCCCGGTGCTGTGACGCTTCGGTATCGCACCCGACGAGCTTCGTTGCGTCGATGCTTGTTGCTGCTGAGTTGTTGTGGCAACGCAAGCTGTCGGAGCTGCACTGGCCATGGGCGCTGTGGGCGCCACCGGAAGCGCAGCCCGAGGCGATGGACTGCGCGACAATCGGGTTGCTGGCAACGGCAGCTGCAACGGCTGCAGCGGTGCTTGAGGTGTTGTTGTTGTTGTTGTTGTTATCGCTAGCTCACTGAGCGACTGAGTGACCAATGTGGATGATGATGACGATGATGATCCATGATCCTGCTCCTCATAGGACTGACCATCGGGACGTTCGCGCACCGCATCCATCAGCACCGGGAGCAAACGCATCGATTTGCAGGCACTGCACAGCCCGACGGCCAAGGAGTTCTTCAGCGTGCAGTGGCTGCACGTCCAGAATTCGCCCTTGCGCAGCGTCATGTCCTCGATGGATGAGATGCTCTTGAGCTTGGAGCCGCCGCAGACGATGCACGCCATGGCCGTCGCATAGTTGACCAGCGTGCACTTTTTGCACGTCCACGGCTCATCGTTGCGCGGCGACAGCGCGCCAGGAACTGCAAACGGAGCAACGGATTAATTCAATGTCGGTATAAAGCATTAATATACTTAATAGTTCACATAGTTAAAATCGACTGTACGATTCATAAACAATGAAGAAAGCTTTAGTCGAAAGTAAACGACTTTGAATAACAGCAAAACAGTGCGGTATTATTCTTTAAAATATACCAAAAATACTGAAAATGTGCCGAGTATACTCGCTATTGTAAAAATATAACAAATTAATATACCGCAACAAATATTGAAAATATATCAAATGTTATATTTGGTATATTGATGCAATCCACAGAGGAATTATTCTTAAAATATACTAAATTAACGCATAAAATAATGAAGATATACCGAGGAGACCCGCTTAGCAATCCACAGAGGTATTATTCCTAAAAAATACTAAATTAATATACAACATACTGAAAATATACCGAGAATACCTGCTACGCTATATCACACTCATATTCTCAAAATATACCAAGTTAATATTCCACAAATGCTACAATTTGGTATATTGATGAGATACCCGCTACCTGTTGTAAATAAAAGCAATCCAGAGCTTTATTATTCTCAAAATTATACTAAATCAATGTTCAAAAAATACTGAAAATATACCAAGGAGACCCGCTAAGTAATTTAAATAAAACCATATTCTAAAATTATACTTAATCAATATATGCCACAAAAATATTAAAACTATACTGAATACTGTATTTGGTATATTGATATAGAACCACATTCAAAATATACCAGATTGTCAGCCAAAGCTTTAAGTATACCAAATGAATATTTACAACAAATAATAATGATATACCAAGCATACCCGCAACACTTTTAAAACAAACCCGTATTTTTCAAATATACCACAAAAATATACCAAATTGTTTGCCAAAGCAGTTAGCTAAATTCCTCGGCAATCATAAATACTATAGTCATTATGGTCTGTATCAAAATTACGCTTGTTATTCGATGATTGTGAATTTGCAGGGGCGGAAGTAGGCAAAAATATGAAACAAACTTGACAAGTGCTGTCGAAAAAAAATGATAGCTCTATCTCTTATAGTCTCTGAGATCCAGTGTTTCATACGGACAGACGGACGGACAGACAGACGGAGATGGATATATATTGTTTCAGTTGTAGACGCTGATCATGAATATATATACTTTATGGGGTCGGAGTTGCCTGCTTCTTTCACAAAGTTATAACGCCCTTTTACCCTATGGGTAACGGGTATAAAAATGACCACCTTGAGAAATTAAACAACCTTTGTAGCAGGTTAAAAATTTGAGAATCGCAGAGGGAGGCTTAAGCAGAGTTTGCTTTCCACTGCGATGAATCATTAATCATAGACACCTTCTCCGGAATTTCCCATGTTATATATTCAACACTTTTTTTTATAGCTTTAGCAGTTTGTTCGCAACATTTTCAATTCAATTAAATATACAAAAAGGTGGCTTGTGTCTCACCTGGTGCTGGTTGTTGATCTTGCTGCTGCGATTGAGATTGAGGCTGAGACTGCGGCGATGGATCGCACATCTCACAGGACTCGGACCAGAGGCGATTGTAGGCGTAGGAACATTTGCCGCAAGTGCGCAACTTTCGGCTGCCCTGGAGCATCGATTGCTGTTGCTGTTGTGATTGCTGCGTCTTATTGTCGTTGCGTGGCGCCGCTGGAATGAGTCGAGCACTCGCTGCTGCTGCCGCTTCATGCGTGCTATAGAAAGAGAACGGAAACGAGAGCCAATGAGTGAGTAAGCTTCAGAGAGTCGACGCTTGCATGCACAACAACAAAAAAAAAAAACAAAATATAGCAACAAACATAAATCGACTCTTGTTAATTAGCAATAAAAGTAACAAAGAAATACATACAGCAAATTAACGCAAAGCACAAATAAAAATAAAAATAAAAAAAACAAAACCGCAAATTGACTTCGGCCTTATCTTCGGTTAGCCGAAGTATCGAAATGCTTTGATTAGAGCGACGCGTCGCGTCGCATGAGTCAAGCTGACAATGATAATAAAGTGACACTCAATGTGTTGACTGCTGGAGACCCTTTTACTAAAAATCTAACGAATGATTTATTAAAGTGTCACAAAATGCAGAGTAGACCCCTTTCACGTATGTAACTAGAAGATTGGCATTGAATACTAAAGCGCTACACATTTTATTGACTGCTAGAGACCCTTTTAAATATGTAACAAAAGTATTTGGCTGTTAGAGACCCTTTCAAGTATGTAACGAACGTATAATAAAGACACACTTAATGTATTGACTGCTAGAGACCCTTCTTAAGTATGTAACGAGAGTATTTGAATTAAATAATAAAGTGTGACGCTTTGTATTAACTGCTACAGACCCTTTCAAGTATGGAAAGAGAGTATTGGAATTTAATACTACTAAAGTATAGACTGCTAGAGACCCTTTTAAATATGTAACAAATGATATAATAAAAAAATCACACAATGTATTGACCGCTAAAGACCCTTTTGAATATGTAACAAGAATGTATTGACTGCTAAAGACCCTTTTTAAGTATGAAATGAGAATATTTGAATTGAATAATTAAACTTTACACCATGTATTGACTGCCAGAGACCCTTTCAAAAATATGTATCGAGAGTATTTGACTGTTAAGTATGAAAAGAGAGTATTTGAATTAAATTGACTGCTAGAGACCCTTTAAAATATGTATCGAATGACATATTAGAGAGTCACACTATGTATTGACTGCTGAAGACCCTTTTTTAAAATTTGAATGACTATTTAAATTGAATATAAACGCGTCACAGAACGTATTGACTGCTAAAGACCCTTTTAAGTATGGAAAGAGAGAATTTGAATTGAATTGACTGCTAGAGACCCTTTTTTGAGTATGTAACGAGAGCATTTGAATATCGTGAATTGTTAATTAATTCAAAATGCTAAAGTACTACGCAATTCGCAACTATTATGCATGCTAAATGAGTTGCAAGAAATTGCGCCTTACGAATACAATTGTAAAGTGCCAAAGCGCTTATTCGATTGCTACTGAAAATACAACACAAATAAAATTTAGTAATAAATGCCTAGGCACAATTTAGAACAGAAATTGGAATTCATTTAGAGAAATGAAACGGAATTCAATGTTACAACTAACAAATAAACTGCCTAAATACTCGAAATGCTTTGCCTAAATATTAATATTAATCGGGAATATTCATAATGAATAGATATCGGTTAAAGTACATATAATCAGCTAATAGACTCGCTTTGTGGTAGAGCATTCGATCAACGAAGCGTGGCGCATGGTGCGCAAACAATAAAGCGATCGTAAACTGCAAACGTTCTTATACGATCTATATATATATATACATATATATATATTATAGATCTATAGTTGCGTTTACATTTGCAATTTTCTATCGTATGACTAATCAGCAAATTAAGCAGAAAACGAATAAAACGAAAAAAACAGAAGCGCAATTGTTAAGTGTGCAATTAGTTGTTGTTGTTGCTGTTGCAACAATTGTTGTTGTTGTTGTTATTGGTGTTGTGTGGTTGCTTTGATTGCTGCCTACATTTTGGATTCAGTCGTTTTGCGCGGTCCCTTCCACACCTTGGCGTAAATGGAATGCTCGGAGGCCGCATAAAATTCGTTTGCCCCACTCACAGCAGCAACTGTTGTTGCAGTCGTTGTTGTTGCTGCTGCTATCGATGTTATTGCTGTTGTTATTGCTGCTGATGTTGTTGACTCTGGCGCTTCATGGCTAAGATCGTTGCTGGCTGCAGTTGTTGTTGTTGTTGTTGCCGCTTCGCAGCTGCCATCGATCAATTCGAAGCTGCTATTGTTGCTGTTGTTGTTGCACAGCAGCTTCTTCTTGTGCAACTTGTGTTGCTTGTTGACCTGCGCATAAATCGGTGTTGTCAATGTTGTTGCCACCTGCTGCTGCTGCTGTTGTTGTTGCTCCAAGCGAAGTTGCTGCTGTGCAATGGCAACGCATTCGTTCTCATAGAGCTTATTGCTGTTGACATTATTGTTGTTGTTATTATTGTTACTGCATGTTGTTATTGCTGTGGTTGTTGTTGACGATGTTGTTGTATCACAGTGCTGCGGCATGTTGCTGCTCCAATCGTTGACCGCTATGAAGACACCGTTGCGTGGAATTGTAAACTGTGAGCTGCTGTTGTTGCTACTCGTTGTCTGACGCTGCTGTTGCTGCTGCTGCGATTGTTGTTTATGTTGCTGTTGCTGCTGCGGCTGATGTTGTTGCACTTGCTGTTGCTGCTGCTGTTGTTGTTGTTGTTGCTGCTGCTGCTGCTTAGGCGGCAGCTGTCGCAATGGCTTTGAGACAACACTGGGCGCTGGCTTTTGGGCCGATCTCGATAGCGTTGTGATTGTGAAATTATATCTCTTCTTGGCGCACGCCTCGCGCAATTTGTTGTTCTGGTTCTTGTTGTTGTTGTTCTGCTTGCGGCGACAAAACGTATCATTGGCAATGGCAAAACGCGAATTGCTGGCAATCGGCGTTGGCGTCGGGTTTGTTGGCGCAGCTAACAATAGGAGACATACATTAATTAGTCATAGATTACTATATATGTACTTATAGATCACTTACCTGGCGGCAGATTGAAAATGTCCTTGCTAAAGTTATTCACATAGCAGACGTGACAGCTGCGTTGCTGCGCTGGATGCGCGCTCTTATCGATGCTTGTGCTCAGGCTTTGTGTGCGTCGAAAGCTGAAGCTGCTGCTGCTGCCGCTCGCAGAGATGCGTCGCGCCTTCTGCTGTTGCTCTTGTTGTTCCTGTTCCTGCACTTGACTGCTTAACTCCAACTGCACTGCTGTTGTTGTTGATGCTGCTGCTGTTGCCGCTGTTGTTGTCGTTGTGGTTGCAGTTGCAGTTGCTTCAGCTGCCGTTGTCGCTGCCTCATGGCGATGCGTATGCAACGTCTCCTTGTAGATGGGCGCCAAGTAGCTGACCGTGTCACAGATCACACAATGCCAGGTGACCGAATTGTTATCGGCGTCACAGGCGCGACAGCTCCAACGGCGATTGAGTGCCGGATTTGAAAAGTGACGATATAGTTCAATGGAGTTCTTGATGTATTTCCGTGTCTCCTCGCAATTGCCACAGTTTGAGGGCAAGTTTTGGCTATTCCGTTGCGGTCGCTTCAAGCAGCCGCGCAGCAGCGATTTGTACACATGTCCGTGCTTGTTGTTATCGATAACAATGCTATTGCCTGGCGCCACCTGTCTGCTGTCCAGGGCAGATCATTTGCAAGCGGTAGAGAGCGCAAGAGAGGGGAGTGGAGAGTGGAGAATAAAGAAAACAAAGGGCCACGATTTATATGCGTAGCAAACTTAACTGCTCCTTCTTCCCCCCACCCACTTTTCTTCTTCTTAGAGTGTGGGAGGCACAATAATCACTGTCTGTAGTAGTTTAGTGCAAGGTTATTTCAATGTGGCCTAACTGTTGCAATTAATTTGTTTTTTTTTTTTTGTCGTACTGCTGCACTTTGTTTTCTTTTTCTCGTTTTTTTTTGCAATTTAAATTTAACTCGTTTGCTTTGCTATGTACATATTTGTTTCTTCACTTCCTTTGGCGAGCGCAATCGATAAAATTGTAAACAAAGTTTCGCTTTGTTTGCCCAAATCGATTTTCCCCCAAAAAAAAAGTATATAAAGTGAGTTTCTTTTTTTTTGTGTTTGCTGCTGCAGTTGCTGTCAATTGTTGTTGTTGTTGTTGTCGTTGTTATTCAGTGTGTACACACTCACATATAGACAGGCAGGCAGGCAGGCAGACCGACGGACAGACAGAGAGACATACATACATAAATAACAGTTAGACAGAGTTGCCAACGAACGGAACGAACAAACCGAACGAGAGAAAAGGACAAACACGGCACGCACACACACACATACGTATGCAACTTGGGCAAGCTTTTGTGTGCTTGCCTTGCATATCACCCACACACACACACATACACACATCTAAGTATATGTGTATGTGTATATGTAAATCCATGCTTACCTGGTCACAGCTTTGTGCTTATCAACAATTGTCGCGACCTCCTCATCACACTCAGTGGCCAACTCCGCTGCAGCCGTCACCACCCCCGCGACAGTGGCTGTACCCCCGCCTCCTCCTCCTCCAGCATTTTGTCGTTGTCGATGATGCTGTTGTTGTTGTTGTTGCTGTCGAGGCGGCTGCATTTGCTGTGATTGTGATTGCTGCTGATGATGATACAATGTTGCGGTAGGACTGGGAAATACCTTGCGAACAGTGCCGCAATTGAAACATTTTAGCGATTCCGTTGGATTAATTGTATTGCATTTGCTGCACGACCATTGTAGAACCGAAGATATTGTGCCCATATTGCTGCTGCTCCTTCTGCTGCTGCTCTTCTATCGAAATTCAAATTCACATCCAATTCGCACACAATTCACGATGCTTCTGTGTATATGTATGTGTGTGTGTGTGTGTTTGGAGTGTGCGATTGTAATGTGTGTGAGTGGAGAGTGTAGAGTGTGGGGTAGAGAGAAGCTGCTGTTGATGATGATAATGATGATTTCTGATGTTGATGAATGATTGGTGGAAGGAAGTTCCGCTGCTCCGTTCACAGCCAGCAGTTGTTGATAATTGCATTTAACTCGTTCACGCCGCGCGCTGATTTAATACTTTGAACTGTTGCACCACAACACAGCATATTTAGCATATAATGTGTGGGCCAACCTTGTTGTAGATACAGATCCTTAAAGCAGCAACAACAATAAGCCTAGCGCCAGCCAGCCATTCAGCCCATCAGCGTGACCGCTATTTCTATTTACAAAATATACCCATTTTCGACACAAAAAATGCCAAGAGGAATTCAGAGGAATTCATTGGTATTTCCATTTTCGCAAAACTGTATATTAAACGGCTCAACTTTTTCAAAGTCCCACTTCTTTATAAAAACTAAAAAATGTTTGCGATAATTATGCTACAATAACATGCGCTTATTCCTTTCAAATGTTTGTCTTATTGACTGCAAGTAAACAAACGAAACGAATAATGAAATTTAAATTTGATAAGATTTCAGCGAGCTTTTATGTACCGCATTGCAAAATACTAAAAATTACCTCTATCGATAGGTTACTGTTCGCAACTCGCAAGTATATCGATGGCAACGAAATATATCGCGGCTAGTGTGCGACTATCGCAAACAAGTTTATATCGATGTCAATCGATAAGCCGACAGCTGTTATCGCTGTTCCGCGTGCGAACCCAACGTGTTTTGCCTGTGTTTAGCTAAACAATAAAATCAACAGATTATATTAATAAGTTGGAGACATGCAGAAGCAAAAACCTAAAGGTGCTGGTAAGCCAGGACCACGTCCGCCCAAACAGGGCAATCACAAAACCGGTGGAGGAGGAGGAGGAAAACCACAGCATCAATTCAAGCAGAAGCGCTCGAAAGAATTTGCCATCTCGAAATTGGCAGCAACAGATGCAGAAATTGCCGAATTACGTGCAAAATACGCTGACATCGATGCTGTCAGCATTAAAACCTTTTCAGATTTTCCATTCTCACAAAAGACCAAACGAGCGCTCACCGAATCCAAATACACAGTGCCCACAGAAGTTCAGCGTCAGAGCATTGGACCAGCGTTGCAGGGCAAAGATGTGCTTGGGGCTGCGATAACGGGCAGCGGCAAAACGTTGGCCTTCCTCTTGCCGGTAGGTGGCGCACATGCATTACATACTGCTTACCTTCCTAACGTTGTTGTTGGTTATGTTTTTTTCTTCAGGTGCTGGAGCATTTGTATATGCAGAAATGGTCGAGGACCGACGGTGTTGGCGCCATCATCATTTCACCCACACGTGAGCTGGCCTATCAGATCTTCGAGACACTGAAAAAGGTGGGCAAGCATCATGACTTCTCCGCCGGTCTCATCATTGGTGGCAAGAACTTGAAATTCGAACGCACACGCATGGATCAATGCAACATATTGATTTGTACGCCCGGCCGTTTGCTGCAGCACATGGACGAGAATCCGCTGTTCAACACAACAACCATGGAGATGCTGGTGCTCGATGAAGCCGATCGTTGTCTGGACATGGGATTCGCAAAGTGTCTCAACTCTATACTCGAGAATTTTCCGCCCGAGCGTCAAACTCTGCTCTTCTCAGCGACACAAACGAATTCACTCGCAGACTTGGCACGTCTCAATCTTAAGCAGCCCGTCTATGTGGGCTACGAGCAGGCGTCCACCAAGCAGACCACATCGAAGGCGCTGCTTGCGCTGCCGGAGCTGCTGCAACAGAGCTATGTGGTCTTGCCGCTGGAGGAGAAGATCACCATGCTGTGGTCGTTCATCAAGAATCATCTGAAGCAAAAGATCATTGTGTTCGTTGCCAGCTGCAAACAGGCCAAATATCTCTACGAGATCTTTTGCAAGCTGCGTCCGGGCGTTGGCCTGCTGGCGCTCTACGGCACCCTGCATCAGGATCGTCGCATTGCCATCTATGAGGATTTCTTGCGCAAAAGTCATGTCGTCATGTTTGCCACCGATGTGGCGTCGCGTGGCCTCGACTTTCCGGCCGTCAATTGGGTGCTGCAACTCGATTGTCCCGAGGATGTGGCGCAGTACATTCATCGAGCCGGACGCTCGGCACGCAACAAGACGCGCGGCGAGTGTTTGCTGGTGTTGACGCCCAACGAGGAGAAGCACATGATCGATGCACTGCAAGAGCAATTGAATCTTACAATACGCAATGTACAGATCGATCCCAAGAAGCTCTTCTCGCCGCGTGTCAAGATCGAGGCATTCTTGGCACAGTTCCCAGAGTTGCGTGCCTCGGCGCAGCGTGCGTTCCTCTCCTATCTGAAGTCTGTTTTCCTGATGCGCAACAAGCGGCTGTTCAATGTTGCCAGCTTGGATCTGGATGCGTATGCGCAATCCTTGGGTTTGGCGGTGACTCCCCGTGTGCCCTTCATACGTCATCACTGGCTGCAGAAACAGAAGGAGCAGCTGCAGCAGCAGGGAGAGAAGAAGGAGGAGGAGGATGAAGTGGAAGTGGAGCAACAGAAACAACAGCTCACAAGCTTTGCCTCGGACAGTGATGAGAGCGGTGACGAGGACGATGACTTCATCAAGATCAAGCGACGCGATCACGACGTCGAAGGTGCGCCTGTGGATTTGTCTGCCTTGGATGCCGCAGCAGCTGGAGATGAGCAGGAGGAGGAGACGCCGCTGGTGGTGCCCAAACGTGAAGCGAAGCTGGTGACAAAGGCGGCACTGGCCAAGAAGGCACTCAAAAAGCAACTGCAAGTGAACTCCAAGCTCAAGTTCGATGACCAAGGCGAAACCCTTGCAGACGAACGCAATCAAATGAAGGCGCTAGCCACAAGTAAGAACCAACAGCAGCAGGATGACGATGGCGGCATCAATTTGATGCTGTCCAAGGCGTTGCTCAATGAGGAGGATCAGTATGATAAACAGCGATTCCGTGAGCTGGTCAAAAAGCGTCACAAGCTGCAGCGCGAGAAGCTGCGCAAAAAGGTCGAGGAGCAGAAGAGCGACGGCGAAGAGGACAACGATGAGGAGCAGGATGAGATGGCTGTGGACAGCGAGAGTGAGAATTCTGTGGATCTCAGCTGGTTGCCCGATCCAGACAAGATCTATAACAAGAAACCTGGAGAGTCGGCCAACCAACAGTCAGCTGATGAGCAGGATGATGATGATGTGGAGGATGACGATAACGACGATAGCGATGACGATAACGATGAGCCAGCGTTTAAGAAATCACGTATCACGCAACGATTAACGCTACTCGACACGGAAGCCATCGCGGCCAATTTGCTGGCCAGTTAAGCAGGTGCCACCTGTTGTTTGATTTTGGGGGAATTAGGAGCGGGGGGGATAATCGATAAACGATAGTTGAATCAATAATAAAATAATCAAATACAAAAATGCGACTGTAAATGCTTCACAAATATTTGGAAAATGCCCACAAATTTATTTTTTTTTATTTCTTCTGCTTTCACTCCTTTTTATAGCCATTTCGCGTATGTGATACACACGTTTGCGATAGAGAGAGAGAGAGAGACACACCGTGAGTTCGAAAGGGATAGATATGAGTTGGTTAGTTAGTGGTTGGAAATAGGGTGGGGGGTTGGTGTTGTAGTGGGTAGGGGGGAGATTTGGATATATTGGAGTTTATTTGGAGGGCGCGTAAAATTTGCTTTTAAAAATATCATTACACATCACGTCGAATTACATTTTTGTTGAGACATATTTTTTTGTTTTGCATTTGCATTTCTTTTTTGTTTTTCGTCTTGCTTTTGTTTTTCTTTTGTAGCGTATATAAATAAATGCATACACATACAAGTACATATACATATACATATAGCCATTGCATCCTGCGTGTATATGTTCATATATATATTGTATATACATATATGTATGTATGTATGTGCATGTACATTCATGTACAAATAATGCAATAGACACACATCTATACAAATTATACTATATATTGGTTATTTTGTTTTGCTTGTTTTTTTTCTTTTTGTTTTTTTTTGTCATTCTCTTCTCTCTGTTTTTTTTTGTGTTTTGTTTTTTTTTTCGCACATCAATTTTTTTATTTAGTTTTACTTTTTTTTTCTTTCGTTTTTTTGTTGTTTTTGTTTTGCTTTAAGTTTGAGGTCCGTTCAGACACAAGATACACAATTATATAATTAGGTTTATAAAAAATTAATGCTCAATTACAAGAAATAACACTTACGCTTACGTTGTCTACGTTTTTTTGTTTGCTTTTTAGTTAAAATACACATATATATATGCATATATATATATAGATATATATGTACGTATATATACATATATATTATATATATATATATATCGAAGTTGTTGTATATAAGTTTTGTTTTGTTTTTTTATTTTTTTTGCCATATGTAAGAGTAGAGCACACATTTATAATAGCTGAGAGCCTAGAGACAAAGAGAGTGAGTGAGATAGACAGCATACTGCAATGCTGTTGCTTGTCATGAGGGATTAGGCTGGTCAAGGGGGGGCGGGGGGTAATGGGCGAGGATCAGGGCGGGGGGACGGGGAGTACCATTGTTTTGTATCAATATTAGCGCTAATTACTTAATACATGCTTTGCCATCTTTTAGACACAATTTGTTGCTGCCTGCTTAATACATACACAATCATAAACACACGCACGCACATAAATACACATAAAAGAACAGGACATTCACTCGCACACACACACGCTCACATACAATGAGAGAGATTCACATTTAGTAGCTGGAATTGTTTTTGCATTTGCATTTGCGTTTGCGCTTTACTTTTTCGTTTACTTTGCGCAGCTCTTCTTCAAAGTCTTCTGCTGCTGCTGCTTCCTCTAATTAGACATACATAGCAAATATATAGATATATATGTGTATATGTATATATAATTTGTTATCATTCGTAATGCTTTTTAGTTTATGCTTTGTTGTTTTTTTTTCTCTTATTATTTTCTTGTTCTTGTAACATACAATACACAATTAATACACATTTATTTAATTTTTCACTTCTTTTGACGCCATTGCAAACACACACACACACGCACACCGGGCAGCCATCACTGAACGAACAAGTGTGGTGAGCAACAAAGCAAGTTCAGGAGCGGTTCAGGTGTGATGCGGGTGCGGTTTGTTTTTGGGCGCTTTTCTTTTTGTTTTTTTTTTTTTTTGTTAGCGCACGCATTATGCGTTTACATATATCACGGAAACACAACAAAGCCATTAAATACAAAATACAAAATATGTATATCTATATATGTGTATATATTAAAAATACAAAAAAAAAAAAAATAATGTAGAAGTAAAATACAATAAAATCAGTTTAAAATGTGAATAAATACATGCATATATAGATATACATACACACATATCAAAAAATAAATATATACCCTACTTAACTAATTGGTTACTCCTCCTTCTCGTCTTCTCCATTTACTTTATATACTTTTCGTTTTCATATCAAATACTTTACAATACAAACGCATTCACCCACACACACGCACACACACACATACACTCATACTGTTGCGTTTACAAAAAAATGGCGACTTGTGGCTGCCTTCACATTTTGAAGACCCTTCTCACACTTTTGCAACAAAGTCAAAAGGGTCTCGTCTCTTTTCTATTTTAGCTGTGTGGTTATAATATTGTGATTTTGTGTTTTTCCTTTTTAATGATCTGTAAATCGATCGATGGGTTCATGATGGTGCCGCTGCCGCTGCCGCCGGCTACTCCAAGAGTGTGTAGTAGTCCTTCTCCAAGCCATGCGCTAGACTCTAGACCATGACAAAGGCATCCTTGCCGCAAAAGAGATACGGGAATTGATCAATCATCGTCTGGACGATGTCCTCGAGATAGGGTCGCAGCTGCTCAAAGTGACCCATGTCGGTAAAATCGATGGGTATCAAGGTGGGCCACCAGCAAATGGCCAGATTCTTGCTGTCCATGCTGTTCAGCTTTGAGTTATCCGAGACACTAAACGAGCAGATTATACATATAGATCAATAAACAATTTAAAGTAAAAAGCAGATTACTACTCACTGCACAAAGTGCTGGAATATGTATTTGAGTATGGCAAAGTTGATGGTTGGTAACTTCTGCAGCAAGGACTTTAAAGCTATCAAACGGCAGCTGCGATCGGTTTTAACCTCAACATTCAGCTTAGATGAGCCAACGCCACGAGATCCTGAAAAGAAGAGAAAAAAAGAGATTTAAGCTTAGAGTTTGACACAAAGAAGTAAAAAAAAGCTAAAAGTGCGTTATTAATTTCAAGATATACTAAAGGCTATATTTGGTATATCGTTAAAGTGACTAGAAATATACTATAGACGTCCAAATATACTAGTTTGTCAGCCAAAGCAACTGAAACTCGAATGTAGTAGACGAAATTTGCAAAACAAAAGTTTTTCTTTAATAACTTTTACAATTTTCATCTAATCAGAATCAAATTCTTGGGATTCATTAATACTATAGTTATTATTGTTTATACTAAAATTCTACTACACTTAAAATATACCATAGAATGCAAAATATACCAGATTTTCAGTAAAAGCAACTAAGACCCGTAGTAAGTCGGAGTTTTTGAACATACAAAAGTATTTCATTAATAATTTCGACAATTTGTATATGCAATTAAATTTTCACGAATCATAAAGACTATAGCTCTATATCTTATATATAGTCTATGAGATCTGGGTGTTCATACAGACAGACGGACGGACATGACTATATGGATGCTCAGACAGACGGACGGACAGACGGACAAATACATAGATGGACAGACAAACATGGTCATATCGTCTCGTCTGTTGACGCTGATAAAGTATATACATATATACTTTATGGCATCGGATATGACCCCTATTGCCTGTTACAAGTAGAAGACACAAAGTTATAATATCCTTTTACCCTATAGAGGTAGCGGGTATATAAATTTAAAGGGCGTCATTCTATTATCGTTTTTTGTTCTTTCATATTCTTTTCTTTTCCAAAGAAGAGATTCAAGATTAGAGTATAGAAACAAAATGTAAAAGGGCGACATTTTGCAGTCCTTGTTTTGTCTTTTCATATTTTCGTTTTGTTTTGTTTTTTGGTCACTCACCCGCAATCTCTTCGAGCTCCTTGATGATGTCCTTGCTGAACAGCGGCGGCAAGCGTTTCGAGAAGAAATCTTTGAGCGCCGTGGCCACAGCATTCACTGGAATATCGAGCACATCGATCACCGTGTTGGTATCTAAAAAGTAATAAGAAACAAGATATTCACATTATAGAGATTATAGAGATGGGAGATTTTTGGGACGCACCCTCTTCGAAGCGCTGGAAGAGCATGTCGACGTGAGCTCTGCTGCCGGGGACACGATAGATGCCCTCGGAGTCGAGGCCTTCCTTCTCGATGAACTCGACGCACTTGATGAGGAAAATGGGTATCTCGTCCTTGTCGGATGTGATCATCAGTTTGCCAAATTGCGCCTCGGTTGTTTCGGTCATACCCTTGGCATTTTGTTTGAGCTTACGCTTCAGCTTCTTTTCCTGCTCCTTTTCGCGCTCCTGTTGCTTGCGCAATCGTGCTGTCTCCTCCTTGATGCGACGCTTCTCCAGCTTCTCAAAGTCCTTCAAGCATTTGGCATTCATATTGAATTCCGGCGAATTCTCCGCACCAAAAATACCCGCTGCCGTTAGCTCCGGCACCATGGAATACTACAAGTTGCCAAAATAATTAATATTTCATTGTTTTCAATGCTTAATTTATGAGCACACGCTCTCACCTCGGGCGATTTGTCGCTCTTCATGAAGTCGGGCACAGCCTCAGCTTTTTCTACAGGAGGAAAATGGAGAAAATAAGGAAGTTAGAGGAAAGTTCTTAATAGTTAAGATATAAATGGGAATGCTTAGACCAAAGTTACAGCTGCTAAACAAATTTTAGAACTAAGAAATCATTATAAAAGTTATAAATAATAATAATTATAAAATTGACAAATGATTCCTCGAGATGTAGATTTCCATTCTTAATAAAAGCAAAACAGTAAGAATTTGTCGGTAACATAAACTAAAACAATTAAAACAAAAAAAATAACTTTTATTCTTATAGCTTAGAATTCATTTTCTACTAAACTTTGAAATTAAGTTTGGAAAAAAAAGATTTCATTCGATTTTTTTCGATTTTTGGAAGAAGAATAATAATAATGATGATACTCAAAATTCGGAATAATTACTTAAAAGATAACATAATCTTAACATATGTAAATCATCTTAAATTAATAATAAAATGAAATTAAATGAAATAAATAAAGAGAACACGACACATACTCTTCTCACCTGCAGCGGCAACGGCGGCCATGCGCTGATAGTGCGACGGTATCTCCGGGGGACTGACGTAGGATCCAAAGGGAGGAACGCGTGGCGTTTGCACCGGAATGGCGACCTTCTTCTTTTTGTTCTTCTTGGTTGTAGCAGCCTTCTTGTTGGCCTTGTAATAGGCGTTCTGTTGTCGCACCCGACGCTCCGTCGAGCTGGCGCAGCTATCCGACTCGGTGCAGTCTAGGGAGATAGTTTCGAAAAGAAAGAGTTCGATATTATAATCAAGAAAGAGTCTGGTATTTAAGAGAACCCTTGCCAGTTAACCAGGACAATCAAGAAGGGGTCGAGTATTCAAGGGAGACCTTTCAACTTTACCGGGACCATCAAGAAAGTGTCTAGTATTCAATCAAGAAAAAGTCTGGTATTCAGGGGACCCTTTCTCTTTACCAGGACAATCAAGAAAAACTTTAGTATTCAGATGAAACCTTTCAACTTTACCAGGACAATCAATTAAGAGTCTAGTATTCAGGGGAGACATTTC
The DNA here is from genome assembly GCA_035046325.1 of Drosophila niveifrons. Classification (NCBI taxonomy): domain Eukaryota; kingdom Metazoa; phylum Arthropoda; class Insecta; order Diptera; family Drosophilidae; genus Drosophila; species Drosophila niveifrons. The sequence goes on from JAWNOC010000020.1 coordinate 5,091,577, forward strand.
AACATTAACAGGATAATCAAGAAAGAGTCTGATATTCAAGAGACACCTTTCAGCTTTACCAGGACAATCAACAAAGAGTCTGGTATTTAAGAGAAACCTTTAAACTTTACCAGGATAATCAAGAAAGAGTCTAGTATTCAAGGGAGACCTTTCAACTTTACTGGGACCATCAAGAAAGAGTCTAGTATTCAATCAAAAAAAAGTCTGGTATTCAGGGGACCCTTTCTTTCTAGACTTTAGTATTCAGATGAGACCTTTCAACTTCACCAGGACAATCGAAAAAAAGAGTTTAGCATTCAAAAGGAGACCTTCCAACTTCACCAGGATATTTGCTCATTCTATATAATATATGAAATATAAAACGTAAAAATCCCTCACCTTCGTTTTCGTAGATTTGTTCGTACTCGGCCAGCTCCTCGGAGTCCTCGTCCTCGCCATCGAGCTGAGCGTGATCATAGCGCTTGGCGGCATCCTTATCGCTGCCAACGCCAACACCGACAATGCCATCGCCAGCGACACCGCCGCCAACGCCACCCAAATAGGATTCACCCATGCTGCCGGTGGTGGTGAAATTCATTTTGGCAACAGCATCGCTGACCAGCTGAAAGTTCTTCATGTTCAGCTTGCCCGGCTGCTGTGTGGGCAGCGTGAATGTGGAGGAGCTCATGGCACAGTTGCGACTGGGCGCTTCACCCACCTTCAACGTTTGGCTTGGGCCCTTGGGCCGTATCTTATTCAAATTGGAATCAATGTGCCGCCTCCCTGTGGTATAAGCATGCGTCGATCCGCTAAAATTATTCCATATCGAGTTCTTGTTCATGTTGCTGCGACGCGGATCGTTTTTATCCTCCAGCCATTCTGCAATTGAGTCGCGAGCACAAAAAACAATCAAAATTTCATGTGTTGCAATAGTTGAAAGCACAATCATAAGAGAGAAACAAAAACAAAAAAAAAAAACACTAAGCACTAAGAGCAGCTAAAGAGGGAACGAGCAGTGCAGTCGGGGTAAGTGGTGAGAGAGGGGGGAGAGGAAGAGGCAAGGAATATATATTTTATTTTTTTCTTTAGTCTAATACTAAGTGCTCTAGGCTCTACGGCAACAAAAAGGCGGGCGACTCTCCAAAGTGTATTTTATTTTTTTTTTTGGTTGGCTGGGATGAAGGGAAAGAGGCAAGGAGAGAGAGATTGAGTTTGAGAGAGTGGCAGCTACAATTCGTGCAGGAGCGTGTATGCATGTGTGTGTGTGTGTGTTAGACAGAGAGAGAGAGAGAATGGTACAGAGAGAAGACAGACAGACAGAAATGCGGGAAGAAACGACTAAGAGAGTGTGTGAGAGAGAGAGTGAAATGTTAACCTGCATCATGGGTGGCCAATGAATCCTTCGACCCGCTGACATCCGCTGCTTATGAAATGCATGAATAGGATAAAATGGAAACGAAACGAAAGAAGAACGACAACAACAAGAACAACAAGAAGAAGAAGACACAACGAAATTATAATTGGCATCAACAATTGATCGATTTCGGTTTTGCGAAGCTCAGCTCGGAGCTTTCTCATCTAAGCTTAAAGCTATATTCACAACGCAAAGACTAAAAACAAAGAGAAACCAAAAAAAAAAAAAAAAATCGTAAACGAAAACAAAACGAATCTAAGAAGCAAAGCAAAAACACACACAAAAAAAAACGATAAAAAGCAAACGCAATCGATAACGATAACGCTGTACACTTTTGTGATTGTGCCGAGTAGAGTTTGGCTGTAATTTGTACATTTTGTATGTAGTAAGGCAAAAGGCGTAATGGAAAAAAACACATCCAACAACAGCAACAAAAGGCAAGCTATCGATTAATCGATCGACTAACAGCATGCGTGATTAGATTCGACTTTGCGAGACTGAGTTTGCTATTATTTATATATAACTATATGCCAAATATAACATTTGGTATAATTTTCAGTATTTTTGGTATGCTTTAAGAATAATACCACGCTGGTTTGCTGTTATTTAAAATAGGTAACGAGTATCTCACAGTCGAGCACACTCGCTTTATTACTACGTGTTTTCGTAGCTTTGATTGATCATCTGTTATATTGTATATTTTAAATGTAGTACTGTATCGATATATCGTGAATAGTCTTTGCTATATTTTAGTATATTTGTATGGTATATTTGTAGAATATGTGTAGCTCACAGTCGAGCACACTCAACTCTAACTTTCTCCCTTGTTTGTCATTTGTTATTCAAATTGAATATCGGAATAAACCGGAAGACAAATTCAGAAGCTTTCACTTTTGATGCTGCTGTAGAGTACAAATATAAAAAGGTATCTATATAGTCGGGTTCAAATCTTGACTTGTGATACTTTTTTTTGTTATTAAAACACAATATCAATTGCAGGTAGTATAATATGTACATACAAAAGCGAGACAAAGAGCAACAAAAATACAAGGATATATATACAGAGAATTGGCATTGACGCGATTTTTAATTTCGTATATACAAGTATATAAAAAATACGTATTATATATGTACATAGAAGAATCGTGAATATAGTTAAAAAAAAAAAACAAATCTAGATGTATGTTATTTATGTACATGGAGGAGAACGAAAAGTTTCGCGAATTGCGATTATTATTTTTATTCACAGTTTGCGTTTCGCATACAAAATGAACACAATGAACGTAGGCAAAAGGAAGAGCAATAGAACCAAAAGGAAGACTTTAAAAAACAACAACAAACGAATTCGAAAAAAAAAACGATTACGAATAGAATATGAAACGTAAGCGAAATTCGAATGGAAATCAAAAAAAGAGCGTTTTGAATTGAATGTTTACGATTAAACGAGTATATAAGAAAATATTCAATTAGTTAGATTACATGTTATTTCTTCCAAACTTGATTCTGAAGCCGAAACGAATTGACTCTTATATGTGCATGTAATGAGCTGATGATCTGGAGGGGCTGGCTCTGGAGGAGTTGTTGGAGGAGGGAATATCTGGAATCCTGTTTTTTTTTTCAGTTTTCAGTTTTTTTTTTGATATTTATAATAATTTTTTTGTTTTTTTTTTTTTAGTATGCAATAGGCAATGACAACAACAAATACACACACACAGAGATAAATCGATATAAAAAAAACACAAAAAAATATATGTAATTGTTATATGGTTAATCATTAATCAGATGTAATCATTATAAAAGATCATTAGAGAGAACTTATCGATATACATATATATAGTATGATAAAGGGGGCAAAAGCTAGATGACAACGCGAATACTCTGTCAAAAGTTTAGCTTTCAGCTCGTTGTACATTTTATTAACCCTCTAGTGCCCAATTTTCTGTTTTCCTTTTTAAATATTAATTTTCTAAAGATTTGTTCTGAAATTTGTTTTATAAAACAAAAACTTAAGACCGCTTGGACCACTAGTCTCAAAATAAATTATATTAACCCTCTAGTGCCCAATATTTTTTTTCATATCAGTTTTGTGTTCCTTAAATCTTAAAGGTAAAAATATGCTCTCAAATTCTTTTTGCTTTTGCATGGATTGAGATTGAGATATTATAAAAGAAAAACTTGAGATCTTATAATAACAATAAGAAGCTGACGAAAGTTTTTTCTTTGGGTTTTATGTTTTGTTTCCTTGAGACACGACAGTAATTTTATTTCGAGAATTAAACTTGTTAAAATAAACAAATTTTTTAAGTCTCCTTTAAGCAATAAATGCAACTTAGTTCTTACATGGATATACGGAATATAATTTGACAATCTGCCAATAATATTTTGACCAAATTTAACTTTAAACAACATCAGCAGCTGACAAAAGCTCTGACATATATAGCAAACGCAACAAATATAATTTTTGGACTTTCCTGAAATAGGAAAACCAAAAACAAAGATAAAAATCAATAGAAAGAAATAGGATGAAATAAATTTGGGTACTAGAGGGTTAAACTTGTTCATTCATTTGTCTGTCGGTACAAAAAGATATTACTATATACGACTAAGGTGAAAACTTTATTTTATTTTATTTTATTCTATATAAAATGCAATATTATTAAAGGCATATTATTGAAAAGTGAAAGCTTTTAGGTTAAGAGACGATTTTATTGAAGCGTTGAAGTTAAAATTTAAACTTTTGCTTAGTTGAAATATTTGAATTATAGAAAATCTGCATGTAACTTTCTATTGAATACTGTTCTCATTTTATGGGGCGTCTCGAGTGATTCGATTCATGACAATACGTTTTTTTTTATATACAATTGTTATGGAATTTGGTTGCTGAGGGAGACGACGACGACGCATGATAAAGAGATGATATAAATATCGATTTTATGGTTGAATGTCGTATAACTGAGAGGTGTCAATTGATTGGACTTGAGTTTTGACAATATTTAGAGAAAGAGAGCGAGAGATATATATAGAGAGAGAGAGAGAAAGGGCGGCTGAGAAGTCAACGATGATGGAACTTACTTTGATGCAGGTGCTTGGGTTTTTCGTTGTTGTCATCATAGATTTCATCTAAAGATATATCTCTTTCTTCTGCAAAGTAATTAAAATAAAGATTTAGTAAATTCGAAAAAACGTAAATGAAAGCAACAACTCTTACCATTTAATGAGTTGAGAGATCGTGTAGGAAGCATTTCGTAATTCTCACTGCCGGAACCATCGGTGCCAAGTGTATTGGATAGCATATAGCTTTCGTGTCTCGGTGGCGGACGTGGCATTTGATTCACCGAATTCTCAAGCGTGCCCTCGCCCGAATCTAAAGTAATTGACTCCTCCACATGCAGATTCTCCACCTCGTATTTGTTATCCCAGGCCGTCTTCAGGAATGGATTATAAAAGGCAACTGCAATTCGATGTTAGAAGGAGTTAGTACAAAGTACTTGTATACAAAAGATTTTTTGTCTGTGTACTTACACTTCACATACTGATCGGCGGAGAAGGTCATGAAGCTGCCCTTGAAGCGATCGGCCAATGCATTGCCCTCGGTGATGAGAAACTGGCAAATCTCATTGTTGAAGAACGCATTAACGCCGCCGCTCTCCGTTACCGCCACAATTTGCAATGGAATGTTGGCATTTTGTGCTGCCAAAATGCTGCAAAAAATAAAGGATATACAATTAGTCTGCACACACATAGTTGTAGCGAAAGTTTTACGCACTTGAGATTGGCCAGCGAGGAGCGTCGTTTGGCCGAATAGATGTAAATATAACCATGGATGAGCTCATCGCGATACTGATTGGTGCCATGATACGACGATAGGATGAATTCAACGCGTCGCTTTGCATCGCCAATGAAGACATCGACAACGATGCAATGCTCGTTGGCCTTGACCAAAGTGGACTCGGCCAGCAGGGGCTGGACAATGTTCTCGATATCGTACTGATCGCCGCAATAGATGCAAACCAAAATGCGCAGATCGGTGTGATTGGACGATGGATATGGCTCGTAGCTTTTCATTTCGCTCAATTTCAGCGATAGTATGACAATGTTGAGTATATCGTAGACGTATTTCTGATGATTTTGCGTGTGATCAATGAAATCGCAGTGCAACATTTCCGATAGTCGCATGCCCTCGCTGCGCAAATACTCGACTTCGTTCTCCTTGAGATCCTGCGGCTGATAGACCAGCACAATCGGCAGATTCTCAAACTTATCCTCCAGCTCGAGATTGCAGAGCAAAGTCCGTTCCAAGTTGTCCTTGAGCGTCTCAAACGATTGCTGATTGGAGTACACACAAATCAGACCTGAAAAATGCGACAAAACCATTAAAATCGATATTTAAATTTATATATATGCTATATGCTAACCACTTGAGTAGACATCGATGGCCTTGAAGGCCTCCATGTCGCCGTTGGCAATGCGATAGTTGAGATAATACGTTTGATTCTCATAGATGTATTCACCCTTGCTGCCCGTACAGATGCGTATATCGTTCAACAGATCGCTGGCCAAATGCTCGGAGCCCACGATCAGCAGATTCAATGTGCGATCGCTGCCACTGCCAGGTGTCGATTTCCAACCCCCACCCCCACCGCCGCCTCCAACTTGTCCCCCGGCATGTGACTTGTGATTGCCGGCCGAGGATTTGTCGGAGAGCACTTCGTCGATCAAGTGATCGACGCAATTGTTGAAGAACGGACAGTGATCGCGTATGGGACAATGGATGAAGCGCAAATGCTGCACGAGCATCACTCGACGCTCCTGATCCAAGCGATCGAGCATCTTGTAGCGCGAATCCTCCTGTATCACATCGGTGATCTGTCGCACATCCTCTTGCGTGATAATATCGACGTTCTTGAACTGCAGAAAGTATTGCGCATGCTCCAGCAGCAGCTCAACGAAATTCTGTTTGCTCTTCTCAATGATCTCGTCCTGATGGATGTCGTAGATCTGTTGGCAATCGTGCTCCGACAGCGCCTCAAAGCATTCGCGGCCCATGAACAGCACTCGCACCTCCGACAGCTGTTTGCCGGGCGTCACGAAACCGGACTCCTCCAGCAGCATCTTGAACTGCTGCTTCCAGCTGCAAGAAGGATATACAAAATTAACTTTGTTTTTGCAGTGATGAATACCTCCTAAACTATGTATGTGGATAAAGGATAAAGATAAATATCTTAGAAGAGAAAAGTTATTCAGTCTAAGTAGAATCGACACATAAAACACATTTAAAGCCTACGGAGAAAAGTCAAAGGCGACCAAAGCAATGAAATCAATTAACTTCTTACATGCATACATATGTGGAATATAATCTGACAATTTGGTATATTTTGCACTATATAGTAAAATGTGGTAATTTCTAGTATATTTAGCAATCAACGGTATATTTTGAATGTAGTCTTAGATCAATATACCAAGTATATACTATGGTATATTTTAGTATTAGCTATACCAAATATTGTATTTGGTACATTTCTAGTATATTTAACAATCTATGGTATATTTTAAATGTAGTCTTATCAATATATCAAGTATATACTTTGATATATTTTAGTATTAGCTATTAGGTGTACTAAATATTGTATTTCGTATATTTCTAAAATATTTATCAATTTTTAGTCGATTTTGAATTTAGTCATATATCAATATATAAAGTAAATACTTTGGTATATTTTAGAATTAATTATTCGGTATACTTTTTTGTGTGCCATCTATGATAATACTATCATCTCACAGTCGAGCACACTCGAGTAGTACATTACTCTAGTATATCCTAGTCTCAGAAAATACAACATAATATACATAAATGTAATAGTGCGACAGATTTTAAATATAATTAAGAACAAGCAAAAGCTAAAGTGTTTAAAATGAAACTGAATTCATATGCCAAAAAATACTGCAAATATTATACCGATTATATCCATTAGGTATTTTAAACATATACTGAAAATATACCTAGGATATTAACTACGCATTTAAAGTAAAAAGATAATTTAAAATATACCCAACTAATGTACCGACGAGTACTGAACATATACTAAGATTTGCCTAAAATGTACCGACAAAATACTGAAATATACAGAGAATACCAGCTACACATTTTCAATAAAAATTTTACCAAAAATACTATAAATGTATCAAAGACAGTATTTGGTATATCGATACAGTAGTACACAACATACCATAATAATTAAAAAAAAAAAAAAAAAAACATATCCATCCTTTTTTTGTCCTACAAAATTGTATATTTCTGAAATTTTTTTTACCCTAGTAAATGACTCAAGGTACATCCATGCATAACATTAAGTTATAAAATTTATGGTTAGTTACTCGCACGGAATTCACTCCAACAAAACTCATTGGCTTAGAAATTTGTTGACAGTTCCGCTGATCTAATACTTTTAATGCTGTATATACTATGCAGAGTATCTCAATTTCAATTTCAATTCTACTACATTCACACTGTTTAGGTGTCAGCTACTACATTGCGATAAGTTACAGCAAAGTTTCAATGATCAATTACTAGATACAAATTGTATCTAATTACAGAAGAGAGCTTGTGACTCAAAGAAGAAAAAAAATGTGTGTGTGATGCTCTTGTGCACAATTCTAAGATTCTAATTACTACAAAATATCTGCTGATCTAACACTGAAATGCGAGATGCTTTTGAGTTAACTGCTGATTCAAGCTTGAGATATGTATTAGATGCATAATTATAGAGAAATGCGCAGCTCAACTGGCTGGATGACTAAGAGAAGTCATAAGAAAGAGATCATATGATCAAATATACCGATTTAAAATAAGAAATTTACTGAAACTATCTTGAATAGATCAAATATACAGATCTAATATAAGGCATTTATTGAAACTAGCTTGAAAAATCGATTTACTGAAAAAGTCAACTACTGATCGTGAGGATCGTTTTTTGTAAACAATCTAATGATCGTGCATGAAGTCTACTCAATGAAATTTTACAAGTCAAATGTATCTTTAAAATAATATATATTGTGAACTATTGATGTTGTATTTTGGAAACGAAGAAGTTGACTTCTAATCATGAAGATCGTTTTGAGTACACATTTTACTGATCGTGCATAAATTAAATTTGATTAAATTTAACTAGCTAAATGTATCTTCAAAGTAATTATTGATGTTATAATTTCGAAACGAAGAAATTGACTACTGATCGTGAAGATCGTTATAAGTAAACAATCTAATGATCGTGCATGAAGCCTACTCAATGAAATTTTATATTGTAAATTATTGATGTTGTATTTTGGAAACGAAGAAGTTGACTTCTTCCAATCATGAAGATCGTTTTGAGTAAACATTTTAGTGATCGTGATCGTTTACTTACCCGATCTTCTTCTTGTCCTGCTGCACCGAGTTCAAGTAGTTGCGGAAGACGGTCTCGGCCTCGTTCGTCTCGAGGACATCGAACGGTATACGCGCCTCATCCTCAGCCTCATCCATGTCCAATAGCTCCGTCCATGTGGCCTGCGGACACTCGAAGAAATACTGCTCGAACTCAATGTGATTCTGCAGATAGTTGCGAGCGCATTCCCACGCATCATCATCGCTAATATTGAGCGCACTAATGTCCGGCAGCAGATACTCGAGGGCCAATGCAAACTTATCGAGATATTGATGCAGCTTCTTGTTGAGATGATCGTCGCGCAGCTTCTTCATGTGGCGACGGAACAACTTCTGGCCGGCCTCGTGTCCAAAAATGTTGAGGAACTCGTTCCATTCGCGATACTGCGACAGCATCTTGGAGCCCTGCGACCACAGCACATGATAGTCGGTAATTTGATTGCGTATGAGTCGCGTTACCGCCTCCGATCGGATGTCGAGGAGCTCTTTGCGCGATTTCGCCGATTCCTGATATGAAATGATCTTGACACGATTCTTCACCTTATCGATCATTTGGGCGAGCATCAGAAATGCGAGATCAATGTTGATGCTCTCGTGCGCCGATGTCTCAATCAATTGCACCGTACTCTTGTAATCCTTTCGCTGACTGATCTTCTCCGCCTCCCGCACATACAGCTCATAGGCATCATCGTTCTTTGTGGTCACCAGCACCAGGGGTTTCTTATTCTTCAATATGTTCGCAATGGCATTCTGGACGAACTCCACCTGTTTCTCCACACTGCGATTGGGCACGGGACTCACATCGAAAACGACAACGAAGCCATCGATACTCAGCCGACCGTCGGGCATCACTTTTTGTTCGTATTCCTTTTCGATGCCCAGCTGATTTTTGCATATGTACATGAGTTTCTCCGCTGAGAAGACTTTGGTGGCGGTGCAACGCTTCAGATATGGATCCATTTTGCCCACCTTGAAGGCCTGGAACGTTGAATCGTCCATGAATTCGGTCTGCTCGATGATATTGAAATTGTATTCGACGCCTTCATCGGTGGTTTTGCGCACTTCGCCCCAATAGAGAAAGTGATCATTGTTCACGATGCGACCGCTGAAATCGCTCTGGCTGAGCACTGATATGTGATCGATAAAGTAATCGTCGGCCATCGGTCGCATAAATCTGTTGCACAAACATGACTTGCCCACGCCCACCTGGCCGCGATCCTTTTCGGTCCCGGATAGTCCAATGACCGAAATGTTGAATTGACGCATCTTGACGCACCTGTCGAAGAAGGCATGCAAAAAAAACATTAAGTAATTTAGTTGCTGATACCCTGCAGTTTACTATCACTAGGGTATGCTTGACTAGCAGATACCCTGTATTCATTTTTCTTGCATCACTTAACACATTTTCAATGTCAAGATACAAAGAAATGCATAAGTTGGGTTTGACCGACTAACAGATACTCTGTATTATTAGGTAATCAATCAAAGTGAATGCCAGTGAATCACTTAATTCTTTATTATACCAAATGGGCAATGCTAGACTAGCAGATACCTTATAAAATGTAAGAGGTATCACTTTGGCATTGATTATGCAATACCATTAATAGGATATTATAATAATATATAATATTAATATTGCATAGATCGAATGGTAGTTATCCTAGAATATTCGAAAATGCTTTCCTTACATCACTTAAAAGACATTTGAGCATGACCAAATACCAAGTAAAATACACATATTGATCGACCACCAGTTACCCTTTTATTATCTACTGAATACCTTCAAGCTTTGCTCACAATTATTTATCAAAAATACAAGTAATTGATTGCTCTATCGCTGGCTATTTGTGATTATCATTGGATTGCAGAGATAGTACGTACAATGTAAAACTTGCAACTCCTTTGCTATTCTTACAGTCTATGATAAGAAAAGAAAAAACAAAAACAACAGCGGCGATAATAATAACAAGCGCAACCACAACAGCAACAACAACAACAACAATGAGAACCACCACAAAAAGAAGAGACAGAGAGAGAGAGAGGGACTGAGGAACTGGGGACCGCATAGGGATACATCCACGACTGGACATCTCCGCTGAGAGGAGCTGAGAGCTGTGCTGCGAGAGACTGCGCTGAGCGCAAGCACACACGCAAACACTTTATACGCACACACAGCCGGCGCAGGCGAATGCAAATTGCCACCTGCCCCCTACTCCTCCTCCTCCCACACTTTATTCCTTTTCTTCACGTACTCACGCGCCCTATGCACACACACACACACACACACGCGCACACAGTTTGTTCCGTTTCAATTAAACAGAATTGTGAAATGTTTTTTTTTTCTTTTTTCGTTTTTCATTTGTTTGTTTTATACCTCACTCTTGTTTTTCAATTTTGTTTTTGTTATTTTTTTTGTTTAGTTGCACAACATTATTAATTATTAATGTTAGATAGTGTGTTGTTTTTGTGATAATTTGCACACAAAAATGTCTGGCAACAAACTGAAAAATCCTTTTTCGGCTGCGGCTGCTGCGCTGCTCCTGCTGACAAACGGCAACTAAGCTAGAAATACAGAGAGCGCACACAACTGACCAGCAAGCTGAGCAGAGCAGAGCATAGAGCAGGAAACACAACAGGGGCACACTGGCTGTGCTAGACAGCTTGAGAGAGCACACACAAACACACACTCGCACTCACAGGCATATGCATATGCCGAGCCAAGAGAGAGCGTGCTCAAATAAGGTAGGTGGACGAGCCAAGAGAGAGAGCACAGTGTGTGCACAGGTTGAGAGAGCATTGAAGCATTGAAGCAAAAGCAAAAGCGTGAGAGAGCATCAAAAGTTCGGTAAAATGTGGGTGGCTTTGTTGTTGTTGTTGTTGTGTGTGCATTTTTGTTACTTTTATCCTGCTCTTTTGACTGCTGCTGCTCTCACTCTGGGGCTGTGAATGAAACGCAAATCCTACAAGCAATTGCAGCTGTATGTGTGTGTGTGTGTGTGTGTGTGTGCCTGTGTGGGTGTGTACTTCAATAAAAATCAACATCACTCGAACTTTAATTGAGTTTTTCCGGCTATATAAGAATTACACAAATGTGCAGTCAATGTTGCCATCACATTTGATGGGGAAAGTGCAGCTGCTGCTGCTGCTGTTGCTTGCTGCAAGAAGTGCAAGTGCAGCACGCAGAATCATCAAGTTTACTTCATGCTGAGATGTGTTAAGAGTTTCCCAGCAACAGATTTCCTGTACAACACATACACACACACACACACACACATATGTATGTACATTCCCGGGCTGCACAACAATAACAAAAGCAACAACTACGATAACGACAGCAACGACGACGTCGACCCTTGTTCAAAACTCTCTTCCTCTCGCTCTCTCTCGCCTTGTGTTGCCATACACGTTTTGTTGTTGTTGTTGATTTCGTCTCAATTGTCTTGGGCGCAGGAGTGGGCGTTTGGGGAGAGCCAAAGAGGGGAGGCAATGGTGACCAAGGCGGAGCGAGAGGGAGAAGGAACGTTTCAGCTGCATGTGCAGCGAATGTTTAATGTGTGTCCAGTCAATTTTTCGTAACTTCATTGAGTTTTTTAGCCAGCCCCAACTACTGTGTATATATACATGTGTGTGTGTGTGTGTGTATATATGTTTATGCGGAGGGGAACGAAGGGGGCGACAGACACTGTGATTACCTGCAACTGCGCACAAAGAAAGCGGCGGGGCGCAAAGAAACAGAAACGGAGTAGCAAAAAAACTAGAGTCCAGTGGTCGATTCACCGATTCCGATAGCGCTGTGTGTGCGCGTTTGTGAGTGTGTGTGTGGAGATGGTGACTGTGTTGTGGATGCTGCGAATGGCATCCAAATGTCTTCTTCTAATACTCCTTTCCAGCCATCATCAGTAGCAACAGCATCCACACACATACACTAACAGATATACACACACTTATGCATACTAACAATCTGAAATCACAATGCAATCACTGATGTATTTATTTTGATGCACAATATAATTAGGAATTGACCACTGCGGAACACTATGAAATGTGTTACAAATTGGAGTTTGTTCACTTATGTATATTATTTGCTTTAATTATTTTCCAACCAAAGCCAGCAGCAGCAGCAGTCACAAAACACATACCACCTCAACAACACTCACACACACACACACGCGCGCAGCAAAGACACAAGAGAGAGAGGAAGAAAGAGCGAACGTGTATACAACAAGACAATTACGAATCAGCATCGTAAATACAACAAAAAAAGAAGTGAAGCCAAATGGGAGAGAGCGAGAGAGAAAGAAAAACTTCCGACGCAAGTGAAAAATTTTGAGGCGTAAACGACATTTTTCGCAATGGAAATGCCACCTGCCGTTTACAACACCGATATCATTTACTCACAATTATTGCACTTGCACAGCTCCAATGCGTTTTGTACCGTATTTAAATTAAGAGAAACTATTTTATTTTAAATTTTCTCATCCGAGCGTAGCTTAAACTGCAAAAACAACTCTGCAGCCAGCGTGACCGGAGATTGAGTTTAAAAAGCGGGCTAATTGATGTCGCAAGAAATGCCGATAAAAAACGAGCTGGTAACACTCCAATGCTACAATTGTATTTTGTCACAAATGCGTTATAAAAGGCGCGCGACCTTTTGAAACTAATTGTATTTCGTTAAAAAATTAATACTCCATCACATACCATTTCTGGGTAAATTATTAAAATTGAAGGTATAATCAAATAAAGATTTTATTTAAATTTAGGTTAAAAATTTATTCGATATTTTTCAGTGTTTCTTTTTTCCTAAAAGTCTATATTGTTCTTCATGGCTGTATTGGAATCACTTTTACAGTTAGTTCTATTATACTTAAAAAACTATTTTATGTCTTAATAAATAAAATTGGCCATGAATTAGGCAAGTGACTATAAGAATTGTGTGGTATATAAAAGGGCAAAATCGTAATCACCCTGTCCTTAAGAAATCAAATAAAAACGAATGCCAACAACTAATTGTTATCGATGTGCGGCTCCAAATATCGAATGGAAGCGAAATTAAATTTTTACTCAGTTTTACATAATTATATAGCCATAAGTATGGTATGGTATGGTAAATTTAATTTTTTTTTTAGCAGTTTATTGTGCTGATTTATCATTAGTCCGAACCAGTCAAAAATTCGATAGACCGATAGTTAAATTGTGCTCAAATATTTATTTGTTTTCGCATTGTTTTTGTTTATTTTTTGTTTGTTTATTAATTATAAATACATTTAATAAAAAAAAACCTAAATAATGTAACGCTTAGATGCTGTTGTTAAAGAAAGAAAAATATTTCGTGTTTCTGCTTTAATATACTCGTATGCATTATAAGCCTTTCTTCTGTTCTTGTTGTTGTTGTTGTAGTCATCTGCCGATTGCTGTTGTTCATGATGGCTGGAGAAATCGATAGCTGCCTGCGCTATCGCTATCGCTACTGTTGGCGCCATTCGACATGAATTCAAACGCTCCTAGCATTTGCGTTTCGGCGTGCGACGTTGCTTCACGCCGCCGCAATTGTTGTCGACCTTGTTGTTCTTGTTGCCCTTGGCAATGGCCAGCAGCTTCACCAGCTTCTTGTGCGAGTCACCAACGATCCAGCCGTGCTTCTGATATTGCTCGCTCTCCTCAAAATGCTTGGGAGCTGATGTCGCTGTTGCTGTTGCTGTCGCTGCTGTTGCCGTTGCTGTCGCTGTTGCAGGCATGTTAGTTGCTTGAGATGTTGCTGTTGCTGCTGCCGTTGGCAACATTTGCAGTTGCACTGGATCAACGCGGGACGACTGCTGTGGATGCTGTTGCTGTTGTAGCTCCCCATCATCATTCTCATCATCATCATCGTCATCGTCGTCAAGCGCTTGTTGCTCCGCTGCATGCTCGTCGTCATTGCCATCGGCATCGGCATCAGCATCGACGATGCGCCCAAATTCATCGTCACTGGAGCTGCTCCAGTAATAGAGCTGCTTCTCGCTCGCCGGACGCTTCCGGCGCGCCGGCGACTGACGATTCGTTTGCGACTTGCGCTTCGTCTTCTGGTTGAGGTTCTTGTTGCTGCTGCTGCTATTGTTGTTGTTGTTGTTGTTATTGTTGTTGGCCGCTGGAACTGCTGCAGTAGCCAAGGACACGGCTGGAGTTGAGCGGGATTTCGGCTTTGGCGGCGCTAGCTCCGTATAGTGATTCACCTCCGAGTCTAGCGGCTGCTCCTTTGTCTGCTGTCGTTGCTGGCGACTGCTGCGCGTACGCTGATTCGCTCGATCCGCACGAGACGCGGCTGCAGTTGGTGTTGCAACTGGCGGAGGTGGTGGTGGAGGAGGTGGAGGGGAAGGAGGAGCAGCCACAGTCTTGCCGCGCTTTCTACCACTCGCAGTAGGAGTTGCTGGCGGCTTCTTTGTTGCCACCGCCGCTGGCTTGCCCCGCGACGTCTTCGCCTTCGCCTTGAGGGGTGTGGCTGGTGGGGGCACAACGGCATCCACCACCACAGCAGCAACACGTTGCCGTGAACGTTTGCCAGGCGTTGCCAATGTCGCAGGCGGTGGAGGAGGCGGTGGAGGAGGAGGAGGTGGTGGCTCCTCTTCCTTTTGCTGCTGCTTTCGACTCTTGCGACTCTTCGCCGGCGTCGGCGGCATCGTTTGCGTTGACTTTTCCCGATCCGCTCGACGAGTTGAACCGGAGCTGACGCCCGTCTCCAGTGTTTGAACAATTGCCTCGCTCGTCTTGCGTTTGCGTCGCTGCTCCTGCTGCTCCTTTTGCTCGATGAGCGCTATAATGTCCTTGGTGGAGAGGAACTCTTCGTACTCATCGGAGCTCCATGTTTCGACCAGTTTCTTGGGACGATTCGTGGCACAGCGACGCTTCGATTTGCGTTGTCCCTCGTCGATCAGCTGCTTGAGCTCCTCGTGGCTCATGCCCAGCTCCGTCTGCAGCTTGGACAGATCTTTCCGAGGCGCTGCCGCTGCTGTTGCTGCTGCTGCAGCTGCTGTTTTACGCCCTGAAGTCTTGGGGGTATTTGCTGTCGTAGTAACTGCCGCTGCTCTTCGATTACCGCTCTTCGCTTTACTGCCCTTAGTAGCAGTGGTTGTTGTAACAACAGCTGCAGTCGTTGGGTTGGCAGCTGTCGGTGCTGGCACTGCCAAAGGTGCCAGCTCCATCCAACGCTCCACGGTGGGGGGCACTACGCCGCTAGCAACCGATGTGACACCGGCTGGCTCGGAATGCGGCTTGGCAGCGCCACGCAACTCATCGAACAATTGATCCAACTGCGCTTTGTCCTTGGGCGCCGTCAGCGGCGGATGAGCCGACGACGTTGGCTTGCTCACATGCTTGAAGATGCGTCCCATAATCAAAGATTTGTTCTCGAATGTCTTGGCTGTGGCACGACTCGAGTTGCTGCTGCTGTTGCTGCTCTGCTGGGACGTCGAACTCGCCGAACTCGAGCTGCTCGAGGCGGACGACGTTATGGCCGAACAGCCGACAATCACACCGGTCCCGATTCCCGTTCCCGCTACCGTTGTTCCCGGCTTTAGTCCCGTTGCCATATTGTGCTCCCTTTGCTCCCTTTGTCTTGCCATTTCCCGTTCTCGTTCCCTTTCACGTTCCCGCTCACGTTCCCTTTCTCGCTCCCTTTCACGTTCCCTTTCACGCTCCGCTTCGGCTTCCACCTCCTGTTCGTCCTCGCAGCTCAGCGTGCCAAAGTCGTAGTCATCGCGATCCGAATAGCTCGCCGTGGACACGCTGTTGTTGTCCTCGGTCAGCAGATTCACCGTCGTCTTGGGCTTCTGGAACGTTATGCTCGCCTTCTCCTCCAGCCCAATGTTCTTGAACGGACGCTCTGGAATTATGATGCGACCCGAGACGGGCGGCAAATTGGCGCTGCTCGCTGCCGCCGTCGCTGCGGTCGCTTTAATGATCGATGACGCATGCATAATCGTCTTTGACGATGTGGAGCTCTGTTCCGCAGCCGTTGGCGCAATTGCGGCTCCCATGTGCGTCGTCCTTGGCTGTTGCTGTGGTTGTTGCTGCTGCTGCTCCGTTGCATTAATGCTCGTCGTTGCTGGCTGGTCGACATTGCTGCTTGGCGTTGTCAGGTAATCGACACCCGGTGGCTTTTCGCTACCTAACGCAATGTCCGCCAGTTCGGTCAATTTGCACACCGCACGCGTTGAGGATTTGGCGAGGACGTCGACAACATCAAGATTGGTTTCGTAACCCTTCATCGCTGCCTTCGTCTTGAAGCGGGACGTCGTCATGTTCGTTACGGCGGACACCGAGAACTGTGACATGGCCGAGTAACTGGGCGACAAGCGATGCTGTTGATGTGACGCAGGATGCTGTTGATGATGATTGAGCTGCTGCTGAGGATGCTGGTGATGTTGCTGCTGTTGTTGATGTTGCTGCTGGTGTGGATGATGAGCAGCATGTTGGGCTTGCAACTGTTGCTGCTGCTGCTGATGATGATGATTCCTGTGGTTGTTCAAATTAAAATCAATTTAGTTTAGTGAGCCTGCAACTTCTTAACTAATTAACAACCTTTTCTAAACTAACTTAACCTCAGATCAATAAAAATTCTTCAAGTTAATCAAGAACTTGAATCGGTCTGAGGTTAGCTTAGGTTAGAAAAGTATCACATACAGTTCTACCTAATTTGTGCAGGAGATTCTTTAGTCTACAAAAGTCCGTAACAGGAATCGATCCCTATTCCGTACAAATTGTTTCCTAGAGGTTAGTCTAGGCAGCTCTATATAAGAAGACACCCAAGCATATTCTGAATCAACAACCACAGTTAAGTTGAGCTATCCAAGTTTGTCTCTCCAACAACATACAACTATATGAGGTATACATTGGGATTTTCTCTTATCCCCAACATTCTTGACTATTTCTTTTTTCCTTCTTCGGACTTTCGGTTATCACCACCGAGGGGTATTTTTCATAGGTTTATTATTCCTGCAAATGCCTATGTCTTCTTTCTTTCACTATCTCCTGACTCCGGACTTTCTGATATCACCACCGAGAGGACTTCTCTTGGATGTATTACTCCCAACAAATTCCTGACAATTTTCCTGCTATTATCGGACTTTCTAATATCTTAACCGATAGCAATTTTCATAGTTATATTACTTCTACAAATTCCTGCCTAATTACTCTTTCTTTTATTCTCCGGATAATCGAATAACAATACCGAAAGGACTTTTCTTGCTTTTATTATCTTCGGACTTCCTGATATCTGCGCTTAGAGGATTTTTTTAGTTATACATATTTCTGCCACAAATTTCAGACTATTTTTTCTTTCTTTAATTATCTCCGGACTTTCTAATATCTCTAATTATCTCCGGACTTTCTAATATCTCTAATTATCTCCGGACTTTTTAATATCTCTAATTATCTCCGGACTTTCTAATATCTTTTATTATCTCCGGACTTTCTAATATGTCTAACTATCACCGGACTTTCTAATATCTTTTACTATTTTCGGACTTTCTAATATCTCTAATTATCTCCGGACTTTCTAATATCTTTTACTATTTTCGGACTTTCTAATATCTTTTATTATCTCCTCACTTTCTAATATCTTTTATTATCTCCTCACTTTCTAATATCTTTTATTATCTCCGGACTTTCTAATATCTCTAATTATCTCCAGACTTTCTAATATCTCTAATTTTCTCTGGACTTTTTAATATCTTTTATTATCTTCGGACTTTTTAATATCTCTAATTATCTACGGACCTTCTAATATCTGCGCCTAGAGCATTTTTTTAGTTATACGCAAATTCCCAACTATTTTTTCTCTCTTTAATTATCTTCGGACTCCGGACTTTCTAATATCTCTCTACCTGCCACAAATTCCTTTCGCTAGCTCCCTCTCTCTATACTTACGTAGCTGCCGTTGTTGTGGGCGTGGCTGCGGGCGGATTGCGAAACAGCTGCTGAATGACGGGCTGATGGCAGACAGTCGGCGCCGGAGGGGCTGGAGGGTCAGGCACTGGAACTAGGGCGGAGGAGGCGGCAGCGGCAGCAGCAGCAGCCGCTATGGGGGAAGCTGCAGGCGTGCAACCCGTTGCCGGCGGTGGTGAGGGAGACGCCGGCGTTGCGGGTAATTCCTGAAGTACCCGAGGTGCTGTCGGTGTCGGTGTCGGCGGTTCGAATGTGTTGCGAGCGGCGCTAACAATCACCGAGGGCGTTGTGGTCGCTAAACGTGGCGTCTCGGCGCTCTTGAGGATGTTGCAGCACTCGTAGAAGAGCCGCTCGTCGGGATTGAGATTGAGACGGGCGGCACTGTGGGCGGGACTCGTTTGCTGTTGCTGTTGCTGCTGTTGTTGCTGCTGCTGTTGGTTGTCATGGAGTCGCAGACTCGCTTCGGTAATGATGACATGAGCAACTTGAGCGGGAGCGGCGGGGGCGGCGGGATTTGGCGTTAAAACGGACGCAGGAGGCATAAGCACAGAGGCGCGCAACTGTTGCTGCTGCGATTCAACACTAAACTTCGGGGCAGGCAATTGCCCCGGGACAACGTCCCGTTGCTCCGAAGAGGCACGCGTACTTTTGGGACTCGGTGGCGCATTGCTCTTCGATTGCAAATACTCCAATTCGGATAGCTTCGAGACATGGGCCAGCGTCATGTTGTGCTTGGACAGCGAGGTGGCACTGTAGAAACTTTTGCCGCACAGTTGGCATTCAAATTTCGCACCGCCATCTGCCCCTAGGGACGTGCGCTTCTTGGGACGTCGGGTGAACAAAACGCTGCGCCGCCGGCGACGTCGTCGTCGTCTTCTGCCCAAACCCGAACGTCCCAAGTCCTGTGAGTAACTGGTGTACACACTCATCTCATCATCGAGATCCATGTCCATTAGCTCCGTGTTTGTGTTCTCCCCATCATCATCGTCGTCATCGTCGTCGTCGTCATCGAAGTTCGAGTGCTCATCGTTGAGATTCGGTGCGCTGCGCACGCTCATCGATGTCGGGGGCCGATAGAATTTGTCATCGTTATCGTTATCGTTATCCTTCTGCTGATCGAACTCATCGTTGGCAAACTCAAAGTCCTCGTTGTTGGTGGCCGACATGATTTTCTCGTTCACATTCTTTGCAATCTCGGTTAGATAGTTGTCCTCCTCCTCCAGATGTTGTTGCTGCTGTGTTGTCGCCTGTTGCTGCTGTTCGGCTGTTGGTTGCTGCTGCTGTTGCTGTCCGACAGTTGCTGACTCTTTGTGTATGTTTTTGTTGAGCCTCGGATCGCGACTGTAAGTCGGAGCAGCAACTGTTGCAGCTGTTGCTGTGGGCAACTGTTGCTGCTGTTGTTGCTCGCGTTGCTGTTGCTGCTGTTGATGTTGCTCACGTTGCTGTTGCTGCTCCTTGGCAGCTGTGCATAGAATGCTTGGACGTAGTATGCTGCTGGTTGCAGTTTTGGCTGCTGCCGCTGCTGCTGTTGCTGCCTCCTTGGCCAGCAGCTGCTTCTCGATGCCAATGGAGAAGGATTCCAGCGAGGATTTGAGTGCACTAATGTTTGTCTCCGCCGGCGCTTTGCCACGTCGATAGTAACAACTCTGACGTCGCTTCGGTCTGCCGCGTGTTGCCGCCGGCGTCGTCGTCTGCTCCACTTTGCTGCGCTTTGCTTCGCCAGCAACAGTTGCTGGCGTTGTCAGCTGCTGTTGGAGTGTTGCATTGCGCTTGGTGCTGGACATGAGCAACATGCCCGTGAGCAACAGATCTTCGCTCTTTTCGTACGCCAAATTCTCGAGCTTCTTCAGATTGTCGCGTCGCGCATTGTCGATTTTAAAGCTCTCCAGCAATTGATCGGCAACAATTGCAGCCAATTCGTTTTTGCGTCGTCGTCGCTGCTTCTTTTTGTTATTCGCATCTTCTTTGATCGGTTGTTGCACCTTCGATTCCAACTCCGATTGGGCAACTTTCTGCTCCTCAAGCAGTTGCTGCTGCTGTTTTTCCAGTTGCTCCTTTTCACGCATTTTTTCCGCTTCGGCTTCGGCTGCCGCTTTTTGCTGCTCCAGTTTTTTGAGCTGTTCCTGCTTCTGTTGCTCTTCGAGTTTGCGTTGCTTCTTCTCCTCTTGCTTCAGGCGCTGCTTCTCCTTCTTCTCCTCACGCTGTTGCTGCTGCTGTTGCAGCTTTTCCTCCTTTTCCTTTTCCCGTTGTTGTTCCTCCTGCTTCTGCCTCAGCAGTTGCTCTTTTTGCCTCGCCTCCAATTCCTGTTGCTCCTTCTCCCGCTTTTCCTGTTGTTCCCGCTTTTCCTGTCGCTTTCGCTCCTGCTCCTGACGCTCCTGTTGCTCCCGTTCCTGTTGCTGTTGCTCCCTTGCCTTTGCCTTTTCTTGCTCCCTTTCCAGCAGCAACTGTTGCTGCCGTTGTTGCTCTAGTTTCTGCGCCTGCTCCTTGGCTAGCCTTGCCTCCGCCTCCGCCTCCTCTTCCTCCTCATCATCCTCTTCTTCTTCTGCTTCTTCTTCTTCGACGACGTCGTTCTCCAGCTGCAGCAGCTGTTGTGGTTGCTCCTCGTCTTCCTCCTTGGCGCTGGCGTGCGCCAAACTGTGAAATCCCGACGATGTGTTGTTGTTGTTGTGCATGTTGCTGCTGTGCTCCTCCAGCAATGAGCTGCTCGGCGTTGCGCTGCGACGCAGCAATGTTGTTGGTGTTGTTGTCGAGGTGGTGGTTGCTGGCGCCACAGAAATGACTGAAACTGGCATTGGCGCAACTGTTGCTGGCTGTGGTTGCTGCTGCTGCTGTGGTTGCTGCTGCTGCAACTCGCTCACCACTGGTGTTGGCAATGTTGCTGGCGTCTCAGCAACACCATTTTGTGTCAACGCTGGCTCCAATGGTATTGCATTCATGGTTGCTGGCAGCGGCAGTGCTGTGGTTGCTGCTGTCGTCGGTTGCTCCGTTGGCAGCAGCAACGCTGAGCGGCAATCAATTGTCTTTGAGCGCATGTTGCGCTTCTTTGGCGTCAAATGCTTGGCGGGTGCAGCAGCAGCCAGTAATTGCTGCTGCTGCTGCTGTTGTTTGAGCAACTGTTGCTGCTGCTGCTCAAGCTCCTCCTCCTCCTCCTGAACAGCAAGTATAACGGAGTTGATGGCATCATCGATATGATTGTTGATCACTTCGTCCATGCGCGTTGCATTTGCTTTCTCCTTTTTGCTCTTTGTCTTTACCGATGCAACAGCAGCAGCAGCAACATTTGCTACTGGCTGCTGTGGTTGTTGCTGCTGCTGAACGGCAGCAGGCATTGGCAACACGGGATTGCGCACTTGCGGTATCTTGAGCAACTCTAAATTTGAATAATAATGCGCTGGCAATGGTAGCGGCAACTCTTGGCAGCTGCTGTTCAATGGCATCGCAGCAGCAGCAGCAGCAACTGTTGCTGCTGCTGGCACTGGTGATTTGGCGCATTGCTGTGATTTCTTGGACAAATCGAGTGGTTGCATTTCATCCAATTGCAGCAAATTACGCGCCTCAAAGCCGCAAATCGTTTGACGACGCGCTGGCATTGCTGATGTGCGTGGCTGCTGTTGCTGCTGTTGTGCATGTTGCTGCTGTTGTTGCTGCTGCTGCTGGTGTTGCTGATGTTGCTGCTGCAACGGCGGCTTCACATGACTGAGATTTAGCGGCTCCAAGACGTAGCCAGCGGCAACTTGCATTGGCAAATACAGCGGCAACTTTGGCAGCAGCAATGTGGCTGCTGCTGTACCAGCTGCTGCTGCTGTGGCGCTAACAGCAGCCACTGTTGGCGGCGGCGGCAGCAGGAGCAACTGTTGTGGTTGCTGCTTCATTAGTTGCTGTTGCTGCTGCTGTTGCTGTGGTTGCTGATGTTGCTGTGCTGGTTGCTGAGATTGCTGTGACTGCGCTTGCGGCGGCAACTGTGGCTGCTGCTGCTGTGCTGGTTGCCGCGGCATTTGTTTTGGCTGTTGTTGCGCTGGTTGTTGCTGTTGTTGCTGCAACTGTTGCTGCAACTGTTGCTGCTCAAGTGCTGCAAATTGCTTAATTTGCGGCGCTGCCATTTGTTTAGCTGCCGCCTTAGTGGGCGTGGCACGTGGTGTTGGCAGCGGCAGCGGCAATTTCAGCGTTGGCTCAGCAACAGCAACTGTTGCTGCTGCTGCCAGCAATGCGGCCGAATTGTTGCTTGCTGTTGCGGCCAAAAGTGTTGCTGCTGCTGCGGCAAGTGTTGCTGCGGGCGCTGTGGCGGCAGCTTGAACAACTGTTGTCGCCGTTGCTGTGGTTGCTGCTGGCAGTTTTGCTGTTGCTGTGCTAGCAGCAACAACTGTTGTCGCTTTAGTTGTGGTTGCTGTTGGCGTTGGTACTGTGGTTGTTGTTGCTGCGGCTGCTGTTGTGGTTGTTGCTGCTGCTGTTGTGGTTGTTGCTGGCGCTGTGGTTGCTGTTATGGTTGCTGTTGTTGACTCGCTGTTCGATTTGATAATGCGCCTGGAGACAGCTTTGCGCTTTGGCGTCTTTGGCGGCAACTGTTGCTCCAACACTTCTGGCTGCTGTTGTGGTTGCTGTGGCTGTGGTTGCTCCTTGTCGGGTGGCTGCTGTTCAGTCTTGAGTTTCTCCTCCAGCTTGCCCGTGAGCATTGCAATGCAATCGCTAATGCGTTTGCTGCGTTTCAGTTGCGGCAACTGTTGTTGCTGTTGCTTGGCTGCTGCGGTGACTAAAGGTGTTGCTGTTACTGTTGTTGTTGCTGTTGTTGTGGCTGTGACTGTTGCTGGCGCTGGCGTTGTGGGCGGCGTTGGCATCAACTGTTGCTGAGCAGCAATTGTTGCTGCTGTTGTCGTTGTTGTTGCTGCCGCTGGTGTTGTTGTTGTTATGGTTGTGGTTGCTGTTGTTGTTTCGACTGCAACAGCTGGTGTTGGGGCAGTGTTGGTTGTTGTTGTGGTTGTTGTGAGCTTCGCTTGCGTTGGCTGCTTGCGACGATTGCGCAACTGTTGTGGCTGCAACTGTTGCTCGCTGCCAGCAGCCGCTGCCACTGTGGCTGTTGCTGTTGGCTTGGCACGCACTAAACGCGCTCGTGCTCTTGTGTTGCGCTGATGATGATGATGATGGTGGTGATGATGATGATGATGATGATGATTGTAGAGTTTTTTAGCGCCGCGTGTCAATTGCTTGTTCTTCTTCTTCTTCATGTTGATGTTGATGTTGCTGCTGCTGCCAGGCTTCACCTTGCCAGCGACCTTGGCGCGTTTCTTGTTGTCCATGGGAAAGATTTTCTTGCACACACGCTTCGCCGGCAAATTCTCAAGCATTTTGCGTATGGATTCAGCTAAAAGAAAAAGAGAAGAGAGAAATTAAAAGTTGCAATTGTTGTTGGTTGTTGGATGCTGTTGGGACTCACCATCGCTGGGACGTTGACGTGGCGGCGTTTTGGTTTTCTCCTCGGCGCCAGCATCGTTGTTGTTGCTGTTGCCCGGCTGCAACTGTTGCTGTTGCTGCTGTTGTTTGGCCTGCAGCTTTTTGCTATTGTGTTGCTGCTGCTGTTTGCGCAACAACTGTGCAAAATTGCAGGCATTGCGACGCTTCTTCGAGCCGCAATAGTAGCGATATTTGCGCTTCTTGGCCAGCGACCAAACATAATCACCGGAGCAATCGAGCATGTGACGATAGAGATCCATTAAACCGTTGCACTTGCGACCACATTTCGTGCAATTGTTGCTGCTGCTACTGTTGCTGTTGCTGTTGCTATGGCTGCTGCTACTGTTGCTATGACTGCTGCTGCTGTTGCTGTTACTGTTGCTGTTGCAATTACTGTTGCTATTGCTGTGGCATTGGCTGTAGCTGCTGGCTGGCGATGCGGAGCTGCAACTCGCCTGCTTCACATCGCTGCTGCTGTTGTCATTGTCATTGTCCTCGACAGTTGTTGTTGCATTGCTGTTGCTAATGTTGCTGTTGCTGTTGCTACTACTGTTGCTGTTGCTGTTCGATGAACTCGAGTTGGCTTCCTCCACTTCCAACAGTTGTTGCTCTTGTTTCGTTGCTGGCAGCAACTGTTGTTGCTGCTGCTGTTGCTGTTGATGTTGCTCTGCGGCATAGCGACTCAGCGCACGTTTGGGCAAAAAGAGATGACGCAAGAGGTTGCCGGCGAGCAGCTCGCGACCAACAAGTTCATAGTGTGTGGCATAAATGTGCGAATGCCGAAATGTTTTGTGCTCCTCGAGCGCTTTGCGTTGCTCAAATTTGGCGCCGCAGCAGATGCACAAATATAAACGTGGACGCGCCCATTCGCCGCTTAAAACGAGACGCGATGTTGCTGGTTGCAACTGTTGTTGCTGCTGTTGTGGTTGCAGCTGCAGCAATGCGAGAAAATTCTGTTCGCCAGTTGTTGGTTGGTTCATAGTGGTTGCTGTTGTTGCTGTTGTTGGGGATGGCAACTCGAGTTCACACTTGATGATCGCCTGTTCGTTTTGTTCGCGCGTTATTTGCGGCAACAAGCGGCGATCGAGCAGCTGATGGAGTTGCTGCAACTGCTGTTGCTGCTGCTGTTGGGCCAACTCGAGATTGCCATGCTTCTGCCGCATCGTCAGCTGCGTCCACATGTCCATGCGCGAGAGATCTCGCAGTCCCAGCATAAACGGTTGCTTCAGCTTCTTCACCAGCCGCCCGTTCTCGTTGATGATCGTGAACTTCTTCACATAATCCCATTTCCATTTCCAGCTGTGCTTCGTGTGCGGCCTTCGCGCCGTCGCCTTCATCAGCGGCAATGGCAACGTGTCCAGCCCGTGGCCCAGTTCACCAAATTGTTCCGCTGTCAGCAGTGTGGGATATGCCGCGGTGAGATTGCTTGTTGCCAGCAACTGTTGTGTTACAGGCGTTGCTGTTGTTGTGCTCAAGGGTTGGGGGGGTGCGGGGCCGCTGCGCAAACGACCGTCGAGATAATGCTGCAGATTGTGACGCACATTGAGCACCACATCCTGATAGAAGTTGTCGTCAAACACATGACTCTGATGGCCAGGCGGCAGCCGAAAGAGTTGCTCGTCTGCTGTTGTGGTTGCTGTTGTGGTTGTTGCATTGCTGGCTGCTGTTGCTGAAGCTGTTGTTGCTGCTGCGGCTGCTGCAGCGGCTGCTGCTGCTGCTGCCTGTTGCCGCTGTGCAGCTCGACTGCTGCTTCTTGGTTGCTGCTGCTGCTGCTGTTGCTGTTGCTTGGGCTCCTGCTGTTGCTTGCGATTGCGTTGCCGTTGGCCCGGCAAACGATTCTGCGTCAAGCCCAAACGAAACAACACCGGCTCCTCGCCACCAATCATTGCTGGCTGCTGCTGTGGTTGCTGATGTTGCTGCTGCTGCTGCTGATGATGTTGCTGTCGCATGTGCGTGTGCAGTTGCTGCACATCGCTGAAGCGCAGCTGACATTGCTGACAACCGAAATACTTGTCACCATGATTGCGTATCAAATGCTGAAACAATTGCTCCAATTGTGGCGTTGGCAAACAAACGATTGCTGGCGTCCCGGCTGCAACTGTTGCTGCTGCTGCTGCTCCTCCTCCTGTTGTTGTTGTTGCTGTTGTGGCAGCTCCATTTGATTTGCTGCAGTGCTGGCAACCGGGAAAATTGACGCTGCCACTTGGCTGACTGGCAATCGAATTGTGGCTGCTGCTGCTGTTGCGATTGCTGCAACGTCGCTCTTTGCGCTCCGTATGAAATTTATCCACATGCTTCGCTTGCAGCTTGCTCGATGCGAACTTCTTATCACAGTACAAACACAAGACTTTGATCAATGGCATCGTCGTCGTCGTCGTTGTTGTCGTTGTGGCGTCCTGCAACTGTTGCTGTTGCTGCTGTTGCAACTGTTGCAATTTTTGAAGCAAGCGCGGCAAACGCTCAAGCGGCACGCTGCAAATGAGCGTGGCAGGCGCTTGCTGTTGCTGCTGTCGATCGAGTTCCAGTTCCACATCGAGCGGCTCCGTTGGCAGCTGTTGCTGCTGCTGTGGTTGCTGTTGCGGTTCTCTGGCCAAGCTGTGATTGCGTTTTTTGCGCGGCGGAGTTGCCAATTTATGTAAAGTTCCAATTGGACTACTTGTGTTGTTGTTGTTGCTGCTATTACTGCTGCTGTTGTTGTTGTTGCTGCTGCAGTTGCCATTGAGCTGCTGCTGTTGTTGTTGTTGTTGCTGCTGCTCCTCGGAGAATTTAAAGCCACGGCGCAGGCCAAAGCGCGACATCGTCTTCATGTGTGCGCCTTTGCCAGTGTTGCCACTCCTGCTTCGTCTTATCGTATATCTCTAACTCTATCTCTCTCTCGCTCTAGATCCCACTCGCACTCTCTCGCTCTCCCTTGCTATGTTAAACTGCGAAAAATACAATAAACAAATGCCAAAAATTTACAAATTGCACTATGTCTGTGTGTGTGTTTGTGTACATGTCTATGCATGTGTCTGTCTACATGACTCCGTGTGTGCGTGCGTGTGTGTGCGTCTGTGTTAGCTGTCAGTGTGTCCACAACTGCTGCAGCAGCTTAAAATCAATAAAGACACACACAAAACAATCGCGAGACGAGGAATATGCACAATAGGCAAACACAAAAAAAAAAAAAAATGGCTCCAGCTTTCGCACAATTTGTTGTTGACGAATAGTGCGAGAAAGCAACAAATCGAAAACTACAAAACAACAGCCAGCAGCATATAAACAAAAAACTATACACACACACACAAACACATGCACGGCCTGATACACCACCAACACACGCACACACACACACACACGAACACAAGTGTGTAAGAGTGTGAGTTGTAATGAAAATTATACAATAAACGTTTTTTTTTGTACACACTATTATGTTTTTCTTGATGCTCTTCGTTATTTGTTTGTTGTTTATGGCGTTCACCCCCGCTTTTTGTTTGCCGCCTGTGCGCTGAGCTGCCGCCTTTTATTATATATATAGTACATTTATATTAAAAAAAAAAAACGTTTTTCGTTGCGTTTTTTTGTCTTCCTTTTTTTTTGCTGTCGTTAGTTGGGCCCTTTTTTTATATATATTAATTTTCTTATTTTTTGTTGTTTTGCTGCTCGACGTCGTTGTTGTTTAGCGCCACAGTGCTGGCGTATTATTTATGTTGGGTTTGGTTTTTTGATTTAGTTACGTTTTTCGTTCGTTTGATAATATTGCACTTGCATGTGAATTTGTTGTTGCATATGGTTTAATTGAATGAACAAAAAAATGCACAGCATTTCTTCGCGTTTTCTTCTGCGTGTGTGTGTGTGTTTTATTTTTTTTTTTTATTTATTATGATGTACTTATTATTTTTTCCACCCTAACAACTTGCGTTAGGAGGTATCTAACGTTTAGCCCAAATCGATGCGTGCGTAGAGAGCAGCGACAGCGACGGCGGCAGAGGCTGAGGCAGCACCAACCAGAAGCAGCGGCGTCAACGGCGACGACGACGGCGACAGGACACTGAGAGAGTAGTTAGAGGTGGTGAACGATTTTTCTCTGGCACGAGTCCATTTCCATTTCACTTGCCGCATTTCCAATACAACAAACTGACATGAAAACGATATAGAAACAACACTAACCCATCACTTTGAATTGTCACTAGGCATTTGGGGGCTTTTGTTTTTGTTTTGTTAACGATTTTTAACTAGATTATTTATTTGTCAATTCTTTACGCACGCACGCACACACACACACACAGCAGCAGCGAACGACAATGGCACACACACATATTCATGTGGTTAGATATGGGGCCCCCAAAATAAATGTGTTTTTCTTATGAGAAAGAATCGAAAATCGGCCACACAAAAATGGTCGTGGTGCAGTAGGTGAAACAGTGTGTGCATGCTGTTTTTTGGTGAAGAAGAAACAAAATCTGATTGGCTGTTATCGATACCATGCACTCCCCGGCAACCACACTCAATGTTTCATAATGTTGCATAAGCAGAAAAACTATATACATTTTGTATTTCACAATGACCAATTATATGCGCGTAGAAATTGACATTTTATTCAAAACCAAAAAACAAACAAACTCTTGTAAAAGACACAAAAATATCGATAGCAGCAGTGTGACCTACACATTGCTTGTACTATCATTTCGTGCAATTGCGTCGGCCACACCGTACTGTGGTCAGCTTGTTTTTGACGAGTCATTTGGATTTTCTGCTTGCTGCTTACAATTTATATTTTTTTGTGATTATCATCGAACAAGCGACGGCGGCGATACAAACAAATTAATATTCATCTTCGCATCAAATAACGTAAAAAAAAGAGAAAAACACAATATGGACATGCTGCTGGCAGCCGAAAGGGTAAAATGCACCTTTAAATTTACGGCAAAAAATATCAAACCTTAATCGCCAAATTTTTTGTTGCAGGATGATTTGGAACTGAAGCCAAAAGATGCGCACAGCTCGCTGGATGAACTGGACATGGATGATTTGTATGTGCGATACAAGGTAAGCGAGTCTAGCTAATAAAATGTGAACCCAACATAAAACACTTGACTGCTTGTAGAAATTGCAAAAAACACTCGAGTTCATTGAGGTGCAAGAAGAGTACATCAAGGATGAGCAGCGCAATCTGAAAAAGGAGTATTTACATGCACAAGAGGAGGTGAAACGTATACAGTCTGTGCCCCTCGTCATTGGCCAGTTCCTCGAGGCTGTCGATCAGAACACTGGCATTGTGGGCTCCACCACCGGCTCCAATTACTATGTGCGCATCTTGTCCACCATCGATCGTGAGCTGCTGAAGCCATCGGCATCGGTGGCACTGCACAAGCATAGCAATGCCCTGGTCGATGTACTGCCCCCAGAGGCAGATAGCTCCATCTCTATGCTACAGCCGGATGAGAAGCCCGATGTCAGTTATGCCGATATTGGTGGCATGGATATGCAAAAGCAAGAGATACGCGAAGCTGTTGAGCTGCCCCTAACCCACTTCGAGCTGTACAAACAGATTGGTATTGATCCGCCGCGCGGTGTGCTGATGTATGGTCCTCCCGGTTGTGGTAAAACGATGTTGGCCAAGGCCGTGGCACATCACACAACGGCATCCTTTATACGCGTCGTGGGCTCAGAGTTTGTGCAGAAATATTTGGGCGAGGGACCACGGATGGTGCGTGATGTGTTCCGCCTGGCCAAGGAGAATGCGCCAGCGATCATATTCATCGATGAAATTGATGCCATTGCCACGAAACGTTTCGATGCACAAACTGGCGCCGATCGTGAAGTGCAGCGCATTTTGCTCGAGCTGCTCAATCAAATGGATGGCTTCGATCAGACGACCAATGTGAAGGTGATCATGGCCACCAATCGTGCCGACACTTTAGATCCCGCTCTGCTGCGTCCCGGTCGCTTGGATCGTAAAATTGAATTCCCACTGCCCGATCGCCGACAGAAACGTCTCGTGTTCTCGACCATCACATCGAAGATGAACCTCAGCGAGGATGTCGATTTGGAGGAGTTTGTGGCGCGACCCGACAAGATTTCGGGTGCCGATATCAATGCCATTTGCCAGGAGGCGGGCATGCATGCAGTGCGTGAGAATCGTTACATTGTGCTGGCCAAGGACTTTGAGAAGGGCTACAAGAACAACATCAAGAAGGACGAGCAGGAGCACGAGTTCTACAAATAGAGCGTACCGATTAGCATTACACTTTTCTTTCTCTTTTCCCCCCATACTCCCTCCCTCATCCTGTTGCTAAACTTAATGCTACGACTAATAACAAAATAAAAAAAAAAAACAAATATATATTATATTATATCCTTTATAAAGGCGAAGTCTCTTTATACTTTTTGGGTATTCAGATTGTGGGTTCTTTCGGCTTGAATTTGATCATTAACTAAACTATATTCTCATTATCCAAATGGTATGAGCTGAAAGGCTGAAATATTAGCATTACGATATTGGGTTTTAATGATAAGAAATTGAAATACTTCGAAAGTTCTTAATATGCAGAAAATATCAATTTATGATTTTAGATTGCATAAGAATTGTCTGCAACTTCTTAAAGCAGCAGCCTTCTTTCTAACTTTTACCATGATATAGCATACATATGTGTTGAAAGTTCCGTACATGAGTCAGCACAAATAATTGTAGAGTATATCCAGTCATATATACATACATATATGCGTGTCTCTTGAGATTTAAAGCTTAAATGCGTGCAAACTTTGCACGCAGATCAAATATGTTTAAATTTATTTTGCCACGCCCACTTACGCCTCCGCAAATCGATTAAACAAGCGTAATTTTTAAAGCTAGAGTCGCGATTTTAAGTACGTACAATAACTATAGTCTTTATGAATCCCGCAAATTTGGTTGCGATAAAAAAAAATTGTCAGTCATTTAAGAAATTATTTTGTTTGGAAGAAAAATGCCTACATACGACAGGTTCTCTTTGCTTTGGTGTATTTTGTGATTGTAGTACTAAGCGATATACCAAATATAGCCTTTGGTATGTTTTTACTGACAATCTGGTATATTTTGCACTCTATGGTATATTTTGAATGAATAACCTTTCGCTTTCTTACTCGTTTTATGTTATTTTTACTTCTTTTCAATCATTTTATATAGTAGAGAAAGAGTCACAGGAGAAATTAAAGATTATGTTGTATGTTAAAGCATTAAACTAAAGTTCAACGTTTAAAAAAATTCATCAGCTCTCTCAGTTTGGCTAGGTAAAATTGAAAGATTGAAAGTTGTCTGTTAACTGGTGGTCGCAATAACCTATGAGCCACTGTACATCAGTTAAATATATCTATGTACAACAGAAGTACATTTTATTAGCCTAGAAAGAAGTTGGCTAATCCGACAGCTTATTCCTGTCAATCTACAGATTTCCGGATCGATATATAGATATGCATAATATATATTATATTCAACAATAGAGTGTAAAAAGTACATTTTATTAGCCGGTCACATCGATAATTAAAGCGCTAATCGCAAAAAAACTAATTTAGAGCACTAGCATTAAAGTCCGTTCCTGATCCTGTCGGTCGTCTTGTCCTCATACCTAGTATCTCTTACTTCATTAGCGAACTGACGACGGCATTCACATTGATGGCCTTGAGGTCCGCATACGTTTGTCCGGTGCCGACAAACACAATTGGCTGCCCGGTGATGTAAGTCATGGAGATGGCGGCACCGACTTTATCATC
This sequence comes from Drosophila niveifrons, assembly GCA_035046325.1. Classification (NCBI taxonomy): domain Eukaryota; kingdom Metazoa; phylum Arthropoda; class Insecta; order Diptera; family Drosophilidae; genus Drosophila; species Drosophila niveifrons. The sequence goes on from JAWNOC010000020.1 coordinate 5,123,484, forward strand.
GATCGTATCGAATTTGGTTAGAACGATGCCATCGATGATGTGCGGATTCTCATGCGATGAATAATCCGCCAGCGATTGATTGAACTTGACCAACTGATCGACAGCCTCGTTGCCCACCAAAGCCTCGCCAACGAACAGCACCAGATCCGGATTGTTGACCTTAATCAACTTTGACAGCGAACGCATCAGCGGCTCATTGTCCTGCATGCGTCCAGCGGTGTCCACGAGCACCACATCGACCTTGGTGTCGTGGGCAAACTTAATCGCCTCCATTGCGATGCCAGCGGCATCTTTGCCATAGCCCTTCTCATACAGCTGGACCATTTGGCGATTCTGATGCTTGGCCGGCGGATGCAAGGCATTCAAGTGCCGTGTATGCGTCCGCAATTGTTCCACGGCGCCGGCACGGAATGTGTCACAGGCGGCGATCAACACACTGAAATCGTTCTCGATGAGCCAAAAGCATATCTTGGCCAGATTCGTTGATTTGCCCACACCGTTGACGCCGCAAAAGATGATCGTATAGGGGCGTCCGTTGCGCTTCGATTCCAGCGCATCGCGTATGATGTCAATGCGCCGCTTGGGCGACAAAATCCGGACCAACGATTGCGTCAAAGCGTCGCGCACCTGGCTGGCAATGCTATCAAAGGTGCCCAGCTGTTTGCCCTCCAGTGAGGTGGCCACCGAATCGCACAGTTTCGCCGCTATCTCGGAGGCCACATTCTTTGAGATGAGATGATCGCGCATCTTCTCCAGCGCCGGCTGCAGTTCCTGTCTGGTCATTGTCTTGGCGCCCACAATTCCCTTGAAGTAGGACAGCAGACCCGAGGAGCTTTTGGGCTTGCGTTGCGTTGGCGCCGCCTGACGACGCTGCTGTTGCTGCTCCTCGTAGTCATCGTCGACATCGCTTATATCGCTTGCCGAATCGCTCTGCTCATCCAGATCGGGAATTTGTCCCTGCATTGTGCCCACCAGCTGCCAATAGAATCGAAACGATAGAATCTGCAAATTGTTTTGCCTTGCTGTACTCTCACCTCATTGTGGATGCTTGGCACTTGCACTTGATCCTCGGGCGCATCCTTGGAGCGATCAAGCAGCACTGCATCTTTGGAATTACCTCCCAGATCCCAAACACGTGGCTTCTTGCCCGCCTTCTCACTCTGCGTCGCCGGCTGTGCCTTGCTCGAGCGGGACTCTTGCGCCGCCTTCTTGGTGGGCGTGAGTTTCTCGCGCAGCTTGCGACGATTCTCCTGGATAATGTCTTCGTTGCTGCGCGGTGAGCCCGCTGTTGACGATGGCGGACTTTCCTGTATGTTGACGCGCTTCTCGCTCGTCGCTGTCGTCGCCGACGACGACGACTTCTTGGGATCCTCTATCATGGAGGCAACTGTTTTCTTGGACTTTTGGGATTCGTTGTAGGAGCGCATCGCTTTTGGTGCCTTGCCCTGCTTGGCTGAGGCCTCTTCGGCCGCGCTCAGCACACTGCGAAACTCCTGCTCAAAGTCATAGTCGTTGCCCAAAGCGATCTCGGAGAATTTCTCTTTGAACGCCAGCTGCATCTCTGTGAGAAAGCTGTCCAAATAGTTGAGTTTGATGACCTTTTGGAAAACGGCCGCGTAAACCAAATCGAGTTCATTGTCCAGCTTAAATTGCACGGCCAGATGATCCTCCTCAAAGTACTTGGACTCTGTATTGCGCTCCTAACAATAGAAAACATTTATTAACAACAATAACAATAACAACAACAAATGCAGTTTAACTTGCCTCCAAGATGACGCCACGTATCAGGCTGTTAATGCACGAGGAGTAGTTCTGGCCGGATTCATTTGAGTTCCACAGCACGACTCCGCCTTTCGTGAAGACCACCACAAAGTCCAACATTTTAATAACCAACTAAATAACTAACAACGACACGGCCAAAATATTCAACAAAAATAATACGTTCCACGTCACGCGCAGCGTGACCGCACTTCAATACACTTGAAATATATACCATCATGCTAAGAAGAATATACCAGAATGTCACCTGCAACAATTTTGCCGTAAGGTGAGGAATAATTTTGATTATTATCTTTCCAGTTATTGTGTTATCTACATTACAATTTTTTTCTTTGCAAAATAAATAAACTTTTATTTCATGCTTCTCTTGTACATGTACAAATCCATTTCTAGCTATCGATCGAAAAAATACCAAACCAAAATGCAATGACAGCTCAACTTTTTGAAATGAATTTTTATTTGTAAGATGCATTGCGGTTTAATTAGTAGGCAATATATATATAATTACAAATATAAATAAACAAATTAACTTTTCTGTCATGTTTGTGTGCCACATACTTCACGATGTTTACACCTATCGATAGTTGATCGGTAAAAACCCCAAACTGCAGTTAAAACGCAATCGGCTGAAAACGCTACACTGAGCGTAATATGTTTGAAAAACAAAGACTGGAACAATTTCCATCTGAAGTATAGATATTTCACTTGCCATTAACCCAACCAATTACACTCAATAATTTCAATCGTTTTCTCGGTTTTAATTATGACAGCTTAATAACTAACGTTCATGTTGCGTGTGAATGGAATTCTCGACATTATTGCAATACATTTCACAAATACATGAAAATTTTGTTACAAAAACAAATGGACATTCGTTGAATGTACATAATGAATGGGGGAGGTTAACTATACAAAAAAAAAATGTGTATAATCTATATAATGTCGTTGTTGTTGCATCGGCGCGAAAGAAAACATTTTTGAAGTATACTAGGCATTAAAATGATGATTATTATTATAATTATTGTTCTTCCAGTTCTGCGCCAACTGCCACATATATATAGATATATATATTGTTGATCTCGGCTTTACGATCCCACAATGATGTTGTTGATGGGAATGTGTATCAGCTTGACGAAGAATCCAATGAAGCCCATGATGCAGAAACCAATTGCCGTGGCAATAGCAATCTTTTGGAACTCCTTGCGATCTGGCTTCGTGCAACGCTTGACCAGACGAATCGAATCCTTGGCAAACAGACGACCAGGTTCAGCGAATTTAACAACTTTGTCCATAGTGTTTTTTTTTTGTTGATTTATGTGATCAAGAGTTGATGAGCTGCAAATACAAAAGGATAAACATTTAGTTTTCGTATTTAAACAGTTACATACGTAGGTTAAAAACAAAAAAAAGAATCGACCTGCGACCACTTTCATACACTTATATGTAGGTTAAACACAAGAATAAAAAAAAAATCGACCTGCCACCACTTTCACAAACAAAACACGACGACGGCATCGGCAACGTCACGACGACGACGTCGACAACGCTGCCACGTCGCCAAAAGAAACGAAGTCAACGTCATAGGTGAAATTTCGCTATGACACGAAGCCGACAGTTAACTGATAAATACGACTCTTAAAACCAAGATTAAACCTTAATTTACTGTCTTTTGCTAGCAATTTCTTTTAATTAATTGAATTAGGATTTCTATTCCGGCGTCGACAGCTACGCAAGCAAAAACACATTGCACTTGTTGCAGCCTTTCAAAAAATTGAAAGAACTTTTAACGTGCAGTTATTATTTGTTCAGTAAAAGTAAACACACATTAATTTTGTATTGTAAATATGTGCCGAACTTTTAATTGATTTACTAAACTATTATTTGTTTTAGACGAGCAACAAACACATCAAATTACAATCCTAGCACACTCACGTCCACTTACTTCGAAAATTTCCACACGAATGATTGTTCGTGCAATATCGTGCTGGCTGCTACACACGAATTTGTTTTGACAACTGTCCACGTCAAAATGTCAAAGCGCCAGTGTTGCATATCGGGCGGTGTGACCAAAGGCGCCTTCGCAAATGTCAGTTGACATGACTTTTGATATATATTCAAGTTAAAAGTGCACTAAATTTCAAGTTGTTTAACAAACACATCTACAATTATTTATCACTTTATTTAAATGCTGTGTGCAAATGTGTATTTGTGTAATTGAGAAATCTATATATTTTACTGAACTGACTGGTATATAACAACGACAATGGTGTGGTCACACAGCGCGAAGTTTATGCAAAACAGCTGATTGGCATTGCTGTAGGCCGACATCTTAGTTTTCGGTCGGCATTTTGCTGCTTGTCAGTGTTTTTCTTTTATTGTGATAATTGCAAATTTGCAATATTTTGCCCGGCGATTAATATATTGTAAGACGGTGTTTTCTTTTTTTGTTTGTTCAACTTACATGCAATTTTCATTCGTGCACGCCACGCAAACGAAAAAGAAATTTTCCAGATAGGCGCAAAAACTTTTACGGTACATTCATAAAAAAGTTGTAAAGTTGCAGTTGTTTTCATTTGTGTGTTGTGCTTTTGTTTCTTATACCCGCTACTCACAGTGTAAAGGAGTATTATAGATTTGTGCCTACGGGAAATGTGTGTAACGGACAAAAGTAGCATTTATTTTCGTAATCATCGTCAACAACACAGACGATATGCATATATTCGTCTCATCGTATAAAAATTTATATCTTATAGATACAAAACAATTGAGATACAATTGTATCTCTTGATATTGTTGCACCCAGATTTGACACGCCCACTTCCGCCCAAAAAAAGCAAGCAAAACAAACGAATAGCAAGCTCACTTTTAAAGCTTTAGCTGTGACTTTTTGCACACTCGATAAAATCTACAGTTTTTGTGACTTCTGAATTTGCTTGCTCGGATAAAAAAAAACTTCAAAGATGTTCATGACCAAAGCCAATTGCAGATGTCGGGTTGCTTTGGTATATTTCGAATGTCGTAGTATATGGATATACGAAATATATATTTTTTTTTATAAATATATTTAATTTATATGGATTTAGTGTAATTTAACTATATAATCGCGCTGTTTAGGTTTTATGGCATTTTATAAGTGAGTATCTTACAGTCGACTAAAGTCGTTTTACTTGTTTTCTAGGCACAACGAAGCTTACGAGATGAGCGCACAGCCGAGTCCCTGCATGAATCCCCAGCAACAACAGCCGAACGAGCAGGAAAAGGTAAAATGCGTGAGCATTGAATATATATCTTGTATATATACTATTATTACATATTTTTGTAGGTTTATCAATGGATAAACGAGTTGGCGCATCCGGATACAAGAGAAACGGCCTTGCTGGAGCTAAGCAAGAAGCGTGAAACGGACTTGGCACCGATGCTGTGGAACAGTTTTGGCACCACTTGCGCCCTGCTTCAAGAGATTGTCAACATCTATCCATCGATAATGCCACCGACACTGACGGCGCATCAATCGAATCGCGTTTGCAATGCACTGGCGTTGCTGCAGTGCGTCGCCTCGCATCCGGAGACGCGAACGGCGTTCTTGCAGGCGCAAATCCCATTGTATTTGTATCCATTTCTCTCGACCATTTCGAAGACGCGGCCCTTTGAGTATCTACGCTTGACCAGTTTGGGTGTGATTGGTGCGTTGGTGAAAACGGATGAGCAGGAGGTGATTACGTTTCTGCTGACCACCGAAATTGTGCCACTGTGTTTGACCATTATGGACAGCGGTTCGGAGCTGAGCAAAACCGTCGCCACGTTCATCATTCAAAAGATCTTGTTGGACGAATCGGGATTGTCGTACATTTGTCAAACCTATGAACGTTTCTCTCATGTGGCTATTACGCTGGTACGCTTGGGTTCGCTTTATTTAATTGTTCTCATCTCTCACTCTCTCTCTTAATTTCTTTAGGGTAAAATGGTTATCCAATTGGCTAAAGATCCTTGTGCGCGCCTCTTGAAACATGTTGTACGTTGCTATCTTCGACTCTCCGACAATACACGGTAAGTGGTGGCATCTCTTTCGCAAACAAACCGGCATATCATGCTGTTTCTTGTCCCTTATCCCTTTCTATTGTATGCAGTGCCCGCAAAGCACTTGGCCAATGTTTGCCCGATCAACTGCGTGATGGCACATTCACACAGTGCCTGCAAGATGACAAATCCACTAAGCAATGGCTGCAGATGCTCATCAAGAATCTGGAATTGGGCGCTGCCCAGCCGCCAGGCGCTGATCCTCGTCAAATTGGCATGTCCCCGCTGGGCTCCTAGACTGTACATATGTATATCATCAGCATCCCAAACACGAAAGAGACAGAGAGAGAAAGAGTTGAGAATACATCTCAACCCCCAAATGCACTACTTATTACTGCCCAGACTCCATCTAAACAAAACAAAAGAAAAAAGAAAACAAAAAACTTACTAGCAGTTAAGCATTGTTTGGTTAATTATTAAGTGTCCTCCACCCCAAGCCCTGCCCTGCGTCCGCACTGCTGCTGCGATAGTTAATAAATTATATTATGATCTTAGGTTCTAAGAACTTTGTTAATTCGAATAGAGCTTTTTGCATATATATAACAAATTCATACAAACAACAATACTATCGAAACAATACTGTTGCTCTTTCCAAATACCATTTACAAGTCCTTAGCTGTAATTACATCTAATTACAATTATAAATATATTATTGTATATTAACACATTATGAAAACACATCATGTATACATTTAAATCAAATAAAAAAACAAATTTGTCGATTGTGAATAGAAAAGAAAAGATACAAAATTAAATGACCTTGCGTTTGCTATCATTTGGCCCAACTACCCATAGATGGCGCCAGCCAGTTGCAAGTGCGTCTATAGATAGCGCACTAACTGACTTGCGCTATAGATGGCGCCAGCGTTGTATACGTTACTTGCTGCGCATTTAAACAAAAAATTTGTTAATTGAATCTTTGTGTACTCTTGCAACTTGTTTGTTTATGCATCTGTAAAAGCGTGCAATTTGCACTAGATCTGTTGCCTGTCAACCGACTGACAAATGGCCTTAACTGAAATTCATACAAAAATCAAATGCTATTGTCTGTGATTTTCAATTGCAACGTTCAAAACACATATTTATTATGGACACACATAATACACATGTATATATACACATATACAAACAATACAGATATATAATATAATATAATATATATATATATAATTAATGACAACATCACAAGTACACATTTAATAAAGATTCTACATAGCAACAGCTGCGACCACAAAAAAAAATTGGCGACGCACCACAAAAAATGGGTGAGGAAGGGGGCGATTCCCCCCCCCCCCCCACCTACTCCCATTACAATTGGAATTATTCAGCTTTTGCAGTGTATGTGTGCCGGATAATCTATGTATGTATGAATGTATGCGTAAATTACTCGTAAATGTCTAGGTTGAATACAATATATGCAGTTGTTCTTTTACTTTTATAGTACAAACATTGATCACATCAAGGTTTTCATTTCACTTGCGTATTATTAGCGTAATTATTATTATTATATGTATGTGATTCTTCTGCCGCCGCCCCCGCACCGAGAAACACGGCCACGCCTTCAAAATGGACAGCAGCGTGACGGAAAGGGGTTGGATGGAGGGGGAGGTAGAAGGATCACATTTTGCGTATTATGCACATACTATATACATACTTTTTTCTCATTTCGTATAACTAACTTTCGCGTTTGTGTGTGTAGGTGTGTGTGTGTAAATCGACAAAATTTCTTTACTGCTGCTGCGGCTGCTGTTGTTGTTGCTGTGGCGCAGCTGCTCCGTCAAAGGCCGAGGCGCGACGTGCCATCTCTGCCTGCGACTGCAACGGTCCTTGCAACTGTGGCAAGGCGCACAGCTGATCGAGCAACTCGAAGCCGCTGCGCCAAATCAAAAGATTCGCACGCAATTTCAATTTATTGCGATTCTTAATCAAATGCCGCTCCATGGCGAATCCTTGACGGGCGCAGGCAAAATCGCAGGCTCGCTGCCGCAGCACCGGGCAAATATCATTGTTGCCATCGCCCACATAGAAGACATGATCGTAGCGGATATTGAAACGCAAATCGCGCTCAATCACAAAATGCTCGAGCACACGTCCTTTGCACAAATTGCTGGCGCTCAGCTTGCAATCGGTTTGCTGATGATGCGGACGGACTTGCAACTGTCCGTTCTCATCGAAATGGGCGGGATTGGTGAAGATGCCATCGAAGCAATCGCATAGATTGTGCGCACGCAGCCATTCCTCGATGAAAACGCTATTCGAATCGCTAATGATGATCAAATCAAAATTGAGACGCTTCTTCAAATGCTTGATGAGACGCACAAAGCCGGGTACTTCGGGTATGCAGCGAATGGTGTCGCGTATACGCGATTCGGCCACTTGTTGCACGTGCAGCAGGCGAAACACCTCCGACATATATTCCGTCCAGCAATCATTCTCCATCAGCTCGTTCAGCAGCGTCGAGCTAATCAGTTCGTTGGGCAGCAAATCTCTCACCACAGTGTCCGTGTTTTGCGACACAATTGTGTGATCAAAATCAAAGGCGGCCAAACGACGACGCTGCTGTTTCCCAAGGCCACCACCACTACCACTAGCAGTAGCGTGGGTGGTGTTGCCAGAGGGGGAGGGGACGGGGGCGGGAAGGTTAGCTGCAATTGCGTTGGCGTCGCTGCTGGAGGACATCTTTAAATTGTTGTTTTTGGTTGTTTGGCCTGTTGCTGTTACTTTGGCACTGCTGCAAGCACAACACTTACAAAATGAAAAACAAATTCCCAACGGCTGGCAATCGCCTGCTGTATTGCAGTTGCAATTGCAATTAATAATTGGCTTTTCTCTGTATGCGTTTTCCAGGCGTAGGCTTGCGCTTTTGCAGCAACTTTATGCGCGACGGCAGCGTTGCCATCCGTTAGGCTGCCGAACTCAACTAACTGACAGTCGCTGACCGTCTGACAGTCTGGCAAGGGGCAAAGGACTAGAGATGGAGCAAACTTGATAGTTGGCGCCATCGATACCGGCCAACTGTGTGTTTTTCTTTGCCATCGATAGTTGGCATCAGTATCGGTATCGTTCATTATGTTTTTTTTTATAATAACAAATAATCCTTAAGTTTTATAAAAATATTTATTTATATCTATTTAGCAGCAAAAGTTGTTCATATTCCGAGTTCTACTTTCAGAAGCTACATTTTTTGGCATTCAAATAAATTTCCAAATGATATGGTTTGTCGTAAAACAATTATAAAAGTGTGTAAATTCAAAGCGTACGACTATTGTGTGTTTTCTAATAATTTCAATATAATATCGGTGTCGAACAAGCTCCATTCCGCGAAAGTACTTGGCTATTAAATATGGTATCGATATTGCTTCACCTCTAGAAGAACGCGCCAATTTTCCAGCAGTGTGGCTGTTTCGCTCCTAGCAACAGTTGTACTTTACTTTTGGCATATTTGCAGTATTTATTCATTTTGCATTTTGTATCAAAAACTTGATTTTTAAAAATTATTTTTCATTTATATTCTTTTTAAAACTAAAATGTTTCGTAAGTACTGATAAGTTTGTATAGAGAAATTAGAACTATGTTCATAAAATTAATATATGCTGATAAAAAGATTCATCAATCAATATAAATAAATTAATAACTATTATATTCCTTAACTATTTAATTATTTGAGCTTAGATTACATTATTCTAAACAATTTTTATGTTATTTTTAATTCAACAATAAAAAATTTACAGTTTAGAATTAAAAATGTGCATTTTTTCTTTAATTACAATTTTATAAATAAAACTTTTTATTGCTAAACTTATTATTATTGGTATTTTTCGAAATGAAAATCATATTATAATTAATGCATCAAATTAATAGAAATAGCGAACACGCTGATTGCAAATGCTGTTCAATGTCCTCGTGTTATCGATAAACATAAAATTGTGGTCGAGTATTGGTCATTCTTATTGTGTATTTGTATTTAAATATATTATGATAATACCTTTTTAATGTGTTTGGCTAAGTGTATTTTTCAAGATAAGAAATGTATGAATAATAAAAATTTGCGAATTATTCAAGCCGAATGCGATAACATTTAAAAAGCACGCTTGCACTTTTCGATTTAATTTTGATCAGATAAGTGAACGTGTATTATAAATTATAAATTCGGTGAAAGGAATAAATTAAGTATCCTGGTACTCAATTCGTTTGTTTTCCAGTTGTGGCACAAAAATAAAAGAAAAGCGCTACAATATCAGAGCTGGTATATTTGGATTATGCTTGCGCATTGCGGAAGTGGCGGTATATGCAGTATATTTTGTGAGCGAAAATGGCCGGTTTTGGTAAGAAGTGCTGCGGTCACGCTGTTAGTGTTATATTCCAAGCGAAAAACCCAAAAACACTGGCAGACAGCGCGAGCAGGGCATATATATACATTTATTTAATAATGAAATGTTAAAACCGAGAGGTGCGCGCCGAATTTGCAGTTTGCGTTTACACATACATACATATGCGGACAATTCAAATTGTTAACAATCAACAAACAAATTTCTGCGTCGTCGTTTTGTGTGCTGTTCGCTCGCCTCGAAATCGTTAAAAAAAAGAAAAAAAAAAGTGCGTGGAAAAGTGTACGACGAGAAACCAATACACGGAAAGTGGGACAACCGAGCAGCGCTACGCTTTTGGATGTATGTGTGTTAATATTGTGTGTTGTGTGTAGTGTATGTGTATATGTGTACGTTTAGTGTGTGTGTGTGCAAGTACGGGTAATTTGTACCGACTACAGTCACAGCAGCAGCAGCAGTCTCAGTCAGCAGCAGCGGCAGAGTCTCCTCACAGTGTGTGTGTTTTATTTTATTTTTTTTTTTAATAAGATATACATATACACATACATATGTATATTCCAACAAATGAAGAGTAATACCTACAACAAGAAAAAATAAAAGTGCAACGAAATGTTGACAAAAAATGTGTTGTCTGGCTGCAAATAAAAACAAAACATGTTCAATGGCTTAACACACAAAGACACGCGCACTCTCACACACACACACACACACGCTCGCACACCGTTGTACTACGTTATACACGCGAATTGCATGCAAAGAGAAGGCGCTCAACTTCTACTCCATCTTCTTTTGTCTGACGTTTTGCCGCATGGTGAGTTTATTGCCTGACTGCTGCTGCTGTTGTTGTTGTTGCCGTTGTTGGGTCAGTTTTCGGCGTCTTGTTGTGTTGTGCGTTTTTCTGTTGTATTTTTCCCTATTCGCTGTTTCTTCGTATTTTGATTTTCTTTTCTTTGAATTTTTTGCGCATAGCGCTTAGCGCATGTACTTTGTGTTTGTTTTAAAAAAACTGTTGTTGGACAAGCGCCGTCATTTCGTTAGTTGCGCGGGGGTCGTCGCCAAAGCAAATGCAAATGCATTGCATACATGTGCGTGCGTGTGTGTGGTGTGTGCATGCATAAACGTGCATATGTGTATGTATTTTTCTCCATGCAGCGCTGCGGCACGGGCGATTGCCTTTCATATGCTGGTATTGGTGTCCATCTCTGCGCGCTCGTGTATGTGTGTGTGTCTGCTGTGGTGAATTTGTAGCTCGTCTCGGGCCCATGGTGGATTTGTGTGTGAACAGTGTTGCCAACACATACGTCATTTAGCAGCGCTCTCAATGTGTGTTGTGCACTACTGTTGTTGTTCTTGTTGCTGCTGTTGTTGTTAGTGTATGGCTGGCGTACCAATGTGGCGCGGTTTTCTCAATTTCTGCCTGCTCTGGAGCAGACAGCTGTGTTGCCGCGCATGTTTCCACGCTTACGCAGCGCATTATTAACAACGTTTGTTGTTGTTGCTCTTACTATTGCAGGCTTCCCCAGCCAGAGCTGCTTAGCTTCGTCTTCCTCTTCTTCTTGTTTTTGTCGGTGGTGTGCGTTGTCGTTGCCTTTTTACTGTTTACGCGGCAATTCTTATTCGCCGCATTTCAGACGATCTCTTCCCTCACAAAAAACGCGTTTAATTAACTATTGCAAATATCTCAATTATCTATAGCGCATTAGTTAGTTGTCAACTTATTTTATATTTATTATTTTTGGGTGGGCGGGAGTGTGGAATAATCAGAAATCGTAATTGAGATTGCCGGCATAGTGAGTGAGCACTTTTGTTGTTGATGTTGTTGTCGCTGTTGTTTGAAGCTTTAGTTACCGTTTGCTGAAAAAACAAAAACAAAACAATACAAGCGCATATACGCTGCTCTCTCTCTCTCTCTTGTCACTACTCTCTTTTGCTTGGCTTTCACGCACACAACGAAAGAATATGTATGCTTAATTGATATGCATATGCAAGCGGCTATCCCTGTGTGTGTGAGAGAGAGCACATATAAAGCATTGCGATTTCATTGAATTTATGTGCAGCTAATCAAGTGATTACTATTATTAAAATCATATAGACACAAACTAAGCTAGCAAATTTCCATGCACACACACACTTTGGAAGTCAATTGCATGTGTGTGTGTGTGTGGAAGTTTGCTTGCACGCTTTTTGTTTGTCTCTCTTGTGCGTGCGGGCATGCGTATGGCTGTGTGTGTGTGTGTGTAGAGTTCGTTCTCCTCGCTCTCTTGGGAGCAACTTCTTTGCATCAAGCGATCTATACACACACACGCACACATGCTTCTTCTTCACATTTAGCATCCTTTGAATTGTTTTTGCTGCTGCTGCTGTTCCTGTTGTTGTTCTCTGAACTCCTCTTCGCCATCGCTCATGTCCAAGTACTCCGAGTCAACTTCCATTGCAGTCTCCTCGTCATCATCAGTCTCCTCCTTATCTTCCTCCTCCTCCTCCAGGCGCAACAATGCATCCAACTGATGCCGTGTAAAGCGCAACATGGGCTGCAGTCCACCATAATGTTTGTGTGCCCCCTGCGAATAGATTTGTTCCTCATCCCTTTTGCTATAGTTCCGCAAATGTTCACTATGCTGCTCCACTTCCAGTTCCATGTTTAGTTCCGATGTTCTGTTATTGTTTGCACGCTTCGCTGTCCGTTGCTCCTCTTTAGTGTTGTTGTTGTTGTTGTCTTTGTCTGCCAGCTTGCAGCAGATGACACGAAAAAAGAGCCAACCGCCGGCTAAAGCCATCAGCAGCTGTTCCATTGGAGCGAAACGCATTCTGGATGCCGGCAGCAGAATCAAATTTGTGCCCGGAATGCGTGCGCCGGTGAGCAAAGCGCGAAAGAGGCACAAATGCTCCATCAACGGTCGCATACACAGTGACATCTTGCTCGTCTTTTTCTTTCCCTTTCCCTTCCCCCTTTTTTTTCTCCAAACTAAACAAATAATACGCTTGCTGCCTCGTCGATACTCGATAATTTTGTGTGCTTTTATTTGTTGTGTTCACCCTGTGTTTTTTTTCCCCCTTTTGCTTTTCATTGATCTGATGATGAGCGGAGCGATTCTCAGCAGCTGCTCTCGCTTCGAGCGACGTTTACACGCTGACTGACAGCAGCTGCGTTTACACGATGAAAGATCTTGATTTACAAACTATAGTAAAAACTTCAGTTATATTGTATGTGAAGGAGTCTCTTGAGAAATCTGCAGCCAAGTGATGAATGCATTAAATACTCTTTATTTAATGTGGGCATTTTTAGTCGTTTCCACAACACCAAAAAACTCGGTTTCTTTCTTTACTATTCAGTTCAAATAGTTAGTTAAATTTGCCTTATGTAAAAATCCATAATAAAAAAAACTAGATTCTTCTATGCTTGTGAGCTATGTGAACACTTCGATAACAAAAGTATAAATCGATAAATCACACTTTTTGGTTAGTCAAGCGATATTTGTTCGATGTGAAACCGCATCCGAGCTCACCAAAGCAAACACTGATAATAAAAATAATTTTTAAAAATCATTCTGTTTTAATTTCTTAATAATTTTGATTGCTCATTTATTGATAAAAGTTTGTTTGTATACTTACGGTGCTTTCTTTGCTTTACTTTCATTGAGATAACATTGCTAGCAGCTTAAAGACTTAATCTGTTGATTAATTCATTAAATTTTCATGTTCTATTTGCTAGCATTTATTTTAGTGAGTTTAGGCTTTGCCGCTTTGCAGTTAACGGCTTTTTTAGGATAATTGCCAAAGAGAAGACGCTATTTAAGCTTTACATTTATCATTAAACAATAAAGTCGTTTACCGAAATGAACTGTAAACGACTTTAATGCTTAGCCTGACAAATGTAATGCGGGATTAGCGTCTTCTCTTTGGCAATTATCCGAAAATTGCACTTAACTGCAATGCGGTTAAGTTAAAACGTCATAAAGTTGGTGCTTGAATAAATTTCGAGCTCTTCTCATATGTTCGGATTGAAAAATTTCTAATGAATTGCATAATTGTGGTGGTTATCTTTGTTGCAGTTATCTTTAATATGCAGTTAAGCGCATTAGTAGATAAATTACCAGTCTGAAGACCTTAGTTGCTTAGGAATTGATTTCGTTCACATAAAGTGATAAAGTGATTTCCATTTTTGAAGCTCCTTTTGTAATTGTTTTATTTATTTGTTTATAATCTTAAATCTAGTATTTTATACTACACTTAATTTTAGAGAGAGAGAGACAGTGAAAAGAGAGGTTGCATATCATGAATTAAGTTTAGTTTTGATTATAAAATTGTTCATTTCCATTATGTTTTTTTTGTTGAAAAAATTGTGAAAGAATGAAAATGAAAATGCGCAATTTTAATGAAGATTTTAATGCTTAATTTGTTTTTATTGATTATATTAAATTAATGAAATGTATTTCTCGTTTCTTGTTGCAGGCAATTGCGTGTGGTGTGGATAAAGTTGAAAGCAATGAATGATTTACGCCAGCAACAGGTACAGGTAGCAGCAACATCGTCTTCAGTCAGCAGCCTGGCAGCAGCTCCGCACTGCGCCGCCACCAACAACACAAGCAGCAGCAGCAGCAACACAAGTAGCGCCAACGTGAGTCCACGTTCAAGCTCCAATTCAAATTCGAATTCCAGCAACGGCAGCCGGAGCAGCAGCAGCAGCAGCAACAACTATAAAGCAGCAGCAACCACTCAGCGACAAAGACAGCAGCAGCAACAGCTTGAAGAGGAGGAAGAAGAGCAACAGGAAGTGAGCTCAACATCGTCGCCAGCACAGCGACAGCAGCAGCAGCAACCAGAGCAGCAGCAGCAACAGTTGAATGTGTCGCCAGCAGCAGCAACGCAACAACAACAATTGCAGCAACAGCAGCAGCAGCAACAGCAGCAGCAACAACAACAGCAACAGCTGGTGGGTCAAATAACCAGCACTACAGCATCGCCGCCGCAGCAACGACTGCGCGACGATGCGCCGCAGCTGCCCAACAGCAATACGACTAGCAAGAGCAACAGCAACACAAGCAGCAGCAGCAACAACACTGGAGCAACAACTGAGCTGCCTCCGGTTGTCGCAGCAATGGCCGCCACGGCCCTAGACATTAATGGCGAGGAGAACAACAGCAGCAGCAGCAACAACAGCAACAGCAACGTTCCAACAACAACCACGACAGCTGCTGCTGCTGAAGCAACAGCAGCCACAGGAGCTGGTCACAAGATCATATTGAAGCTATCGAAGCATGGCAGCGAATCTCTGGCCAGCAGCAATGACGAGCGACGCGTTGAACCGCTGCGCATACAATTGCCAACACAATTGCCCAGCTCCTCCACATCCTCCTCCTCCTCAGCAGCAGCAGCAGCAACCAACGCATCAGCAACAACACAGCAACAGCAACCAAGTCTGGTGCCAAAGATTACCATCAGACCGATAAAGCCAACAACCACACAAGATGCTGTCAATGCATCCAATTCGGATGCCTCATCCTCCTGCTCCTCATCCTCATGTGCGGACGTTGATGGCGATGCCGATGCCGATGCTGATGATGAGCAACTTGTGCCGCATATTGTGCCCAAGCTGACGATACGTGCGGCCAACGAGGAGCGTGTTAGCAGCGTGGTGCCCAAGTTGATTATCAAAATGCCCGATAACTCCAGCGATGCCGGCAGTCCGCACAAGAATGCTGCTGGAGGAGCAAGTGGAGGAGGAGGAGGAACAGCAACAGCAGCAACTCCTGCATTGCTGCCCAAGCTGACGATCAAGACGACAACGAAGCTGGAGGGCAACGGCAGCGAGACGCAATTGTTGAGCTGCAGCCTCTCACCCGCATCGGCGAGCAGCTCCAGCGCCTCCTCATCCACCAGCAGCTCCTCGGCTTCATCCACGGAGCAATTGACGGTGCCCAAGCTGATGATCAAGACAACGCACGCTGGCAGCAGCTGCATAAGCAGTGAAGAGCAACAGCAGCAGCCACTGCAGCAGCAGCAACCACAACAACAGATACCAAAGCTAACCATCAACATTAAGGAGCAACAGCAGCAGCAATCACTGCAACAACAGCAACAACAACAGCACACGGTGATCATGACACACGATGCGAAGAATGCTCAGTGCATACCCAAGCTAACCATCAAGACCAAGTCCATAGAGCTGGACGAAGAGGAAGAACAGCAGCAACAGCAACAATTGGTGCCCAAGCTCACCATCAAAACGACGAGCAACAGTGAACAACAGCAACAACCACTGCTCAAGCTGACCATCAAGAATCTATGCTCACCCAAGCACAAGGTGCGCGCTGTGCTCGAGGAGAAGGTAGTGACGCACACCAGCTCCAAGCTGACGCTCACCAATGGCGGCGATCTGAACAACAGCAACAAAGCGGAAGCAACTGTTGCTGTTGCTGACGATGAGCTGCGTCGCAACTCGGATGACATGGACATTGATGATGCGCTGTCCAAGGAGCATGATCCCAAAATGTTTCACAATCTGCCAGCGGCAACAGTTGCTGCCACCGCTGCTGCTGCTGCAGCCAGCAATGGCATCGAAGCACCAACACAGCAGCCAGCGCAACAGCAACACAACATTGTTGATATGGTCGATTTGACGTCGTCGCCTTCGCCCGGCTCCTCGCCAGCGCATGTTGTCAATAGCAGCGGCAGCAGCAACAATTATGCCGCAGCAACAGTTGCCGCGGGCACAACGAACAGCAGCAGCAGCAATTGCAGTTTGTCGCCGGCGCAATCACAGAATCTGCTACTCGAATGTTTGCGCATGCAGGCGGCACAAGCCGCAGCAGCTGCGGCAGCAGCAACTGTTGCTAGCAACAACAACAGCAACACCAGCAACAACAACTCAAATATATTGCTCAGCCAGTTGACGGCGCCGCCAAAGAATTTTAGTGGCGGCGGCAACAACAATAACAACAACTCAAACTCTGCCGTCGCTGCCAAATATCCGCAGCTCACCGAACGTCTCATGGCCGTCAATGGCGGAGCAACTGTTGCAACACCCACAACAACAACAGCAGCAGCAGCAGCAACAACTGCAACGCCGCCAGCGCAAGCGATCATCGATTCCATTGAGATTCTGGACACGCCCGAGGGCAGTCCACAGTTGACGCCCTACATGCAAAGTGCCTACGACGAGTCAACAACGGATGCGCCGCCAACAACAACGCAGCAACAGTTGCTGGAGCAACAGCAACAACAACAGCAACAGTTGTTCGGCATTCATCAAGTGAATCATATGAATCTAAATCTGAATCTTAACCAGCATCGTAATCACAACAAAACAACAACAACAACAAACGACAATCAGACGTCGCCGCAGTTGCACAACAACAATGACAACAACCACCTGAAGCGGCAGCAACAGTCGCCACAGTCGCAGCTGCAACATCAGCAGCAACATCATCATCACCATCAGCAACAGGATCTAAATGCAGAATCTCCCAGTGGCGTAAGTGTAGCATACAGAGACTATATAAAGTATGGTTCGATATTTTGTAACGCTGAACCGGTTTTATGTACCAAAAATGCTTTATAAATTGCTCCATTAGTTTCTGTTTATATTTTTTTTGGCATTTATCAAACGAACCAGTTTAAATCATGTTGAAAAGAGCAACAGTTTTGTTAGAACACTTTATTACTCAAACTGAACCGGTTTTTGAACCAACATTTTATTCAAAGCTTTAAGACAATTTGTTTGCGCTAAATTTGTAACATTTTATATTTAGTTCTTTTGTCAATTATGTAATACTTCATCAGCTTACCTTTGACTCTCAATTTACATACGCTGAACCGGTTTTTTTTTTGCACCTAAATGTTTTACACATTGTTTGTACCAAATTTAATCAGATTGCTCTCTTAAATCTCTGTTACTGATGAAACTAATCAGTTTGCATCACTTTGAACTGAACAAAGATTTATGAAAACAAACTGAACCGGTTTTTGAACCAACATTTTCTTCTAAGCTTTAAGACAATTTGTTACTGGTAAATTTAGTCAGTTTATGGATAACTCGTGTTTCATTAGACAAATTACATTTTTGTTAAATATTAAATTATTGCGCTGAACCACTTTTTGAACTAGAATGGTTCCAACAAAACGACAACAGTTTGTCTCAAATTGTTTTGTCAAATTTATGAAGACGATAAATATGAATTACTTAAAAAAAGAGTGCTTAGTAAACAATACCGAATCGTGTGAAATGTGAGCTGTACCGGTTCGAATAGTTCTTACTAAGCTGAACCAGTTTTAAAAAGCCTTTTAAACATTATAAACAAAGCAGAGCATATATAACTACCATATATAATTTGCAAATTCGAACTAAATTGCAATTGGAACAATTTTGTTGAACCACTTTCGACATAAGTTGAACCACTTTTTAGAGAAGAAGACGAACCATTTCATTAACTCGCTTTATTTGTTTGCTTTGCAGTTGCCGCCGAACAAACAGCGGCGCCTGGACAACAATGAGAACGACCAACAGACGCACAATTGCAGCAACGAGACGCCAGCAACAGTTGTTGCTACCGTTCAGCAACAGCAGGTGACGCCACCGACGCCGCATCGCAGTCGCAAGCAGAAACACGAGCGCATACTCAACACCGATTTGGAGGAGCAACAACAACAGCAGCTGAGCAATGGCAATCTGTTGCTGTCGTCGGTGACAGTAGCAGCAGCAGCAACAGCAGCCATCGCTGTTAACAACTTGGATGCCACAACAACAGCATTTCCAGGCACGCCAGCCGGAGCAGGAGCAACCACGACAACAACAACAACGACGACGACTACAGGCAAAAGACGCGGCAGGCCGAAGAGAAATGCAGTTGACACCGCTGCAGCAGCAGGAGCAACCATCGGCACACCAACAACCCCAGGCACGCCAATCGATGCGCAGGCGGACAGCGCGGTGAAGTCGCGTCGCGTTCAGCTGCTGAGGAAGCGACTGGCCATCGATATGGTGCAGAGTGTCGAGCAGCAGCTGGACAGCAATGCACTGTTGCCCGAACAACATGCGGAGCACAATCACATGGATGGCGAGGAGGCAGCCCAACGTTTGGCCACAATGCTGTCAACGACAACGTCGACGACATCATCGTCATCATCATCGACGACGACGACGGCGGCGATGTCACAACGACAACGCAACGATCATCGGCAATTGCGAGCCACGCGACGCAGTGTTGTCGCTTCGCCAGCCGCTGCAACGCCAGCGAAGGCGACGCGCAAACGCATCAGCAAGGCGTCCATGTTGGCGGTGGAAGCGGCAGCGGCTCAGGAGGCAGCAATACGAAATCTCTCGCGGTTCATTGAGGAGACGAACAACAACAACAACAACGGCAGCAACAGCAATAGCAATAGCAGCAACAACAATATGTCGTTTGCTTTGGCTCAAATCGATTTGACCATGTGCAGTTCCTCTTCCTCCACCAGCAATGGCAGCGCCGCCAACACCACAGCATCATCAGCACCAGCAGCAGCAACAACAACAGCTGCAGCAGCAGCAACAACGATTAGCTCCATGTTGCCGCCCACAACGATATTGTCGTCGTCGGATCCGCTGCCCGATGTCATCTTTCAGCCCAATGACTTCTCCTCCATTATGGCAACGCAGCAGCTGCGCAACAACAACAGCAGCAGCAACAACAGCATCATGCACTTTCCGCACACGACCAACAGCTCGAGCATCAGCAACAGCGACTCCCACGACGAGGACAACTTCAGCGCATTGGAGCATTCCGGCGGTAAGCATTTAAAATACCGTTCAATAAGTTCACAAAAGTTTTCAATTTAAACATCACTTGAAAATTTACGCCGTTGGTTTGGTCGCCGGCGGCGGCTTCGAAGGGCAAGTAAAAGGGAAGGCGGCGGGGTGAATTGGCGGCTTCGGTAGCTGAACCGTCAATTTGGTCGGCAGCCGGCGCTTTGTGGAATTTAAAAATTCTGTTTTTAAAAAAATATCTATTTTTAAATCGATAATTTTTTAAAGAACTTATTTATCACATTTTACGATATATTTTATATCCTTATGTTATACAAAATATTCCCAAGCCGAAAGGTGCCGCGCCGTTATTTACGTGTTTTGGGCGCCGACGCGTTAGAAAAGACCGAAAATTGTAGGCGCGGCGGCGTAAATGTCAAACTTGTAATTTTTATTGAACATTTTTTTTAAAATAGACTACTAATAACTAGTACTACTTTCATTTACAGATGAATCTTCGGCCCAGGGCAGCAGCAACAATATTCTCGCCACCTTCGGCGGCAGTCCAGCGCCTGTCACGCCCACTGGCCGTGGTCGCGGTCGTGGCCGTGGATCCAGGGGAGGCGCTGGCGGCTCAGGATCTGCGCGCAGTGGCAGCGCAACGGGTCGTGGCGGTGGCAACAATGCCAGCACTCTCGGCCAGCCACGTTTGCCGCGCATGGGACGCGGCGCCAGCGCTGTGGCCAAGGCCATCGCACTCAGTCGTCCACGCTGCGTCGGCGGACTCAAGCATCAACCGGATCCAGAGCGGCTCAAGGGTCTCTTCAGTCCGGTGAGTTTTTGCATTCAATGCATTCCTTCCGTCTGTTAAACAAAAATTCGGGGGGAGTCTGTCCGACGCCAAAAATGGCAAATAGTTTGTATATGTTTTTCATAAACAAACAAAATTAAAGCTCGCTGCACTTTCGTCAAAGCAAATCAAATTGTCAATTTAAATGGAATGAATGGGCATAAAAAAGGCCAATATAACTTGAGGAAAGAGCGAATAAGAAAAATAGAGAGAGAGAGAGATAAAACTAAGCACATTAATGTAGTCTTTAAAGCCAAAAGCAGGGTATGCGAATTTCAATCAAGCCAAAAGCTTTTAGTTTGTGTGCTGCTTCTTCTTCGCGGCATGATTCATTCAAAGGATGTCACATTGTCTGTGTGCCAAGCACATGTGCGTGCGTGTGTGTGTGTGTGTGTGTGTGTGTGTGTGTGTGAATGTCTATGTGCGTGCGTGTGTGTGAATGTCTATGTTTGTGTGGGCGTGTGAGTGGGAGGTATAGTATATGGTGTGATATTTTTTGTGTGCATTACAATTCGGCTAATTTATATTGTCTTACTATTGCATCTTGTTTATGATTTATTACGTAAAACTTGCTTACACCCAAGCAAAGCGCACACACACAGAACTAAACCAACCTACACACATACATTGCACAAAAGTGCGCTCTATGTGTGTGCCTGTGTGTGTTTGTGTGTCGTAATTAAAATCAAAGGCGCGCGCGCGCTGCATTCATTGCCAACTGCTACCAAAAACGCAACCAATTGCAACAATAACAATAACAGCAACAGTAGCAGCTCTAACTACACACCAATAGCAACAACAACAAAAGCAGCGGCATCGACAGCATGCGAGCGAAGCGCGACGTTATTGTTGTTGTTGTCGTCGTCTCTTCACCTGCGATTTTAATCAGCTGAACAATTTTTTTTTGTCTGTTTCTTTGTGTCACTGTGTGTGTGTGTGTGCTTTTTTTTTCGCTCGCTCTCTTTAATATGCGTCCGACGGCAACGGCATGCAAAGCCACCTTCACCACACCTGCTGCGTCGAGAGAGAGCGTACAGAGTGAGAGAAAGAGAGAGCGCACTCAACAGCAGCACCACGCTGCAGTCTCCCCACAGTTGCTGTTGCTGTATATTTTTTTTGTTTTTTGCATGCTGGCAACGCTGTACTCACTCACTCGCTCTCTCTCTCGCTCTCTGTATGGGACGCTAGTGCTGCCGGCGTCGCTGTTGCTGGCTGCGCAGCTTCGGCTGGCGCTGCTGTTTGGAGCCGAGCGCGCGAAGCCCAAAATCAATGCCAAAAAAAAAAAACACAACAACAAAAGATGTCCTAAATAGAAAAAGAGTTTGTTTACAAATGTGATTCAAAATTAATAATCGTATTGTGTGTTGTTGCAGTCGCCGCAAGTGTTTGAGGAGGACACACGGATGAGCGCCGATCTAAACAACAGCAATCAATCAATGACCAGCATGGAGCCACCGTTAACGCCGCAAAAGTAAGTAAACTATTTCTATTTCTAAACCGGGAATATTTACTCACTATCTCCCTCTCTCTCTCTCTCTCGTAGACAACAACTGGACTTTCTCAACAATGAGGAATCGCAATCATCGATGGTGAGCAGCGTCAGTTTGATGGATTCGAATCAGGGCCAATCGGTGGATGCCATCATTATGGGTTCGGCCATGAAGCGGCCCAAGAAGAAGAAAATGGAGATTTGCGTAGCCGAAGAGTGAGTTGTGTTTTTCGCTTAAAAATCTTAAAAATCTTTGCCCGCGTTTCTAACCTAAAAAAAATGTTAACAGTACGGAATTTAATGCCTCCTCGATTGCGGAATACGATTGGCCGCCACCAAAAGGCTGTTGTCCGTCCAAGAATCGGGATACGTTCATGATCCAGGAGCAGGTTGCCCTCTATCTGGGCATCACCAGTTTCAAGCGCAAATATCCGGATTTACCGCGACGTCCCGTCGACATGGAGGAGCGCAATTGGCTGCAGGAGAAGGGCTTGGTCAGCGAGAAGATGTGCGATCTGGGCATCACAGCGGTCTGGGCCTCCGACATATTGGACATCATGTATACCGATTTCTATGACAAGTACGAGGAGTACAAGGAGTACATACGCCAGAAGCATCTGCGCGACATCGAGGCCAAGCAAAAGGCCCTCGGACTCACCGTCGGCAATGGACGCGGCCTTCAGGCTCGCGATCGTGCCATGCTCTCCACCAGCAAATGGAATGTCTACTTCAACAAAACGTAAGTGCAACAATTCTCTTTAGCTAGTTGTCTTTAAAATGGTTAAAATAGTAGTTTTTGAGTTTATCCGATATCGTAAAACAAACGAATCTTTGTTCTGTAAAATGATCTTTCTTCTGTGAAAGCATTTTCCTTCTGTGGAAGCATATTTCTTGTGTAAAAAAATCTTTCTAATGTTGAAGAATTTTCCGTCTGTAAAATTCTTCCTTGCAGTTTGTAATTTTGTTAACTTTTCTTCCTTCTGTAGAAGAATCTTTCTTGTGTACAAGAATCTTCCAACTGTAGAAGAATCTTGTGTACAAAAATCATTCTGTAGAAGAATCTTATATCTGTGAAGAACATTTTTTTTTTTTAAAGAATTTCGTGCAGAAAAATCTTTTTTTAAAAGAATTCGCCTTCTTTGAAGAATCTTCATTTTATACAAGAATCTTTTTTCTGTAAAGAATCTTCCTTTTGTAAAAGAATTTCATGTAGAAGAATCTTCTTTTATGCAAGAATTTGCCGAAGAAATGTCATGCTTCGGTATCCAACATCTTTAAAAATAAATTTTGTTAATATTTTTTTTCCTTCTGTAAAGGAATCTACCTTGAGTTTTAAAACTTATTTAAAAGCTAATTTTGGTAATCTATTTTAATATTCGATATATTGCTGATAATTTGCTTATGAATGTCGAATTTTGAAGACTCTGTATTATAAATTGATGTTTCAGAGACTTTTTCCAATGCAGAATCTACTTTTAAAAGAAACTTTCTTCTGTACGATCCTTCTTCTGTAGAAGAATCTATTTTTTTTTGTAACGAATTCTTCTGTCTGTAGCAAAATCTTTCTTTTGTTGATAAATATTTCGTTTGTAAAAGATCTTCCGTCAAAAAAATGTTCCATTAGAAGAATCTTCCTTGGGCTGCCAAATTTTTTTAAAATTATATTTGTTAATATTTTTTATTTGGCATTTTTGAATATATCAAGCTTATTATTATAAATTATGCCTAAAACTTTTCCAATGAAGAATATTCTACTTAGATCTTTAAAATTAATTATTGTTATTCTTTTATACTTGATATTTCAATATTGAATATATCAAGCTCATTATTATAAATTATATCTAAGACTTTTCCGAAGATCGTCAGTTGTTAAGGAGGGGAGAATCTTTAGGTTATGCTAACGATTATCTCACCACAGTTGTTCTCTCTTTTTCTCAACTCTGTTGCCACACACTAATTTGTAACTTTGTTGCACTTCCCGTTTCGTTTTTTTTTTTATAGACGCAAGGAGGAGCGTGTGGCGTGTCTCGATCTGCAGACGTTCACAATGAATTTGCCGGTGCCGCGATCGGCGCCGAGTTCAACCTTGTTGCATCGTTCGATCACGAATGCAGTGCGATCGGCTGCACAGGCGGAGAACATCCCAGAGCCGCCGACATTGCTGCCATCGCGTGTCTACGATGCCGGGTATCAGCGAGTCGACTACGCCTATCCTTTGGCTTTGGTGCCTGGTCAGTTTTCGTCCAGCTATCGCAAGCTAACGCCCGCCGAGTTACGGTAAGTTAGTCGAAAGAAGAAGAAGAAAAATAATTAAGTCATTTAATTTCTTGAATTTGCAGAGCTTATCCGCTAAACACAGTGCTGGATAAGCCAAAACAACAGCAACAAGAAGAACAGCTGATTGATGCAGAGCCAACAACAACAACAGCAGTAACGGTAACAAAAGCAGCGACTGCAACGGTGCGTCGCAGTCAGCGCGCTGCGCGCCAGCATCGTCACAATGAAACAACAACAGGAGGAGGAGGAGCAACAGCCAAAACAACGTCCAGCGGCGGCGCATCGTACTACAGCGGCAGCAGTAGCAGCAGCGATGCCAGCAGCAACAGCGACTCGGTAAGCACGCTCTCTTTTTTTATACTTGCTCTCTTACGCTCTTCTCTTTACTAAAAACCACCCCCAAAAAATGCATATGCAAATTTTTTTTTGCAGGAGAGTGACGGCGATAGCGATAGCAGTTGCAGTAGCAGCAGCAGCGCAAGCAGTTCAAATAGCGCAAGCAGTGCAAGCAGTCGCAGCAGCAGCGCAACGAACTCACAGCAGCAGCGGAAGCGGGAACAGGACGCAAGATTAAGCACTACGACGACGACGTCGACGTCGAATTGTGGCGTCTGTTTGCGCAGTCAGCATCGCAATGCGAAAAACATGCCCGAAGCTTTTATACGCTGCTACAGCTGTCGGCGTCGAGGTAAGTTGTGACACAAGTGCTGCCAACTTGTTAGAATACGATTTGCAATGAAATGCTTCTTTTTTTTTGTGTTACAGTGCATCCCAGCTGCATTGAGATGCCACAGCGCATGGTTAACCGCGTGCGCAATTATAATTGGCAATGCGCCGATTGCAAGTGTTGCATTAAATGCCGCAGCAGCCAGCGACCCGGCAAAATGCTCTATTGCGAGCAATGCGATCGCGGCTATCACATTTATTGCCTAGGCGTCAAAACAGTGCCTGACGGTAAGCGATTTTAAATTGATAATTGTACGGGGCAAAGTAATTAATGATCACATTTCATATTTCAGGTCGCTGGAGCTGTGAACGTTGCTCGATTTGTATGCGTTGCGGTGCCACACGACCCGAAGGCTTGCCAACGATTCTCTCGCCGCTGCCGCCGATCAACGGTGTTGTCGATGGCGCCGCTTTGGTCAAACCGGTCAAGCACAAAAAGGTCAAGTGGATGAACGAGTATCGCATCGATCACATTACCAATTTGCGCGAACACTGTTCCATGCTCTGTGTGCCGTGTGCACGCGCCAAGCCCACCAAACAACGTACGCCAGCCTCTGCACCTGCTTCAACTTCAACTGCTCCAGCTGCCAGCAACAATCAGTCTCCACCTCCTCCGCCTCCTTCAGCAACTGCAACGCCAGCTCAACAACAGTCGAATGGCGGCGCCACAACAACAACCGAGCAGCCAGCTTTGAGTCCCACAGCACACAACAGCAATGCAACATCATCGTCTCCGTCCGTTGAGGCAATCAGCAATGCGGCCGTGACAACGAAGCGACGGCAGCTGACAACGGAGCTGATGAATGAGAGCAGCAGCAGCAGCAGCAGAGAAGCGGCATTTGAACCCATGTACATTAGTTATAAGAAGCAACAGGATAATATGAGCAGCAATAGCAGCAGCAATGTGGTTGATAGTGCGCTCATGTTGGTTGCTGATGGAGCAGCAACGGCTGCCGGCAACTCAACGGCGACAGCAGCAAGCGCAACAATTACAACGACAACAACAACAGCGTCGTCAGCGTCAGCGTCATCATCATCATCAATTGGCATAGCGCCGCCGCCGGTTGTTGCCTGAGTGGGGGTTATTCGTTATTGTGCCAAGCGCACTCTAACGGACTTGTAGTAAGAGCAAGAGAGAGAGAGAGAGAGAGCAACAGCAGCAGAGCGAGACAGAGAGATAGCGCGGGTCGCGGTGCAGTCACCACAACCCCCTCCCCCCAAAAAAAAACCACCCACCACACTACAATCCAATGCCCTTCACACACACACACAAACACACACACACATACACACAAATGCGTGCATAGTATTAACAAAGAGAGAAAAGCGCCGCTATTTTGTACATGTCTGCGGTTTGGCGTATGTTAATAATTATTATTATTATATATATATACTATTATTTTTTTTTTTTTGTTTAATTTGTAATTGTTTTATATTATAAGCACAATACAATTATGTTACTTAAGAGCAACAAGTGCGAATTATGCTAAATACAACACACACACACACATACATGACAAAACACACACACACACACAGAATAACAAATTACGAAAATGATCAACAACAACAAATTATGTTTATGCCTAAGTTCAATTGTTTAATATATATATTTAGCAACTAAGAACACACACACACCAACACACACACACACATAGACAGAAAAAGAGTTCATTAGTAGCTGCATTTTAGTTGAATTAATTAATCTATTTTACATACAACATATTTTCGTGTGCGTGTCCTTTTGGCGTTGCCACCATGCCATGCCGAACGACGGAGCGGAGTGCAAGCAGTCTGGCAACTCTGGCAAAACAAACAAACAAATCACTTAGGTGTGAAACGTATTTACAAAACTTGATTTAGTATGTGTTTTTTTTTTAACTAATTTAAATTACAATTGTTAACCGTGTTGTCTATACACACCTTCCCCCCCTCTCATCATCAGTCCACACACACACACACACATATAGGAGACACAAATTACGTGTGCGTTCGAAATAATGCAAAAAGGCAGAAGAAGAAGAAGAAGAAATATATCATACAAAAATCATGTCTATGTATGGCTAGCTTATACAATTGTACTATACAAATAATATACATATAAATACATACTTATATATATTTACATATACTATGAATAAATTAAAAAAAAACAACTAACATTATTGTGTATGTAATAATAATAAAAACAAAACGAAAAAAAAAACCAATTACTGCGCTAAATTTTTTTTTATATATAAACTACAAATTGTGTTTGTACTTCTAAATACTACAACTAAAAAAAAAGAGAAAAGAAAAGAAACTAATTATGTGTATTTTGTAAACTTTAAGATTAGTGATGTAAATTAATTAAGCGCCAAATACAAATGCAAATGCACACGCATACATACACACATGCATGTGTGTGTGTGTGTGTGTCGGTGTGTGTGTGTGTGCGTGTGTTTGTATGTACATATTAGTAGAGTCTTTAACAACAACAGTAACAACAACAATATTAACTATATATGAGAGTTTAGTTATTAAGGATGTATTATAACATGTAATTAACGCTAATGCTTCACACACACACACACACATACACATACACTCACTCGTATATAAATGTTTGAAGCACAAGCAAAGAATGAGAAAAAAAAGTGTGGCCACATTTGACAACGTAACGTAACGTAATGCAGCGTAACGTTACGTAACGTAAACGCATCAGCAGTGTTTGGTAAAAATCTAATTTTCCATTCAGCGAAACTCGTATGCAATAAGTCCTCTATTAAGTGAATTATTATTACTATATAATATAACACAACCCAACAAACAAACACACACACACATACACTTATAGTATATATTTATGCAAGAAGTATATATATATAAGTCGAAAATAAACAAGCAGCATTAATAATTTTGCCTTACCAACAAATTTTGATTGCTTTGTGCGTGTGCAACTAAAACGAAGATGAAGTCGAAGTCGAAGAGGAAGTGGAAGTGAAAGTGGATTCAAAGCAACCAGCATTCTCCAGTTGTTGATGCAACTCATCGCCATCCCGCCAGATCAAGACCTGAGCCCGAATCTCCGCCACATGGCTGGACAATCGATCGTGCAGCTCTTCGCCATGTCGAATGCAAGCAAAATCCTGCGATCGCAGTTGGAGCATGGGACACAAATCGTTGCAGCCATCGCCGCAGTAGATAATGCGATCGTAACGCTGCGACTGGTCACACTGCATGAGGGCAGCCATTATTCCACCTTTGCACAAGTTGGCAGGACAGCGATCGCAATGCGTTTGCTTCTCATACGGCGTCAATTGCAATTCTCCATTTGCCAGCACCGTCACTGTGTTCGTAAAGATGCGTGAGGGAAGAAAGAGATCGCTTAATCCATTCGCCTCGAGGCACTGGGCTATGAAGTAACTATTCGCATCGCTCATAATGCACAGATCGGTTTCGGGTCGCTTCGCCAGTCGTCGCAGCAAACATTCCATGCCCGGCATTGGGCGTAACTTTCGCACACTTGCCGCGATCTCATCGATCTTCACTCCCTGCTCCTGCTGCAGCACGTTCAGCAGACGTTCGATGTACGCCATCCATCCGAATTGTGCTCTCAGTTGGTGCAACTCGTTGCGATCGTAATGCGGCTCCATCAGAGCTTCGATTGTCTCATAGCAATCGCCATTGAGTATCGTGTGATCAAAGTCAAAGCTCGCGAGCAGGCGTTGATGGACCTGCCTTATGCTCCCCCAAGTTCTTTGTCTCTTAAGCACGTGACCAGCAATCTTCGTTATCATCATTAATTTTTTCGTATACAAACTATTTGTTCTGAGTGATGGAAAAAACTAACCTCACTTTTCCAACATTCAAATTGAAAACATGTATACAGTGTTTTCAGGTTTGAAATTACAATATTAACATTATACTTCAAGCGGTTTAAATAATTAACAGCAACTCGATGTAGTTTTAATTTCATTTGTTTTGAATGATGCGAAAAACTAACCTCACTTTTCAAGCCTTCAAACTTTTTTTTAGGTATTTGTTTTTTTTCACTTTAGTTACTGTCGCCAAATAATTGTCCATATGTAATCATTTTCATAAAATATACTATTGCTTATTATTTATTAGATAATATAATATTCTTATACATCGAATTTTCATTTACGGTCGTCCAATCAAAGGCAGCTCAAAATAAACATTTCATTTTGCACTCAATTTGCAGCTGTTGCTCAAAATTCAACTCAAGCTCAAAAGTTGTCGCTCCTCATTTGCTGCTCCTCAGCAAAGTTTGCACTGCAATTAGTACTGCTTACCAAGCAGTGCTTAATTTGCACGCAAAAAAACCATTGCATACTTTTGGCTGTCATGTGCTAATAACTAGCGCCTAAAAGATGCCCGCTGCATTTTAATGCAGCTGCTTGCTGCTCGTTTCTGTTCGCCTGGTATTCAGCTGGCATTTTGCATCGTTTGCCGGCGTTGCAAACGAGACCGTCACACACACACACTCATACATGCACAGTGGAGATTAATGTTTACAGCATCTCAAAACAAATTTGTTTTCTGCTTTGGATTTATTAAGTAAATCAAATCAGTGCAGCTCAATAAGAGGAAAAAAAGCTTTAAAATTTCCAACAAAAATGTTAATGAAAAATGGCCAAAAATCCGAAAATCAGCTATAACTCTGGCATTTGCAGCACGATTGCGTTGTCCTTTGGCATGCACTTAGTGTTAATGATATGCTAACGAAATGCCTACTTCAAAGGACCAAAATCCTTGCAGTAGCCAAGTTACAAGGACCTTTTTGTGTAGAGAAAATACCACATAACTTGGTCATGTCCTGCCGTATCCTGGCAAGTTGTGTGTCAAACGTTGCTTAATGATGAGAGCTACCATCTACCCAAAGCACATTCCCAGTGTCCTTGTAGTTTAGCTGTAATCCTGATTTTTATAATTTTCTACGGTTTTTTGCCATTCATCGATTGTGAAATTTTTCAGTTGATGATCTTCGATATCCTTGAATGCCAAATCGTTACCTTGTATAATTCTTTCAGTATATAGTAATAGAGCAAAATCATCAGAATTTAAGAAACCAACCAAATCAAACAAATAGAAACAAGCTTCTTTGAATATTTCACAATATAATTCAAAAGCACATCGATAGGTTGTCTGCCTGCTCTCTTCTCCTCTCTCACTCCAGCCACAATAAGATCGTTTATCGTTTCACTTATCGATAACAACTTTGATGTCGATTAGCATCGATTTAAATTAGTGCAAAAAAGCTTGTTGCTTAAAGTAAACTTGCGTTCTTCGAGCGTCCTTATCAAAAATTAGATCACAAATTGATATAATACAATATACATATATATATATACTTATAAATGACTAGATTTAAACGGGAAGCTCTTGTTTTTCAATAATTCTGCAAGCGAGACAAAGCATGTGTGTGTGAGTGAGAAAGCTAGAGAGAGAGAAAGAAAGAGAGAGCGCACATTCATTTTGCATCTCTGTCAAATTGGCGAACAAACATTATTTTTGAATATCTTTTTTGTTATGTTACAATTATTAAGATTGGCGGACAATTTGTGTATGTGTATGTGTGTGTGTGTGTGTTATTAACAATATAACGACATACATAACATTTATAGTAGCGTAATGCAAAAATTTTAACTTTAAATATTGTCACCGACAAAAATCTTTACAGTTTTTTTCGCTTTCTTTTCTTTTTGATTTTGCTTCATTTTTTTGTTTTTCTTTTTGTTTTGTAATCGTTTTGCACTTTTGCAAAATGATATATACAAGTATATTAGTAATATTATGTTTCACAACAATGCGCAAAATACGTTTCCAAAAAGTACATTTATAATCATTAATTAGTTATTACAATATTTTGTGTGTGTGTAATGCAAAAAAGCGATGCAAAATGGAAAACAGCACAAAACCGATTTCAATATGGAATACAATATACATATATATCTATGTATATATATCAGCATTAGCGAATTTCATTTGCTAACTATAACATTTTACATTCTTCGTTCATTTAAGATTACATCATTGCTTGTGCTTCTCTCTTTTCTTTTTTTTTTTGGCCCGCCAAATCGAAGCTAGTTTTGAACTTTTGTCTGAGCTCTAACTAAATAACAACCTTTGGAACTCGCTTCAAGTTGGCTGGTCCACATGCTCTTTACAACTTCTGGAAGCTGCTCCTTTCACGCTTCGTTCATTCTACGCTTATCCTAAATGTTTCTTCCGTTACTTGTTCCTTTGGTTCATTTCCTTTCGTCCTACTTCTTTTACTCCTAAATGCTTCTTCTGTTACATGTTTCTTTTTCCTTACTTCTTAATTCTTTTCCTCCTAAATGCTTCCGTTACATTTTCCTTTATCAGCCGCAGTCGAAGAATTTGATCATTTCCTTTCGTCCTACTTCTTTTCCTTTTAAATGTTTCTTCCGTTACATGTTTCTTTATCCTTTCGTTCAGCTCCTTTATCTCCTAAATGCTTCTTCCGTTGCATGTTTCGTTTTTCTTTTGTCCCATTTCTTTTCCGCCTTCCGTTACATGTTCCTTTCTCAGCTGCAGTCGAAGACTTGGATCATTTCCTTTCGCTCAACTCCTTTATCTCGTAAATGCTTCTTTCGTTACATGATTCTTTTTCAGCTGCATTTCCTTTTATCCTATTCCTTTTCCTCCTAAATGCTTCTTCCGTCAAATGCTTTTTCCTATTCCTCTTCCTCCTAAATGCTTCTTGGCTCATTCTTCTTTCTCGCCTCTTTAGACCGTCGTCTGCACATTCTGCACCGCCTTGGAGAGCTCCACCTTGGAAGGTATCAGGTAGAAAGCGGGCGTCATTGTCTCGCCGCAAGGACACTGACAAGCTGCAACAACAAAATCGTTTTTAAATGTAAAGTATACTCAAATATTTCTCAAACTAAATACTGTTACCATTGACCCAACTAAAGTTGCCCAGCTTCTGCTCGCACTTGGGACAATAGATGCGTCCCTGGGTGTTGAGCATGATGCGATGCATCCAGGCAATGGGCTCCACGAAGAGCAAACTTCGGCATTGTGTCGTCTGCTCATGACTCGGCGAGCCCAGCGATGTTTTTCTTATGCGCTCCGCCAGCTGCTCGAGAAGTCGAGGTTCCGCTCCCGGAGCATCTGTGAGCGTTGGAGGAGGAGGCGGTGGCGGCGGCTGTGATTGGGATTGGGACTGCGTTGGTGCATTGCGTGCCCGATGCTCGAGCACATGGGATTTGGTGGCGAGAACGCGACGACAGCGACGACAACGAAAGACAATTGGCTCGGGATTCTCGCGTGTTATGTCGGGATCGGGTCGCACAACGTTGTGAAAGCTCTGGGGCAAGATTTTCGCTTTGCGCATCTGTTCGCCAGCCAAACGCAAGCGATGCATCTTATAGCGCTGATAGCCGGGATCAATCGTGTATCCCATGCGACGAAATAACTTCAGCTGCGCCACAAATCCCGCATTCGGTTGGACAAAGCGACGCTTCGCACGCACCATTTCATAGGCAGCCTGATAGTCCAGCTGATGCGCCTTCATCACATACGCAATCACCGCCGATGAGCTGCGACTGACGCCAAAATAACTAAGGATTTAGCATTAGAACATGGATTAGTATTTTGAGAGTTGCGAGCTGGGGAAGAGGGATTTGTTTACCAATGCACAAGCACATTCTGTTGCTGCTCCAGTGCGCTGGCTATGAACTCCACGCAGGCCTCCAGATGCTGTAAGATGTCCTCGCGCGGCATGTCCGCAACTGCAAAGGGAGCAAGAGGACGAACATGAGCAAAGTTGCAAATAGAAGAATAAAAGACGAGAACAGGATGTTAGCAAGAGTTGCAAGCAAAATGAGGATCAATGGAAATAGGCGAGATCGAATAGCATTGAAAGGGAGAAAAGATAATAGAAAGGCGCGATCGAATAGCATTGAAAGGAAGGAAAGCAAAATGAATATCATAGGGAGTAAGGAATAGTATAAGAAAGAAAGACGAGAACAGGATGAGCAAGAGTTGCTAGCAAAGTGAATAACATTGTAAGGGAACATCAATAGAAGAAAGACGAGATCGAATAGCATTGAAAGGGAGGAAAGATAAAAGACGAGATTGGATGAACAAAAGTTGTAGACAAAGTGAATAACATTGGAAGGAAAGATCAATGGAAGAAAGGCGAGATCGGATGAGCATTGAAAGAGAGGAAAGATGGAAGAAAAGACGCGATCGAATAGCATTGAAAGGGAGAAAAGGTAGAAGAGAGTAGATAACGGATGAGCAAGAGTTGCAGGCAAAATTAATAACATTGAAAGGGAAGATCAATAGAAGGATAAGGCAAAATGAATAGTATCGGAAGGAAAGATCAATAGAAGAAAGCTGAGATCGAAAGAGCTAGAGTTGCAGGCAAAGTCAATAACATTTTAAGGAAGGAATAGTATAAGAAAGAAAGACGAGAACGTATGAGTTGCTAACAAAGTGAATAACATTGAAAGGGCGGATGAATAGAAGGCGAGATCGGATAAGCCAAAGTTGCAGGCAAAGTGAATAACATTGGGAGGAAGGAATATTATAAAGATGAGAACGTATGAGATGCTAGCAGAAAGGGAAGATCAATGGATAAACATTGAAAGGAAGGAAAGGTAAAAGAGAGTAGATAACGCATGAGGAAGATTTGCAAACAAAGCGAATATCATAGGCAGGAAGAAATAATATAAGAAAGAAAGACGAGAACGTATGAGTAGCTAGCAAACTGAATAACATTGGTAGGAAGGAAAGATATAAGAAAGAAATGCGAAATCGATCAGAAGCAGGAAGAGCCAGAAAAGGAATAAAGAAGTAATAGGAGCACATAGAAGAAACTACGTTTAAATGGCATAAAAACAACAGGAATAGAAACAGAAGATAAATGACAAAAGAAAAATATGAAAAAAGAAATAGAAAGTAAAGGATTAGGAGGAAAAAAGGAGCAAATAGGGAGGGAGTGAGTGGAAGGCATAGAAGCAGGACAAGGAAGAGGTACACGAGTAATAGATAGAAAAATAACAGACGGGATAGAAGTACTAGGAGAGAGAGAGAGAGAGAGAGGGAATAGTAGCTGACAAATTGGGAAAGCAAAAATGGGAAGAAGTCAAGAAACAGGCTGAAAGCATAGGAAGAAGTTCTGTGCTTTTCTTGCTCCTATATTCTACTTGTTTCATGGCTTCTTCTTGTAAAAATGAATTATTAAAGAATAGGAATACTAAGAGGGAAAGCGGAAATATAAGCTAAATGAATATAGCAGAAACATAAAAGCAAAAAAAAAAAGGAAGTCAAGAAACGCGCAGGAGAATTGAGGAAAAGAAAGAAAGGTTCTGTTTCCTTTTCCTACTCCAAACAAAATATGTATTGTGCATATAGAATAGGAGCAGGAAAAGCAGGAAAAGGAAGGTGTTCTGAGCAGGAGAAATAGGAACAGAAAGAAGCACACAATTTCTGCCTTTTCTTGTTCCTGCAGGATACTAACAGGAATACTAAGAGGGAAAGTAGGAATAACAGCTGGATATGGCAGAAATACAAAGAAGTCAAGAAATGAGCAGGAGCAGGAATGGAAAAAAAAGTTCTGTACTTTTCCTGTTCCTATTCCTACTACACATGACTTCTTCCGTTTCCTGCTTCTATTCCTTTGGAACAGTAAAGCGACGAAGGGAAGCGGGAAAGCAAGAACACAATGCGCGCACTCACTCTGCACGTATTTGGTGGTCAGGAAACTGGTGTCCACAATGTGCTGCGGCAGCGGCACCGAGTCCAGCGTCAGAATATGCGTGATCTTGAACGATTTGAGCGTCTCCATGTGCGTGGCAGCCGTCAGATTGCCTGCAAGGTGCAAGATGCTGGAGCATTAGCCAGTCATTGGATGGAAAGCAACTTACCCAGGAAGAGACCCGTTTCCACTTCATCGATGCTAACTGGACCGCCATCGAAGTCGTCGCGCGTCAAGTTGCCCGCATCCTGTGGCTTGCCACACTTGGCTGCCGTTGCTGCCATGTTGTGAATGGGGCGCAACGCAACTGTTGCACGCGCTCTCAATCGCTCAACAAATGTGTGGCTGCTGCATGGTAACAACACTTGTAAAGAGGTTGCACTCTGCTGTTGCTTCAGCTGCGGTTGCCACTCGCTCGGCAGTCGCCACTAAACCCAGAACTGGATGTTTGTGCACCACCGAGGTTTCCTGCTGTCCTGATCCGCTTGCAAAATGTTCTATGCTGCAAGCAGCAGCAACAACGAAGGCCAAACCGAATTAATTTTGTGCGCAGCT
Source organism: Drosophila niveifrons (assembly GCA_035046325.1). Classification (NCBI taxonomy): domain Eukaryota; kingdom Metazoa; phylum Arthropoda; class Insecta; order Diptera; family Drosophilidae; genus Drosophila; species Drosophila niveifrons. Next base: position 5,159,019 of record JAWNOC010000020.1, read on the forward strand.
TTTGTTCAGCGGCCTCTGCGCATCACGACGTCATTTGGCGAAGGGGGAGGGAAACTCACGATTTCAAATTAAAGCGCGCAATTCATGCGTTGTCACATTTCATATTATATTGTTGATGCTTGCTTCTTGAGCATTTTATCACACTTTTCTCACAACAAAATAAACTTTTGTTTTGTTTTTTACACGACGTTTACTGTAACTTGAGCCTGTGTGAAATGAACTAGTTGAACTAGCAGCGATCCAGCAGCAAGCAGTTCATGCAAGTTCAAGTGAACTGATTCATGCGCTCAAACAAGCAGTGCTCGAGTTCAAAGGAACGAAAACGTGACCAGCTCGCATGTCAAGTGAGACCACATTTGTCACATATCCACATTTTAGTTATACTTTCATATAACTAAAAAAAAATGTAAAAGAAAATTTATTTTTCACACTCTCTTAAATTCTTAAAGCAAAATTGCTTATTCCCAAAATTATTGCCAACATATAGCAATAGGCAAAATACTAAACAGTTGTAACCACAAAAAATACTGTCACACAACAAGTTGTGCGGCCACACCATTACTAATCTCATTCAGGGCGCCCGGTGTCACAACAAAAATAAGCAACACGGTGCATTAATTAATAATAGCATAACAATGACCACACTGCGGCCGTTTACTTGCGATGACCTATTTAAATTCAATAATGTGTACGTACTGAAATGTTTTTTTTTAGTAAGTTTTTAATTATTTGCACTGCAGTAACTTCGACCCGCTGACTGAAACTTATGGTTTATCGTTCTACACGCAATATCTGGCCAAATGGCCAGAGTACTTCCAACTGGCGGAGTCACCCAGCGAACACATTATGGGCTACAGTAAGTTCATCGATAATCAGAAAGTAATCGATCGATGATTGCAACTGCATTACTCTCTCTCTTTCTCTTTCTCTTGCATGCTCTGTAATGGGTTACAGTCATGGGCAAAGTAGAGGGACACATGGATAATTGGCATGGTCATGTCACGGCGCTAACAGTTTCGCCCGATTACAGACGATTGGGATTAGCGGCGCTGCTGATGAACTTCCTCGAAGACATATCCGAGAAGTAGTTGTTATAGCATTCCCACCCATCAACGAAAAACTCAATGTTTATTCTACCCACTAGGAAACGCGCTTATTTTGTGGACCTATTTGTACGCAAGAGCAACAAGGTGGCAATTAACATGTACACTAATCTGGGCTACATCATCTATCGCACCATACTCGAATATTATTCCGGCGATCAAGACGAGGATGCGTATGGCAAGTGCACTCTCATCACTTATTCAATCTTCATTCCTCTTTAATACGAATCAATAACTCATTTTACAGATATGCGCAAGGCGCTGTCACGAGATGTGAACAAAAAGTCGGTTATACCGTACACGCAGCCAGTACGATTGGAAGATATAGATATGAATTGATACATCCACCCAATACCAATACCAATATACCAATACAGCCCGCATTTATGTCTAACTGCAATAGAATTCTATAAATTACTGATCGATCACCCAAAGCTAATACTCCTTCTACTCCTATTAGTTCTTTATTCCTGGAAATATCCTAGTTATTGAATTTTCAATTGTATCTAATTGGGTTCTCCCCTCTCCAGCATTTCTAATTCGTTCCTAAATTATTTAACTTATCGCGTTGGCGTTCTCTTTCGTTGTTATGTTCATAATACTTATTACATACTATATATATATATTTATATGGTATCTACTCGATTTTGTTATCAGAGTTCTTAAGCCGACTGTAACACTGACTTTAATTCTTTTAAAGGTAAATAATAAGAATAATCATAATCACAGTTTTCTCATTTTCAACTTCAAAATGTATCTAACCGAAATGTATCTAAAGATGAAAACAAAGATTATCCTCCATCCATACAAGTATATCCTAATATCGTTGACTGACTTTTACAGATTACGATGCGCGAACTGCGTCACCAACTGCGTCACGATGGCTGTTAGCCCAACGTAAAGGAGTATCATCAAAACTATATACACGAAAAGAAAAATAATTCATATATTTATTTCTCCTTTCTTTTTGAGATTAAATTAGCTATTATAATTTTTTTAGAGAGGACTAGTTTAATTCACCAGTTGGTAATCAGCTCTCAAATTGAAGACTGCGTTGAAAAATGTTGAATAAATTTTTTGGAATGAGTATTGAAATTTTTATTGCCTTTTATTTTGTTTACTTGATGTTTCAAGTTTACTAATATTAATCAGAAATATAGATTATGGAAAGAATATTTTCGATTAGCGGATTATTAAAAAAACAAGTCAAATTTGAAATATTTCTAGGTTGGGAAATACATTTTTCTAATCTAATTTTTCGTTTATCACTTTATTAAACAATTGGCGAAAATTTTTTACTTTATCATATATAAATTAAAAGAAAAAAAAAAAAAAAATTGGTAAATACTGTCATAAGTAACCAGCGAAATTTGCTAAATAAACAAATATAATTTTTACAAAATTTCTTTTTGCAACCATTACCTCATATAATCATAATAATCGTTAAAATAATAATGTTCAAATGGCGACAATTAGACATTTAAAAAGCCTCAAAGGACAACAAGTAAATGTCAATATGGGACACACGTTTTTATTATTATTATTATTATTGGGGTCTAATGAATAGTTTAAGCAAAAAGTGTGTCGTCGCAGTTTTTAAAGTGGAATAACGGGTTTCCATTTACATAGGCGACAAGTGGCGTTCATGTCTAACCTCAAATTGTTGTGCCGGGGGCCCAAAAGCCGCCTTGCTAACTGCTAACTCCTGTTCAAAGTAGTGACAAAGTGGATTCCTGCCACAACCAATAGAGAATAGCTAAAAATAGGCATGTAAATATTTCATTCAATAAATTGCTTGAATGACATTTTAACACATTTTGGTTGAAAGGAAAATACAATATATTAAATATGGCATAATTCGCGGGAGCAGCGAGAGGACAAGAGGAAGAGACTTTTTGCGAACTCATCAAGCAACGTGCGACTTTGGCTTCTCTCTCTCTCTCCCTCTCTCTTTTTTTTGCTCCCCTTATTCGCTTTTGTGTGTGCATTCGTGTGTTACGCTCTCGCTGTTTGCCGTGTGTATGTTTGTGACTGACACATGCACGTACATGAGTGCATGCATGGTTGTGTGCGTGTGAGTGAGTATGTCGTATATCTAGCGCTTTGTTCAGCTTGCCATTGTAGGGTATCTTTGCGTGAAACAAGCGCAATGAACCACTGTCGCTGTCGCCGCTGCCAACGACGTTGCGACGCTGCTGCTGCTTTATCATCATTTGTCTTCTCATCTAATTATCATTAATAATTTCAGTACATACCAACAACTGACATGCTGCCTATGTGTGAGTGTGTGTGTATGACCGTGAGTAAGAGAGTGAGCAACAGCAGCAGCAGCTTTGGATTTCAGATTCATATTTTCAACATTTCATTTCATGCATGTGTGTAAAACTCGTTTCAAGTTGAAACGATGTGGCAACGCTCTGTGCCTCACAAAACAATACATTAACATGACGGATACAGATGTGCCGCTGTCTATGTGTTGTGTGAAGCGAACATAGGGTAAAAATAAGCGAACCACAAACAGTCAACAGCGCTACACAGAGCTAAATTGCAGCTGCTATACGCGTCGCCGACGTTCAACGACGACGACGACGATGGCGAATAGGGTAAGTAAAATGAAGGCAGGCAGGCAGCAACAACAACAACGAAGCATGAGCGCAAAACGCAAATGAAGATAAAACCGAGACACAAGGCGCAGATGGCAAACGAACGAAACGAAACGAAATGTGAATGCGAACCACGAACGGGAACGCCGAACCGTACACATACTACTCGAATACTCAGAATGCAGGCAGGCAGGCAAAAGCAGCAGAGCGAACGGAGCGATAAACTGTCAGAGGCGTAACGTTTGCTAAAGCCCAGCGGGGACAACAACCCAAATGTACTGAATACTTTACTGTTGCTTTAGTTTTACAACATGATTGACTTTTTTTTGTAACTGTCCTGTATTGATTAATGTAATATGTTTATATAACTAAAAATTGCTTAGCGAACTAGTTATATCAAAAAGTAAATGCATAGCAAATAAAAAATGTGCTTCACTTTACAATTGTTGCGCTATTATAAAAACATTCTTTGATCGCACTGTTCTAGACAAAAAAAGTGTCTAATTAGTTTTGTGCATGTCTTGACTGGTCGTTTAATCGACCATCTGCATCGCCAACCCCCATTAAAAACGTCGACGCCGCTGTCGAGGTGCCTTTGCGAGCAGCAACAGCAGCAGCGTCGCTTGAAGCGAACAGCGACAGGCATTGAATACGAATGAACGCTCGAAAATGGAAACGACGATAAAGCGGTGTGCACACAGACGTACGGCATCGAGGGGTGCGCGCTCTGCTGCTGTTCTTCTTATTGTGGTTGTTGCTTTTTATTATTGTTTTAGCTGCTCTGCTCTGAGAGCGAGAGAGCGAAGGCAGCGTAATTGGATTCGCGAAGGCAGCTGCATCCTTTTTGGTTGAATTACGAATGCGGATACGAGCGAGCGAGCAACGACAAACACCGACTGTTAAAACCCCGCTCAGCGACGCCACTGCCGCACCAGCGTGTGAGCGAAAGAGAGACAGGGAGGTTAGGAAGCAGAGCGCGGCAGAGGAACGAACAGAGAAGCAGCTTTATTGCTGGCTGACTCGATTCGACTGTGTGGCTCTCTCTCTCGGTCTCTCGCGCTCTCTGCTCTGCGCTGCGTTTGGCTGCCTTGGCTCGATTGCTGGCGTTTGGCTGTTTGGCTGACTGCCTCGCTGTGGACAGAACGAAAGACAGGCGGCAACTAACAGCGGCGGTCGCAAGCGAAATTGTTTTTAATATTAAATTCAAATCCGAAATTAGAGAACAAACTCGAGTACATACCACAAATTGATATATACACATATACAATATCAATAATAATAATAATCATAAGAGGAATATATAACCATACATAATCAAAGAAAACAGCGCAACGCAACGCAACGAAGCACCAACAACAAAAATACAGCGAAACAAACGGATAACGAAGAGCGGCGGCTAAAAGCAACTAACGTTGCTTTTCTTCTTATTTTTTTGTTGATTTGTTTCTGTTTTATTTTTTTTTGTTTGTTTGTTTTTTTTTTTATTGATGATACAAAAAGGTAAGCACCGCATCAACAACTACAACAAAATAACAAGAACAACAAACAAACAAGAGCATCAGCAGCAGCAGCAGCTGCTGCATACACGTTCATATATATTTTATACACGGTTCGCGTTCGAAATTCGCCAATTCGTTTGGTGGCCTCTTTGGCACCCGTCTCAACTAAGCAACAACAACGACGGCAAAGACTGAGAGACGGGCACACTGGCAAGCTCACTAAAGAGCTGCTGCGATTGTGACGACGGCGACTGTTAATGTGACTGACAGGCAATGTTGTTATGTTTTTAGTTTTGTTTTAGTTTAAACCGAACGCATATTTCCAAAATGCAATATAACAACAACAACGACAACAAGCAAAACGTATAAGAAAAGAAATTTCGTTTGCCCCGTTTCAAGCAGTGTGAGTGTGCTCCCGTGTGTGTGTGTACGTTTGCTTGTCAGTCACTGTGTGTATGTGTGTGTGCCTGCCAAAGCTGCCGCTGCCTATGTTTGTGTGTGTGCGTGCGAAAGACCGACACAAGCAACGACAACGACGTTCGCCGACAACGAGAAAACGAAAAAACACAAAAAAAAAAAAAACGAAAAAAAAAATACCCGACTGGTGCGAACCAGCGACGACAACGACACAACGAAAGCAGCGACTGCGAACTGCTCGCGACTATGCTGCTGCTGCTGGCTTGCTGCTTTTGCTTTTGAGAGTAAAAATTCGATTTGATTTTTTGTGCCTGTGTTTTGTGTGTGCGCGCTGCCCTGAAAAATTGCAAATTCCAAATTGCAAACGAAATGTGATTATCGAATTATTATTATTGTTGCTGACAATGCTGGCAAATTGACGACGAAATTGAAACACAAAAAAGAAACAAATAAATCTATCGAAAACGACGACACACAAGGCGGCAAACAGCAGCAGCAGCAGCAGCCTGCTAGACGGACAGTGAAAGTAATTAAATTGTTGTGTTTCACATTTTTCGCAAACATTTCTCGCCGTCCGTCACTCACACGCACACGTGCAAGCAAAAAAACACACATATGCAACGCTAGAAAACGAAAAATATGATGAAGAAAAAAAAAGCTCTCATTGTCTGCTGCGTTTTTAAAAATGTAATGCTAATTTGTGTTCTCTCTTTCTTTCTCTCTCTCCCGCTCTCTTCCTTTTGCTGCTGCTTCTTCTTCATCATGCCAACGTTTCGCCGGCGCATCACCAACAACAACAACAACACAATAACAACAACAACAATCATCATCAATCGACATATTGGCATATATCGATAACACGCATCGTTAGAGATACACGCAAGGAGCGATAACTGGTAAACTGATAAACACGCGAGAGATCGATCGATATACAAACATACATATATTACTCCACCACACCAACACACACACAAACACAAACAGACTAAGTAAGATGGCAAACGGCAAAGCGACAGCGTCGTTCTTCGAGAATGGCAGCACCACACAATTCGAATACTGCTACAAACTGTATCCAGAGGTGCTCAAAATGAAGGCTGAGAAGCGCAGCAAGAAGCCCCAGGAGCTGATACGACTCGATCAATGGTTTCAAAACGAGCTGCCCACGCTGATCAAGGCACGAGGGAAGGACGCCCATCTGGTGTACGATGAGCTCGTTCAGGCCATGAAATGGAAACAGTCGCGTGGCAAATTCTATCCACAGCTATCGTATCTGGTCAAGGTGAATACACCGCGTGCCGTCATTCAGGAGACAAAAAAAGCGTTCCGCAAGCTGCCCAATCTCGAGCAAGCGATCACAGCCCTATCCAATTTGAAGGGTGTGGGCACAACAATGGCATCCGCTCTGTTGACCGCCGCCGCCCCAGACTCGGCCCCATTTATGGCCGATGAGTGTCTGATGGCCATACCAGAGATCGAGGGCATTGATTATACGACCAAGGAGTACCTCAATTTTGTGCAACACATACAGTCCACAGTGGAGCGTCTAAATGCGGAGGTCGGTGGCGAGACGCCGCATTGGTCGCCGCATCGTGTCGAGCTCGCGCTCTGGGCGCACTATGTGGCCAACGACCTCAGTCCCGAGCTGCTCGACGAGATGCCACCGCCCGGTGTGGCGGCCACAGCGGCGGCCACAAATGGCAAGACGACGAGCAGCAAAGTGCTCGATGGCGATGATACCAACGATGGCGTTGGTGTTGTCGATGACGAAAGTCTTGGTGCAGGTAAATTGAATTCGCCTCCTTTTGGCTTTTTGTTCTCTCTAGTAATCCACTTGTTTCCTCGTTTCGCTTGTTGCAGCTGCCGATGACAACATTAATCCGCCGTTGGCAACGAGCGTCGTCGGTGTCGGGGCTAAGAACAACAACGCTTTGCAGGACGGCGACTCCAATTTCGTGTCGAATGATTCCACTTCGCAGGAGCCCATCATTGATGATAATACCACACAGACCACGGCCACCACCACGTCCACAGAGGATGGCGAGGACAGAGGACCACTGGCCTCTGATGATTCCGAAAGCAATCTTGAGGCGCCACCACCACCACCACAACAACACAAGAATCATCCCCAGCCTGCAACGGCGGCAGCTGCTGTCGATGCTGCGGTGCCTCCACAACAACAACAACAACTCAACAACAACAAGCAGCTTAACAACAATGGCGAAACAGTTGGAACCACAACAACAGCTGCTCCTGCTTCAGTTGATGGAGCTCCGGCTGCAGCTGGAGTTGGAGCAGCTGCTCCAGCCAATGGCAATGGTAATGGAAAAGCTGCGTCGGCGACAACGGCGCAGGATGAAGACGAGTTGGATGACGACGATGTGGACGACGAGGAGGATGACGAAGACGATGAGGAGGAGGATGACGATGACGATGATGTGGATGAGGAGCTAGAGGCTGATGAGAGCAACAGCAGCAGCACCAATTTGCGTGCCAGCAGGAAACTGCAGCAGCATTTGACAGCAACAGCAGCAGCAACAACAGATAGCGGTACGCTAACAGCGCCATCTATTGGCCAGAAGCGTACGGCACTGCATTGCGAGTTGGAGGCCAGGTCGGCAGATGGCGACACTGCTGTCGCTGCTGCAGCCGCCACAGGCGCTGACAAATCACCAGAGCTAAAGAAACTGCGCAGCGACTGAGCTGTTCACCGAACGCCCAACAATCGCCCACACACAACACAACACAGACAACACCCAGATCTGTTGGTTGGGCTAGGGTAACAAAAAACAATACAAAAACAAAACAACAACAACAACAACAAAAAACCAACATATAAACGTAAGAAACAAAAAAAAAGCGAAAAAGGAAAACACGTATCTGCGTAACTGGTGGAAAGACACATTGTATGTATGTAGTGCAGTTGAGTCGACATTGATTGAGAGCAAAACATTACCTACACTTTGCCGCAACCACAACAACAACAACATTCAAGAAATTTTACTATTAAGCAAAAAAAAAAACAACTAATTATACACATATAATATATATATATATATACAACTCACACACACATATAACGAGATCCCCACACTCACACACACACACACAACATACGAAACTTAACATAGCAAGGAGCACACAGCACACACACATACTAGAGCATAACGTAACATAACGTAAGCATAACGGAAGAGAAGAGACGTAAGAAAGCCCCCATAACAGAGAACCACATACACAACGCAGCAGAACCATTTCACGTACACACACACACTGACATAGAACGTAATGCTAGGAGCAAGCAAGAATCAACAGAAAATATTTAGTGCGAGCGAGAGGAGGCAAACATAACAAAGTAAATGAAGTTGGAAACGAATTGAATGTTGAAAAAGCAAAACACACACACAAACAACAAAATAGCAAATAGCCATACACAAAAAAGAGAAAAAAAAGGTCCCCAATTTGCCGCAGCGATAACGTAACGTGAAGAATTATGTAGAGATGATGAGAAAACGAAAAGCAAAAAAATATACCATATTACCATAAATACAACATAGTAACTATTAAAATCAGAAACAAATTGATATTTTTACACAGTCAAATGAGAAAACGAAACGTAAAACAAAAACAAATAAGAAATGAGAAATCAACATTTAAATATTAAAGAAATTTACAAATGCCGCAGTTGCCCACTACAAGAAACATACAAGAAACGGATGAAAGAAAAACAAAAAACAATAATTATAATAAAAAAAAACAACAATTAATTTATATAAGTATTTAAATTTAACAATAAATCAAAACTTGTCGCATACAAATTCAGAGCTCATCGTACACCCCTCGCCCCGCCCCCTTATAAAAAACAAAAAATAACGCCTACCGCTTGATCGGCAAGCGTTCTCTCTCTCACACACACACACATACAAAGACAGACAGACACCCACAACTCGAACTCCCTCACACACACACACACTCATGGAGCATTAGACGCCGCCGTCGACTAAGCAAAAAAAAAAAAAAAGAATGAAAAAAGAAAAAAACAACAACAACACACACTCATTTGAAACAGTACGAAATTTTTGTGGTCGTAATTGTAATAATATAATTTATAATTTATGTGTACGACGTTTTTTTTAATACTATATATATATAATACTGAATTTTTTATAATTTATACGATAATTTTTCATTTGATTTAACAACACAACTACAACCTAAATTTTAATAGCATTAAAAAAACAAACAAACGCATTCATTTTTGGCGCTGATCTAACAACAACGAAACATAAGGCATAAATTGCAGTTGGAAATTTTGGAAATGGCTATTGAAAAGTGTGAGTGAGAGTGGCTCACACATATTTTCCACACAAAATCGGGGAAGCTTGAAATTTGATTCTAGAAAAAAAAAATGCATCTCTTAAAATTTAAAATCATTTTAATTTATGGCTGAAGTCCCATCGAATTGTGAAAGTATACTGCAAAACACAAATCAAAAAGAAAATTAAGAATCTTGTTAGCATGGAATAGAACACTGCGAACTTTTCTCTCTTTGAATGTCCCGCAGAAGTAGCAATAATGCAATCAAGTTTGACTATCGACACACCGCCACTCTGTCAATCGATATCAACATGTGTGATGTTTGGGTTACGTGTCGTTTGCTGTAGTTGGTATTCAGATATTTTTTAAGTGCATTCGAAATGCAGAACAGACATTCAGAGAATAACACTCTGGACGGCTTTCTCTCAGTTTACTCAGTTTTTTTTTTGTTGCCGGCGCTTGCGTTATTCAGCAAGCAGGTATTATCGAGCGCAAAAATATACTAAAACTGAAATATACCGATAATAAGAATAAAGTGCACGGCGATATCTATCGATAGACTGCAGCTTCATCCCTATTCTAGTATTTTGTTATTTATTTATTCTCGCCAAAAGGAACGAGAAAAAAAAGGAAAAACGGAAACTGTGTCATTGCATTGCCGTTTGTGTTGTTTACGTCGTTGTTGTTGTTGTTGTTGTGGTTAGCAATGAAGTGCCGCGCAATAATGATAAGCATTGGCAGCTAAAGCGCTGCTCGATTGGTTGGTGACTATGCGACGACGAGCCAAACGGCCAAAAAACGCTCAAGCAACAACACTCCATTAACAAGCTGTGCCACACACTCTCTCTCACACACACACACACGCACACACTCTCGCACGCATACACCGGACACGACACCCGCACACACACACACACACACACATACACAGGCGAAACTATTGTGAGTTGGAGAGTAGGAAAGATTGGCAGCAATGTTGCTGGTTCGCCAGCTGTTTGGCTCCTCATCCAATTCCTGGGTACGTGCTCTCATCATCTTTGTGCTTGCGTGGGCGGTGCTCGTCTACGTCTTCGTGCTCAAGTTGACCAACACACAGCAGCAGGCTGCTGGTCAAGGGCAAGGTGGACAGGGTGGCCAGAGTTATGGATCCGCTTCGCTGGGATCGAATGGTGACAACGAGCTGAACACGCGACGCATCAATCAGGCGATGCAGCTGCTTGAGCACACGAAGCAGCGCAACGAGGAGCTCAAGCTGCTCATCGATGAGCTGATGAGGTGAGTCTGCCCAAACGGGCAACACTGATTTAACCACCTCGCCGAGATCCTGTCTTAGGGGATGCCATTAAAACAGCCTCCTAATTTGCCCGGTCGGGTGCAACAAAAAACCTTCACAGTTTCTCCCCATTGAAATCATCTCATCATCTCAATTAAAAACGCCCCTTAAATACTACTAAACATCCTCAACTTCCTATGAAAGACCTTTTTGAAGGTTGAGGTTACCCCTCATTGAAATCTTCTGATTTGATCGTTAAAATCACTTTCTAGTTTCCCATAAGATTTCCTAAGAAACGTTTCTTACATTTAAGCGTAATGTTACCACCTTTATTTTCCCTGAAAGCATCTTACTAATTTCCTATAAGATTTCCTAAGATGCGTCCCTTAAATATGCTTATTGTTACTCTCGCTAATCCCTCAAAAGCAGCTAAAAATACAATTTGAAATCGCATTTGCAAACCTCCTGGGAGCGCCGGCCGTAAATTACCTGCTTGCTTGATTTCCTTTTATGCTGATAATGTGGTTTGCCCACCGATTTGAATTTTTATCGCAAGTGAGCCTTGGGCATATCACATAAGGTTGAGTTTGGAAATTTGACCCTGAAAACGCTCCGCCGGAAATAATCTCGAAATCCCTTTCAATTCAACTCTAAAACTATGCTCAAAGCTTTGCGTGAAATCGCACTAGAGTAGTACTTAACAATCTCTCTTAAGTTTCCGCTTTAATCCCCAAAAAATGCCATCTTGTAACTCCTCAGAGAACTCATGATATCGCCCTGAAGTCTCTCCATATTTTACTTAAGTGATCCGAACGAAGCTTGCATGAAATCGTACTGAAAATTTCCAGCAATCTCTCTCAAGTTTCTGCTGTAATCCGCACCAGCTTTCTAAAGTCTCCCCACGAAAGTCAACCCCAAAAACGCCACCTCAAATCTCAGCTGAGACCTCGTTGAAATCAACCAACGAAATCAGCAACGAAATCGCCCTCAAAATTCGCCTCAAATCCGCTTCTCGACACATGCTTTTTTGTAATCACGCGCAATTCATATGCTAATCGGCCCCTGACGTGCTCGGGGGTAATGAGAAATTATCCACGCTAGCAGTGAACACGTCACATCACACGTTGTATATTTTCCTGTACTTATTCTTTCTTGTTTTCTGTTCTCCCCCTGCTTATATAGTGAGCAGCTCGACAAGCAGAGTGCTTTGAAGCTTATCCAAAGACTGGAGCAGGATGCTGCACCCAAAAACGGAGCCGGAGCTGGCAACGATGCTGGACTTCTGGTGGATGACACGCTTTTCGAGGTGGTGCCCGCCGACTCGGACATGGAGCGTGGCCTTGAGGCTGCGGGCGGCGCTGCAATTGATTCGGCTCCGGCAGCACAGCAGCCACCGCTTGGAGGCGTGGCGGGCGTGGAGCCAAGTCTCGAATACGAATTGGCACGACGTCGGGTGCAAACGAATGTCGCCGAGATTTGGAATTATTTTAGCAGCGAGCTGGGCAAAATACGCAAATCTCTGGGGCCGAATAACGCCGATCTCGAGGAGTCCATACAGCAGGTGCTGTTGCAGGGTGCCGAGCACAAGCGTTCGCTGCTCAGCGATATGGAGCATCTACGGCGCGTCGATGGCTACGAGGCGTGGCGTCACAAGGAGGCGAGCGAATTGAGCGATTTGGTGCAGCGACGTCTGCATCATTTGCAGAATCCCAGCGATTGTGCCAATGCACGCAAGTTGGTCTGCAAGCTCAATAAGGTGAGCATGCTTGGAATCTTCTTATCATCCATCGTCTCATCCCTTTCATTTCTTTTTTAGGGTTGCGGCTATGGCTGTCAGTTGCATCATGTGGTCTACTGCTTCATTGTGGCCTATGCCACGGAGCGTACTCTCATCCTTAAGTCACGCGGCTGGCGCTATCACAAAGGTGGCTGGGAGGAGGTGTTCAAGCCCGTCTCCGATAGCTGTCACGATGCTGGCACCGCCAATGCGTACAATTGGCCAGGTAAACCCAACACTCAGGTGCTGGTGTTGCCCATCATTGATTCGCTGATGCCGCGTCCGCCGTATTTGCCGCTTGCGGTACCCGAGGATCTGGCGCCGCGACTGAAGCGTCTCCATGGCGATCCCATTGTCTGGTGGGTGGGACAGTTTCTCAAGTATTTGCTGCGACCGCAGACGAGCACACGCGACTTTCTCAACTCGGGCATGCGCAATCTGGGCTGGCAACGTCCCATAGTCGGGTAGGTGCATTTAGGATTAGACATTGCTCTACAATAGTTGTTGATCGATAGTGTCTAACCTCGATTTTTCCATTTCCATACTTTGCGCAGCGTTCACGTGCGTCGCACAGACAAAGTGGGCACCGAGGCCGCCTTCCACAGCATTGAGGAGTACATGACCCATGTGGAGGACTATTATCGCACGCTCGAGATCAACGGCACAAGTGTGGTGCGTCGCATCTTTCTCGCCTCGGACGATGCGCGTGTCATCGAGGAGGCGCGCAAAAAGTATCCACAATATCGAATCGTCGGTGATCCGGAGGTGGCACGCATGGCCGCCGTTTCCACACGCTACACCGACACCGCTCTCAATGGCATCATACTGGACATTCATCTGCTCTCGATGTCCGATTACCTTGTGTGCACATTCTCCTCCCAGGTGTGTCGCGTCGCCTACGAGATCATGCAGACGATGTACCCGAATGCCGCGGATCGTTTCAAGTCCCTGGATGACATCTACTACTATGGCGGACAGAATCCGCACAATAGGCGTGCGGTAATTGCTCACAAGCCGCGATCCCATGAGGATCTGCAGCTGAAGGTGGGCGATCTGGTTTCGGTTGCGGGCAACCATTGGGATGGCAATTCCAAGGGCAAGAATACGCGTACCAATCAGGGTGGATTGTTCCCCTCCTTTAAGGTCGTCGACAAGGTCGAGACGGCCAAATTGCCCCTTTACAACGGTGTCTAAACGTCCAACAACAACAACAACAAATAACAAAGCAGCAAAGCAAAGCAAAACAACACAAAACTCCTAATGAATCTCGCACTATTTCTCATTCCACGTAACGCGTAACGTGACGTAACGTAACGTGACACTTTTGATGATATTAATCGAGAATTCTCTATTTCTTCAAATTCGTAACGCATTCGAATCTCATTCTTAAGCAAACAAGTAACAAAAAAACAAAAACACAAAACTAGCAAGCAAATGTTGCATTTCTCGTAAGCCGCAGAAGTTAAAAAATAATGTTGACAAACAAAAGAAAAGAATATATACATATATATAGTAATATTATAAATACACAAATATATATATAAAAAAAATATATATAGACTAAGTTTAAGCATGCAAAAGTAGGGTTCAAAGTACGCGCAATATAGTTTATCCTCTGTAACATAGACAAAAGAAACGACAACAACAAATAAATAGTAATGTTTTAATTTAACAACAAACGAAGCAAACATCTCTTTCATTTCGTCCACGCAAAAGTACAAATTACTATTTTACAGGCAACGGGAAATAGTACAAAGCAAACAAAGTACCATTTGCACTAATTTGCAAAAGTACCATTCAATGTTACAGGCAACTGCATACTACACGAATAGTAGCGGAACGAAATGTCCCAAAATCATTGCTTTGAAATTGGGACTTTGCAAAGCAAAAAGTCCCAATTTGTGAAAAATCCTTTTTAGTAAAGCTGCATGGCAATAACCTAACATCACTAACCATATAATACATAGCTGCTTCTCCTCTTGCAACCAAAACGTATCATTAAAAACATTATAACATAATTTTCCTCCACAATCCTATTAAAAACCCAATTTGTCAACGCTGCAAATAAAGTACCATTTCATGCGAACTGCAAAAGCAAAAAGTACCGAGTACCAACGCACTGCTGCCATTTTGAGTAAAGTCAATGACACTTATCGATAAACAAACGCACGCAGGCGCACGCACATCATCAAATATCGATTGATATTTTGAACTTTTGGCGCAAAGGTTAAAGATCCCACAGCAGCCGGTTGATTGTTCGGTGAAAGTTTGTGCACTGTTTTTTTTGTATGATTTGTGTGCGAAACGTTGAGTCAACGTTAAAGCAACCACAGGAATGCCAAAAAAAAAAAAAAAACAGAATTCCCGAAAAAGCCTAAACAACAAAAGCAATAACAAGAATTAAGCAGGCGCCAATTGACAGCAACAACAACGCAGTGGAAAACGTGATAAGCGGCAGCGTCAGCAGGCTCATAAAAAACGCCAGTGTTTGTGTGTGCATCAATTAACAATTAAAGTATTTCACAAAATTATTTATATGCGTATATACTGAGCGCGTAATATAATTAAGTACTCAATGAACCGCAGGGAAGTCGAAGTCAGCTGCAACAACAACAACTACAAGAACAACAACAACAATAACAAACGGCAAGAAAACAAAAAGTCGCCAAACAGGCAGCTGTCGCTAAAACCGGCATGGGCGCGAAAAGGAGCGCAATATTGGGGATTGGACAAGGTCAAGTTCGGTTGGCAGCTTAGCTCGATAAGCCCAAGTCGACGGCGTATTTTTCAGTGATTGTGATAACAAAGCGTATAAAACATTGCCGCATTCACAGAATCAACAGCACTTGCCGTCCTACAATCCAATTGTGAACAACACACAACAGCAGCAGAAGCAGCAGCAGCATCAATTCACCTTCACCCCAGCAGTAATAACAACAACTACAACTACAAAATCAAAATGGCGAACTTCAAAATTGTCGCTCTCTTCGTTTGCGCTGTCGTTCTTTTCGTGCTGAGCACGAAGTCTGCCGAAGCCGCCATTGCACGCGTCAAGTTTAGCAATCCTTGTAAGTGTAATTTATGAAAGACAAAGAAAGACATAACTTACTTATGTATGTATGTATCGATGCTTTTGCAGCGTATCCCGGCAAATGTGTGCTCAACTCGAATGTGATTATGTCGCCTGGACAAACTGGCAAGGCACCCGATCATCTGTGCGCCGGTGTCACGTGCATGGAGAATGGCTATGTGGAGTTCCGCACTTGTCAGGCAAAGGCACCGCCAAAGGGTTGCAAGCAGCGCGATTTTGTGAACACGAACCGTAGCTATCCCGAATGCTGTGAGCGCTCGTATGATTGCACCAAGCATATTTAAGCTTGCCATCGATTAACGATAACAGCGATAACTCACGTTGTTGCACTTGTCTATTTTTGTTTCGTTTCGTTTTTTTTTTGTATTTTTTTTTATTTATTTTGTATACTACAACATAACAATTAAAATGTAAACGCTTAGCAATATATTTAAATAATTTAATAAAATCGTTAACAGAAAATACATATGCATCTATGTATGTTTGTTTTTTGCTTGATTTGTTGATTGGTAGTTGTTGTTGTTGTTGATTGGTGTTTTCTTATTCCTCTTCACTCACTCGTTATGCATGTCGAGCGGGGGAGTGGGAAAAGGGGGAAGTTTGATGGCAAAGGCCTTTTACGGTTCGTACTCACTACTACTACTACACTACTCTCACTACTACATGCACATACACCGCGTATGCAGCATCTGTTGCCTTCTCATTTTTTCTCATGTTGTAGTTGTTGCTTCTTGTCGTTCGTTGTATTGGCGACAATTCGCGTTTAATTGTATGTATGTAAGTAAGTATGTACATAGGTAAAACTAGCATACTAATTATATGTATGTATGTAGTATATGTATGTTTGTATAGTTTCTACACTAACTCCTTCGACATTTTTTTTTTTTCAGCTCTTGTACATACACAACAAAATAATGATGTGGAGATTTCAAAAAACAAAAAAAAATTGAATTGTACATACAAACAGAACCGAACCGAACCGATTGCTGATTACACTTTGTTGTTGTTTGTGTGTGTGTGTGTTTTGATACGTATTTTATGCGTGTCGTATAATTACTTTTGCTAATTTTCGTGTTTGTGTGTGTTTATATGTGCATGTGTTTGGTGTGTGCGTCTTCCGCTTCCTATCGATGCCTATCGACTGAGATTGTTGATGTAGAGCGCATGCAGTTCGGTGCGCGGAGTATTCTCGAAGAGGGCGGCACGATTCTGTCCCTCGCCCTTCTTCACCCAATGGCCGTAAACGCGGAAAGCGCAGCCATCGATGACCTGCAAAATGCAAAATGATTGTGGTGAGTATGCGTAGATGTATGTGTGTGTGTGTGTGTACTCACCTTGCGCAGCACTTTGACGCGATATGGATCGCGTATGGCTTCCTCGACATGCAGCGGCTCTGCAGTGTAGCGCAGTCGACGTATCCTGATCACGGCGCG
This sequence comes from Drosophila niveifrons, assembly GCA_035046325.1. NCBI lineage: Eukaryota > Metazoa > Arthropoda > Insecta > Diptera > Drosophilidae > Drosophila > Drosophila niveifrons. Next base: position 5,176,529 of record JAWNOC010000020.1, read on the forward strand.
TATCACTAATATGGCAAATTGGAACTTTTTGCGTGCATTGAAGCGACTCTGTTTCCGCAGCTATATATTTTTTTGTATGAATACATACAGCAAAAAAAAAAAAAACGAAAATATTGTTAATTAATTTATACACTCATATTTATTTGTTTGCAAATATTATTTTTATTTTTATTTATGTTGGGTTTCTTATATTTGGTTTTTAGTTTAGTTTTAGTTTCCATTCGCCATTTTGGGGTTAATATGATTGTTAGAAGCTGTTTTTGATACAACAAAATGTGTGTGTGTGTGAGAGTAATTTTGTTTTTCGTTACGTTACTTTACGTTAGACGGGTTACAGCAATAAAGAGAAAAGTGCAACACAACTTGCGCCTTAAGACGAATGTACAGTGTGCGTGTGCGTGTGTATGTTTGTGTTTACCAAAGAGACCAAGAGAGAGAGAGAGAGAGATCAAGAGATAGTGGGAGAGTGTGAGTGTAAGAAGACTTCTTAGGCTAGACTTTTGCTTGTGCATGCTGTGTTAATGGCAGTGTGAGTGGGAGAGAGAGCGAAAGCTTTTGCATTGCATCCTCTCTCCCGTTTTGTGTTAGTGTGCGTGAGTATAATGTGCAATGTGAAGGGGGAGTTATTATTCAGTTCCTTTTTTGTTTTTCTTGTTATGTTTGTAAGCAAAAGCAAATAAATATAATTAAAACAGAAAATTTGTATTAATTTTGACAAGATATGTATGTAGATATATATTGGGTGAGCGACACTCAAGGACAAAACACACACACATATATAATAGAGAGTACAGAGAGAGAGATACTAGTATATGTATGTGTATGTATGTAGGTGTATGTGTGGTAGGTGTAACTAATAGTTTGGTTGTTTTTTGTAATATTCTCAGCATTTTTCTTTGGTTTACTCACAAGGGAGTCTCCACAACACCGACTTATAGACACACATCCTATAAGGGCGTTGAGACTCTGACAATATTGATAGAGAACATGACAGACACACAAAACAAAACGTGTATATCAACACAAATCATACAGAGGAGAGAGAATTAAAAACAAAAACAAAAGACATCGTCAGTGAAAATCGGTAAAGCGTATAATTTTTTTTGTTTATATCATTTTTTATTTCGATTCGATCGATATATGTATTCGTAAATGGTGTATTTGTATTTGTATATTTTGTGATGTATGTATTAAGCTACGCTACTTAATCAAAAGGCATGCAAGAAAGAGACAGCATGAGAGCGAGAGAAGAAATCGGATTAGTTACACAGATTGAGCCAATTTATTAGTGATTGGGGGTGCAAAAGCGATACTTATTGGATAAAAAGATAAATAAAAACCACCATCAAATTATCATTTTAGATTTAGATTTGTATATAATAAACTAAATACTTCTACAAAGGTGCATATAATACAAACAAAAGTTTGATTTACTTGGCTAAAACAACAAAAAAAACAGAATTAATAATAATAAAAGTATTATAAATAGTACATGGTGTTTCAAAACTAAACAGTAATTAATGACTCCAATTACCAGAATAATACAATAGATATATAGTTATATAGAAAGAGATAGTGGAATATGAGCATGAATATTCAAGTGCCTTGACTCCGTTGTGTAAGTGTATTGGTGTATAGGTGTGTGTGTGTGTTTGTGATTTTAGATGGCTTTCATCTCTGCGTGTGTGCTCAAATATATTGTCGACAACTCAAAAGCAACTAAGGTGTCAAAAACTAAGTAAATAAGTAGTACGTTGCAATCAAGAAATGATAAATACAAAAACAAAAAGGAAAAGAAGAAACCTGCCTGCACTGTGGGATACAATAAATGTTGTTGTTGTTGTTTGGCATTTGCATATTGCAATTTATCGTTATCGATATCGCCGCTTATTGCCGGCAATGGCGGTGACGTTGTCTGCTGTTGTTGTGAATAATAAACCGTCGCCGTTAATGTCATCGAGGAGCTGCCAGTGTTGGAAATGGACGTTGCAGTCACTGCTGCAGCCGCAGCTGTTGCTGCCTCCAACACCTGTTGCTGTTGTTGTTGCTGTTGTAGTTGTTGCTGTCGCTCCACTTCTGGTGAGAGCGTAACATCGCGCAATCGATTCGATGAATAGGAGCTCTGCGGTGCACTGTAGTAGATGTAGGAGGAGTTGTTGTTGCCGCTGTAGCTGGTTGGCTCCATCGTGGCATGATTGAGGTAGGTTCGGCTAGATGTGCTCGCTGTTTGCGAATGCTGGCGCATCGCTGGCGGATGCCACGCCATTGTCAAATCGTTCATTAAAACCTAAATCGATTACCGTTCGATTTTGTTTTCGAGTGTACATTTGGTTTTTTTTTTTTTTGGTTTTTACGATAGTGAAATCAAAAGAATTTATAAATATAGTCAAAAATGTTATAGTGAAAGAACAAAAAAAAAATAATAATACCTAAGTGATGATCGAATCGATTTAATATTTAAATTATAAAATTAATATAAAGTACATAAATAAGTAAATAAACCTAAGCTAGCTTACACATAAAAAAAAACCCTTTCTTCATTGCTTCTTTTACTATATGCACCTTTCATTTGTTTTTTTTTGTTTTGTTTTGGTTTTTCGCTCATTGCACGCACACATACAAAAGGACAAAATGGGGTTCGTTAAATGCTAGACAGAGATGGCATGCATGCACGCGACTTGTTATCGGTTGGTTGGTTATCGTTATTGTTATCGCGACGACGACGATCACGAAGAGCACAGAGCGAGACAAACAAATTAGACAAGCAAAATAATAAGTGGAAAAATAACGCGACAACAAAAACAATAATGTAAAAAAATAAATAAGTTAATAAAATAAAGTAGGAAATGGAAGTAGCAGCAGCAGCAAACAAACGATTAAGTAATTAATTCATTAATTAATTCTCTAGTATGCAACTATATATTTTGAAGGTTATATAGATATATAGAGATGGGACAATGCTCAAGCTTAATCCCTGAGCACACGAGCACAAGCACGAGCACGAAAACAGGAAGAGAAAACAAACATGGGTGTTAAAGAGAAGATTTGAGTTGAGTTATTCGGATTAGACAAGTTCGCTTTTTTTGTTTTATGCGCAAAATTCGATTTCGATCGAAGAACAAAATGCAACAAAGTTGATATGTATGTGATTTGTTGTTTTTCTTGTAATTATTTATTATTATCGATAGTATTATTATTATTATTATTATTGTTGTTGTTGTTGTGGTGGTGGTAGTTATAGAGTATTTGTTAGTCCAGACATTATTCGTTACCAGTGCGATTTCAGTGATGCGACTCATTCTTCTGGACTTGGTCGAGAGGCTGCGCTTGAGGCCATCAATGTTTTGCTCGAACAACTACGTGTGTTATCGAATTTCGATAGATTTTCGATTATTTCGTGAGAGAGACAGAGGTACGATACATTTGTATTTTGTTTGGTTTTTCGTTTTTTTTTTGTTTTTATTATTTTTTTAAGTATTAAGTAAACGTATTTTATATGTAAGAAAAAGAGAAAAATGTACGTATATATAATAATAATAAATTCTCAAAAAAAAAACAAAAAAAATATAAAATAATATAAAAATAAATTAGGTAAATAAATACTAAATTAAATGTAAAACGACGGAAAAAAAAGAAAGGGAAATCAGTTTCTTTGAGGAAAAAAAAAAATTATGTCGACTCCCAAGTGCAGTACAATATCAATATTGGTATTTGGAATATAGTATATACGAATTATAGTAGGAAGTTTATAGAAATAAGAAGAAGAAGCAGTTAATTATCTGTTTATGTGAGTCACAATTGTTGGTAGAGTGTGTGTGTGTGTAAGTGTGAATGTATACAATTCTAATTCCTGAAGTTTGTTGGACTTAATAAATACGCATAGATATCTATTGTGTGATAGTAGACCTGTACTCGACTAACGTTATGCCTACGGGACCGGATCGGGGCATTTCTTATGGTATTATCTATGAGATCGTCACTTACCATTTGATTGAAGAATGGATGTCTTAATACTTCCTTGACGGTGATACGTTGCGCAGGATCAACGACTAGACATTTGCGTATCAGATCTTTGGGATCCTCTGTCCAGAAAAAAAAGGTAAAATGATTAGCAATATATACGAGATGTGATGAGATGTGTTAAAACGCACCTGAAATATCGGCCCACTCGGGTGAGGTAAAGCTGTATTTACCCTCCATAATATTGCGCAGCATAACCATCTGCTTGCGATGCCAGAACGGCGGACAACCGACAAGCAACGTGAACATTATAACGCCGCAGGCCCAACTGCAACAAATTCAAAGAATTATGCTTAATAATAGAACTTTGATCGATCGATCGAACTTACATGTCCACCTCCTGTGAGTAGCCTGGAGAGCCCTCGAACATGTTGCATTTGAGCGTCTCGGGTGCCAAGTAGCCCGGTGTGCCGCACAGATCTGTATGGAATAGAAAGAGACAGAACGATAGCGATCACAAGTGCAAGAGAGAGACAGAAAGACAGCATGTCTTGATAATTCATTTCATATAAGTCAGCAATTACTAAAGCTACACTTTTAAAATTTTATACAACAATTTCTTTTAACTAAAGATGCGCACATTCAAAATCTTCTCCAAAGTAAATCATATTTTGATATAAATATCTAGATTTGATATTAAATGGTATCAATCATTACTAATGTTAAGCTAACTTTATCGAATCGTATTCTAATTTTTAATTTCAAGCTACTTTATTTAAATTTAACAAGGAGAGAAACAGACATGAGATGTGTTTAAGAAACAGTTGCAAATGCATTACATATAACTGAGAAATTACTTAAGCTAAACTTGTTAAATTTGAAAGACATTTTTCTGTTAACGAAAGAACTTTACAATTGAAATCTTCTTAAAGTTGATCATATATTGATTTCAATATACTAATTTAAAGCTAAATAGTATCAATCAATACCAATGTTAAGCTAACTTTATATAAATTAGAAAGGCATACAAGAAACTTTAACACTGAATGTGTATAAGAATCAGTTTAGAAATGCATTTTAAATAACTCAGCAATTACTAAAGCTAGGCTTATAAATTTTACAGAACAATCTCTGTTAACGAAAGAAATGCATCACTAAAATCTTCTTCAAGTAGATCGTTTTCTAATTTGAATAAAGATTAATGGTTAAGACAATGCCAAGCTAACTTTATATAAAATATGAACAAGTTTTGTTAACGAAAGAAATGCACATCCAAAATCTTCTTAAAGTCATTCTTAATATTATTTTAAAGTTAATGTTAAGCTAACGTATATGAAATAAACCATTTAACCATATTTAATATACTTGTCTACTTCTTATCTCAATTTTAGTGTTTTTTAATAATAGTAAAAGCTTATTTAAGAAACCGTAATATTCAGGAATGGAATAGAAATATGTATAGAAAATCTCTGCTTAAATAGCTTATTTAAGAAACACGAATATTAAGAAATGAATTGGTCGAGTATATAGAAAAATCTCTGCTTAAATAGGCACTTATAACAACTTATTCAAGAAACCCGAATATTAAGGAAAAAACAGATAGTCAAGCATATAGAAGATCACTGCTTAAATAGGCGCCTATCAAAGCTGATTTAAGCAACCCCAATATTAAGGAATCTCTGCTTAAAGAAAGTAGTCAAGTATGAAGATAACCCCCAATGTTCCTTGGGCTATGTAAAATCCCTTTCTGTACCTGTAAGTTTCTCGTTATCATGCAGCTGGCGAGCGAAACCAAAATCTGTGATCTTGACATTGTGATTCTCGTCGAGCAATATGTTCTCGGGCTTCAGATCGCGATGGACAATGCTCTTGGCGTGTATGTATTCGACACCCTCGAAGATCTGTCGCATAATGGTGCGTGTCTTCTTTTCGGATAGCGTTACCACCGATGTCAGATAGTCGAAGAGTTCGCCTTTGGGGCACAGCTCAAAGACGAGAAATACAAATGCATCTGATTCAAAGACGTCCTGCAAATCAACTGTGGAATAGAAAAGAATCATTAATATATGTACATATATATATATATATATATTGGGAGTCTCACTGATATAGGGATGACCCATCACTTGGCGTAATATTGAAATTTCCTGTCGCGTTGCCTCAAGCATATGATATGGATTCGTTTCGCCCGCCTCCGTTGTGGCACCGAGATCGATGATCTTGGCTGCAAACTCTTTGCCCGTCTCCTTCTCGATGCATCGTCGCACCGTCGAACTGATGCCCCTGTAAAATGTAAATGTAAATGCAATTAAGACAACTTTATCACAAGAAGATACGAAGGATTATAATTGCAATCATCTTTACAGCTTTATGATCTACTATTTGCCTTGCTCTGAAGTTCAACTCAAGGTTGTTGTAACAAACAATTCTCATCACACGTCTTCACATGTGCCTCCGAGTCTCTGAGTCATACATATGTCTTATATATATTGAGGCAACCCTTTTTTGTTTTGCGTCTTCTCTCTTCATTGGAACATAAACAAAAGTCTAGAATTCTGCATGGTCGGCATAAAAAGCCAACGATAATAACATTAAATATGTTATGCATCATTCGATTTGCGGCACAATTCGCACCCACAAATGCCCTCTCAATGTTGTCTATAAGTATTATAAGTGAACAACTTAAAAAGTGCTTATAAACTATATAGATTCCTTTAAATTAATTATTGTTCAATATTCAGTTACTCATACTTATAAAATAAATAGTTTGTCTAGTAGCAAGAGTTCAACTTCCTTTTCCTATAACTTAAGGGGGGGAATTAATAGTTTTCTTTTGGTATAATTTAAACTATCTTTTGCTCTAATTTGCTCTAATGTATTAGTTTTTAGCTTCCTTTTCCTATAACTTCAGGGGAAATTAATAGTTTTAATAATCTTTTGCTCAAACTTAAGGAAAAATGTAATAGTTATTCTAACATAAGTTTAGCTTCCTTTTCCTATAACTTAAGAGAAAAATTAAAGAAAAATTCTTGTAACCTAATTTTAGCTTTATTTAGAATTTAATAGATTTTTTAAACACCATAATTTTAACATCCTTTTCTTCTAACTTAAGACATAAATTCAAAGTTTTTCTTGTAGCTTTCTTTTGCTCTAACTTAAGAAAGAATTTAATAATTTTTCTCATACCATGATTTAAACTTTCTTTTTTCCCAACTTAAGGGAAAAATTCATGATTATAGTTTTGGTATTCATAATTTTCGCTTTCTTCCGAATTAAGAGACTTTTTTCTATCGACTAATTGAATAAAATGTTATATACAATAACATATCAGAATTTGAACTTCGTTTTCCTCCAACTTAAGGGATTCTTTCATTCTTTCATTACCGATTAATTCAATAAAATGTGGTATACGATAACAATTCATTTTTAATTTGAACAAAACTTTTATATATAATTTTATTTCTTATACTCTCAAGACTCATTTAATTTATTGGAATTTCCAGTTAGTTAGATTTAGAAATATGCAATTATTTTTTATGAAATTCGAAGGTTTAAATTAAAAGAATAATAATATTTAATTATTATGTTTATATTCTTTTAGTTGTATACGATAACTGTTGTATACTAACCGATAATCGATTACTATTCTTTTAACAAAAACCTTGAATATCATAAAAATAATTCGATATTTCTAAATCTAACTTTGAGCATTATGTAATCTAGTTATATATATAATCGTTATAGTTATCACAAAACTCGCATATTCCAATTCTATATAACTAACAGATTTTTTTGATTATTATACTTTTAGCTTAAACCATTGAATATCACGAAAGTTATTTGATATTTCTAAAGCCATCTAAAAGCATTATCAACATTATGTCTTCTAGTTGAACATGACTCAAATTTTGAATTTGAAACAATTCAACATTATATGCCCAAATAAGAAGAAATACTGTAATTCTAGCCGACTTCTAGCTAAATTCGCAGTAAATCTTCACACCAAAATTTACTTGTATGAGTAATTTTTGTCGATCGCATGAAATTGTTTTGCCCAAAAGGTCAATGATATGTGTTGAGTTGTGTTGTGTTGTGCGGCGTCTTTTGCTGAGGTTTCTGACACACTATCTCTATAGGAAACTAGCTAAGAAAGGTCTCATGTAACCCGAGTTGTGACTAAGGAAATTCAATGGGGTATCGAATACTTTTAGTACGTTTTTTTTCTCAACAAAAATATTCACGAAATATTCTTTATCTAACCAAGATTCTACTTTAGAATACTTATTAATACTTTATATTTAAGAAATTGTCTTGATCTAAACAAAATTCTTTTTTATTTTAATAATTATTTCCCTCCAACTAAAATATTTCCGAAATTTTCTTCATCGTTTTAGGATCCTATTTTAGAATACTTTTTTCCGCCAACTAAAATACTTGAGAAATTTTCTTTATATAGAATCCTTTTTGAAACTGAACCAAATTCTTTTTACATATTTAGAAGAAAGTATTACCTTATATAATTATATTGATCTATATAATAGCTATCTATATAATAATAATTGCATTTAATTTTGTTTTATCATCTCGACATACAATCTCTATAGGAAACTAGTAAATAAAAGTCCCATGTAAACTGAGTTGTGACTAAGGAAATTTAATACGAAAGGGAAATTCTATTCTCTATAAATTTTATCTTTCCTTTAAGGTCAGTCTAAGCCATATTACAAAATTGTATCGTCATTTCGCATTTTAAATTTGTATATAATACTAATAATTTCTTCGCTCATCAACAATCTCAACTAAAATAATCGATTTAGGGATTATATTGGTGTGATCTTAATCTTAAACTCAACTAGGATATATAGAATAATCGATTTAGGGCTTATATCGGTGTGATCTTACCTGCCCAGTATTTCCTTGGGCTCATATTTGGCATAGAAGCCCTTGGCGGCATCCTTGTCGGGCAAGAGATCATCCTCCTCGTCTTTGGCCATTAGATCCAGTGAAATTTTGGCGGCGTTCTCAGCAACTCGAGACGTCGCAGCGACACCAGCGTCGCTTCTGTCTCACTCGCACTCGCTGTTGTTGTTTTTGTTGTTGTTGGTGTTCTGCTAGCTTGTTTGTTTATTTGTTGTTGTTGTTGTTGCTGTTGTTCTTGTTGATATTATTGTCGCGTATGATTATTGTTGCTTTTGTTGTTGATATTAAGTGTAATCCAAATCCAACACAGCAAAATACAATGCTCTTTCTCTCCCACACACACACACACACACTCTGTTTCGCTCACTCCTTGGCGTGTTGCTATTTTTGTATAAAACGACACAAGTTGACGCGACGCGACACGATCAATGCACGAATTGAATCTGTTCCGTTATACGACGTAGTCGCTTGCCGTTTGCTGTCGACGTCGCTGCTACGCTTCTGCTGCTGCGTAGTTGTTGTATTTGCTTTGCTTTTAATTACCAACAAAACGTTGGCAGCGCTGCTGTTGTTGCTGCTGCTGCTTTTACTGTTTCTGTTTCTGTTGTGCCGGTGTTTTGCAGCTTGGGCTGGTGTAAGAAACAATTACTGTTGTTGTTGTTGCTGCTGCTTTCGTTGCTGGTGTTCTTGTGGAAGTCAAAAGTGGGCTGCTGTTGCTGCTCTCTCATTTCCACATTGCTCGCTCGCTCTCTCTCTCTCTCTGTCGCTCTCGCATTCGATCGTTCACACTCTCAGCTGTTGGTTTGTTAAAAGGCTGCGAGTCGGGTGCTGATTTAATTAATAGCGAATGCCAACAACTACAACAAATCGATTTAAAACAGAACACAGAGAAGAGAAATCAAATAAAATCAAATTGAAATGAAATAGAATTAGCATTCACGTTCGCGTTTGCCTTTTTTTTTGCTGCCTTTGCTTTTGCTCTTCTACTTCTATTTTCTACTTCTGAGTGAGTGCGCTTTATGAATGATTACACAACGCGTCGACGGCCCAATAAATCTAAACGGCGACAAATGCTTTCCAACTTTATCACATTTTGTAATTACATACAAACACACACACACATACGATCGCCCTCCCCCACTCACTCAGTCATTCAATCACACCCACACTTAGTGTTTTGCCATTCTCGCTCTCGCTTTTGCGCTCTATCTCTGATACCGTTACTATTTTGACTTTGGTTTGTTTTGATCTGTTTCTCATGTACTGCAACTAAGCCGAGCCACAGCTGCAGTCGCGCTGCCGCAGTTGCCGCCGCTGCTTTAGTTTCGTACATATCGACCTGCCTCCACCACCTTCCCCCCCATTACCATTACACGAACACAGCAGGTGAGTTTCAGTTTCGTTTAGTCTTTTATCATTTCACACTCTTCATCATTTCATTATTCGCATTTGGAGTTTTGGGGGCGCGGCAACGGCAACGACGACGACGACGATAATCGTTTGTAAAGCACATGTGTCACAAAACACAAAAAGAAAAAAATAATAAAAAATTCATTGGGAGACTCTGCATGCAGTTTATTTGTCTTTGGTTTGTTCTCCTTTTCTAGCACACACTCACACACATTGAAACAGACAGAGAGACGTCGACGCACTGTCTCCGCCTCTAGCAGCGGGTACATTTCAATGTCAACTAAGGTTAAAAGTAATACTCTTGTCCATTTTTTGGGGGAGTTTAACACATTTTGCTGCACATACGTCTGGCGAACGACAGTGTACTGTTATCTTATGTTGTAACAATTCCGGTCATCACTTTGCGGCTTTGCGATTTACGGTCAAATTAAAACCAAAATAAAAATAAAACACAAAACCTGTATTTTGGGATCACACACAATCACAAATAGAGGTGGTGAAACATCGATGGCACTATCGATGCATCGATGGTTTTGCAATTACTCAAACACATCGATGTTTTGTGCAGCCAAATAATATTATCAATTCATTTATTATTGAATCAATTCTTTTTTTTTTTCGATGATTTCCGACTTTTTCTATCTTAAAACAAGAGCTTTCTTAACACCTGTGATGCGGTGTGACCACAAGTCGAGTGTGTAAAATATTCGTTTTAACGCCATTGTGATATACCAAAAACATACTGAAATTGCCGGCTGATTACACAGCTATCGATGCTTTACAAATTATTGGTAACACTCGTGTAAAAATATGCGTCATTTTAATCAAAACAAATTTAAATTTTTTTATTCACTCTTTCATCAAATAATTCGGCGAAACAAAAGCACAAATTACATCGATAAGGCTATTACGTACACTTGCCCATATTAATATCGATAACATGTGTGCGAAGCAACGCTGCGATAATTACGCAAGCAGCGTTGCCACTGCGTCATTACTGCGCCAGTAGCGGATTTAAATTCAAATTTAAATGTATTTTTTTTGATTTGATTTTATTCTTGACATATATATAGGTTTTCGTATTTTGTATGTATATATATTTTAATTATATCGGTTTATGGAATACAATTGTAAAAAATATTAAATAGACGCTAATGTGTATGCATGTAATATTTATGAGGCAAATGTTTACAAAATTTTCGGTCGTTGCAATGAATGAGGGGAATAGTCTTTTTCGCGTATGGGTGGATTTTGGTGTTCAAAAAAAAAAAAACGTTTGCAAGTGGGTTTTGTTTGCTTAATGCTTATGGTTTATTAATACTCCACACAACGGGGCTTTTTGTTTTTTTTTTTTAATTACCAGTGGCTCAACCTCGGTGTTTACATGGTTTTCTTTACTCTCTTTCATTCTTGTTTTTCGTTTCTTTTAAAGTACACAATCATAAGTATATATTTGTTTAAATATAGTATGTATAGAGACGTACTAAACAAAAAAAAAAAAAAATAGGTTTGTAGATACTGCTTGCGTGTATATATGGAATACAAATACAAAATGCACTTGCCACAAGAATACATTACAATCATAATAATAGTAATTATAATATAATAATAATAATAATAATATATGTATATGTATGTAGTATTATGCCATATGTAAATATTTATATATATATATCAAAAAAAAAAAATGTTGCAATTGTTTTTATGATTTCTGTTGTTGTACACATATCGTATTATTTTGTTTTTTTGTTTTTAGCCCTACAACTTACAAAATAGTAATATAATATATATATATATATATCTATAAATATATTATTATAGATAGATCAGTATCAGTATCAGAGGCGAGGCGAGGCGATGTGGAGTCTCGATATCCCGATCGATTTCAGTACAATAAATCCGTCTTTTGAGCGCCCTCGCTATAGACAGACGCCAGCGGATATTCGTCCTCGTCCCGTGCCCCGTTATCATCGTCCGCCTTGATGAGACCCTCGCCAATGCCGACAATGCTGCCATTGCCATTAAAGGATGCTGCTGCTCCTCCTCCCGCTGCTGCTCCACCGCCGGCAGAGGGGCTGCCATTGGTGCTGCTGGCGCTGCCAACGCTGCTGTTACTGTTACTGTTGCTGCTATCGGGCGTCGTGTAGCGTGTCACGCCCAGCTGAAAGAGGCTGTCCATGGGCGAGGCCTTGACGGGCGTGTAGAAACCTAAAGCCGTGGAGCCTGCAAAATGGAGAATCCAATATACGATTAGTTTATCGTTTGCAAATTGATTTGATTCGATTCGATTCGATTCGATTCGATTAGTGTTGGTTAGTGGCACAAAACGCTGAACAAAGAGTTTTTTGGTTAATGTGCAAATTGAAATTGAAAAAAGTGTGTGTATTTTGTGTGTGTGTCTAGTTGGGGGTTAGTTACCTTAAGAAGTAATATGAATTGGCGATTAGTTTTGATTGGAATTGTTAGAGTCTTCACCAACACCAGAAGCGGTCAGCAGCGGATTGGTTAGATTGCTTGGGGCTGATTGATTGTTTGATTGATTGATTGATTGACTGCATTTTATATTTCATTTCATTTTACAAATTTCTTGGCTTCTGTTTTATTTCGTAATATTTTGTTTTGTTATATTTCTTCTTTTTTTTTGTGGTTATATATATATATATATTATTTCAAAGTATTTTGAATTTGGATTTTTTTGTTTTTTTTTTTTTGGTTTTCTTTTTTTTTTATTTGATTTGTTTTGCTTAGCTGTCTGTTATTTAGATTTAAATAATATCTGCAAAAAGAAATTAGTATAAAACAAAAGGAGCACAAAACGAGGTTTTTTTTTTGGGAGCATGAGAAAAATACAAAAGATCAAAATGAAAAAAGAAAATATCGCATTTAGTTGTATGTAGATAAATATTGATGATTGATGATGGTTTTTTTTTTTTTTGCACTACATTGTTACAGCTACTGCTAAAGGGATGCACTACAACAACAAAAAAAGGGGCAAAAATGTGCAAAGTTCGTTGCGTTGCCAGTTCGCTTGACTTAGTAACGAGTAACGAGTATTTACATGAGAGGATTGTGAATGAGTGTGCGAGGAGGGCGAGGGAAGAGATGCAGTTTTTTTTTTGTCTATTGGTTGCGTCATGATGATGTCAATATCAAGTTAAACAGCAGAGCCAACTGATCAATCAAGGCGAGTAATACATATGTGCGTAGTGACGAGTAACGAGTGACGAGTTAGCAACAAAATACCACAGTGAGTGAGGAACGAGCTAGTTTTTGAGGGTCTCTCTTAACCAGAGGGGCAATCAACGCGTAGCGAGTAGCGATTAGCAAGTAACGAGTAGCGAGTAACGAGTGTAATTGGAATTTTTTTGGGTACCAGTTAACGAGTAACGTGTGTAATTTGGTATTTAAGGGACCAGAGTACCACAATTGTGTAACCTTGCATTAAAAAGCAGCCAGTGACGCTCAATGCAACTAACGAGTCGAGTCGAGTTAGAAAATAGCGACTAAATACAAGGGTTTTTAAGGGGCCAGTACCAAAGTCGAGTAACGCGCACTGCGATTAACAACAACTGCAGTTAGGGGACCAAATACCAGAGCACTCTTGTAACGTGCAACAAGCAACGAGTAACGAGAGTGGATAAAAAAGGGTTGAATATACATTTGAAATAAAAGCAATTGCGCTTGCCTACGTTTCGTTGACATAGTGTTGGAGACGGGAAAGTTGAGAGACGGACAACAAACACGATTGAGGATTTTGCTGACGACGAGTGATTGTTGCGAGGGAAAGGAATCATCACACATAGTAGAGCGTGTTGCCAGGTATGCGTGCCTGCAGCAATGCTGTCGTGGCATTGGGTAGCGCTAGCGACGAGGACGTGGACGTGCTGCTGATGATGCTATTGCTAGGCAAACTGGTGCGACGGCGACTGGCGAGGAACGAGGACGAGCTGCTGTTGGATCGCTTGCTGCTTGTGGTTGCTGCTGCTGCTGTTAGCTGTGTTTTCGTTGGTGTTGGTGTTGCATATTTACTCTGCTGCTGCTTGCCACAGAAGGAAGCCGCTTTGCGTGCTGGATGCGACGACGACGACGACGACGGCTGCTGCACTGCATCATTTTGTAGAAAGCAGGCATACTGAGGCTTTAACAGCACCGATGCTCGACGCCGTTGCGTTGGATTATTGCCGTGGAGACTGTTGAGCATGATGTTGGGCTTGCTGCTGCTGCTGCTGACTGCGGCGGCAACTGGACGCGACGACATCGTTGGCAATACCTTGGGTGGCGGTGGCGACGGTTCCAGCTCCGTCTCCGGCTCTGGCAAAATAATACCCCTCCCTAAACTTGGGTAATCTGCAAATATGCGTGAGGCTTTTTGTGTGTTTGTGTTGTTTGTTTGTGTGCTTTCTTTCGGGGATTGCAAATAAGAGTTATGCACTTAACTCTTATTTGTCACATTTAAAACTAACGACAAAACAGACGACAGCTGCGCTGCGCTGCGCTTGGACTGTGCGGGGACGAGAGTACGACAGATCTCAAGGAACAGGTCGGAGGAGAGATCTCAGGATTCAGATCTCATAATACAAATCCTAGGGTGGGTTTAGAACCCAGGGTTTTAACGCTTGAGCGCTTAAATCCTTGAGTTCCGCAACTCCGGAAGTAACGGATTTTAGGAAAACTTCAGGTCAGGTCTATAGTTCAACACCAAAAATAAAAAATGTCCAGGAAGCGTGTCAGATAAGAGGTTGAGGTCTTTAGCGTATGGGATCGGAGAAGAGATCACAGGTTTCAAATTCAAGGGGGCTCGGATCTTAGGGTTTAAAAGTCAGTGCTCGAGTCACAGAATTCCGGATCAGAGCAAGTCAGGTATGAGGTTCAGGTCCATAGCGTATGGGGTCGGAGAAGAGATAACAGGTTTCAAATTCAAGGCGGGTTTAGAACTCCGAATTCAAATCATAGAACGGGTTTAGAATCCAGGGTTTTAAAGTTGGAGCTCCCATCCCACAGATCAAATACCTGGGCATGTCAGGTGAGAGGTTGAGGTCTATAGCGTATGGGGTCGGAGAAGAGGAGATCACAGGTTTCAAATTCAAGGGGGGGGCTCGGATCTTAGGGTTTAAAAGTCAGGGCTCAAGTCTCAGATTTGCAAATCGGAGCATGTCAGGTAAGAGGTTGAGGTCTACAGCGTATGGGGTGGGAGAAGAGGACATCACAGGTTTCAAATTCAAGGGGGGCTCGGATCTTTGGGTTTAAAAGTCAGGGCTCAAGTCACAGAATTCCGGATCGGAGCATGTCAGATAAGAGGTTGAGGTCTCTATGGAGTATGGGATCGGAGAAGAGATCTCAGGATTGAAATCCTAGGGAGCTTCGGCTTTCAGGGTTTAAGCCCAGAGCTAAAATCCCTGGGCTACGGTTCTCCGGGATGAACGGACTTAGGGTCAGGTTTATAGTGGAACGCAACAACAAAAATGTCAGGGGAGCGTGTCAGGTAAAAGATTGAGATCTATAGCATATATATAGAAGGCGTGGGGGGGACGGCGAGTGGGCGTGGTTGAAAGCGGAAGTTAGCTACGCACACCCACCTGATCAGCTGGCTGAGTTTGCGTAAGCTTTTGAGCAGTTGCCTGCCATGTGGCAAGACGAAGAACTGCCAGGACTGCTGCACTCTGGGCCAACAACAGCAGTTGTCATAGTCGCCGCTGCTGCTGCTGCAGCCGCAATGTGCAGCCCTGGCACTGTCCCTGGTCATGGTAGTTGGCTTGGTTGTGGCAGTGTCAGTGGCAGAGACGCATGCTGGGGCAACTGCAGCAGGAGCAGCAGCAGCAGCGACATCAACATTGTGAACTGTGCTGTGCTTAATCGCTATGTTAACTGTAACAGTGGCGTTTTCGTTTTCTGTAAAGTGCAGAAATTTGTGTTTTTTTTTTCGTTTCGTTTTGTTTTGTTTTGTAAAACTGTTTCGGCTGTCTGGCAACGCAGGCAGAGCAGTTAGAGAGGACATGCAAATGCTAAATGCTATGATAGTGTGAGTGTGTGGTGTGAGTTGTCAAAATGCTGATTGCTATGACACGAAAGTGTAATTATGTAGGTGCGTGTGTGTGAGTGTAACAATAAGGATGCTAAGAGAGTGTGTGATGTGGTGTGGTGAGTTTAGTGTTAATGTTTGACCCCCCCGGGCGACAAAAGTGTTAAACGATACGAAACTCAAGAGAGCACAGCATAACTACATGGTTGTATGTATATTTGAATTTGAAGACACACAGAACAGAGAAACAGAGAATTCAAAGAGATAAAAAAATAAATAGAGGTAGACAGCGACAGATAGAGAGAGAGAGGGAGAAAGAGAGATAAAGATAAAGAGAGGAGAATGATAGTGTGTGACGGGCAGACAGACGACAGGCAGCGATGTCGCAGCGACGACGACGACGGCGGCAGGCAAAGAGCGCATATTTTTAAGCCATGCTCACATGCACGCACACACACACACATATATGTATGTATATATGTGTGGTGTGTTGTGTTGTGTTGAATTTGCAGACTTACCTAGTGGTAAATTCCCCAGCATGCCGCTGGTCGCTGACGTTTTCGTCGAGGATGTCGATGGCGGCGGCGTTGTTGTGGATGTTGGAAGCTCAATTATCTCATCGACAGTCACATGATGATGCTGTTGTTGTTGTTGCAAAATGAGCTGCTCCTCATAGAGCAGCTGATGATGTTTGTTCACATTGCCGCCATAGGGATCGGCATACGGTGGGTCATCAATGATCTGCGATGCCTCGGAGGGATATTCAAACGTTGACGTTAACGTATCGTTGAATTGTACGCGGAACTGTAACGAAATCGAGTTCAAGACAAACAACACACATTATTATTTGTTGTTATGCTAGCAGTAAAATACAAAAATACATATAATAAAAAAAAACCTGTCGATATCTGTCCGATTGATGAAACGCACTCAAGGCCTCCCCCCCTTCCGTTACTATTGTCAAACTCACCACACACACCCCTCCTCCTCTCTCTAACAATCTATTTAAGTCGCCACATAAGCCACTTATAATGCAGTTTGATTAATAATAGCGACTGAATAAATAAATAAGTAATGATAACGCACAAGGAAATGAAAAACGCGGCACAATATTTGAAACACCAACTAATGAACGACTAGTGAAATACCCTAAATAAGCAAATGTCAAATGCCGTGTTAACAGCTTGTTAACATCTCTTTAATGTGCAACCGATTACAAATGTATCGAAAGACGATAAACAGCTTCAAAAACGAGAAAGTCTCTCAAACAAATTGTTTGCCCTTAATTGCAAACAAAAAAATGTGCGACATTAGCTTTTGCACACAGTGCGAGTGAGATGGAGAGATTTGCACGATAATTACTGTTAATTGTTTTGACAACACTTTTTTTTTTGTGCTTTACCAGCGATTAAAATACCAAACGAAAGTGAAATGTGGGTCACACTCAGCATACCCTTTGGGTAGAGGAAATATACCAGATATCTCTTATCTACTTATGCTATGGTCAAGCATAAAATTTGTAGAAATTGAAGTCGTTTGTTTTTTTTATGACATAAAATTCTTGCGACGCCGACGAAAGAATTATTGGAAGTCCAGTCATGTATCACGGCAACAACCAGTCTTATCTTATCCTTTGCAAATACACAAATAAAAAAAAGAACCCACACTATCGGTAATCAAGTATTTTTCTGTGTGTGGTGGTGGGGGGGTCCGATTAGTCACAGCCTACGTACTAAGCGATAAGCGATAATCAAGCAGTAGTATGTGTTTTAACATGTCGTTAGTCATCGTATCACATTGTATTGAGGTCAATCCCAAATAACGCATTTCCCATTTCCGCAAACAATAAATGAATGTACATACATATGTATGTATGTATGTACATATATACTCACCGATGAATCTTTGGCTTTTTGTCGAATACTCGACTTGCCATCGATCACAATATTTGCATTCTCGAATTCCACATCGCATGGTGATGGCGGGCACATGGAGTAGTCATCGTAATCGGTGTCTGTCGATGTCTCCACCGAGAGGTCGCCCAGCAACACGAAGCCAGGCTCATTTGGCTGTCAAAAAAAAAAAAAAAAAACAATAATAAAAACCAAAACGTTATTTAAAAGGAATAACAGTGAGTGGTATGTATGGATGAGGAGGCGGAAAGGGAGAAGGAGGAGGAGAAATGAGCAGAGTGGGACAAGCACGAACTGAATCACAGCTGTCCCATTTCTCGCCATGTCAGAAAACGGCAGATAATAATAAAGTTCAGGGCACAGATAACACAAAAAAAAATACAAAACATAAAGAGACCAACAAAAACAAGCACACAACAACACATACAAAGCAAAAAGCTACCGACCAGAATTGTACATCAAAAAAGAATTGACAAAATTGAGTTCAGTGCCGGAGAGAACGCAAAGAACTCACACAAACAAACACACATACATACGTATGTACATACATCAGACCAAACGAGTTTAACAGCTTAGGCCGAGAGAGCTTGCGCGCAAGCGAATGTGATAGAGCGGGAGAACGAGAGTGACAGCACAACATGAGAGAGCGAGAGCAGTTGAGTTTATTCAACACGGTTACTTTTTCAAAACAGCTGTGCACCCCAAATGCGTTGTCCAACCGTTTCCCACTCCCCACTCTCTCCCCGCTATATATTTGCTCAGTTTTCACCACAACAGCAGCGGCAGCGCAGCAGCAGCAGCATTCTCCCCTTTGCTTACTGTGCCTTGCGTTCACTGCTCCTGCTTCACCACGCAACAGTCGACATACATACATATGTACATATCTTTGTCTGTCGCACATAGTAAATATGTACAGATGTATGTAAGTATGTGCATATAGAGCGGCAGCAGGAAGCAAAGAACAAAACGAACAAAAAAATATCGCAACACATGCTTGACATATGACTGTGTGTGTGTGTTTGTAAAGAACTGGTTTTTGCAATGCAATCGCAGGAGCCAAGAATTTGCCAATCGCAACATGTTTTAATATCAAACAAAGCAACTGCACGCCATACATACATACACATACATATGTATGTATTGTGAGTTGTGCATAAGGCAAAATAAATCAGCTTGCATTTGAATAGTTTGCAATAATCGATTAATCGGCTGCGTTTCAATTGCAAGGTAGAGCAACAACAACAACAGACGAACGTCAAACGTCAGGCTTGGAAGAGCGCATGCAATTTGCACATACACACACACACACACACACACACACACACTTGCATAGATGCACATGCATGGAGCATCATCATCACGTCTTCTCGCACATTTTAGAAGGTCACGACAGCGTAGTGTGTGTGTGTGTGTAATTGAGAGAATATGAGTGTCGTAAAAGGAATTGAATTTCAAAACTGAGTATGTGTGTGTGTGTGCGTTTCCTACTTGCCTAAAAGAACAATGTATTGCTGATTATTATTGCCCATTTAAAGTGAAGGATCTATACACAACTGTAAATACAGCTGGAAATTGGAATTGATGACCATGGGAAAGCCCGAAACTGAGTTGTGACATTCTTAACATTTTTGCTGTTGTTCTTATTGTCGTTGTTGTTGCTGCTGCTTGAACTTTCCAAAATGCGCATGATCTCTTCCACGCTCTTTTCGACTCATTCTAGCTCTGCCTATGCCGCTCTCTTGACTTGATCACGCTCTCTCTCGTTCTCGCGCGCGCAGTTGGTGGGCGCTTTGTGTTTCGTATTTGTTGTTTTCTCATACGGCAGCGAAACGAAACGAGACGAGAGCGCAACACAAAAAAAAAAAACCACAAACAAAATGTGTTTGCATTTGGGGCTTTGTGTATGTGTGTGTGTAAGGGGGGCTTGCAAAGATTAAGAAGCAAAATAATTCATAATGAAAATAAGCATGAATAATGCGCAACGGCGCCACATTCCACTGCCAAAGGGGGGAGGGGTGGAGGGTTGGAAAAGGGGTGAGAGTAGTGTGGGTTGGGTGATTTTCTGCTGCTGATAACGCGAAATGAAAGCAAAACAGCTGCTAGTGCTGCTGCGTGAGCAAGGGAGATAGATAGATAGATACACTTACCTTTGGCAGTTCCCGTTTCCGCCTGTAGATCACAACGTCGCTTTCAATGTAGTCGGGCACCTCCTTGCTGCTCTTGGAGAAATTGAACACCATCGATGTGTTGTTATCCGCCAATGAGCTGCCATGACTGCTGCCTCCGCCCACACCCCCCGCCCCACCAGCTGTGGGCTGACGGCGTTTGCGCAAGTGTGGCCAGATGGGTGAAGCAGCAGCAGCTGTGTCCGTTTCGCTGGCATCCTTGTTCGTATTTATCACGTTATCGAGACTAGGGTTGCTACCACCACCTCCAGTGGCGGCGGCGGCGGCTAGAGCTGCTGCATCAGCGGCCAATGCGTTTGATTTTTTCATTTCATTAATGCGATTCTTTTCAATTTCGCGACTGGTTAATTGCGTAGACGATGAAGAGCTGTTGCTGCTGCTCGTTGCTGCTTGATTTAAGAGCGGCCGTATAACACCAATTTGTTTGGTCGTCACAGTTGATGTTGTTGTTGTTGTTATCGTGTTATTTATCGATAAGGAATCGTTGTTATCGGCGCGTTGAGGCAATTTTCGGCTATTGTTGATGTTACTGCTCGCTGTTGTTGTCGAAGTCGATGTTACGTGCGCATTCTCTTGCAAGGCGCTCGCGAATGAGCGCTGAACGCCTCCTGCTGCTGCTGTAGACGTCTCTTCCAGCGACTGCGCTGCTATTAACTTATCGCCGCCGCCTGCCGCGCCCAACTTAACGCCATTGCAAACCTCGTCAATATTGTCGGCGTTGTGCTCATTACTATTATCAGCTTCGTCGTCGTCGTCGCCGTTGTCGTTGTTTTCGTTGTTGTCGTGCCCAACGTCTTCGGCTGCGACGGCGACGTCATCGTCATTGACTTTGTCTTCGTTGTTTTCATCGTCGTGCTCGTTGTCGCTGTTCTGATCGCTGACTAAGCGCTGCTGTTTTGCACCCCCGCCGATTTCAACTCCACCACCACCCACAACAATTGCAGGCGAACCCACCTCAGTCTGTTGTTGTTGCTGCTGCTTGCGTGCCAACATTTTGCCAAGCATCGGCGACTCATAGTTGTTGGCATCCAATTGACGCGGTATTATATCCGGCACATTGTTGCCATAATTTGCTGATGAACGTTGCTGCTGCAGTTGTTGTTGTGGCTGCTTGGGCGTTGAAGCCGCCAAAGCACCACCCGGCAAAGTTATCGAATTCGAAGTCGTATTCGATTTCTGCTCCTTGATGATCGATTTGTAATTGGCCACCTTGCTGGCAACGCCGCCAACGCCATTGCTGCGCTGTGCGCTGCGCGGTCGACGATTGGCGCTCGCCTCGAACATTTTCAGCGTTTGCTTAACCAAATCGGGCGGCGGCCGTTCGGTGTCATCGATGATCGAGCTGAGACGCTTGGGGGGCGCTGCATCGGTGCCGCTGTGCAAACGTTCGCGTGCATTATGAATTTTATCCTCGATGGTGACCGCATTGTTGTTGCCACCGCTAGCCATTGACACAGCCATGTTGTTGTGGTTGTTGCTCCACGGTGACTTTTCGCAGAGCAAAGCTTCAACGCTGCGCGCTCGCTTCATCACCTCGTTGCCGCGTTTAAAGTGACGCGAACGTTGTTGTTGTTGTTCCTGATCCAGTTGTTGTTGCTGCTGCTGTTGTTGTTGGCGCAGCTGTTGCTGATGTTGTTGAGCGATGGTTACGCTTTTAATGTAACCGCTGCCTGTGGTCGCAATTCCCGTTGGTTTCACGCCCAAAATGGGCGGCGGCGGCGCTGCTGTCGCAACAACAGTTTTGCATTGTTTAACCGGCGCTGCCAACTCCTCGACATCGTTTTCATCGTTATCGACGTTATCGTCGTGATCGTTATCGCTGCGATCGAGCAACGTATTGAGACTGGTCGAACGCTGCAATCGCTGGCTCTGCTGCTGCGATTGCTGTCGCGTCGCCTCGCAGCGCAGCGCCAAGCTGAGGTAGCGACAGCGCAGCTTCGACACAATGCCGGGGCCATAGCTTAAATCCTCGACGCCAACGACGACGCCATCGCCATCGCCGACGACGTTGTTAGCAGCGTCAGCATCGATGGCGTTTTTCACATTGTGCTGATGATGATGGAGATGATGATGATGGTGGTGATGATGATGATGACGATGTTGGCCATTTTGTGTTGTTGTCTTTTTCATTTCTTGCATGGCGACCATTGTTGTTTTTACCGCTACTTTGGTGGGCGATGCAGCCAATTGTTGTTGTTGTTGCTGCTGCTGTTGTTGTTGTTGATTTTGTATAAACTTGTTGCTCTGCAATTTATCGGATATTTTCGTTTTACAATTTTTATCAACAAAAAGTGTTGTTGTTGGCAAGATCGTTGCCGCTGCTTCAGCACCAACGCTCTGGCCAAGTTTGCATTTCGTTTGCAACTGATTTGCTGACGACGACGATGTCGCCGCTGTTGCCGTTGTTGCTGCGGCGACGTCGCTGCCGCCGCCGCTGCTGCTGGCCAGTGCTGTTAATGCTCCAGTTGTCGCTGTGCTAGTTTCAACTTCACCACCACTGACGACGCCGCGAGAGCGCATTCGATTATTATGATGGCTGCTGCTATTCAACATATTCACCTCAACGTCACGCTCTCCGCACGCACGCTCTCTTTCACTCTCTCGCTCTTGTTCTCGTTCTCGCTCTCCGCGCTCTGCAGAGTCCAAATTTAGAATCTCTTGCTGTTGCTGTTGCTCCTTGCCAGTTGATTGACTTCTTGTGTTAAATAAACTTGATCGCTGCTTTGGTATTGGTGCCGTTGTTGTTGCGGTTTCTGCTGAAAAAGCCGCGGTCGCTTCTTTGCCTTGCTGTGTACTTTGGGTTGATGCTGTAGTTGTAGTTGTTGTTGTTGCTGTTGCTGCTGCTGGAAGCGTTTGATGACCTCCAGCTCCAATAAAACATTTCTCAGACTTTTCCTCTGCTGTTGGTGAAGTCTTTAATGTTGTTGCTGTTGTTGTTTGGTTTACATTTCGTTTCACATGCTTCTGTTGTTGTTGCTGACTAGTTACTGTTGTTGTTGCTGTTGCACTGGCGTCAGTCGCACCTGACTCTGCAGAAACAGCGCAAAATAAAAGAACAAAACACAAAGCACACACGAAAAAAAATAGAAGAAAAGAAGAAATATATGTTGAAAAAGAAATGATGACAACAACTTTAAACTATGTGGAATTGCTCAAAAGTCGAAACTAACTGTCAATGACGACGGGCGAAAAAATATTATTATTAGTCAAAAGTCATAAAATGGGGTACGAAGCGAATTTTCAGTGCCAATTATTAATTGATAAAGCGTCGTTGTTCTTCGCTCTTTGCTTTGCCTGCTGATAACTAAGCGATTGCACGTGTGTGTGTGCGTGTGTATCAGTGATGACACTTTGGCTACTTTGGGGCTAGATCTAACTAATTGATAACCAAGCGATTGTATCAGTGATGATACTTTGGCTACTTTATGGCTAGATCTAGCTGTTGATAATCAAGCGATTGTTTGTAGATGTGCGTGTGTATCAGTAATGCCACTTTGGCTACTTTATGGATAAATCCAGCTACTTTTAGAGAGTTATAACTGTTTAGCATTTTGTGGCTGGAATTGAGATTTTTTGCAATCTTTAAAATTCATTGTTCTCATTTTATGACTAGATTTTAATTTGTGTGATAGTGATGCCATTTTGGCGTCTTCAGATCTAGTTACTTTTTTTTTTGGAGTGAGTCATATTACATGTTACGTGTTTTTAATTCGCGCAATTTGTAGCTAAAACTGGGTTTTTCTGCTATTTATAAGGGTAGATTTTAAGGCTAAATTTAAATTTAGAAAATCTAATGGGTACAACTTTAGCCTCTTTGGCTTTTTTTTGTGGGCAGCTCTTGTCTCTGCTTTTTTAAATACTTTTTATAAGCCACAAATTTAGCCACTTTTTTCTTTTATTTATTTTCATATATTTTGTATTATTGATTAATATTTTATTTCCATTATTAGCGACATATTTGCCTAGAAATAATAATTTGCAAGTTTTTGTTTTTAAATCATGTTTATTTAGAAATTAACTTTTAAAATTCTGAATGCACTGCTGTTTTGTTATCGTTATCGATATACGATAGCACAATTCAGATGCGGCTGTTGGCAGTTGCAATTACATTCAACGAAACACAGCTGTTGATAATGATTTTTTTCTGTTTTCTGTTGTTAACGTGGCTAATTAAGCACCAACTGCATTTGTCACTTTGCACATTTGCGATTTCATGAATCGATATCGATACCTCGAAACATGAACAAACATGCACACGCACGCACGCACACACACACATTTGTCTTGTTCTGATAATTACTCAAGCGATCTTTTTGCTTTTGTCTACTTACTGATAACTTTGCGAACCGGTCCAAGTGCAAAACTATTTGAAAGCTGTGTGTGAATTGATTTGAAAGGCGATGAACTACTTTCAAAAAACCTATGATCCGGCTAAAGAGTTCGATGCGCTTGAAATAATGTTGAACCGGTTCAGAAAGCAAAAAGTTATTATTGTGCTATTGAAGACGGAGCTATGCAAGTGATTTGAAACGGTTCAGAAATAGTTATGGTAGATTAATAAATACTAACAACTGAATATTACACCTACAACAATAGCTGTGAACCGGTTCAGCAGCGTGTGAAGCGTGTAACTCGCAACATAGTCATGCTGAACCGGTTCAGAAAACAAAAAGTTTTTCCTGTGCTTTGTAAGTGGTTTAATATGGTTCAGAAATAGTTAAGGTTTAAGCTAAGTACTTAATACTGCATATTACACCTACAATACAATACAAATATTCTTTAGAAATGCTGTGAACCGGTTCAGCAGCGTTTGAAGCGTGTAACTAGCGTCGTAGTCATGCCATGTCGTTGAAATTTGATATGCTGACTGAGAGACTGAGACTGTGTGCTGAATGCATTCTAGTTATTGCTATTGCATAAGAGCATTTGGATTCCAACTCACCTGCAGGTTCAGTGAAAGCCATGCAACTGCTGCTGCTGCCGCTGCCATCAGCTGTGGACGCTGTGGGTGAGCTGGCGGCTGCATTTGTACGTGCCACATTCGTTTTGCGTCGCTGTATCAAATCCTTCTTCCATTGCGGCATGTCGGGCAAAAATCCAGCGTTGCCATTGCTACCGCCGCCCAGCGGAGTTGTTGCCGGCGAACAATTTGAACCCGTCTCAACTCCAGCTCCAACTCCGACTCCAGCTCCCGCTCCAAGCTCGGCAGTAAAATGCAATGAGGGACGCTTCGGTTGCTGTTGCTCCATTTTTGGCTAACGACGACGTTATCGCTGCAAATGATCGCATGTTATGTTAGGTTATATATCTTTAGTGCATGTTCTTCTTCTTTTTGACCCTCTCCCCAAAAACTAAAAAAAAAAAAACAACTTATTTAACGTCTTGACCCAAACGCGCTACCAAAGAGACTGAAGCGTAGCTTTGGCTTGCAGACCTGTCAATAGCTCTGGCCCCTTAAATTCAACGGAAAGGGTCTAGACGAACTTTGTATGAACTCATTAAATTCAAATGACAAGCAAACTCTTCGATGCTATTATTAGATTCCGCTTTTCATTTCATTTCCTTATCTAATTTTCATTTATTTTTAATTTTGAAATAAATATGGAAATATATATTCTTATTTCTCCTCATTTTAATCATTGAATAATTATTTTTAAATTGCAAGTTACAAATAAATTTTAATTTAAAACAAGGTAAATAATTCTTCAAACTTAATTTTTTTATTAAATAAAAGAAATTATTCCTATAAAACGTAGAAGTTAATTTCTTTAATCATGATCATTATAAGAAACACATTTTTAATTTTTTTTTTAAGTCAAAATGTTATTTCAAAGTTGCTAAAACTTTTTAATACAAATATAATGCATAAAAATTATTTTTTATGAAAAAGAGAATTGCATTGAATTCAAAAGCTATTGAAGTTAAAGTCCAAAATTTTGAAAATAACAATTTTGAAGATAACAATAATTTTTAATAAACAAAAAATGTAATTTCTTTCAAAACTTTTTGCAGCAAAAGTTGAAAATTTTAAAATCACTTTTTAAAAAATTTAAGATTTTTTGGGTTATAATTCATAATTTATATTTTGTATTTCGTTATTCAAATTCTAAAAGCAACATTAACACTTCCTGTAGAGTATTCGACAAGTCGACTTGGCTACGTTTGTTTGTGTTATCTTGCATTTTTGTTAATTGGATTAACTGTTGTTGTTTTTCAATATTTGCAAATGGTGGGCAAGAGACGAGGAACGAGGAAACGATGAAACCGAAGCAAAAGCAGAAATTGAAACTGAAGCAGAAGCAGAAGAATGTGCTAAATATGAAGATATAAAAATGCAAGTGAATTACTTTTCATTTCATTGCGTATCATTTCGTCTTGTTTTGTTTTTGCCGCTATCAGTCAAAACGATCGGCAGCGAAAGAGAGCGAGCGAGAGAGAGAGAGAGTGAATTGTTTGCTCAGGATACAGCGAGGCTGAAGTGTAAGCGGGATGCCGCTACACAGAGAGAGCGCGAGTGTCAAATTGAGAGCTGAGCTTAAATCATAGTTTTTAATATTGTCTGCATTTAATTGTGTGAGTGTCTGTATCTCTGTGGGCAATGCCTAAATGTCTGTGTGTGTGTGAGTAGTCAAGGGTGCAAGCAGCGTGAAACGGTAGAGTGAGTGAGAGGGAGAGAGAAAGGGCTGCAAATTGCAGACGAAGCATAAAATAAACAAGCGTTAACGCTGCGCTGCTGCTGCGCTCTGCACATTATCGATTTTTACAAGAGCTGCAAGAACTTTTGAGCCAACACACAAACACACACACACAGTCACACAATCCACATGAATTAAAAATTAAATACACACACACAAACACATAGATAATATACATTTGTAGCTTAATATGCATATGTATTGAAAGAGCACCCAAGTCTGACATTTCGAGTTGGGAAAGTGTGTAACACAACAACAACAACAACAAAAGCCGCACATTAACATGTTGTTTGACTGCGGGAAAAATGGTAAATAATTGCCTGGCCATTTTTTCTTTTTCATTTTTCACGATTTTTTCTACACACTTTTTGAACTAAGCGTCCTTTTCTACTTCTTATTCCTATTGTTGTTGTGTATCCTTTTGCCTTGCCCTCTGTTTATTTACTTCGGCACTAATAAACATAAACAAATTTCTTTTATTTTATGTTAAGAATTTCTTACTTTTACGTCCAATTTGAAGTGGTGGGATTTATGTTGTATTTGTGCACATAAGTCTTATAGTTGTCTGCGCATTTGATAAATTTTTATTAATTACTAATAAAATTAGTTTCGTCTCTAATAATTTCTATATACGCGCACTTTCTTTCACTGCACCCAAGGGTGACCGCAAGTTCGATTTCAAAATTTGCTACGTAAAGCCCACAAACATACCACAAAAAATACTGCTTTCACAATTGACAGACGGTCGCACTGGGCAAGATATATTTGAAAATACCAGAGCTGACGGATCTCGTAGATAATCGAAATCTGATTAAATTTGTATGTTCATTCAGAATGTAGAAAAATTTGATTTGATAATAGAAACGAATATTATCTCAGTGTTGATAGTTTTAGCATTAAAAATCCGTTTCTATCAAAATGTGTGCATTATTTATTTGGTCACATTGCTGTCATTTGCATTTTTATTATTTGGTATTTTTACGCACTGAAGTTAGGCTCTGTTAGCAGCTGTGTGACCAAACTATTAATGCATTTGTAGTATATTTTTTAATTAATTATGTTGTGGTTACACTGGACAGTATAAATTATTGCATTTGTGTAAGTTGTTTGTTGATTTGTTTTGTGATAAGTTTGCAACTGCAATGAGCATTAACTGGATTAAGATCACCGAGCGGTAAGCGAAAAATGAAATTGACTAGAATGCACTTATTCATCCATATTGTTGTTTAGGGCACGCGAGGGCATCAAAATCATCAATGCACTGCCCTACGAAACGTTCACAACGGTGCTGCTCTATGTGCATCGACAAATGAGCCCATCAAGTAGCGCTGCCGCAAGCAGTGGTATGGGTGGCGCCAGTGGAGCTGGTTTACCAGCGCCGAGTACTACAGTGGGCACCAGTGTCACGACTACAACAACGGAGCGAGCTGGCAGCAGCACAAGCAGTGAACCGGAATATACGCTGGAGGAGCTGGAACGTTTGGTGGGCGTACCGCGTGCCGACTTTTTGCTGCTGATCAAAACGTTCTCTTACATTTTGCGTCGCATCTCCACATTCATCATTAAGCCAAGTCATTTGCAGCGTGAACTACGGGAGAAACTCCAGCTGCAGGACGAGGCGAAAATCGATGCTATATTGCGATTATGGGTGCGTCAAACGACGCCCATGATGAACAACTTGGCCAGCGAACGCTACGAGTCGAATGTGATTGAGGACATGGCATGGAAATTGAATGTTGAGATTGCCTCGCATTGTCAGCAACGGGAGAAGACGGCGTTGGCAGTGCTGCAACTAAAGACTGGCGCTGGCGAGGATATTAACTTTGAGATGACGCAGCCGGAGCTCCTGCAATTGTTCAATCAATTCGAACATATTCAGTCTGAATTGGACGCAACGCTGGCTAATATGAAGGCGTCAAATTAGATAATGCTTAAGTTGTAGTTTACTCATTTCTGTTGTGCCTAATTTGTAAGATAATGTATCTATATATAATTGTTATAAGCAAAAAGACGTCATTTATAGTTCTAAATCAAAATCAAAATCGCTTTGAATCAGCCGCCAAACCATTGAGATTTCATCGATAAAAGTGAAAGCTTCATAAGTCTTGCAGTATATTTTAATCGATATTAATCAAAAAACACTCTAGCGCAAAATAAAGCTGAATTAAAAACGAATTATGTGGAAAATTCAAAAGAGGAATACATTTCGAGATTTGTCAGATTAAAATCATTGCTTTAAATTAAAATATTTCGTTGCCATCGATAGCTGCCGGCTTGCAGTATATTCCAATCGATATTCAACTCCATCGATAGCAATGCTGTAGAGGGCGCCAAATAAAACAGTGAAAGTGATTCCGTTAGAATACATTTCGTGAGTTTTGCGTTTTTAATATGCATTTTCCATTTTCATATCATAATTCTACTGATAAACATTACAAATAATTATTACAATGATATAGACGTGTGTGTATTTATATATATATATATATAAGTATTTATATATATTGCATATGCATATGTATTCCATTCATATATAGTCTATGCTTTTCTATATATGTATATCAAGTCAAGCATATGTATGTGTATGCGTTCTCTACTACAGACTTGTTAGTTATGTGTTTTTGCATATGTGTTGCATATATATGGTATGTATATACTCGGTATGTATGACACTTTGTGTTTGCATGTGTGTGCGTGTGTGTGTGGGGAGGGGGGTGTTTGTTTTCGTTGTAAGTATTGCATTTGTTGATGTGTTATTAACCTAGTCTAAAAGCATTATATTGCACTGGCAAATTAATTTGACTACATTTTCTCTATTGCTACATTCTCATGTTTATTGTTTTACACACTTCCCTACTCCATGATTATGCTTGTGTGTGTGAGTGTGTGTGTGTTTGTATGGGAAGCATATTGCTTTGGCACCTGCTGAGCACTAAAATGTAAATCAGCCATTTTGTATGCAAGTTTCCGTTACTTGTACGTACAAATACAAGGCAAAAGAAATGAAATGTTTTGGTTTTTGTTTTTGTTCTGTTTGCTGTGTAAATGATTATCGCCTTACAAAATGCGTTGGTCATTTGTTCTCTTGATGTTTGTTGTTGTTGTTGTTGTGCTGCTGTTGTCGGTGTACAGTTCGTTAAGCTAACAGCGTCTTGTGCTTTCAACAGTTATTGTGCGCTGTTAGCTAAGTATTGTTTTTTTTTCCTCATCGTTATCGTTATCGTTAAATTAAAAAATAATCGATAAGAACTCAAACTGAAGAAAGAAAGAACACAAAAATAAAACGATGATTTTTAAATAAAATTCTATATATTAATTATGTAGAAACAACATTAAAGTAGCACATACATACACAAAATTACACACATATACAAAGATACTGTTTACATATACAGTAAGTAGATTTAATCAGTAAAAAGTACACAAAAATTAAAAAAAAAAAACGGGGGGGAATATGGACTAAAAAGTAATTGTTTTCTCTTTTGTTGTTATCATTTAAGAACTATGTAACTGAATTATTGCATTTGATTACATACATTTATATGTACATATGTATTTAATATATATATATATATATTTTTATTTTTTTTCAAGCATTTCGGTTTAGTAGTTATTTCACGCCCCAATATCGGGCATATATACCCTAAATCTTCATATGGTATATATATATATAGAGTATATATATGTATATAAAAAAAAAACCATTAGCGCTTTTCTTCAAACTTCGTCGTTTTCAACTAACATTTAGTGTACAAAAATTGGAAGATACATACGATATATGTATATATATATATTGAATATATATATATATATATATATATAGTATATAGTGTATATATTGTATATATATATATGTATAATTATATAACATTACAAAAAATTGTGGCTAGCAATAAAAATATGTTTAGGTTGACAATCAGTTATATAATATCGGTAGTATCAGTATTTTAGCAGCGATTACAAATTACAAATACAAATACGGATAGTACAAATTACAAATACAAATACAGGATTGGATCTTTTTTTTTTTTAGTAGATATTCTAAGTTTATACCCTTTGCGCACCTTGACAGAGAGCGAGCGATGAATGCGTTTTATTATATCGTCGAAATCGGAATTGGAATATGCACTATATAATTGCTTTAACATCGTTGGGTAAGTCAAACCAAAATAGAAATTGTATCTAGAAATCGGACTTGTTGTGGCATGAAAAACTTTTTTATACTATAGAGTATAACAAATTAAAAAAAGAGAGAGAGAATTATTTAAAGTGAGGTTAAAAATGGCAGAGTTTTGGATCTCCACTCTCTGCAAGGGCATCAAAACTTCGGCTAGCCGCAGTTGAGTTGTCTTTCTTTTTTCTCGAAATATTTTAGTTTTTTTCCCATTTTGTATAAAAGTTGAATTATTGCGCATCCAATCCAATGTTTTTTTGTTTTGTTTTTGAGTGGGTTTCGTATAGTACGTTGTACGATATACGATATACGATATATATATATGGTGTACGATATATGTATATATATATGATGTATCAAGTATAATATCAAGCGTTGCTTTTTCGAATTACTTAAGTAAATTAAATTTTATGTAGTGTTCTTTCCATTTTTTGTTTTCTGTTTTTCTGATGCTGCGGAGGGTAGGCAAAGTTGGGGGCAGGATTGAGGAAGTATTATCGTCATTTACATGCCCGATTCCGCGATGCCCTCGTCATCTGAAAAAAGGAAAAATACAAATAAGTTGTTGGATCTTGTTGAAGAAGAAGATAAAACAAAAAAACATGCTACAAAAAATGAGAAAAGTTTATAGTAAATAAAAAAACAAAAGCGGCAACAAGTTTCATGCGGCATACAAAAGCAAAAGACAAAGAGAGAGAGAGAGTGAGAAAGTGAGAGAGCGAGATAGCTAACATACACAACTAAAGAAAGAGAGAGAGAGAGAGAGAGCAAAGTATGGGAAGACTACAAACCCATGAAGGGATTGGCATAGATGATGCCACCACCACCACCGCCACCTCCTCCACCACCACCTCCTCCGCTATTTCCGTTGCCTGTTTCACCACCCACAGTAACAACAGTAGCCGATGTCTGATGTTTCCCGGCTAGTTTGGTATAATTATCGCCATCCCCGATGAGCGTGGCAATGTCATCGTCATCGCCATTGCGTGTTGTGTTGCAACTGCTGCCCAACAGTTGATCGTAGCAACTGACATCGGTGCTAATCACATCCACCTCGATGTCATCGTCATCCTTCTCCAAGCTGTTCCGATTGCTGCCCCCCAACGAGCTGTGCAACGCATGCGAATCCTCATAGCTCCCGCCGCCGCTGTCATCGTTGGCATTATTCGACTTGGCATCGATGTGCGTCTCGAACTCGTCGTGCAAATACAAATCTTCCTCCTCTTCGATTATCTCCTCCTCCTCCTCATCTTCTTCGTCTTCTTCGATTTCCTCCTCGAGCTCCTCCTCCAGCTGAAGTTCGACACCCTCTTCGCCCGCCTCAACGCCGAGCTCCACCTCGCTGAGCAGCGAGCGACGACGATGCCGAAAGACATCATCCTCCAACGGAGGTGCAACCACAGCGGGGGGCAAGATCATAACATCCTCCTCGGCGAAACTGAGACGCACATTCGCACGGCTCGCTCGCTGGCTACCGGCACCGGAATTCGCAGCGGACGAAGTCGTTGAAGTGATGAGCTCATGACTCAAACTGTTCTTGATGTCGCAGGAGCTGGCGCTGAATGTGATCAGCTGGGATTTGCGACGATGCTGCAGTGTTGTGTAGCCCCCATTGGGGGCAATGCATTGAGTGGGCTCCTTCTTCACATCGATGTCGATGCTGCTGCCCTCCTTGCAGATCATTGAGCTGGGCTTGTTGTCAACCAGAACAATAACCACCGAATTGTTGTTATCACTCTGATTGACAACCGAATGTCATCTGTCCTGCGGCGTCTGATCCTGTCCACCACCTCCACCACCCGTTGATCCCGCCGAGGTGTTGTTGCTATTGCCCATCACCACACCGAAGGAGCTCATCGAATTCGAGGCTAGCTGCAGTCCCAAACCGTTCGTGGCCCCAAAGCTTGCCATGTGAGCGCTAAAACTGCTCGTTAACGGCTGCTGATCGTCGTGAATTATGGCGGCGTTCTCATCATCGATCGCTTCGGCTTCGTCCGGTTGCAGCAGCAGCTGCTGATGTAGTTGATGCTGATGATGATGTTCCTCGATGGTCGCCACAATGGCGCCGCCTTCTTGCTGTATTTCACCATCGCCGCCTACTCAATTTGAAGATGCGTGTGCAATGTTTTTTTGTGTTAGCAGAAATTTGTTTGTTAGAAGAACGAGAGAGAGAAAGAGAGAGACCCGTCACCAAAATGTGAATTTGTATTTTTTTAGGTTAGGATTAGTCGCTTTACCAAAAACCAAAGCACGCCCAGCACCGGGCAACGAAATTTTTTGTATAGGGAACAAGGGCAGGAATGAAACTTACCTTCGAAGCCTTCGTTGTCCTCCATGACTCGGGCGGGTCCCACGATGTTCTCCTTGCCCTCGAGCACCGCCAGCAGGCACTGATGTATGCAGATATACTGCTGCTCCGTTTGCACCATCCAAACGCGCTCTGCAATGCAAAAAATGGGGGGGTAAATTAATATCCTGAACTCTGATTGATATTCCCATTTTTTGGGGTGGTGTTTAACCGACCTTTGCGCATGGCATAAACGATGCCAAAGATGTCCACGTAGTCGGACGTATTGATCTGCTGCAGTATGCGATCGAGGGTGATGAAGGTGCCCGATCGGCCAACGCCGGCGCTGCAGTGCACCAGTATAGGACGCTGCTCGGCACCGATGCGATCCCGGAAGGCGCGCACAAATCGCACCAGCGTCTGCGGCGGATTCGGCACCCCAAAGTCCGGCCAGGTGATGAAGTGGAAGTGCCGCAGGATGCGCTGTTCACTGCCCTGTGGGCGAGAAGAGAGCGGGAAAGGAAGTTGAATATTATTTGTAAAATAAGAGCTGAAGAGTTGATGAAACTTTGGGTATTTAAATTGGGAAATACGATGAAAACTTTGAAGGGAGATAGAGTTCCTCTTCATTAAGATGCGAGGAAAACTTATAAGGAAAAAGGAAGGAAGGCAACTTCTAGGGAGGCCGGATAGACCAATTGGAAAAAACGACAAAGACTTTTAAGGGAGATAAAGCACCTCATCAATAAAGATGCGAGGAAAACGTCTAAGGAAGATAGAGTGTCTCTTCAATAAAGAATGAATAGATCATTTGGGAAATATGAGAAAGACTTCTAAGAATCAAGGCTTGAAGAGTTGATGAGACCAGGGTACGGTCAATGGGGAAATACGAGGAAACTTCTGAGGGAGATAGAATTCCTATTCAATAAAGATACAAGGAAAGCTTCTAAGGAAGATAGAGTTCCTCTGCAATAAAGTCTGTATAGATCAATTGGGAAGTACGATACAAAATTCTAAGGGAGGTAAAGTACCTCATCAATAAAGATGTGAGGAAAACTTCTGAGGAAGATAAAGAATGAATAGATCATTTGGAAAATATGAAAAAGACTTCTAAGAAAAAAAGAATTCCTCTTCAATAAAGATGAACGAGGAAATATTAACTGGGTAAAGAATAGAACGGATATGAGAGCACATAAAATCAAGGAGAATTTAATTGAATCACAAATATGAAAGATTGGGATAAAATAAAGATACCGGCAGGATAGGGAAAAATTATCAATTGGTAATAATTTGAAAATCTTCTTGGACAAAAAGAATAAATTTGTGGATAAAACGAGAAGATGAAAAACAATACTTTCAAGAGGAATAAATGGATTTAAAAACTTGAGTAGAGGAATGGAACAAAGAATATTGAATGGACAACTTTTCGGAGTTAATATTTTATTTTACATGTTAATTATTATACAAGATAATATAATAATTAAAAGGAAGGGAGTGCTAGCTACTAAGGCTATCGACTCGATTTAATAGAAAATAGGAATTGGAATCAAATATCAAATCAAATGGAGGACAGGAAGAGGACAAGGAATACATTGAATTAACAACTTAACGGAGTGATTAGAAATCAATGCCTTGAATTCGAATTGGAATAGTCTGCATAAGAAAAGGAATAGGATGAGGAATATATGGAATTAGAAACTTAATAGAGTTTGTAAGATTTTATGCCTTGAATTGGAATACAAATCGACTAGCCTGAATGAGCTGAGGCGTCGGACAAAGAATATATGAAATTAGCAACTTAATAGAGTGAATAGGATTCAATGACTTGAATAGGATTTAAAATCGACTAGCCTAAATGAGCAGAGGCATCGGAAAAGGAATATTGATTTGACAACTTTTCGGAGTTAATGGGATTCAATGGAAAATAAAAATATAAATCGACTAGCCTGAATGAGCAGAGGAATATATGGAATTAATAACTGTAATTGGACTAAATGGAGAGGAATTGCAATCAAATGACAAAAATGTAGCGCGCTTAGCAGGAAGGAAAAGGAGAGCGAGCAGGACGTAGGCAGGTAAAAAAGAGAGACGAGAAGCACTTACCCGACACAACATGAACTCGGTCATCACCCAGTCGGCGTAGTGACTGTCGTTGAGTATCTGCACCTTGATGTCGCCATAGAAGACGGGCACCGTATCGTTGGGCCAATACTGATCGCACTTCTCGCGTCCCTTCTCAAAGCAGCGCGTCAGCATGACAATCGCCCTCGAGTTGCTCTCCCAGCACATGCGCCAGAAATCGTCCCGCGTGGAGTGCAACGGTCCCTGGGTGACAATGAATTCGCGCGGCGAATTATGACCGGGCACATAGTTGGCATTGATGTAATCGGAGCCCTCGTCATCGTCGACGGGTTGCAGCTTGAAGCGCGAATGATCGTAGGGCAGAATGTTGGTGAAACGATTCTTCGGACGATTGCAGGGAAGATCGGCAAAAGTGCACGGTTGATCCCTGCCCACATGCTTCAGTTCCTCGAACTCCTCGCTGAAGCGAAAGTCCGAATCGGCGGACATAAGGCGATAGTGTTCGGCAAAGTTCTTGATCAAAATCGGGCGATTCTGTTCGATGACACTGTCGGGCAGCGACATATTATCGTTGGCACGCGAATCCTTGGTCGTCTTGCGGCAATTGTTCCGTCGACGCTTGTAGAACATCAGTGTGACCAGCAGCACCAAGATGATGGTCAATGGCACCGTGATGGCCACAATGAGCGACGTGTTGTCTTGATCTAAAGGTGGGAATAAAAGCGGGGGGCATAAAAGCGAAAGCAAAAGAGAGTCAGAGAGAGTTGATTAGTTAAATGCAAGCAGCAGGGAATTTTTTTGTTTGGTTGATGATGAAAACGCAATATAATTGTGTCTTACCCGGTGAGCTCAGCAGTTCTATGATTATGAACGTGCAACAAGGCAAGACATACGATGGGGGGGGGTTAAAGTGGATAAGGGTTCGTTAAATGATTAGGTGCGAGCTACTTCAACATACCTGTTTGGATGGGGAAACTGTAAGCGGTATCCGTGAACTTGTCGGGACCGGTGAAAGCGCGCACCTTCACCCGATATGTGGTGCCCGATTTGAGCGGACCGTTGCAATAGCCGAGCTTGTGATTGTCACAGTTCTCGGTGCCGATGGTAAAGTCCTCGACCGAACGATTCTCAAATGGATAATACGGATCGATGGCCTGATACGGCAACCAGACGCTATACGATTGCACATCCAGCCAGCTGGGCATTTCCAATCCGGACGCATTCTTCGCATCATCCTCGGCCACAATGATCGTGTACATGCGCACCTGACCATTCTGATCGGAGAAATAGTTCTTGCGGAAGCGTATCTGAATGGTGGACGAACTGCGATACACTTCGGTCGGTACCACCTGAGTGGCTGGCCGGGGTGGCGCCAATATCGGCATCGTTTGCCTGTACTCCCGCTCCGGACCATAGCCAATGGCTGTCTTCGCCTGTATCTTGAACACATATGTTTCGCCCGGCTTGAGGTTCTTGATCACACCGAACGATTCCTCGGAATCAAAGTCCTGAGCGCCCGCATCGCTTGCGTTATTCACATTACTATACGCTATCGAGAATTGTCGAATGACGCCGTTCGCCTCACTCGATGGCAACGACCACTCAAAGTTAATCTCACTCGGTTGCACGTCCATCGGATGGAAACGTTCCACGCGTCCCGGCACCGCCTCGTTGGTGGTAAAGCTCGCCGAGAGCGGTGCACTGCTGCGCAGCACCGATGACTCGGTCCCAGAGCGCACCACAACGGTGAAGGTGTAATTGCGATGGGGTCGCAGCTCGTTAATGGTGATCTCATTGCGTGTGGTCATATTCTGGGCCAAGAGATTATCGGCCGTCAGATAGGCAATGTCAAAGTCATTGTACTCGCCCTTGGGCAGATCCCAACGCAACGAGATTTCCGTATCTGTGATATTTGTCGCATGCAGTTGTGTTATCGGTTCCGGGTAGAGACGATCCTGTCGTTGAATGGGCAAACTGGCAACGCCACCGCTCACCGTCCACACGGTGATGTTGTACAGACGTCCCGGCACCAAACCGGTGAATGTCACCTTGCGATCGGTGTCATTGGCCAGCTTCTCTTTGTCCTTGATCTCGGCATCGCCCAGCGAGAAGCGATAGATGTCGAATTTCGATGACGATTGCGGTGTCGGTGTATAGCTCAGTGTGATCGTATCCCGTTCGTCCTCCTTCTCGCCATTGGCCACCACCACATCGGATTGGATCAACGGCATGGTGCGTGGATAAAGGCTCGTAATGCCCGACAGTATGCCATACGATGTCGTCTGAATGTCGAACTTGTACTGCAGTCCGGGCATCAGGTCGCCAATCAACACGCGCACCGTCGACAAATCGTCCGCTGCAAAGAAACCGGGTAGTAAGAAAGTTTATTCGAGAAGAAAACTTCAGGAAATGATGTTCCTGTATTTAGGAATTTGGGATTTGACACGTTTTGGTATTGATTTGATTTGGGAACGAAGTTGTGTAGAGTTTATTTGAGGAGAAAACTTCAGGAAATGATGTTCCTGTGTTTAGGAATATCGGATTTGAAACGTTTTGCTATTGATTTGATTTGGGAACGTAGTTTATATTTGTGTTTCTATTTGAGTTTGTATCTTTCAGAGTTGATTCTAATCACTCACTTGCTTTCCTAATCTGTTAACAGCCTGTTTATTCTGCTTTCCTAAACCCTAAGCCTAAGCTTTTAGTCTTTCCTGTTTATTTTTTCTTCGGTTGGCTTAGAATCGATCCATTTGCGTTTCTCCCCGCTGTTTTTATTAGATGAGACCTGCTCGTTAGGGGCATTCAACAATCTTCTTTCTATCTTCTCATTCTCAGATTTCTATTACTACTTCTTTGTTTTTTGCCTTAGGGATACTTCCGAAATGTTGCTTCTTTCTTCGGAAGCTTAGAACCGATCTATTTGCGGTTTTCCCCACTGTTTTTATTAGATTAGACCTGCTCGTTAGGAGCATTCGACAATCTTCTTTCTTCTTTCTACTTTCTACTAATTCTTTGTTTTTTGCCTTAGGGATACTTCCGTTCCTTCTTTCTTCTGAAATTTAGAATCGATCCTTTTGCGGTTCATTTCTACTTAGATTAAACCTGCTCGTCTTCTTTCTTTCCTGTTTTCTCATTATCGGATTTTGATTACTACTTCTTTGTTTTTTTGTCTTAGAAATACTTCCGTAAAGTTCTTGCTTTTACCTGAAGCTTAGAATCGATTGTTCCTCACACATATGTTCACTTAGTTTAAATTTAATCAACTGAACTACTCTGACGTACTTACCCGACTTGTTTTCGGACACGTTTTTGGTCTGTGCACGACCGGGATTATCGCTGGGCCACCACTTGAGGATGTAGGACTCGACGCGACCCTCGGGTTTTGGCCACTCCAGCGTAATGTTGCGCGAGTCAACCAGCTGAATAATGTTCGAAACGGGATTTGGTGGCACTGTGGTGTTGACCTCCTGGGGATTGGGACTCTCGACGCCAAAGCTCACGGTGTTCACCTGTATGGTGTATTTCTCGCCCTTGGTCATGTCGGTGATATCGGCTTCGGTGGAGCGGACGCTAGGCAAACGCACCCATTGCTGTTCGCTGTCGGTGCGATAGCGTATGGAATATTCGGTGAATTCGCCACTTTCCGGCGGGGACCAATGCACAAGCACCGAATTGCTGCGCACCGTTTCAATTGTCATGTTGCGTGGCGGATTGGGAACTAAACAAAAGAGGGGAATTTGAAAACTTGAGTTGCGGAAATAAATGTTGCATACTCACAGACTGCTTGGAAGTAAGCGTGTGGTTCGCTGCGCAGCTCGTGACTAACGGCAAAGACCTTGAGC
Organism: Drosophila niveifrons; assembly: GCA_035046325.1. NCBI lineage: Eukaryota > Metazoa > Arthropoda > Insecta > Diptera > Drosophilidae > Drosophila > Drosophila niveifrons. The sequence continues at coordinate 5,216,017 of JAWNOC010000020.1, forward strand.
TCGTAACCAGCGCCTGGTTGCAGATTCTTGATGACCAAACGCGATTCCTTGGTGATCAGAGTGCGCACCTCGCTTGTTCCGTTGCGGGAATACAAAACCTCGTATTGTTCCTGCTTGGAGTTGACATCGCTCTTCCAGCTAATGTTCAGGCCCTGTCGTATGCTCTTCAGATCCTCAATGATCGGTGACGAGGGTCGGGTGACCACAAAAATGCTCGTCTCATTCGATTCCATTTTCTTGGACACAGCCTGCACGGAGAGCGAGTAATTTCTGCCCGGCAGCAGGCTCTCGAGTGTGAAACGGGTGCGATCTGTGGTCAGTGTGCTGGTGTCGCCATTAAACGTCTCCAGCTCGTGGTAGCTATGGGAGAGTATGTTGAATTTAGGTTAAATTCGATACGACTTCATTGACAAAGATTGTAAATTCCACAAGAAGAAAACCTCACAGAAATTGAGCAGTAAACCTAATTTCGTTGAATTCCGATAGAGGAAACCGCCGGAAATTGATAGGGAAATAAGTTTAGATGAATTCCGTGAGAGTAACTAGGCAGGGAAGTTCATTTTGAACAGTTCCGGAAGAGGCAACCCCAGGAATTTGGCAGGGAGTTTATTTTGATTAGTTTCTGAACAGGAAACCAAAGGAATCCGACAGGGCGTTTAATTTGTCCAATTCTGGCAGAGGCAACCTTAGGAATTTGGCAGGGAATTTAATTGAAATGAATTCCGAAAGAGGAACTAGACGGGGAAGATCAATTTTTATCAGTTCCGAAAGACGCAATCCGAGGAATTTCGTAAGGAAGTTTATTTCGATAAGTTGCGGAAGAGGTAACCTTAGGAATTCGATAATTTGTTTAGATTTGGAAGCAGTAACCTCTGGAGATAATTAAGATGAATTCATAAAGAGGAGCTAGACAGGAAAGTTAATTTTGATCAGTTCTGCAAGAGGCAACTTTAGGAATTCGTCAGAAGTTTTATTTTGATCGGTACTCGAAGAGGAAACTCCAGGAATTTGATAGGGAACTTAGATTCGATCGCAGGAGTCTTTCAGAACTCCGAAAGTCCATACTTACACAATGCGATACTCATCCTGCGTGCTTGCCGCATCTGCCTCCCAGGTGATGATCATTGTGTTGGTCTTGTCATCGTTGAAGCTACGCAAATTGCGCACCGGCAGCGGTCGCAATGTGACATCGCCCGTTGCGGGCCACGAGGTCACTTTGCCGGACACCGTCTTCACAATCACATTGAACGTCTTGCCCGGCTCGGCAATGTCACGGAAATCAAAGTAGGCAATCGGTTCATTGCTGCGGGCCACTGTCGACTGTCGTCGCGTTGTGGCCACCGACACTTGATACTTGTCAAACTCGGAGATACCTTTGGGCGCCTCCCACAGCACCCGAAACGAATTGGATGTGATGAAATCCTTATCGAATGTCACATTCAATGGTCGCAACGGCACCGTTCGATATTGTGCCGTTGTTGGCAGTGAAATCTCATCCTCGGACATCGTTTGCACCGATATGTTGTACGCCCGACCCGGCACCAGACCCTTGAAGGCCGCCTGCGCCGGTCCGGGGGGTTCGCCCTCCTTCTCCACATAGAGCACACTGTCGTTGGCATCGGGCGGCTCAATCGAGACCTTGTAGTGTGTGTAGATGCCAGCCGGATAAGGCGGTTGCCACAGCACCAGCAGCGTTGTCTCGTTCCTGAACCAAACAATGAATTTGCCAGGTGTGTTGGGTTCTAAGAGAGAGTGAGAAAGTATAGGATTAAAATAAAGTGAATGTTCCTTTAGCGGGTACCATGCAGATGCTAAAATACAAGCAAACAAGAGTTTTCTCTTTGTGCAACTGCACAGTGGTTACAAATCAAGCAATGAATTCAAATTCGGTTAGGTGATGAGTATTCAAATAAAGGTATTAGTTGGGTTTAGTTCAAATGAATAGAGCCACATTTGACAAAAGGCGGATTAGTTATACCAAAATGGGTTGCATCAAGTTTGTTCAACGACTTTTTCTACAACATTAAGCTAACCCTACTTTTGGGCTTTTTTACCTTTCATTTATTACCGTTAAAGTCATTGTGTAAATGAACAGTCGCAGCCAACTTAATAGGCTTATGAAACAGTATTGTCAAATGCTCATATTGCATAGAGTTGTCGCATCAGCATAAAAATTAAATGCTTAAACTTTAATAGCAGAGCCAACTGTGAAGCAGGGATATATGTAGAAGCATATTTGTATGTGTAATAGCACTTTGTTGTGGTGGGAAATGCAAATAGCGTGCACAATGTGGGTTGAGGTTAAGGCCGATGGAGCCAGGGAAGAGGAAGAGTGCGAGAGGGAGCGACTGTGGTTGGAGAAAGTGCCAAAATGGTTGCTGTGCAATTTTATTCTTTTTTAGCTTTTTTTTTTTTGTTTGGCTGGTGAAATGAATTTGGCGCATTGCCAGCGGTCAGTTTTGGTTGGCTTCGCTTGGGGTCAGGGTTGCACATCAGTCCAGGGGTGGGAGTTAGTACCATAGTGTTTTAAATAGAAAAAACCAAAAAAGAAAAACAAACAACGAGGAGCAAATTGTGCCGCATGCAATTTTGTAGACGAACCAAAAAATTTCATGGGATTACATTACCTCTCAAAATTTTAATATCCAGCAATTCTTTATGCCGCGTCCTTCGACCTTTTTATTTTTATTTTTAATTTTTTTTTTTTAGTTACAATTACAAGAGATGCACACAAGAGAGTTAAGAGTGTGTGTGTGAAGAACAGAGAGTAAAATGGTTGTTGTTGTTGTTTAGTTATTATTATTTTCCGACACCAGAAAGCAGAGAATGAAAGAAATATATTCAATTTACTCACTTGTGGTAAAGTTTCGACTCGTATAGGCGACAGACTCTTTGCCATCGTAGATGGTATAGGCCTGCACTTGATAGGTAGCGCCCGGTGTCAGCTCCTTGACACTGTGCTGGAATGTATTATCGCTCACTTGGAAGGTGCGATTGTAGCTGCTCGATGCCTCCGACAGGCCAAGCACCTTGATCTTGAACGCCGTATAGCTGCCCTGTGTGGGCGGTGACCACAATACGATTGCATTTTTGCCGCTGCGCACTTGCACCGACAAATTCGATGGTGGATCGGGTGCTGAAAATGTAAAAAATAATGTTAATTCAAAATAATTTTTAAAAAATGGTTTTTGCATCGGCCGGGAATCGAACCCGGGCCGCCCGCGTGGCAGGCGAGCATTCTACCACTGAACCACCGATGCTTCATACAAGCTCCCTGCTTAAAAGCTTTCACATTATCAATGATGCTCTTTTGTCTCTTTCAGCCTGCCTGTTGTGTCTGTGTGTGTGTCTGCGTGTGCGTGTGTTTATTTTTAGCTAAGCGCCATAGTTGAGTGCTCTCTTGACTCGTCTTGTCTCTCTTGTTTCGCGTAGTTGTTGTTGTTGCTGTTCGTGTTTTTGCTTTTGTTTTTGCATTTAATCGTGCGATCTGCTTGCGTAGCAATTTTTCACTTTCTACTTTTGACAGCAAAGAAAAAAAAAACAAAAATTTAACGACACAACGGCACAAAATCGAGTGTGCATGTGAGAGCGAGATAACGATATGCATAATAACTCCTCATAAATATATGAGTTTAATAATGTTTTCTTTTACGCATTGGTCAATGGCAAGTGGGCGCTACAAAGATTTGTTGACCTCAGAGTTACGTCGTCTACAATTGTTTAGTTGTGGGAAAGTAATTTAAAAAAAAAGTGGTTTTTGCATCGGCCGGGAATCGAACCCGGGCCGCCCGCGTGGCAGGCGAGCATTCTACCACTGAACCACCGATGCTTCGTGATTTCGCCATTACACGAAAGCTTCAAAATATACTGAGATATATTTTTGAACCGCAATGATATGAACTATATATAAATTTATCTGTCTTGAATCTTTTGCAAGTTTGTGCGTTGAATAAGTAAATCATTCTACATTTTATTTGTTTGGGAAAGTTGTTGAAAATTGATAAAATCATTTCGGCATAAATGTATTAATTTGCTTAAGGTAATTAAAAGCAATACAATAAAGCCGTTATACAATTTAGAATTAATACCTAGACTATTTCAGATCTATATATCGACTTTTTTGCGTCTTTCTGTCAAAGACTAGAAGAGTTATTGGCATCAAAAGTGGATTTTACTTTCATGGCTTTCATAAATTATCCCAAAACAATGTAAACTTAAGTATTAGATAATTTCAAATTTCAAAAAACACTTCAATCTCAAAGACTAGGAGAGTTATGGGCATTAAAAGTGGTTTTTACTTTCAAGACTTTTATAAATCAAGTGTAAATTGAATTATTAGACAATTTCAAATCCATATATCGACGCTTCTCCGCTTTTTTGTCTGTACGCCCTTTAAAAAACTTTAAATGCAAAGACTAGAAAACTGATTGGCATCAAAAGTGGTTTTAATTTTCATGTCTTTGATAGATTCTTAAAAATCGACTTAAAATATGATTCAATTTACCTGTTGTTATGGTCACCGTCCAGGTGAGCCAATCGTGATGCGTGAAATTTGTGTAGTACAGCCAGAAATTGTATTTGGTGCCGGGCAAGGCGTTGGAGAATTGGATCTCATCGCCAATGTCCCGCGAGGCGATTGTTGTGTTTGGTTCCGGCGAGCCCGAGGGCGGGCTATAATCCAGTCGATAGGAGGCGCCATCATCTAGGCCCGGATTGTTCGGTATGCTAATGGCTAGATCTGCGCCAAGTGCGTGCTAAAAGAAAAAGAAAAAGCGGAGAAAACAATGTGAATATAGTTACTCATTTTCCAGTGTTGTAGAGTTAAAGTTAAATGGAAAGAAGAAGAAGAAAGGCTGCAAAAAGTGCAATGACATTCACAATAAGCCGGCAAAAGTAACAAACTGACAATAAAATGGCGCACGGCGCTTGATGACTGATGAGGACAACGAGGATGTTGGGTCCTTGTTGTCCTTGCCAGTGCGCCTAGTGGTGGCAGACGCCAAATATTAACACCGCAAACAATGACGATGCTCGCGACTTTGCGAATGAGCATCATAAAGAGGAAGCTGCAAACACATAATGAATGCACAATGCACGAGGGGGGGAAGGTGAAAGGGGGGTAAGGGAAGTTGGCGCCACCCGTTTAATGGATTAAAAGAGTCGGCAAGTTGTGCACACAAATTATGCACTATTGAAATGCTTGTAGTGTTGCAAAGTGCGCAAAGAGTGTGGCATTAGTTGTTTGCTTTAATGCACTGCTCTGGGCACGCCCTTGGTCTCAATGCTCCGACCCCGACCCCAACCCCAACCCCCAACTCCGCCACCAGTCTGTCTGGCTCTTAAGAACTTTCAGACTTGTGAAATTCGAGACTTGCATTGCAACTTCAAAAGTCGGAGCTTGCAGTGTTGTAAAGAAGCTCAAAATAGTCATTTACAATTTATATACATTTACATTTATTTATTAAGCTTTTGATTTGATCTATAATTATTGTTGCTTGTCAAATTATAGTAAATTTAGTTAATTGAAGCGTTGTTTAATTGATCATAAATCGCTGTCGCATCATTAAGTCAAGTCCCCTTAATTTGACACTGCACCAAATTGTTTTCACTACGCTTTCAACGAAAATCAATAGTGGGGTTTTATTTTGTTGCGCGAATTCGGCAAAATTTTACGTTAATTGTCAACCATTTGCGCGCAGCTAACAATAATTTATGGCAAATTGCTTTTTTCTCCATTTTTTTTTTTTTTTTTTGGGAAAATTGCTTAAAAGCGAATAACACGAAAAACGCGCTGAATTTCATTTGTTCAATTGAATTATTTGGCTGCGAGGACTGCAATTTAATCAAATCAACAAGGCAACGGACAGACGGAAGGACGGACGGACGGACGCATAAACGGTTATTCTGTGGGCGGGTCGCAAAATGGCGGCGCGCAGTCAAAAAGCACGCGCTCAAATGATTGATGAGTAGCGCGTAAAAAGCGTAAAATGTAAATAAAATTACATGCGGTAACGTTTATGCGTTCAGTGCAGTTCATGAACTCAGAAACGTTTTCATAACCGAGACAAGCATCTATTAATTATAATATTATTATATATGCAGTGATTTCAAATTGGAACTACGAAATTATTGTTTATCTTGATATGCAGACACGCATAAACGAGCTGCATGCAATTCATATTGAGAGCCGAGAGCAGAGAGCACGAACAGAGAGAGAGCCATAAAACTTGTCACTCTCCAGTTAAGTGCAGAATGATGGCAGCATAAATTAGAAACCCAAGCAACGTTTCACAATTTACATCATCTACTGTTATTATGTCAATAATATGGGAGCAAAAAAATTAAAAATTGTGGAATAAGCATTTCAATTAAGCTTCAGGCAGTTAGTCAGTCAGTTAATAAGTTAATTATTTGCTTTTCTTTCACATCTCATGCATATGCATTGCAAATTGCAAAGCATTTAAATTTATTCGTTTGCCGCTGTTACTGTTATTGTTTCTTTCTCTTTCGCTCAATTAGCTGCTCGCTGTCTGTCATCACATAATCAATTACTTTGTGTGCAATGTTACACTTTTCTACATTTCTGCTTCTATTGCTTGTTTCTACATTTTTCGCAACATTTTTTGTAACAAGTTTTTTTTTTCATTTTTCTTTGTTTGCTGCCATTGTTGTTGTTGTTTTTGTTGCTGCTCAACTGGGCGGCAATTTGAAATGCAATTTATGTTGCGCTTTCGCTTACACACAACTTACACACATACACACACGTGCATGCCAAACATAAGTAGGTAAAGAAAAAGTAGAAATGAAACACGACGAAACTCGTCGAAACGGCGGCGCCTGAAATGACAAAAACAGCAACACGAAAGAAAGCTGCAGTGGCATGTGCTCGACTACGATATACCAATGATTGATTTTTAGGGAATACAAGCTATACTTGTAAAATCATTTCCATTTTACTTTATTTATTTACAGTTGCAATATATAGTTGTATAACAAAAATTTATAATTCATGTATATACCCTTTAGTGCTTTGCTTACTCAGGGTATCAAAATAGCAATATGGCTGGCAAAGTAGAAAAGTGTGTGTGTGTGCGCGCCACCTGCTGCCCTCCCTCTTACACACTCGCACAGTCTCGCTTTGGCTGCATTGCATAATTTGTGCGTTTCATTTCTTTGGCTGTTTTGTTTTTTTTTTTTTGTTTTGTTTGTTTCATGTTTCGCTTTTGGGCGCATTACATGATGCTTTGCTTACTGTTGCTGCTGCTGCTTCTGCTCTTAAGACATTCGCTGCTGTGCTTTATGATCATTGGCGAATGCTGATAATCATGATAATTAGCGCACACACATCGTTATGCAATTGCCGCCAATATTCGCAGCAATGGAGTTAACGATTATCGACTGCACAACTTTAAGCTCATGCGATTTCTTGGTAGTTTGCTCTTTCTCTCTTTCTTTAATAGTGAACGTCTTGCTATTGGCAGAGTTAATTATTGGGCATTTTTGTCGCTTAATGTGACTCATCGCCCGTCACCTCAAATTGGTTCAAGCCAACAACAATTACCAGTTTTTTTTATTTGCAAAAATTACCAACATCAACAGCAAGAGAATGAATTAATAATAATTATCAACAAAAGTGGCGGTTAACCTTCGCTTTTGATTTTCGCTTTGGCTTTGGCTTTGACTCGTCCAGGGTCGTCTTGAAACTTATCGAGTATACATATTCGAGTATATCGTGGTCAAATATTAAAAAAAGCATGAAAGGGAGAGGTCGCTTTAGAAGCACTTGAACTACTTTCTGTTTATTTCAACAACGCCATCTATGCGGCCAAGTTTTGTTACTTTGACCATTTATTTGCAATCTACGCATTAAAAATAAATTAGACAATTATTGCAAATATTTGCAATTTCTTATCCGAGATACAAGCACAAGATAATTATTTATATAATATGTCTATACTATATAACTAAACTTCAACTTTGGCTGCATTGTCGTTGTGACAGGCGGCAAACAAAGGCCAATATAAACAACAAGCGAGTAAACAAAACAAAACAAAACCAAAGCAAACAACAGCACACAAACATGTCAGCAGCGTATGCTAAAACAAACAACAATGAATAATACACAACAACAACAACAACAGCAACCATAATAAGCAAACATTATTTGAATAATTCAAGCAAAGTAGCCGGAGTCAACCCCAAACACATGACAAGATACTCGCACTGCATTAGCTGCTTTGTCAAAAGAGCATAGGAAATTATAGTATTCGTTAGCGAATAACTTCCTTATTGCGACATACAAAAAGTATGCTATAGAAAATGTGTGAATAATGGGAGGATAATAGTTCAATTTAATAATTTAAATGTAATGTGCGACAAACGCTTTGCGTGCTAATCGATAAATATGTCTATCGATGTGCACTGCCAACAGGTGGCCCCCAACCTTCTTCCTGCAAATTTCTAATGAGTAGTTGTCATCAGCCATCTTGTTGTAGCCTGTCGCACTCGCACTTGCAAAAGCTTTGCCTCCTCAGCGCCATCTGCCGCATTTGGCATTCCCTTTAGTAGTTGCATTTTTCTTTATTTTTTAGTACGCTGTGCACTCTCACCCGCACTTGACTTTTCGATGGGTCCGCGCGCGCGTTGTGTTGGTGTAGTTGTTGCTTTTTTGCTACCTGACCAAAAGGCAAACGTAGCGCAATTAGCATAAAGTGCCGCACTGACAGACACGACTGCTTTGCTGAATGTAAATGCATAGTTGGTTAGTTTGCTGCCGTGTTAAAGTGTGAAAAGTTGGCTGCAAGTTTCAGGTTGACTGCCTTGACGATGACGTCGAGAATCCACAAAGCGCAGCACAGTAATAGGTGAGTGAGTGAGTAACTGAATGACTGACTAAGTGAGTGAGTGAGTGAGTGAGTCAGATAGTCAGTCAGTCTGTAAGTTAAGCCCAGTCTAGATGTGGGTGTGTGTATGTCTATCTGTGTACCTGTGCATTGCGTGTAAGAAACCCCACAACACACCCACACAATTATATATTTCTGTGTGTGTGCGTGAGTGTGTACAACACCCAGTCCAATTCAGTCAGCCCTCGTTTAATTTATGCCCATTTATGTATGTATGTTTGTATATATTTACAAGTACTTGTTGTCTCTGTCTGTTTCTACTGTCGCTGCTCGCTTCCCCTTTTGCATTTTTTTCCTTCTTTATTTTCGGTTAGTTTTTGACATGCATTGCACGTTCCATTCGCTTTGCCGCCTCTCCATTAGCAACACCAACAACAGCAAAGCACTGATCGGAGCTTAGTTAAGTTGAGCGAGCGCGCGTCTGTTCAACTGCATTACTCTCAGCTCTTTTGCGCTCTCTCAGACATTCGTTAAGTCGCGCTCAGCTGATGCTAAATATGTGTGCATATGCAGGCATACATACATATGAAGGTATGTGTGTATGTACGTAGGTAGTGTGTGCGTGACTAGAATTGTTGCTTGTTTGTTTGTTGATTGTGTTGTTGTCATAACAGCGGCGCACATAAGAAATGCGCGACAAAGCAACAACCACAATAACAATGTCAACGACAATTGCAGCGCAGCAACATAAAAATACTTTAAAGACAGTGGGCACAACATCAGCAGCAGCAATGACAACAGGAAGCTTAAATTAAATTGAAATTGCTTCAGGGGCCGTTGGATAGTCGCTTTGCGTATGTGTGTGTGTGTGTGTGTGCCTGAGTGCACAATAAAATCGCATCGATTATTTAAAATACCACTGTGAGCTAGTTCTTGTGAGCTTTTAGTTTCAACTTCAGTATCTATTTTGATTTTTGCATAATTGAAATATTACAATAACAAATCAATTATCATAGTAAATGAACAACAATTGGACAATGCGAATTAGATACTCAAACAACAACAATAACAGTCAATACACAATACACACACTCGCATACGCAAAAAGTCATATAGTCATGGAATTAGAAAATTGCCTGAAGCTATTTGCAAGGTTCAGGGCACGGGTGTGAGAGTGAGATGACATGACTATACACTTAGACATGTCACATTTGGCCTCCTCTTGGATCGCAATTTTGCAACGCAATTTGCAAAGTGTTGACACGAGACACGCACACACATCACTCTCTTGTGTGTGAGTGTGTGTGTGTGTGAGTCTATGCGAAACTTGCAGTCAAAGTGGAGCAGAGAGTAAGAGAATTTATTAGTTGCCTTTCACAGCAAATATTGTGACAAATAGGCATATAAAAGAAGCTTTGCTGAATGGTTACGACTTCCAGAGGATGCTTCCTGGGGCGGCGGGCAGGGGCGAGGAAAGAGTGCAAGCAGCTTTCAGGCTCTGTGCGTGACAACGAACTTTATTTGTGAGCGTGTGTGTGTGAAAGTGCGTTGAAAAGTTGCGACTTAAGTTTTATGCTGATGCTCTGAGGCGCCATCTTGTTAATTGCTCTCACACTCACTCTAGCCTCATAAAGTTAGAGCCTAGACAATTACAAAAGATGGCGTCAGCGAGTTTTACTGCAGTCCAAAGTTCATGCTCATTTCCCTTGCATACTTTTCAAACAGAGCTCGACTTTATCCCTTTTAGAGCACATTTCAATGACAATCGAGAGTACCGAGAAAAAAAGCATATGTCTTTATTTGTACCATTTATTTATAATTTCTCTCTCGCCTTCGATGGCATAATTGACAACTTGTCAGTTGGAGGCAGGTACGATAGGCGATGCCAGGGCTGGGCACAAATTATCGCAGCCCCCGTAGCATTGCTGCAAATTGAAAAGTCATGCATAAATTATAGACTCGTTGTTTGTTCGCATGCCCTGTAATGGGGCTATCAACTATAGCGGGTATATTGTGTTTTGTTCCTAAAATGCACTTTATTAGTATAACATAAATATTTGAACATAAAAATGTGCATTCATTATCGGGTAATGCATATCTTTGTCGCATATCTTTGTACATAAATGTGGCAACATATAAGGCTGATCTCGATGCGAACATACTCGTATATTGACTTTTATGTCGCACTGTTGCCTTCCGCAAATGTTCTTGCATTATTGAACATTTCGCGCGCTTTCAGGAGCGAGAGAGAAGGCAGACAGTCGAACATTTTCATATTCACACATTTTTACATTTTGTTTTATCCCTCGTCGTCGTCGTTACTTCCTGCCACTGGGGAAGGGGAAGCAAAGAGTATGGGGAAATGTGGGAGTCGGTCTGTGTTTATTTGTTTGTCTTGTTTGGAAAAAGGAGCATTTTGCATTATTTAACGTGCTCGCCCAGTCGAGTAATTAAACACCTCACAAACAACGTATTAAATATTGATACATCAACACGCTCGCATTCATTTTCACTTTGCACTGTTTACTGCAATCAATCAATCAATCAATCAAGCCATCAATCAGTCGCCTTCAACATTTACTTGCAATTATATCGCACACCACACATAAAACAGTGAAAAATTCGTGTGTAACTGATTCATTTTATAGCGTAACGTCTGCTTTTATTTCATCTAAATTTACTACTTTACTTTGGCTATTGTTTCCCCCATCTGCAATAAACTTGAAGCGGTAGAAAACTTTCATACAATTTTCATTTAATTTTTGTTGCAGTCGAATAGAAAGTAAAGTTGACTAACTTTAAGAATATGCCAGAAAAAAAGGTTTCATTAAGTTCGCCCAAGTTTACGACTGGGTCTAGGGCTTGGCCAGAGTTGCCATCTCAACCCACCAATAACCGCACACATTTGCTCTAAAGTGCATAAATTATGCTTGCCCCCAAATGGGGAAGAGTGAGGCAGCAGAGTGAAAGAGATGGAGGTAAGTTATTGTATGTGTATTTTATGATTGTAGCGAGTCGAGCAAAGGCGCAAAAGAGGTGGAGGAGGAGGAGGAGAAGAGTAGAGTAGAGTAGGGAGGAGAGAGAATCATTTGCATAGCACAAGAAACGCCTGGCAACAATGAAAATCAATACTCGTTATGACACCAGGAGAGAGGGAGAGAGAGAGAGAGAGATGCATAAAAGCAAAGGGGGCAAAAAAAAAGATGAAAAAATGAAAGAAATGTAGCCGCAAAGGGAAAGAAATGAAAATAGTACGAATAGAGCAAGAGCGATGGTAATCTATTATGGGAAATGATATACTGCCCGACCAAGTAGTATTCCAATAAATGTCGAAAAAATGTGCAATGCATGCAAATTGATGGTGCAACTTGAAATGCGAAATAAAAATGTGAGTTTAGTCTAGGAATAGTTGGAATAACACCTCTGAACGATTAACGGGGGTTTTAGGAAAGAACAAGAAAATTTCCCATATTTAAAGTACTTTTATTATTTAATTTCCCTTTCATTATTTATGCTTTTATGATTTTGCTTATGTGTTTACTTGATTCTCTTTTCTTTGCTTATGTTTTTTGTGTCTTTTTTCTTATTGGTAACTCGTAATATTTTAAATGGTCAAAAAAGTTAATTGCATAGCTCCCCAATTGGAAACGGTTAAAATGCCCAAAAAGAAACAAAAAACCGAAAAAACTTTGAAATCGTTTCTACTTTTATTAATGATTTATATGGTAATCATAGCTTAGCGCGGAAATGGCAAAAAAAAAAAAAATTCAAATTGGCAGGCAACAAATAAGAAGTATTAGCTGTCAGAGACCCTGTATTTAGTTTGAATTATAAATGGAATGGATTTGAAATGAAAAATGACTGAATTCGCAAGAAGTAAATGATTTTGTTGTTGGTACTGTTTATTCAACATCATTTTCATAGCTTAATTACAGGGTATTTTGCGATAAGAAATAATGTATATTTCAATCGGGTCTCAGTTGTTTTGGTTGACAATTTGGTTTATTTCGAATAATAGTACTTCGTAGATATACCTAATATGGCTTTCGGTATATTTTAGTATTTGTGTAGTATATTATTCAGTATATTTGGAGAACAATACCGCACTACTTTGTTGTTTGGGTAGCTGTATATTATGTTAATAGTCAAAATATACCATATATAATTATAAACTACTTCATTTCGAATATATTACAGAGACTAAAATATACCAAAAACCATATTTGGTATATCGAGTACTTCGTCGATATACCAAATATTACTTTCGGTATATTTTTCGTATCTCAATGGTATATTTCGAATGTAGTATTATATAATTATATGTTAATTTGGTATATTTTAAACACAATACCGCACTGATTTGTACCGGTTAGCGGGTATCTCAAAGTCGAGCAAACTCGACGAGTAGCTTACGGACTTGTTTTAGTATTTAAATTGTTTATGTCAGAGTTGCCTAATTACAGGGTGTTTTACGACAAGAAATCGAAATGCAATTAAGTGAAATGCGAATACAACCATAAAAGAGACAGAGAGAGAGAGAGAGAATAAGAGTGAGAGCGAGAGGAAGGGAATTACAATTGTTGTCGTTTGGCCCTTAGACTCTTGGCATTTAAGCGTAAAGCGTTTTGGCTTTCTTTTTTCTTTAGTTCTTTAGTTTTTGTTGTTGTAGCTTCTCAAATGTCAGTTGGGATTGCGATTTCAAATTGCCGTCGTTGTTGTTCTAGCCTGGCGAAAACTAATTAAGTCAATGTCAGTTGAGCTGCGACACAACAAATAAGCAAAAAAAAAAAAACCGAGTTGCTACTTTGATGAGCTGCATAGGCATTAGAGTTTGGAGGAGTTGTGACGGTGTCCAATTGTTGGTGCAGCAAACTGCATTAATCCTAATTAATGCGGCACACAAAAGGGGCATACAACAACATTTTAATTAAGCGGCAGGCGACTTGAAAGGATTCGATGCCAATGTTGTTAGCCTGGCTTACTGAATGACTGGCTGCCTAGCTGCCTGGCTGCGACTTTGCTGCACTCTAGCAACAGCAGCTGGGGCAAGCGCATCTTAGCCCAGAAAACTAGCATGCAACATTGCGACCCAAATGCTCGTATTACCAACTCAACTCATAACTCAACTGGCCAAGCAATTTCCAAAGCTTACAAACCGATTTCTAAATACTCTAACTAGCGTTTTTTTGATTTAAGGAAATGCTTTAACAAATAAGAGCAACTAGAAAATATATTTAATTAAGAAAGTTGCTTTCTATGTAGCTGTAATTGATTGATTGATTGATTGAAGTATCCCATTAGATTTACAGAAAAAGGAAGTTTGATCGGTCTTGATTGCTTGATTGAATGTATTTGTAAATATTTGTTTGATTGATTGATGTAAAAGGAATTTTGATTGGTATTGCGTGATTGAATGTACATGATTGATTGATTGACGTATCGCTTTAGCTTTATAGAAAAAGGAATTTTGATTGGTATTGCTTGATTTAATGTACCAGAAAATGATTGATCGATTGATGCATCCCAAGCTTAACAGAAAAAGAAATTTTGATTGCTATTGCTTGATTGAATGTACTAGAAAATGATTGATTGATCATCCCATTAGCCTTACAGAGGAATTTTCATTGGATTAGCTTTGCATAACAAGATATTTGACTATCATTACAATGTACTTCTCTGATTGATTGAATGATCATATGAACATTCTTTCAATATCTTTTACACGTGTCAAGTTGGAAGCAACAGTCGACACTTCGTTGGCTGTAGTGTAGTTAGCTCATGTGGCCTTAATTTGCTGGCACTGAGATTACGTGTAGCGTTTGGCAAATGTTTTTGCCTGAATGCAAGTGTTTAGCGCGCATTAAATGTGCTCGACGACTAAAATACCCGGTTAAAGACAAATGCGAGCGCATTTCAATCACTGCATTTATTAAAAATGCAGTTGGGTTAAAGTTTAAAAGTGATGAGAAGCTTAAACAAGAATTTAGAGAATTCGTATACTTAATGCGTATACTTAACGTGAAATTTGTGCTCAAGAACATGCGTCAAACAGAACTCAGATATCTAAGCATTACACGTTAAATCAGATTACAATTTAGTTTCAAATTCAAATGTAGAAATGATGATGATGAAATTTCATGTGTGTGATCGAATCAATTGATTTCGTAAGGATAAAAAAAAGAGACGACAATGTGTGAGGCGCAGCGGCTGCTGGATGAGTTGTATGCAACGTTTCAGAAATACAAGCGTGAACAATGTGTCCAACTGCTCAAGATCTTCAGTCAAGTGCGTTGCTGCGAATGCGGCCATCGAATGCGCATCGAGATTGCACGCAAGAAGGCGGCGGCCAAAAGTGTCGCTACTCGTTATCAATGCGTCAATAAATTGTCAATTCTTTGCCTTATTATCATGCTGCTCATCATCATCTACATGTTGCATTTGGCCAGGCGTTTCAATCATGCCAGCGCCTTTGGCAGCTGTGCTTGCATCTCCACATTCTTCTACACCAACAATGATTGCGAGGTGGGCGTCTAGACAACAATATTGCGCTCTAACTGCTTCTAATCGACTCCCAATTGTGTAGTGTAAAGATTAAATATACTAAGATTCGTTTCTACAATGTTTTTGTTTTAAATATTCAGAGTAGATGCATTTGAATTGAGTTTGAAAAGTTGTTTACACGCTACTCTAAATGATGGCATCATTTTGTATTCTATGGTATATTTTGTAATCTATGGTATATTTTGTACTCTGTGGTATATTTTGTACTTTATGATACATTTTGTACTCTTTGGTATATTTTGTATTCTATAGTATATTTTGTACTCTATTGTATATTTTGTACTTTATGGTATATTTTGTACTCTGTGGTATATTTTGTAATCTATGGTATATTTTGTACTCTGTGGTATATTTTGTACTTTATGATACATTTTGTGCTCTTTGGTATATTTTGTATTCTATAGTATATTTTGTACTCTATGGTATATTTTGTACTTTATGGTATATTTTGTACTCTGTGGTATATTTTGTAATCTATGCTATATTTTGTACTCTATGGTATTGTATATTTTGTACTTTATAGTATATTTTGTACTCTTGTCTATTTGTGGTATTTTTCGGACTTTTTTAAAGACAGTTTTTGACATTATAATTTAACTAAAATCAAGAATTTAAATTCCCGCACCCATAGAATCTGGTATATTTTTTAGCTTATGGTATATTTTAAATATATTTCAGTATTATTTCGGACTTTTTTTAAGACTAACAGTTTTTGGCAATGCAATTTGCAATGCAACTGATATCAAGAATTTGAATTCTCCCCCACATAGTGTAGAATCTAGTATATTTTGTACTCTATGGTATATTTTGCAATCTATGGTATATATTTTTGGAATGTAATAGTATATCGACATAACTTCGTTATATATTAGTATTTTTGTGGTATTTCTTGAGCAAGAACGAAAATTTAAGAGTTAAATGTTATTAAATGTTTGCACATTCTTAATCAATCAACTAGTTTTTGCAAAGTCGAAAATTTTTTTGTTTTCTTTGTGCAAATTCTCTGTGCTTATAACATTTTCTATGATCCGTAAAACATCTTTTGTTTGGTGTCTGGAACAAAACTATCTGAAGCTTATGCTTGTCAGTCGCATCCAAAAAGCAATCTATGAGCAAAAACAAATGCTCTAAAGACCACACAACAAAAAAATGCCTTTAAAATTTGCTAAACACAAAAATGTTTGCCCAACAGACTCCCCCCACCTCCCTCTCTCTCCGTCAAACGTTCTCAATGCTCGCTTTATGGCAACATTTTAACTAAAATCAACATTTGCCTAAACAAGAAGGCAAAAAAAAAAACAAAATGGCAGAAAAAATCAACAAATGCGCAGCATAAACTAAACCAGAGCATGGGGAAGGAATGGATGCGGAATGCTGAATAGAAGGGGGGGGGGAGAGAAGAAGAAGAGAGGAAGGGGGGGAGGGGGAGGAACAACACCCACACACATATACACACATTGTGCATGAATGAGCAAATGATGCCACGCCCCCAACATGGGCGAGCTCGTTGAGGCGTTGCGTTTAGTTTGCTGAATAGTTTTTCTGTATAATTTTCCCATTTTTTTTGTTTTTTTTTTTTGCCTCAGAGTATTTTCTCTATGAATGGAACACACAGTTCCGTGTGGCCAGAGGGGAGGAGAGGTGAGGAGGTTGCCTCGTTATTGAGGCAGCAACAGCAGCCGACACTTGAAAGTGTTGCAAGTTTGTTGCTGCTGCTACTGCTGATGTTTTTCTTATTCGCCATTCGCTAGTTTCAAAACACACACAAACAAACAACAACAAAAGCGACAACCGTGCGACATTAATTGAAGTTTGTTGAACCAAAAGCTGTTTGCATCGCCCCTATTCCTAGCTACAGAAACAGAAACAGCAAAAAAAAAAAACCATTGGCAGGGCGGCATACCCAATTCCCAACCCTTAGCCCATCTCACTTCACCTGCTGATGATAGCTGATAAAAACAAAGAGGCTGTAAACACAAAAAAAAAAACATTCCGCTGCTATCTTGCTCGATAACTTGCAATCTGTTTTCTATACAGGCTCAGCGCTCTTTAATCTCTGTAAAAGCCAATCTAAGCCTGGACTGCGATGCACTTTCATTTGTCTGTCATTACTTAGCAAAGAGAGAGAGAGAGAACGAGAGGAAGAGTTAGCTGAGATTGATTGAGAACTAGAAGTAAAGTAGCATAAAAACACTACCAACATTGATTGATTAATTGATTGATGCATTCCATTAGTTTAACAGAAAAATGAATTTCTATTGGTATTACTTGATTGACCAAATTAGCTTCGCGGAAAGAGATATTTGACTATCATCTATGTTAACTTGATTGATTGATTGATACACCTAATAGTTTTACAGTAAACGGAATTTTAATTTGTATTGATTTATTCAATTATCTTTGTTGAAGGAGATATTTGACTAGCATGACAATGCTCACTTGACTGATTGATTGGTTGTTTAATGCTGTACAGAAAAAGCAATTTGAATTCGTATTGCTTGATTGATCAAATTAGATCTGCTAAAAGAGATTTTCGACTATCATTACAATGTTAACTTGATTGATTGAATGGTACTGTACAGAAAAGCAATTTTTAATAGGGATTGTTTGATATATCAATTTAGCTCTTTAAAAAGAGATTTGATTGATCCCATGATTGATGGAAAAGGTATAGAGAAGATACTTGCTTGATATTAATGTCGAATTGATTGATTGGCCATAATTATTGTTAAATGTTTGGTGATTGTTTGGTATAATTTATTGATTGATTAATCATAACTGTTGTTAAATTTTTGGTTGATTAATTGATTGGTATAATGGCTTGATTGAACAAATGAGCTTTACAGAAAATTGTTTAATGTTGGCTAAATAAATAACTCAAAAGGTTGTCAACTTCAAAAATTGTAGCTGATTGCCTGCTGAAATATAAACTGATTGATTGACTGATTGAAGTGCCTATTAAGCCCATAGTTTAGCTTAGTAAACGATAAAGATAAAAACGAGAAAAATGGTGTGAGATCCTCAAAGATATATTTAATCAACTTCCGTCTTTACTTCGCTGCTTTTTCTCTGTGGAAATCTGGCCAGTTTTTCTTTTATTTTTTTGAGAGAGATTTTCATTGGATTAGATTGCTGTGAAGTAACTCGGGTAGCGAGACAATGAAAATGGGCGCGACAGTTGCTCTCATGATTTAAATTGTTGTCGACTTGCGACTTGGCGAGGTGCCACTCACTATCTCCGTCTCTCTTTCTCTCTCTCTTTCTTGCTGTCTCTTTCTTTCTGTGCCCTTCTTCTTCAGTCTTCACATCTCGGCTGCTGTTTCGCGCATTGTTACATTTCCATTAATGATGCAATTTGTTGTCTCTCTTTTTATGGGGCAACAATTACAACAGCAGCAAAAGCAGCAGCAACAATGACAGCATTTCCTACTTTCTGCCCCTTTTTTTTACGAGTGCTGCCCTGCAGCAGCTGCATAAAGTTGCCTAACAAAAGACGCTACTTTATTACAGGGTATTTTGTGCATGTCACTACCAAGGAAGTTTATGTTGTGCAATCTTCTTTTTGGGGCCCGCTTTTGTGTGTCGCCGCAGCAAGTTCAAGAAACTTTTTGCTTAGCTGCGCCACAATGTTGCACACCAAACTGAAACTATTTGCCTCGCCTTTTGTGCATCTGCAACTTTACGATTGTTTCGCTGTCGAGACGTTGCTAATGCCAGCTTGTTGGCAAATAAAACTTGCACTCACTCCTTTTTTTTTATAGGGTATTTCGTGTAGATAGGAATTTTTATTTCTATGAATATCAGAAATGTTTAATTCTTTAACAAGTCTGTTCTAGCAAGCTTTTAATATTTAATAACTAAGTTAATTGTTCTCAACTTTACAGCAAACGAATCAGATTTGTACCAAGCTTTAACTTCAAATTTGGCAAAACTTAAATTATGTTTAAAAGATGATTGCGTTTGAAAGCTCTTTTGTTCTGCAAATTAATGATATTCAGTATAAATTCAGTTTATTTGCTGCCAGGGTTGTCATCATTATCTTCAACATTACCAAAACTGTAAACAATATGTTCAAAAGTTGTTTCTATGTTATGAATTTCAGATTGGATTTCACTTTTAAAGCGAAAATTGTGCAAATTAATGATATTCCAGGGTTGTCATCATTATCTTCAACACTACCCAAAGTGAAACAAATGTTGAATAGCTGATTCTAAAATTTGAAATTCAGATTGGAATTCAGTTTAAATGATATTCATTTGTATCGCTGCCAGAGTTGTCATCACTATTTTGAACTTTACCAAAACTGTTGATTTTATAATATTTATTTCAGTTTTAAAGATAATATTGTGCAATTTAATCATATTCAGTTCAGTATAAAACATTAGTTTCCTGCTGCCAGGGTTGTCATCACTATGTTCAATTTTACCAAAACTGAAATAATGTTTCTTTGATTGCCTTTTGGGATTTTAATTATGTACAATTTTTGCATTATCGCTACAAGGTGCTTAATTGTCAACTCTGCTGCCAGGGTTGCCATTCCTAGCTACAATATTATCAAAACTGAACTATTGTGTTTCTGTGATCCGACTTTAAAATCTTGTGAAAATAATATGTATGCAGTTTTTTAAATAAGACATAACAAATTCTGTGTGCTGCTGCCAGGGTTGCCACCGCTGCAAACAAAATGGCGTCAAATTGTGAGAAGAATTTTTGTTTTTGTTGTCGTTGTCGTTGTGTTTGCTGTTATTTGTTGTTATTGCCAGTGGCTATGTGCCACCTGTGCACTGTGAAGTGGCTACCCTATCCCTACACACACACACACACACACGCATTCTTTCAAGGACACTTTTTTAGCTGTGAAGTCTCTGCTTCTTGCTTGCTGCCTCTGCATATAAATCAACGTCGTCTGCCGTCGCTTTTCTCTCTCTCTTTTTACTTTTCTTTAATTCTTTCTTTGACTTCTTCTTCTTCTCCCACTGCTTCTTCTTATTCTTCGTCATCTCCCTGTGCTTTTTTTCCCTTGTTTAGCCCATTTCCCCCGAGAGCAAAGCAACAACAAACACTCCATAAGCATTTGCTAGGTTCCTCTTTCTTTTTGCCTTTTCGTTTTCCAGGGTTGCAAAACGTGCAAAGCACACGAAAATGCTCAAGCAATTAAACAAAGCGAAGCATGCTCGACTTGCAGATACTCTGCCTCAAGTTGATTTTTAAGAAAATCAAAATAGTAGCATGAAATAGATGAATGAAGTTAGAATGCATAGCTTCGTAACCTCAAAAAAGGTATTAAAGTAGATAAACAGAAATAATGTTATAGAATTAAAGATTCTTAGCATCATAAACTCAAATTTAAATCGATGAAAACTACTACTATAATAGAACAAATATTGCAATCTTATAGTTTACAAAGCCCAAATAAAAACATATCAAATTTCACAAAACATTTCAAGTTCGGGGTGAATGGGGGAAAAGTGAGGTTAAATCCGCTTTTTTATTGCGCTTATCCTTTCGGTTTTATGGTTGGCCATTAAACCATCAAATTCGCATAGAACTCACATCAATTTGGCATTTGGTTGGCATTACGTGTTCTGTCCTCACATCCTTAACATGGGGCATTCAGTTGGCTTTCTTTACTGTTTGTTGTTTATTGTTGCGTTACAAGAAAAAAAAGGGTTGAAGAAGCGTTCTGAGGGTGGCGCAAAGATTTGCGAGCTCTTTGCCGCCTTGATTGATTGATTAATCAATTGCGACTTTAACGGCGGTCACGAGGCCGAAAGCGCATACAAATAGCAATTGTATATCGCTATAAAAGGGATAAGTGTATAGTCTTGATTTGTCTGACAATCTGGTATATTTTGTATTGTATGGCACATTTGGCATTGATATACTACTATCAATATACCAAATGGTATAATAATGTTGACTTTGGTATATTTTATTTGGTATTTACTACTTTTTTTTTTGGCATGGTATACTTTAGATATAGTAGTATATGGTATATTAGTATATTTTATTTGCTACTTTTTTTTTGGTTTGGTATACTTTAAATGTAGTCGTATTTGGTATATTGGTATATATTTTATTATAATGATATTTTGGTATTTATCATTGTTTTGATATGCTATATTTCGGCATATTAATTTGGCATTTTGCTACGTTTTTGGTATGACATATTTTGAATAAAAGCGACAAAAGAGCTTTTATTGGTATGGTATATTTTAAATAAATATAAAGCAGTATACAAAATGTAATCTTTTTGTATATTTTATTACTCTTCGGTATATTCGGTACTTTTTATGTAACAGTATATCAATATACCAAATACATTGCTTGGTATATTTTATTATTTTTTTTTTGGGTATATTTGATTACTTTTCGGTATATTCGGTATTTTTATGCAACAGTATATCAATATACCAAATACATTGCTTGGTATATTTTATTATTTTTTTTTTTGGGTATATTTGATTACTTTTCGGTATATTCGGTATTTTTATGCAACAGTATATCAATATCCCAAATACGTTATTTGGTATATTTTATTATTTTTTCGGTATTTATATTATTACTTTTCGGTATATTTGGAACTTTTCATGTAACAGTATATCGATATACCAAATACATTGTTTGGTATATTTTATTATTTTTCGGTATTTTGTTTCGGCATTGCTACTTATATGGTATGGTATATTTTCAATGTAATGGTATATCAATATAACAAATATAAATGTAAAATTGTATTGCATTTCCGTATGTTGATTTGGTATTGAAACTCAAATGGTATATTATCAATGTCAAAGCCAATATACCATATATATAAATAATGGTATATTTCGTTACTTTTCGGTATGTTGATTTGGTATATTTCAAATTTCGCTTTCATTTAAGCAATTCAAAATATATACAATGTATACTTGTATTTATATTTGTTCGCTCCACTTTTCGATTATATAATGAATCTGAATTCCTATAGAATTCAGTAGAGTGCGCAGTATTTATGCCACGCATCCAAGTTCCACATCAAAAGCAAATGTTTGCCTATTTTCAGGCAGCATTTTGCCCGCTGGCTAATCAACGCATTGAAATTCAAAGCAAAAAACTTTCACTGCACCCGAAAAGAGGAGAGAGAAAAAGGAGCGAAAGGAAAACGAAGCGAAGCGAAGCGAAGCAAGAGAACAAAACGTAAACTTCAATCGCACTTTAATAATTTCAAGCCTACAAATATTCTTGTGCCAAACGTACTTTCGACTCCTTCTCTCGCTCTCTTTCTCTCTCTCGCTCTCGCTCTCTCTCTGTCTCTGTCACGCTGACAATGCGTCTGAGTGGGCGGCAAAAAGAAGAAAGAAGAGGAAGAAGAAGAGCTTTTATGCGGTGGCTGCCTTTGACAGACAAAACAGACGGACTGAAAGTGAAGCTTCAGCTTCAGCTTCAGCTTCTGGCTTTTTGGGGTAAATCGTAAATCTTGTTTCCTATGTGAAGCACCTTCACTTTTGCCTGTTGCCTCAAAACTAGAAAATGACAGCACAAAACAGCTCTTCATATGGCATTTTTCCCTAGCGTTTTTTCCAACGCAGTTTTTCCTCGCCTGCTTTTTTCTTTTTGGGGTAAAAAGGCAAACGCGCTTCAACGAATTGAATTCGAGCAACTTGGCAAAATGCTTTTTTCATGGCCTGAAAAAAAGGTGCTCGGCACAGCAATAACGGCAGACACAACAATTCTAACACACCCAACACACACACACACACACACGCACACGGATATAGTCGAGAGGCAGCGGAAGTTGCCGGCAAGCAAAAGCAAAAGCGGAAGTGCGAAACAGCAAGCAAAATACATAAAAAAAAAAAAAACGAAAAGAACTCTCGACTAAGATACAACGATATCGCAATGCTCTTAACATATACAATGAGAATAACAATTTAATTTGCTTGAAATTTGTATAGAGACTTTTTGAATCATTCATTTATAGCATAACTCATATATATATTAAATTCTTGATTTAAATAAGTTAAAGTATTTCACAAATGTGACAAAAAGGAGGGTCTTGGACATTTTCTATTTATTCCATTGCATTAAAAATTAGCCTAAAAAGTGATAAATTTATCAGTTCATCTTAGGGACTTTAAATTAAAAGATCATCAAATATCGAAAAAGCTGTGCTTTCCGTTTTCAAATCTATCAAAACAGTGGGTAATAAATATGTATGCCAAAATTATATACGAAAAATATACTTTTATATTTGACGAAATGTATATTTGGTATATTAAATATACCACAAATTTAAAATATATTACATTGCCAAGCAAAGCAACAACTGCAATCGTCGATATACCGCAGCTTATATGTGGTATATTGATATACTGCTGCATTTAAAATATATCAAATTGTCAGCTAAAAGCATGACCCAACAGCTGATAACATTGATATACCAAATAAATATACCAGAAGCTATATTTGGTATATTTGTTATACTACTGCATTTCAAATATACCACAATATACAAAATATATGAAATTGTCAAACAAATCAAAAGCTACATTTGGTATATTGATATACTATTGTACTCAAAATATACCATACAAAATGGAAAATATATCAAATTGTCAAGCAAAGTAAGTTCTAACAGCTTCTGCAGTCGATATACCAAATAAATATGCAGTATATTGATATACTACTGCATTTAAAATATACCATAAAGTAGAAAATATATCAGATTGTCAAACAAAGTAATACCCGAAAGCTGATGACATTGATATACCAAATATAGACTTCGGTATATTTATACCAAATAAATATATATTTACCAAATAAATATACCGAAGTCTATATTTGGTATATCGAGAGGTAGAATATCACAATAATAAATATACCATAAAATTCAAAATATATCAAAATATTGTCAAATAATGCAAGCCAGCTTCTGCCGTCGATATTTGGTATATTGATATACTACTGCGCTTGAAATCTACTATAAAAAACCAAACAGTTTAAGAAAAAACTTGGCTTTATGATGAGTTTCTGAACAGTGCTCCAGGAAATTCAATCATCAAGGCTAAGTTTAGACGTGATTAATAGAAATGTTAGTTCATGCTTTTAATGTTTATGCATCGAAAGAAATGAACTAACTGAGTACAATTAAAGTTGCAACTCTCCAAAACTAGCAACTAACAACAGCGATGTTGTGTTTCCTAATTTAATTTCCCCATTTTGTTGTATTTAAAATGCAGATTTTAGTGAATAGCATTGCAAACGTTTACAGAATATTTTATTTTAGACCGTTGACAGCACACCCTTTAAATGCATAGCTGGGATGGTTATTTAGCTGCAAGGTGTTTTGCCAACTTGTTTTTGTTTTTTTCTTCTTTTTGTGGCAAAATGGCAGCGAACAGCAAAAAATGGCAAAATGCGAAACTTTATCAAGCATACGACATGTGGGCTGCACAAGTTGAGGCTGCTGTTGCTGCTGCTGCTGCTTCCCAATAGTTGCCCATTGTTGGCATATATATATATATAAATATATATATATGTGTATACAAAGTTGTTGCTGTTGTTGCCAAGAAAATGAAAACCGGCAGCAGCAAAAAGGAAAACAACAAGCAAATGAAACTTTCATCTGCAGTTGGCGGCTGCTGTTGCTGTGGCTCTTGTGCCATATCTTGAAGCGACAGCGTACCAAACAAAAAAAAAAAAGTGTCTGACAAAATGTTGGCGACAACAACAACAACAACAACAACAACAATAGTGAAGTACAACAATAATAAAAGCAAGCTTGGCAGACGACGACGACAAAGCAAAAAGCAGCAAAGCAAAGAGAATGCTTAAAAAGGAGCAGAGAAAATCAATAGATTTCGGCAGATACACACAGTGCGCTACACACACACATCGATACACACACACGCACACACACAACGACAGCAAGACAGACAAAGGCAACTTCCTGATGCTGCCGGCGACTTTATGCCATGCTATATTATGTATACGCAATGTTGTGCAGAGGCCAAAGCAAAGGCAAAGTGAGAGAGAGAGCGAGACAGCTAGAGAGCAAGCATAAACAGACAGGCAAAGAGAGCGAGAGAGTTCAGCACTGAGAGAGAGAGCGAGAGAGAGAGAGAGAATGAAGCAAGGCAACGAGGGAGGGAAAAATGTTGCCGGAATTTGAATTTTGATGGTTATGATTATTTTTATTATAGTGTTGCTCTTGTCATTATACATTGCTGTTGCTATTGTTGTTGTTACTGTCGTAAATATTTGCTCATCCCCAAATAAATTACCTAACAACAACAACAACACAAACACTCGCTCTCATACCCTGTAAATGAAATGAACAATGAATTTTGATGCGCACTTTAAATGCTCGCAATTTCAAATTGATTAAAGAATAATATGCATTTTTTTTTGTATGCACTTTCATAGTTAGAGGTAAAAGTTCAAAAATCAAGTTTAATAATGCGTTAAGAAAATGAAAATCCTAAATTGAAATACAGTTGATATAAGACCCAAGATTAAAAATCTTATTAAAAGATCAAGAAACTGGCTATAAGATCAACAATATTTTTAAATGATGAAAAAATAACTATGATATTTAATTTTTATATATTTCTTTTACTACTGATTTATTATTTTACCATTTTATGATTGAATAATACGAAACTCCTAATGTTAGAAAACACATCAAGCACATTTAATATAAGACAAGACCTCTAGAATTTTATTGAAAGCCCAAAAATCGTATTATAAAATCAAAAATTTTATTATATGATCAAAAATTGTATAAGATCAAAGATAGTTTTTTGATCTTCTAATAAAATTGATTATGCTATTTAATTATAAGATAAAAAAAACGTATATAGTATATTTTTTTTCTTACTTATTTATTATTTTAGTTAATTACTTAGTTATTCAGTTGTATGTTGATCACTTTAATTACGAAATTGGTTCTCTCTTCTTTAAGACTTGCAATTGAGATAGAGTGGAGAACTATCGGTGGTACTATCGATACTATCGATGGAACAAATTTAATTTGATACTATCAATAGTTCTTTACCTCTAAATTGAGAATGGTTTCCCACAGCTCAACTAACTAAGCTATATATGAAGGCACTTCAATCTAGATTGAAACACGATTAGAATATCGTTAGATAACAGAATTTTGTAACCTAAATCTAAAATGTTTGATCCTATTTTGAAAAATTGTAGTTTTTTTAGATTAATCTTCATAGTTTTAAGAATTTGTTCTTCAACACATTTTAGAACTTGGTCTTTTATTTTTTCCAGTGTATACTCAACACTTGTATTCATATTGCAAATCAAGTATACGCCATGTGAGCTTCAAGTGCCCCTGCTTCAAAGTATCTTGAAATCAAGCGCATTCGCTTCGTCGACTTTTGCTGCAGTTTTACTTCAAGTTACTTTGAGCATAACTTTTTTTTTGCTTTTTAAGCACATTTATAAAGAATTGAAGGATTAAATATGTGCGTTAAAGTCGCTTTCACGGTTTCTACTACATTTACAGGGTATCCTTAAGTTAGTTTAACTTGCGATGCGTTGTTTTTTATGTTGTTGTTGTTGGTCTCATTAAAAATATTTCGAGCATAATTCTTGTTTTTGTTATTCGAGCACTTTTAGGATTAAATATTTCAGTTTAAGACCCTTTCTGTATTTACAGGGTATCTTTGCGTTAGTTAAACTTGCGATGCGTTTTTTTTTATGTTGTTGTTGATTTACTTAAAAATATTTCGAACATAATTCTTGCTTTTCGATCACTTTTAGGGTTGACAATTTTAGTTTAAGCCCCTTTCTGTATTTACAGGGTATTTTAGCGTCAGTTAAACTTGCGACTCTTGCTCCTTCATATTGTTGGCATTTGCCTTTGTTGTGCTGTTGCGTGCCTTTTATTTTATTATTTCCAATTCTGACCCATTTTGCCAGCACCCCATCAAAAAAAAGGGAGGCGAAGGAGCTTTTCATTGATTATCCTGCCCAGGTGTGTGTGTGTGTTGGTGTTGGTGTCGGGCGAATGTTTGTCCAGCATTTGGCAGAGTCCATTTTTCATACATTGAATCGGTGCAAAGTGGTTAAATCAAGCGTCACTGATGCAATTAAAACGAGCATCGAGCAACAACAAAAATCCCGCCGCTGGGGTATCAGAGAAAAACACACACAGGACACACAGGACATACATCCTTTAGTACATCCTTTCACTCGTCTGTCGTCTGTCAACTGTCTAGTGTCGTTTGTCCCCCCAAATGGTAGACTAAACAGTCTGGGGGGAAATTGCATGGAAAATTAGCTTTGACTGCGTCCATTTCCAAGGGCAACTGCTCTTCTGACTTGAGTGTGAAATCAAGTGAGATAGAGAGTTGTATAGAGAGGGAGAGAGAGAGAGAGCGAGAGAGAGAGGGAGAGGGAGAGAGAGAGAGGTAGAGGTAGAGGTAGAGGTAGAGGTAGAGGTAGAGGTAGAGGTAGAGGTAGAGGTAGAGGTAGAGGTAGAGGTAGAGGTAGAGGTAGAGGTAGAGGTAGAGGTAGAGGTAGAGGTAGAGGTAGAGGTAGAGGTAGAGGTAGAGGTAGAGGTAGAGGTAGAGGTAGAGAGAGAGAGGGAGAGAGAAAGAGAGAGGGAGAGATAGAGTTGGAAAGAGACTTTGAATGGTAGCTAATGCAATTTTATTGCTCTCAACTTCATTTTTGCATATTGACTTTACTTGAGTCCTTTTCACATTTGCACCAAGTTTCATTCGTTTGCTTCCCGCTTTTTTTCATATGTCCTGTTTCCTTTTTTAGTTACTTTGCTTTGAACTTTTCTAATGAGTGTCTGTCTGCCTGCTCTCTTAACTTAACCTAACAGATCTTTGGTATTCTTCACAATCGGAGTTAGAAAAGGAGTACTAACTTCTTTAATGAGAGAAGTACTCTTTTATTTTCCCTTCACTTCTTCTCTTATTTCTCTTACTCTATTTGCCTCTTTTGTTTCATCACTTCTGACTTCTTCCCACTCTTCTTCTATAATAAGTTCACTGATTACTTAGTCTCTTAGACTTCCCTAATAAGTTTCTTTTCTTTTACTTGTACTTCTCTTATTTTCGTCTTTTCTTATATCTCTCTTTACTTATTTCTTTCCATCTCTTTAAACTACTCCCCAGCCTGAGGTTAAAATTTAGTAGAAGCTTCTCTAAGGAGTACTTTCCTTTTACTTTTCCCGCTTGTACTTCTTTAATATCTTCTACTCTTATTTCTCTTACTTCTCTATTTGCTTCTATCGTACCATCTCTTCGGACATCTTCCCAATCTTCTTCTAAGTTCATCATTTTCTCTAAATTCTTCTTTTCTTATTTGTCTCTTTACTTATTTCTTTCCATCTCTTTAAAATACTCCTCTGTCTGAGTTCTTCTTTGAGCAGTAGTTTCCTTTTACTTTTCCCGCTTGTACTTCTCTAATCTTTAATCTCTGCTTCTCTTACTCTCTTTACTTATATTTTTCTTCACTACAATCTTCTTCTTTAATAAATTTCCATAACTTACTCACTTCTACTTCTCTAATGACTTTTTCGCTTACTTCTTCTTTATACTTCTTTGATCTCTAATCTTTTACTTTTGCTTTCCTTCTAACCTTATTCTTAATCTTAGTACTGACTTTTCTAATCACTGTTTCCATGCAGCTTTCTTTTATCTTTTCTTTACTGTCTTCTCTAATTTGTCTTTGAACTTCACTCTTAGAACTTCTGTCTTATTTTCCCTTCGTCGCTTTAATACTTCTCGAAGATTTCTCCTACACTTTTCTCTTTCTCTTTGTCACTTCAATGCTTCTCTCTGTTTCTCTCTGTTTATTGCAATCCTTCCATCATTTCACATTCGCAATTGAAGCTTCTCTTCTTCTTCAATGCTTTTCGCATTGTTTTCACTATCTGTTGCTGTTGCTGTTGCGGCTCAACAACAAGAGGGCGTCTGGCAGCCACGCCCATTTTGTCTGTAACGGAAATGTAGGCAACGAGACGACAACAACAACAACAACAACCAGAGAATAGGAATGGGAATTGGAAGGACAACAGATTGCAGATTGCAGGCAAATGCAATTTCCTCATCGCACAATGGCCGACATTAAGCGACACCTGGCGGCCGGTGGCAAAATGCTCTGCGGCAAATTACAGGAATTGCCAGCTAAAGCGGAAATGTTTGAGGCAACTCCTTTGTTAACGACTGCAAAATGAAACCGACTCGTTGAACTCGTTGCTAAAGCCTTTCCTCTTACTTCTCTTCACTTCATTTCATTTCTTCTCTCCCCGATTCTCTTCTACATTGTAGAACTATTGCCGAACCGCTAATGATGCCGCTAATGAGACAAACTACGAGGCAATCGCCATAATGTTGCCAACTTTTTGCTACCCGGTGCCCAAATGCTTAAAAGGGCGTAATCACAATTTGGCTAGAGTAAAGATAACTTCAAAGAACAAAAATACATCAATAAAATTTGATCAGTTTCAAGTTTTTAGTTGCTTTGGATGAAAAACTTGAATATTGTAGTATATCAAGTATATTAACAATGGTATGTTTTGTGTTATATGGTATATTTGCAATGTTGTAGTATATAAAGTATATCATCTATGGTATATTTTGTGTTATACGGTATATTTTTCATATAAAGTATATCAACAATGGTATATATTGTACAATATGGTATATTTTCAATATTGTAGAATTAAGTATATCAACAACGGTATATTTTGTGCTATGTGGTATATTTATAATATTTTAGTTCATCGACAATGGTATTTTTTGGGTTATATGGTATATTTTATATATTGCAGAATATCAAGTATATCAACAATGGTATATTTTGTGTTATATGGTATATATTCCATATTATAGTATATCAAAATATAACAACAAATATAATACATACAATTTGGTATATTTATAGTATATTTACCATGTTGTTGTATATCAAGTATATAAACAGTAGAGCAAATTTTGTAAAGTTTTTCCATTTAATGGCAACTGGTATTTTGCAGTTGAGCAGCCTTATATTCTCTTTGTTTTTTTGATTTTTGCGAAAATGTTGCCAACTTTTGAGAGCTTTTTGGCAAGTGTCAAACTGACAAATAAACAAGTTGGCCAATTGCCAGCGATTTGTAAGCTGGCTCTCAATTCTGATTACAATTCATTCAACGCGAATTCAAGCGCTGAACCACTTGATAAACCCAAAGATGATGATGACAATGAACAATTGACATATGTCTCCCACTACATCGCACATTGTGTCTCTTTCACTCTCCAGTTGTCTCTGTAAAATGTCGTAAATCCAAATGGATTCTTGCCAGAGACGAGTGAAATCAACAGGAAGACAGAGACGCCATTTACACTTAAGACTTTGACTGGCGTCTGGCTTCAATTGTGTTTGGCAGCCAGTAAATTTCATCTTGCTGTCTGCCAAATTTCACTGAACGTATTTTGTGGTCATGAACCACTTTGGAACTATTTTATGAACCACTTGAGAATCATTTGCCAGCCAAACAGGGAAATGCTAGAAGTGAACTGAAATTTCAATATTATGCTAAACTTATATTTCTCTCTTTTTTATAGTATTTTGTTAAGCTCGTTTTCTCCATGTTTCAATGTTTTATAAAATATAGATAAATTTTCTATTCTGCTTATATATTTTTCTTTTGAATCAATTTTAAAGTAAAAGTCGTTTTTTTATATATGTACGTATTTATTGTTCTTCGCCAAGTTTGAATGCCAATAATTGTTTTACTTTTCAATATTATGCTGAACTTATATTTCTCACATTTTTATAGTATTTTGTCTATCTCGTTTTTTTTCCTTATTTCAATATCTCGAAAAAAAAAAACAATGAAATTGCAATTTTGTTACAGATCTTTTCTATTCAGCTTTTAATTTCAATTTCGGATTCTTGACTAAGTTTTAATGCCAATTATCATTGTTTTATTTTTCAATATTATGCGCAGCTTATTTCTCACATTTTTATTTCCTTTTTTTTTGGTTTTCATATTGAAAAGCTTACCAATATCTGTTTTATTCTTTATAGGTTTTATATTTATTTATTTTATGATTCTTATATCTTGTTCTTCGCCAAGTTTGAATGCCAATAATCATAGTTTTATTTTCGCACTACGAACTTCATCACTTGACTAAGAAGTTGCAAACGCATTCCTTAACTTGTGATTACATATTCTTAGGTGTGAAATGTTGTAGAGTCTGTTTCATAAAGCCGAATCACAACGGAAATGAGAAATGAGTTACAACAACAACAACAAGATGTACAACACCAACAACAACGAGATAAGAAGAAAGCAATGTGACAGCTGTCAAAGCAGAGCAGGATGATAAAAGGGAAAAAAGGGGGAAAGGCGATGGTAATAGTAAGAATATGGAATAAGGAAAAGCTAAATAACAGAAACAGACTATGGGAATGCAAAAGGGAAGAGAGAGCGAGGGTGGGAAAGAAAGAGAGAGACAGAGAGAGAGGCAGAGGGAGGTGAGATGGGGGAAAGAGTGAGAGAGAGATGAGAGAGAGGAAGAGGAAGAAAATTATCTGGGCAAACCACCCGAAAATCGCAGCGAGGGGAGCAGCTGCTCTTTGCTTGTTGCCAAAACAACAACTACACACTTGATGTTGATGTTGATGTTGATGCTGATGATGATGATGATGATGGTGAAGGTGGGGCGCATAGAATTGGGGGGAGAGGGGGCGCATAAAGTGCGACTCGGGGGAGGTTGGACTTGGACTTGCAGCACAAAGTTGTGTTTAAACGGATTTCGACACTGGCACGAAATTCAATTTAATTAATCAGCGGCAAACGGAAGAAAACAACCCCTCAAAACAGCCAAAGACGTTGGCTCCACTCAACGGCGATATGCCCGTGACAAATTTAAAACGTTGAAGACTAACTACAATAAAGTTTTAGGCAGTATTTATTTTTATTTGGGCCACTCATACATTACTTAATTGCGTTTTATGCCCGCTTTGGTCGACAATTTGGTATATTTGTTAGTCTATAGTATATTTTTTTTGTCGGAATATCAATATACCAGATATACCAGGCCTTCCATATATTTTAATAGAATAATTTAGTATATTTCATAAAATATTTCTGCGTCGTTTTGTTCAAATTGAATTGATAACTAGTATATTTGGTACTCTATGGTTTTTTTTTGAGCGTAGTAGTATGCCAAATATGTTCAGTATATATTGTTATATAGTTAGTTAGTACATATTAACAGAAATATAGCTGTATTTGGAATTCTTTAGTATATTTAGAGCGTTGTTGTATATCAATTTACCAAATATTGCGTTCAGTATATTTTATTATAATAAATTAGTAAATTTCAAAAAATAATATTGCATAGTAAAAATGGCTTGCTAGTATATTAGGTACTCTGTGGTGTATGTTGAGCGTAGTAGTATATGAATATACCAAATGCAGCCTTTGACTATTGGCTATCTTTTTAATTTGTTGAAAGCAACTAAAAATATGATATAGTTTACTAAAAAGACTAACATACATTTAAAAATACTTTTCATTTTTACCTTCATAAAGCCAAGGTCAACGCCAAGAATATTCAGCTTAACTCTTATTAGCTCATACAACCCTTTACATACTCTGACTACCGGGTATTTTGCGTAAGAAACAGCGCCCAAGGGGGCGGTATAGCTTACTTTGCTTTCTCGCTTGCTTCACAGTTTATTTTGATTTCTTTTCAACAACTTTTTGGGGTTTGTTTCCGCTATTTCTGCCAGCTACCTGCAAATGCAATTAATCATTTTGCTTTCAACATTTCGCTTTCCGTCTTTTTGCGTATCCTTAATGGCTTCTTCCACTGCTGCTTGAGTTTGAGAACACACACACACACACACATATTTTGCTTTATTTTTCGGTCACACATACAGCAAAATTGTAACTGTTGCACAATTAAGTGTGACCTCGCTTGAGTTGATTAGCCTTCGCTTTTGGGCATAGCTACCCTCGTTGCATCTCATCCAACGAGATGTTGATGATCGTTCGCATCACACGCATAATTAGAACAATTTGCATATGCGATTCAAGTGTGACCAGCAGAAGCCACAGTTAATGGGCCACATCGACATCTCCCTCTCTCTCACACTCTCACACA
Organism: Drosophila niveifrons; assembly: GCA_035046325.1. Taxonomy (NCBI): domain Eukaryota; kingdom Metazoa; phylum Arthropoda; class Insecta; order Diptera; family Drosophilidae; genus Drosophila; species Drosophila niveifrons. Next base: position 5,249,540 of record JAWNOC010000020.1, read on the forward strand.
CTCTTTGACCAGACTGCGGTTGACCCTTTCTTGCGGTCTGGTCACCCCGTCAACATTAATTGATTGAATTAAGTCGTCAGGCAGAGCAATAAACCAGATAGACAAAGAGAGAGAGAGAGAAACACACACTCATGCTGGAGATTAGGCTATTTGAAGAGCTTATGCAAAGCGCTTTGATTAGCTTCGATAAAAGAAGAGAGAGAGAGAGAGAGAGGCAGAGAGGGAAAAGCTAATGCAACTCTTAAAGCGAAGAGAGAGAGAAAGAAATGGAAATGTTATCAATATTTGTTTGTTATTATAGTTTGACTAATGTATACTCGTAATATACTATATAGCTATACTATATGATATACTATATATACTAGATTAATGTATACTAAAAATATACTATATACATATACTATTGAATACACTATATAAGTATATAATATACTATATATGTATACTAATAATATACTATATGCCTATAATATAGAATATACTATATATGTACACTAATAATACTATACTATATACCTATACTATATACTACATATAATATACGAATCTCTAGTTTATGTGTAAAGCCCTTTGCATTAATGCACAATTAACTCACTCATTCAACTTCTGTTTTTCTTTGCAGTCTTTCAACAATTGTTGTGAATACGAAGAAATCATTTTTGCCAGCCAGCCAGCATTTGGTAAGTACTCTCTAAAATTATCTCGATTATAAAGCAAAAGTTTGTAATGCAGTCGGTCGGTCGCTCGCACATTTAACGAGCTGCTAATTTATTTGCTGAATGATCAATTGACAGTTTGCACGACCCTCGTGCAATTTGCATTACCTTTGCCAGACAGACAGCACTCCACTACAACCCAACCAACAATCCAGCCATCCATCCAATTGTCAGGGTCGCGCATGCCGTTCCATTTAGCACCTGGGCGCCAGCCAAAGTCAGGCAAAGAGATAGAGAGAAAAAGTGCTGCGAATGGGACTAAAAACAAAAAAACACATTGCAGTGGAGTATGCTCGACTGTAATATGATTTTGTCAAACCAAGTTTGGCATTTCTTGTTCTACTTGTTGAAGAGATTTGACTATTAATGCCAGCGGACAGACAGGTATTCAATAGTCAGACTTAACATATATTTTAAATACTTAATCTAAGCTGCTAAGAGCAGAAAGTATTTTGAGCAAATTTGGTATTTCATATTATTATAGTTTACGAGAAATACATCTTAATGCAAGCAGACAGACAGATGGAAAGACTTTAATCTGTAATATGTTCAAATACATTTAACCTATTTGAGATTTGAAACTCAAGAGTGTTTTTACCAAGTTTGGCATTTCTTCTTCTTTTTATTGCCAAGATTTAACTATTAATGTTAGTAGACAGACAGATGGAAGTATTTAATCACTCAATATGCTGTAATAGTTTAAACACAAAATTTTAATATTTAATCTAAGCTGCTAAGAGCAGAGAGTATTCTGAGCAAGTTTGGTATTTCTACAATAATTATTATAGTTTACGAGATTTTCATATTTATGCAAACGGACAGACGGCTAAGAGTATTCGAGTCTGATTTTACTCTAGGCTATGATGAATGTGGTCAAATATATTAAACCATTTGGCGTTAAGAGTATTCAGGAGTATTCTTACCAATTTTGGTATTTCTAACTATTATAGTTTTCGAGTTCTAGTTGCTAATACAAGCAGACGGACAGAAGCTTATATATAAAAATTATAACAATGTTATTTTTGCAATTCTTAAAAATTGAGCATACCCGCTACATAGCACACACTAATTGAATGGGTATGCGAACGAAAAAAAAAAATTAACTGCAGTGCATAAGCCAGGGTAATAAATCTGTTTTAGGCTACGTGGTCCGACGTCGAGCGACGCAGTTGCTGTCGCAATGATAATGCACGCTTACACACACACACAGACAGTCACACCTCAGCAGTGCGTGTGTGTGTGTGCGTAGGGAGAAAAAGCACAGAGAGTTTGAAGGACAGAAGGCAGACGAAGCGAGAGCAACAGAGCAAGAGCAAGAGGACAGAGCAAGCATTTAAAAAGCGGAAATCAGGCAGACGACAGAAATAAACCACAGAAAAGAGTGCAAAACAAACTGAGCGAGAAGTGCCAAAAGGGGAGTGAGAGCGAGAGAGGATGAAACTGGGAATGGAATGGAGAGTGGGCAGATTAAAAAGGGACACGGACACAGGTTGCTAACAAGTGCAATGTCGCCTAAGAGACGGAAAGACGGAAAGAGAGTCAGGCAAACACACTGAATAGGCGAGTGGTATTTGATGTGCGTGTGTGTATGCCACGCCCCACATTCAATTGGGGGGGCTTTTGGCTTTGTGACTTTGTTTGTGTCGTTCTTCGCATAATTGCATGCAAAGCGATTTCTCTTTCCCATTAGACGCGGACGCTGCACTTGAAAAACGTGTGTGCTAAAGGAAGCGAAAGCAGTCGGACGATAACATTTGCAGCGATATCGATAACACATTTGAACGGTACTGTTGAAAAAGAAAGAGGAAATTTAACAGCAAATGAGATTAGTATATTTTCTCATACATTATTCCTTACTTTGAGTGCAAGCAGTTGAATTTGTTAGAATAACATCAAATAAGTTGATAAAAAATGAGTTTTTATCGCCAGTTCTATTAATTATTTGCCTTGATAAATCAGCTTTAATTGTAGATATTCATTTCGAATAAACATTTTCATATTGAACTATCGATTAGTACACAATAAATAAAAAATCGATAGTAAATTATTAATGCAAAATATTATTATTTGTTCGCCTTGATAAGCCAAGTTTAATTATAGATATGCATTGATAATAATACCAAATATCGATAAGTACACAATATACAAAATAACGATAGTAAATTAGGAATTTCAAATATCGATAAATACACAATTCATAAAATTTCGATAGAAAAAAGGAAGGGTCAAATATCAAATAGTAGAGAATACACAAAAAAATGGATAGTAAAAAGGAACATTAAATATTGGCTAATACAGAATTCATAAAATTTCGATAATAAATAAAGAAGCTCAAATATCAATTAGTACACAATTCATGAAATATCGATAGTAAAAGGGAATGCCAAATATCATTTGGTACACAATTCACAACATATCGATAGTAAGATAACTGCTTAAAATTGAAGCTAAAGTATTTGGGGAAAAGGTAAATTTGAAAACGTAATTTTGAATACCGACTTCTTGTCTCTCTCTTTCTCTCCCTCTCCCTCTTTTTGCACTTAATCGCGTCTGTTTTAGATGCAGACTTGTGGGCAGCAGCCACCTTTTATGCATTCATACAAGGGAAAAAACACTTGACTGCGGAGAGTGGCCTTTGTTTCCTCCCCACCGGTTGTACCGCTGTGGCAATAAACTTGAATTATGGCCACAAGACTTGTGCATAAATGTGCATAAGTCTAAGCCTGTCTGTATCTGCATTTGCATCTGCATCTGCATCAGCATCTTTAGCTGTATCTGTATCTGTATCTGTGGCACGCTTGCTGTCAGCACTTGTCGTGATCTGAGCTTGAGTTAAGCTTACCGCATTGTTCTCGACCCTTTTTTTTTCACGAGTCAAATGTGTTACAGGTAAATGAAAAAGCATGTTTATATCCACATCAAGTAACATACCTGCAACGGGAATAAATTAGTTGAATAGAGTATTACTTAAGAATAAAAATCATATAATTAAATAAGATGTATATTTGCATCTGCCTTGGCCTCTTTGCACAGTTCTCAACGCTTGCAATTGTTCTTTATGATTCATGCGAAAATTCTTTAAGCTTCTGCTGCATTCAGTGGAAATATTTATTAAATGCTTTGCATGCTGAGCAACTATTTGGCGCAATTGACACGCCATCAATCAGGCAGTCAGTCCAGTCAATCAATCAATCAAAACCAGCTAACATTGCCAAGTGCTTGAGATTGTTTTCATGTTCAAATTATGAGCACAAAAAAACGAAGAGCGAATGTCAGTGGCAATGGCAAAGAAAACTAATGAAAAGAGACGGAAGCAAGGCAAAGAAAGAGATAGATAGAATAGCTTAATTTGATGTCATGACCGACTGCAGCGGAATTGTTATTGCTGTCATTATAAATGCTCGACCCGAGTTCCTCTTTTCTTTTGCTTCTTTTTGTTGCCCCCTTCTTTGTTGTAATTGTGCTAAGCATTATTAATGTCATTTGTTGATGTGTGTGTGTGTGTGTGTGTGCTGCATTTAACCCCTGGCGCTATGAAATTAGAGCGCAAACATTTCAATTTTTATATCGCCTGCCGCAGGAGTCGAAAGAAAAGCGACAGCGTTTTCCGGGTGGTTGTTACGGACGCTCAAACAGACAGACGGACAGACAGACAGGCAGACGGACAGACAGACAGACAGACTCGACTAACTGACTGACTGACTGACTGTCTGGCGGGTGGGTGCATTAACCTTTCCCACAGACAACAGCAAAACCTTGCAGCATCTAGTTTTTCCGCATTTCCACGCATCATTTTCATCACCTGACCGTCAAAGGGAAAACAACCAGCAACAACAACAACAACAACAATGCGATGTTGTGTGTCACATCTGTTGGCATCTCTAAATCAACATTGCCCCTTATGCACTTTGTGTGTGTTCTTTTTTTTGGTTTATAAGCATCCTCTGCTTTGCATTCAGAACTTAAAAATATTGCAGTGCAGTGCTTATCAAATACTTCTTCGGTTTTATGGTCCCCAATGGCTTAAAGACAAGCAGTTGAATGTGGCTCAAAGTTGGGTTAAGCTTAGCAAAGCTGAGACGAGGAGGAAAACTGTTCAAATCTGCTCAAATGAAAACATATGTTCTTATCATGATCGGGAGCTATTTACCTAGCAGATATATAAGCTATAGATTTTGACTTGGTTGCTTTGGTTCTTTAATCTATGGTATATTTGAAATGTTATAGTATATCTTACTGTTATAGTATATCGACAATCTGGTATATTATGTGCTCTATGGTATATTTTAGTTGCATTAGTTGGCAAACTTACATATGCTGTATTCTTTGGTATATTTGAAATGTAATAGTATATCATAGTTACTTTAGTCGACAATCTGGTATTTTTTGTACACAATGGTATATTTAAAAGGTATTAGTATTATATATCTTAGTTACTTTAGCCGACAATCCGATATATTCTGTACTTTGTGGTACATTTTAAAAGTAGTAGTATATATTCGATACTTAAGTCGACAATCTGGAATTTTTTGTACACAATGGTATATTTTAAAAGTTATTAGTATATCTTAGTTACTTTAGTCGACAATCTGGTATATTATTTACTATATGGTATATTTCAAATGTAATCTTTGTGGCTTTAATTGACAATCTGGTATATTTTGGAATTAATAGTATATCAATATACCAAAAAGTAGTCTTTTTATATTTAAGTATTTTTCCCAATTTTAATTTGGCATATTTTCAAAATAATATCGCATTTTTTTCTTTTATCAATAAAGTAATTATTATTTTTTCCAAATTAATAGTATATTAATACCCTTGCCTAACTTAAATCTAGGTAACAGAACAAAAGACACTTCCATCCCTTAAATAAATTAGAGCTAGAATTTTGTTATGAATAATAATTGTATTGCAACTTATTTCAATACCTAAGTGAAATCTACGCAAAAAAAACATAAAATTCGGTATGAAGACTGCATATAAAATAGTAAATTTAAATTGATCCCCTAAATACAATTCAACTTGATCGGAGATAAAATTTTGCAATGAATACTAATTAATACGTATATTATAGATATTAAAACATAATTAAATTTCTAAGTCTCATCAATTTTATTGCAAAGACTGTTTAAAAAAAACCTCAAAACCAATTAAATTCCAATCAGTTGGGTTAATCATTTCGATATAGCTTTCAAAATTTTGCCGCTGGCATTTATGAAGCTGCAAAGATTGAGATTTTAAAGTTGCGTAAAGTTGGCAAACGGAAACAAAAAAAAATAGCAGGGAAGCGATAGAAAAACGCCGAGACAAAGGGGAAAAGCAACCCCTTGGAGAGCGTTGACAGGCCGTGTTATTGGCAGCCCAAAAAAATATATATCTGCCACAGGCCCAATCGAATGCCAATCGATAAACAATAATGGCAACAGCAGCAGCAGCAGCAACAGCAGTTGCAAGATGCGAGCTGTGGAGTTAGCCGGCGGCCAGGCCACAGAACTCACCCTGAAAGAAGGACAGACACAGAAAGGAGCTATGACTATGACAGCGACTAAAACTATGACTGAGCGTCAGCCTGCCACCCCTGGGAAAAGTTAACGAAACACACAAAAAAAAAATACATCGAAAAACTGCGCGTTGCAAAAGTGTTGAAAATGCAGGCCACAAACGAAAAAAAAAAACAAATTAAGGAAGCTACAGTCGACAGTCGACTCTGAGATATGGTATTATGAGAGAGTGCAGTATTATGCTTAAAATATACCAAATGAATATATTGAAAGCTGTACTTTATGTACTAATATACTAAAAATAATAGCAAATTATTGAACTGAGATATAACACAGCTTATGCTATATTTAGTATATTAATAAACTATAAATAATATCAAATTATATTCTAATGATAAACCAAATATAATTTGATGCCAATATTATATTAATAAACTATAAATAATATCAAATTATATTCTAATGATATACCGAATATAATTTGATATTATTTATAGTTTATTAATATACTAAATATTGCCTAAGCTATGTTATAGTATATAAATAATACCAAATTAACACACTAAAATATACCATTGGTTATATTTGGTATATCAATATACTATAATTAATACAAAATGAATATACTAACAAATATACTGAAATATGCCGCCAGCTAAACTTAATATATGAATATACTATATGTTATACCAAAATCATATTCTGAAATTTACAACAAATATACCACAGGTTAGATTTGGAATAAAAGTCTATTATATATAACACCAAATTGGTGAACTGAAATATATTAAAATATACCTTAGGCTATATTTGGTATACGAATATACTTTCAATAATATAAAATAATATAATAATATCAATTTATTATTACATTAAAACTCCATATATCAAAGAGCATTAAATATACTAGATTGTCGCCTCTGAGTTAACCGCTACACATTTTCTATAAGCACCAAAAAAGATTGATACTTAAAATACACACAAATTTATATACCGAAATCTACTAAAATGTACCGTAGTCCATATTTGGTATATCAATAACCTGTAAGTAAAACCAAATTAATATACTTAAATATACCAATGAATATATATGTGGTATATCAATATACTATATAATATATCAGATTGTTAACTTATGAAACTATAATCCAAACTTTCGGCTTTTAAACCTGATCAAGAATATATACATATATAGGGTAGGAGTTGACCACTTCAGCATATTACATACATTTCCTGCAATCATGAAGTTATAATACTCTTCTACACTTTGGGTAGCGGGTATAGAAAAAAAAGTACGGCCGCTGTCTACAGTAATTTGCTGCACATTCAAAGTAAAGCAACTGTGGCACGTGGCAAGTGTGGCAAAGGGGCAGCGAGGAGGGGATTACGAAGTGGGCAGCAATGTAACTCAATTGCGGCTTGAACGAGTTGCGAATTACAAAAGAAGGCGTGCTCATAACTGACGCTACGCCTCTTGTCCCCTTGTTGTTGCGAATTCAATTTGGCTTTGGTGGCAAGGAGGCAAGGAGGCAACAACAGCTGCCACATGCACTTTAGCACGTAGTTCGTAGCCTCAACGTTTTTGCTTGAGTGTGTTGTGCTCGCTGTTTATGCAAACAGTTTAGATGCAGATGCTGAGCTGTGCCTCCTCCTCCTCCTCCTCCTCGTCGTATGCTAAACGTTTGTTTAACCTGCAGTTACATGCAACAACAGCAACAACAGCAACAGCAACAACTGAACTCAAGATGCAACACATTGGCCAAATGCCAGCTGCAAGCTGCAAGCTAGCGAATCTTCTCAGCTAAGGGATGCAAAGGGCACAAAACTATGCACCAGGGAGTCGTAAATTTCGTGGCAGGCAGACGATATAATTGCCACAACACACACAGCACAAAATATAGACAGACGTGGCATCAACTCAAGTCCGGATACGGATGCGAATGCGAATGCGGCTTTAGCTCCTTACTAAATATATATATGCACATTACTCTCAGCCCACTGTCACGGACAGACAAAATCCCTTAAGCACTTCCTCACTCTGGAGTCCGGACTCACATAATTTATTTAAAATTAACTCGCAAACGAAATGCATTGCATATTATTCATTCGACTGATTGGTAAACTAAATTATTCACAAACATTTGGCCATCAATTTGATATCGCATCGTAAATCAGCTATTGAAGCGATTTTGAAAATGTGTTGCCCAATTATTAGTTATACTTTATATATAATTTTATATTTCAGGCAAAATTTCTTCTCGTTTTTTATATGCAAGCTAAGTTTCGTTTCTTTCTTTCTTTTCTTTTTTTTTTGTTAATCTCTAAATTGCAAAAAAAAAAAATCGAGTTCTGGATATAATTTCTTCTCTTTTTTTTGTCAATCTCTAAATTCTGGATATAGTTTTATTTTCAACCAAATTTGTTTATTTCTTTTCTTTCTTCTTTAATTCTGATTAAAGCAAACTTTCATCTCCCTCTTTCTTTTTGTCAATCTCTAAATTCTGAAAAAACTCGAGTTCCGGATATAATTTTATATTGAAGACCAATTTCCCTACTCTGTCTTTTTATTTGTCAGTCACTTAAATCTAGAATCAGTTTTAATATAGTTTCAATAATATACTTTTTATATAACTTTATATTCAAGCAAAGTATCTTCTTTTTGCTTCCTAAATTCGGAAAAAAATCGAATCACAAAATATTGAAGCCAATTTTCTTCCCTTTATTTTATTTTGTTGATTTCTAAAATTTTGAAGTAATTTTATGTTCAAGCAAACTTTATTTTTGTTTACAATCGCTAAGTTCAGGAAAAAATCGAATTCATTGAATAGTTGTTTATGTTATGAAACTTTTTTTCTCTTTCTTTCTTTTTGTCAATCTCTGAATTCAAAGAAATTCGAATTTAATTTAGTTAAAAAATCGTTCATTCTTTTTTTGTCAATCGCAAAATTCTGAAAATAAATTTCGAATGCTAGAAATAATTTTAGATTTAACCATCATTACTTCTCCTTTTTTTTATATATTGAAGCAAATACTTTTCTCTTTCTTTAATTTTCAATTCTGGGAATTATTTTATATTCAAGACAAACTTTCTTCTCCTTCTCTTTTTTGTCAGTCTCTATATTCTGATATAGTTTTATACTCAAGCAAATTTTGTTCCCCTTCTTTCTTTTTCAATTCTAGCAATAATTTATATCCAAGCAAACTTTCTTCTCTATCATTTTTTTGTCAATCTCTAAGTTCTGGAAACTTTGAACTTTATTTAGTTAAGAAATCTTTCATTCTTTCTTTCTTTATCAATCGAATGCTCGACATAATACTATATTATATCATTTCTGCTTTTTCTTTATTTTTTGCCAATCTCAAAATTGTGGAATTTATTTGAGTTATCCACCTAATCAAATTGTTAGCGATTTGCTTTTATCTTTATGCAGTCCTAAAGCGATTTATCAGCATTTAGCTATTGATCTAATTTATGAGGCAGTACCTTAAGATCTACTCAATCGAATTATTGTATCCATATCACTGAGACTGCTGCTGCAATATTTTTTGGGTATTTTATTGGGTTAGCCTCAGAGATATTCGATCAAGGTCGAGTCGAAACGTTTCGGGGGAGGTGACTCTATTACAGGGGTTGAACAAAAAGAGAGAACAAAATAATAATAGACGACGGAATGAAGAAGAAGAAAAAATGGAGAGTCACCCTCGCATCGGTCGCGATACGAAATCGGTGATTATGAGTACATGGCACGCATTTCCTGAACTCGTTTCAATTGTAATTCCCTCTGACCCCGACCGAGAGAGAGAGAGCTGAAACTAATAATTAAAACTACAAATGAATTCACACCCCGAGTTTGGGTTGAGGCAATGAATATTGACATATTTTCAGATGCAACAATTGACAGTTAGAATTACAATTAGACAACTTATAAACTTTGCATGTTCTGCTTTGCAACAGAAGGTGCATTAGTTACTCATTTCGCTTTGATCCAAGTCCATTCAGAGTTGTCAGAGCTGCCAAACTGTCAAATTGTTTGACTGACACATGCGCTAATATAAGTCTCTCTCTCTCTCTCTCTTCCTCGCTGCCAGGTGTCAATCAACGCACACAACGACTGGTCACACTGCCAATTAGCGATAGTTCGCATGCACTCACGTGACTCACGCAGCCATCACTAATTTTGATTGACAGCTCACAAGATGAGTTTTCTTATGGATCTTAGCAGAGTTTCATTCTTTATTTTTGCACAGGTTTAGAAATATATATAACTTTTCGCCGAGCACCAATATTATTGCTTTTAGACTTGTGTTTTATGCTTTGGATTTTCTAAACAGTGAAATAACTAATGAAAGACTTTAGACAACTAAAATCAAAAGCATCAAGATTTTAGTTGTCTAAAGTCTTTCATTAGTTATTCTACTTTCTTGAAAACGCAATGCATGTGGTAATAGCACAATGCCAAATAGCACTTTAAAATACCACGTTTAAACTCATCTGGTCACACTAATTCATTTGCGCTTTGAGCTGCAACTATCACTAAGCTGCAAGTTCATGTATTTGCGTCTAAATAGTAGTTTCTTTAAGAATTTTCATTGTTTATGATACTATTATATAAAAGAGCTGAAAACGTATCGATAGTGGACACCATCGATATTCAACGATAGTCAATTTTGAGTCATCGATAATATCGCTCGACAACTCATTACAATAAATACAGTCAAAGCATTTCGTCTGACCCTTTGAAATACTTCCAGGCATGTGAAATTTTACACTTTTTGTGGTACTTCGCCTATCGGATACAGAATCCTTTTTAAAGTCTGCGCTGGTGCCAAGCGATCTAGCTAGTCTCTACTGTGTTTATCCCAAATTCGACACATTATCGATCAAAATACTTATGTTTAATACTTTAAACATAACTCTTTTTAAAAAGCAATCTATAACATTTTGTTCTTTTCCTAATTGCCGATGATTTCACACAGAACAATGTGTTATCGATAGCACCATCGATAGTATCTGCTGCTCAACTATCGATAGTGTCGATGTACAGCATACTTTTGAAATATATTTAAATTTATAGAAAGATTGAAGTTTGACTAAATATAAATGTTTTTTCTTTGGAATTGAGAAATATTTAAAAGTAAAAGTTATTCATTTAAAAATGAAAGTGAAATTAAATGTGTTTGTGAATTTGTCTATTCTCTATAAATGAGTATCGAATTAGGTTAGAATAAAATTCGATCAAGATTTTATTTATTGAATCTTCTTCTTAATTTTGAGTCTAATAAGTTTACGAATCTTAACATTAAAATTTAACTAACAGTGTGCTAAGATCAAGAATTTAGCTTGGCATTCTTTTGGCTGGCGATCATTTTATAATAATAACTCAAGCACTTCCCCAACAACTGAAGTGTTTGATTAAAATGGCATTAAAGCTCTCGAATGGCGCCCAAGCAAACAAAACACACACTATGAGATGCTAATGGGGAAACGGCTGCAGTGCCTAGTGAAGAGGGAGTGAGAGGGAGGGAATGAGTGTGAGAGAGAGAGGTAGGCAGAGAGAGAGAGAGATGGCCGAGAGGCAAATCAGAAAATCAGAAATAATAAAGTCAAGGGGCAATATCCTGTAATCATAACAGACGACGGCTGCCTCAAGTAGCCGCTGTATTGGGGAGTGTAGAAAGCCTATTCCCCAATCTCCCCAATCCCCCTCCCCCACTAATTTCCATTCTCCAATCCCCAGTCTAGGCAACAACAACAACAATAAAAACAACAACAACGAGCAATTGCAATGAGCACTCAATAAATTTCAATTAAGCAAACGGCGGCCAGTGCATCGCATTTTCCCACTGCAGTTGACTTGCTTTTATTGTTTATAGTTTTTCGCCTTGTTTCGCCTTCTTTGCTGTGCATACCCTGTAAAATGTGGCCAAGAAGTAGGGTCGTTACTATCTGTAAGCAAGCTCAAGAATTATACAATGAACATAATTGAAATACTTTTCAATTAACACAAAGAAAAAACATTTTTTGTTGTATTTTTTTTATAATATTAATTAATACATTAATTTTTTTTAAGATATTTCGAATATATTATCTTAACCTTTTAATATATAAATATTCAATTCGATTTTCTTAAGATATTTATTGCATATAATATATTTATTTATTTTAGAGGTTTTTTTTGAATATGAAATATTCACTTGTTAATCTCTTAAATTTCAAGTAATTCAATTAATTGATAAAAATGATGTAATGCATTTTAAGATCATTCAATTCTATTTTTATATTTCAATATCTTAGTATGAAATTAAAATTTAATTGCATTTTAAAATTTAAAGATATAAAGTAATAAATTACAAAAAAAATACATTTTTTTAGAGATATTTTGATTATAATAAATTCACTTTTTATTTATCTAAATATTCAATTTGATTTTCGCAAGATATTTATTGAATATAATATATTAAGTTTTTAATCTCTTAAAATTCAATTAAATTTGCAATTAAACTTTTTAGTAATTCAATTTGATAATAAAAATAAAGTAATGCATTTCAAGATCTTTAAAATTCAATTATATTTTTCTCCACTTTTTTATATGTTAAATTCAAAATTCAATTACATTTTAAAATGTAAAGAAATTAAGTAATGAATTTGAAGATCTTTTAATTCACTTACATTTTAAATATTAGATAAATTAAGTAAAATTTTAAATGAATTTTTTAATTCATTATTAGTGATATTGAAAAGTGAATATATTAAAATATAGAATCATTGTAAGATCTTAAAAATTCAATTATATTTAAAAATATAAAGAAAAGGAAAATGAATTAAATCTTATCTTTAAAAAAGATTATTATATATATCATATGTGTATCATTATCTTTTTTTTTATAAAACTTTGCTTTTATTTATTGAATCTTCTTCTTAATTTTGAGACTAACAATAAGTTTACGAATCTTAACATTAAAATTTAACTAACAGTGTGTATCATTATCATCTTTAAAATGTTTGTTGCTTTGTATTTGTGTTAATTAAGTTCCAATTTTATTTTGAAGTCTAAGCTATACTTTTATTACATTTTTCACTTTAAACAGAGTATCTGCTAGTCGCTCACTTTTCGCACTATTGAAATTGCTTTCATTGTGCTTAGAGCACATTGCTCATTGCTTTATGTGGCGTTGCAGCATTGTGAAAATCGATTTCAATTTCATTATTGTTTTTTTTCTTTTTGTTTTTTTCGCCTTTTCAATATGCTAATTACGTAGGTGTATTACGACTAGTTGCGAGAGAAAGGGAAAGGCAACTAATTTAAATTTAGAAAATACTTTTTTAGAAAAAAATTTAAATAAACTAATCATTTAGTGTGCCTTGAAACAAATTTAATTTAATACACTTCATACAAATTTCAACACAATGTGCTCATTCATTTCTCAGACTTCAAAGCAAAAACACAACACAAAATAAAATAGGAAATCTTTTATTTAAAATTGAAAAGTTATAAATTATTTTTGATTGTGATTAAAATGGATTCGCGAAACAGAATTTCCAGTACAGAGAAGACACATCAAATCACTGGCAAAGCGACAAAGAAAGCGAAAATTTTAAGTCCTTCAGTTGTAATGCGTGAATTAGAGATGGAAACTTTCAAGGGAGAATATCGAAATCAATCAATAAATGCGCCTCATCAATACCCTTCCACTTTCACTTCCGACGACGAGATCATTCTGCCTGAGCTTGGCCATGATCCTGAATGCAACAATAGTCTGTATGTTGTACGATAATAGTGATAATGTCTAAACTCCTCTCCAAAATATATAAGCAATGTCGTTATTATGGGACCTAATATGATGTTTCATTTTTTCTTCTTGTTTTATTCTCTATTCTTTTCAAGAACTTTTTTTTTTATTTCCATCTTTTCTGACTTTTTTCTTTATTGCTTTCTTCTTTGATTATTTTCTTTATTTTTTTCATTCTTTTTTCATTTTTTTTTATTATTTCTTTCATTAAATCTGCAGTATTTTCTTAATTTTTACGTTTTTTCACTATTTTCTTTATTTCTTTCATTCTAATTTCATTATTTTCTGTCATTTTTTTCATTATTTTTTTCTTATTTCCTTTATTTCTATCTTTCTTTTTTCTATATTTCGTTTTTTTATTATTTTCCTATATTATTTTTTCTTTATTTATATCTATCTTCTTCTTTCTGTCTTTATTTTCTTCTTTTCTGTCTATTTTCTTTATTGCTTTCTTCTTTCATTATTTTCTTTATTTCTTTAATTTTTTTTTATTATTTCTTTCATTATATCTTTGTTATTTTCTTTATTTCCTTACTTTTTTCACTATTTTTTTTTATTTCTTTCATTCTTTTTTCATTATTTTTTTTATTTCCTTTATTTCTATCTTTCTTTTTCTATATTTCCTTCTATTTTTTAATTTTTTTTTCTATATTATTTTAACCTTTATTTATATCTATCTTCTTCTTTCTGTCTTTATTTTCATATTTTTTCAATTTCTTTCTTTTTTCATTATTTTTTTATTTTTTTGTTTCTTTATTTACTTCTTTTTTTCATTATTTTTCTTATTTCATACTTTTTTCATTATTTTCTTTATATGTTATCATTCCTTCTTTTTCTTTTACATTTACCTTTTCTTTCTTTCTAGTTTCTTTATTAGCTAAATCATACTCTGCTTAGCTTATTTTGTGCATAGGGTATCCTTTAGTCGCATATAGCCCATTCAGCTGTTAGCTAGCTATTAGTATTTTAATGAACTTTGCTTCACTTTGGAGTTATTACGAATTTGCCAAACATTTTCGACATGTTTTGTGTGTGTGCTTTGCTTTCTATTACGAGGCATTAGCAATATGTATAATTAGTTCACCATACACTGTCCGAAATAGTTGTGACAATACTTTAGAGTGTATTTTTTTTTTGGTATTATGTTGCATTGTTTCGTTGTGTGTATCTAATGGCTTTAATAAAGTTGAAGTGGGTGCAAAAACTAGCGACACGAGGGCTGAACTCGAGAGTCGAATCCCAAAAGCCCGAAAATACTACGAGTATATCCAGTGGCCAAGGGGGCGAGTCAAGGCTGGGCGTGGCAGATCAGCGGGCAGGGGGCGGAGGGCAGAGGGCAGTTCACCCTCGACATGGCGTCGTCTCTTAGAGTCTCACATAGAAATGCATGATTCATGCTACACTTACAACATACAACTAAATATTAAGAGAGAGAGAGAGAGAACGAAGAGAGAGAGAGAGGGAGAACACTACACTACATTACACTAAATAACACACACACACACTGACACACACTTAGTGCATCAAAAGTCACCCCTCGCTGGGCAGAGTGTGGGAGCAAATAATATCAAGTCTTCAGCTTGTTATTAATTTTTATTTCATTTGCAAAGAAATCTAGTAAAAGTTTTCACCAAATTCACTCGAAATTAGTTTTGAAACTATTTCAGATATTAGATATTATTTGGAAGCGTTGAAGAAGAACAAGTTTTCATTTCCAAAACATAAAGTTTGTACATTTTTTTTTTTCCTTTTTTGTAAGTCACAACATAATTTAGAATTTAGTGCTCGACTGTAAGCTACTCGCTACGCATTTGAAATAAAAACGAAAACTGTGCAAAGTTGGTATGGAAGATAAAATATATCACATATACCAGCATTATACCAAAAAAATATACCAACATATTCCATAGAGATATACAATATAATCGAATTTTCGAATTCAGTAAAAATTATACTAAATGAATATACTAAAACAATGCCAAAAATATGCTAAATGAACATAGAATTTCAAAATCTCTTCGAATTTAATTAAATAGTTGTCAAGTATGCCAAATGAATATAGATACCATATGCATGACTTTTTGCATTTTCAAATTCAGTTAAATATCTTTCAAATATACCAAAAGAACATACCAAACCCTATCAAAATGTACCAAAATACGCCATATAAATACAATATCTCTTCGAATTTTAGAATTCAGTTAAATACCCACCAAACGTACCAAACAAACATACCGAAAACATACCAAAAATATTCCAAAATACGAAATAGAAATGCATTATCTCTTCGAATTTTAGAATATAGGTAAACTGCCTCAAATAATCTATATGAATATACCGAAAGCATACAAAATATATTCCGAAATATGCGATAGAAATGCATGGTGTCTACGCATTTCAGAGTTTAGTTAAATAGCCACCAAATATACCAAATGATATATACCAAAATACACCACAATATATATTTGAATTTCATAATTAACTTGAATCGCCTCCAAATATACCAAAATATGCCATAGAAATACATATTATCTTCGCATTTTAGAATTTAGCTAAATAGCCTACAAATATACCAAATGAATATATCAAAAATAAACTAAAATACGCCATAGAAATGCATTATCTCTTCGTATTTTAGAATACAGTTAAACTGCCTCAAATAATCTTTATGAACATGCCTAAAACATACCAAAATATATCAAAAACATGCCAAAAATATACTAAAAATATATCATAAATATACCATAAATACACTATTATCTCTTTGAACTATCGAATTCAGCCAAATAGTCACAATAGACTAGATTGAGTAGAGTATTTTGTATTTCGCTTTGCTTTTCTCGAATACGTTTCTTAGACCAATTTTATTATCCAGCTGCAGTTTGAAGTGAACTCAAAAGGGAGTCGAGGCAGTTGAGGGAGGGTGGCGATGTATTGCACTGCATTTGATTTGTGTGTGTGTGCAAAATACTTCCGCGATTTGTCGTCGTTCAAGTTTCGTTGTTTAGTTGGTTGTCAACACTACTCCAACCGAGAGCGCAGCCCATAAATGACTGAAGTACTGAAGAAATATCACTCGGTCTGTCTGTCTGTCCATCTGTCTGTCTGTCTGTCTGTCTGTCTGTCCGTCTGTCTGTCTGTCTGTGTGTCTATCGTGTCTGTCCATCAATTTCATTCGACTCGACAAAAAAAAAGAAAAGAGTGGCGTTTGCCATTTCCGATGTCTCTGGCACTTCAAAGTGGTCTCGCTGCATGTTTCTCTTTACACATTTTTCTCGTCTTTTCACTTTTCCTTTATCCATATCGCTGCTTTTTTTTATTTTATTCGCCTTTTGCATTTGATGGCACATTTCCGGCAAACTTGATGTTGATGTTGCACTCTATTTTTGGGCTTGTGGCGCACGCAACAAGCGCAGACCGCAGCAGCGAGTGTCTTAGTGTTGTAGTGTTGGTTAACGCCTTGAAGAGCTTGAATTAGTTTCTAAGATGAGGCTTAGACTACGAAAAAAGTGTTGTTGCAGTGTTAGTCAACGTTTTAAAAAGTAAGAATCTTTTCTAAGCTGCGACTTAGACTGCCACAACATAGTTGTAGTGTTGGTTAACGCCTTAAAGTTTTAGGTGAAGCTTAGACTCCGAGAAAGCAGTGTTACAGTCTTCGTCAACGTCTTAAAATGTTAGAATATTTTCACAGCAGTCGTGCAGTGTTGGTAAACATCTTAAAGAGTTCGACTAGTTTCTTAGATGAGGCTTAGGCCGCATAAACGTCGTAAAGAGATTGAATATTTTATTAGCTAAGGCTTATACAGCGTCTGTAGTGTTAATAAGCGTCTCAAAGACTTTGAATTTTCTTCAAGTTGCGATTTACACTGTTACATTAATGTTGACAAACGCGTTAAAGGTCTTAAATCTCTTCTTAACTGCGGCGTAGACTGTTGGTAAACGACCTAAAGAGCTTTTCAAAGCTGAGCAGTGTTGGTAAACTTCTTAAAGCGTTTGAAGCTCTTCTATGCTGAGTCTTAGACTGCACTATCAGGGTTGCAGGGTTTGGTAAACGTCTCACAGAGCTTGCAACTTTTAAATTCTGAGACTTATATCACGAAAGCAGTGTTGCAGTGTTAGTAAACGTCTGAATGTGTTTGAGTCTCTTATAAACTGCAGCTTAGAGTGCGACAGTCGTGTTGCAGGTCTGGTAAACGTCTTAAAAAGTTTGGATCTTTTCAAAGCTGTGACTTATACAGCCACAGCAGTGTTGCAGTGTTGGTAAACTTCATAAAGCGTTTGAAGCTCTTCTATTTTGAGGCTTAGACTGCACTATTTGAGTTGCAGTGCTGGTAAACTTCTTAAAGAGCTCTAATTCTTAACTGAAGCTAAGACTGCGATAGCAGTATTGCAGTGCTGGAAAACATTTTGAAAGAGCTTAAATCTTTTCTTAGCTGCGCGGCTTAATTGATTTGCAATTTGCTGCCCTTCAAATGTCTCGCCGACCCCGTTGTTAATGCTCGTCTGAGTCTGTTGAGTTTTTGAGGCAGCCACGTGGCACGTTTCAGTGTTGTGTGGGCGGATTTTATCTGCGACACGCATCTGTGGCCATGGCCTTTGTCTCTCTACCTCTCTCTCTGTGTTTTGCGGACGTGCATTTAATTGCCATGGAGCCCACGCCCAGAAAAAAAAACAAGAAACAGCCAGCAATCGGGGAAGAGAAACGGCGAAAAACAAACAAACCAGACTAGACCAGACCAGATCAGATCAAACCACAACCAATTCCAATTCCGATTCCGTTTCGGCCGATTTCAATTCCCATACCGATTGGCCTCGCTTCTCAGTCTGTTTCGATTTCAGTTTCGGTTTGTGTTTAATTGTTTTTTTTTTTCTGCATCAAATTAGGCCGCATTTTGCGCTTAATTTATCAGCTAGCGTTTAACCCTTTAGCACTGAGCCATCATCGGTATCTGTATCTGTATCTGTATCTGTATCTGTTTAGCTGCGTATCTTTGTATCTTTTTGCTCACTTTCTGCTTTATCTGCACTGCGCCAAGCAGATAAACTTTGACTTGGCGCTGACAATTTTGATATGAATTATTCAATTACAATTTTTAACTTTACCATTTTATTTAAGTACTCAAAAACTTAACTTGAATAAATATTATATAATTTGAGTGAAGTTTTCTTTTTGAACAGTTTATATATTGTATTAAAGTAAACAGTTTTGTTGTAGACAAATCCAATTATAGTCAAATTACAAGTCTTTCAAGTTGCAGTGTTGGTTAATGTTCTAAAAATGTTTCATTGCTTAGCACTCAAACTTAACTTGAATAAATATTATATAGTTTAAAGTGAAGTTTTCTTCTTGAACAGTTTAGTAATAAATAACGACAAATATTGTGTTAAAGCTAACACTTTGTAGGTGGTTAAATTTATAATTTGTTGTATATAGTAATATTACTGCTCCTTCAGTGTTGGTTAACGTTCAATAATTGTTCAAGTTTTTTCCTTTTTATGGATCGACACAAATTAGCTTAAAACTATGTAATTAATATCGATTCTGAATAAACACAAGTTACAAAACTATATAAGAGAAGTAGAACAACTATCTCCAATTCAAAAAAAAGGGAAACAGACGCAAACATTTCGTTTATTTTTTGGCAACAACTTTGCACAGTTCGCTGAACCAGACAAACCTGAGTGCAATGTTTGCTTTCAACCCATGCACATTAATATTAAATATATGTATGTGTATATATTTATATACTATCTATATAGCGTAGGTACTACCAATATATACATATATGTATATATATTTGGGTTATTATAAAGCGCCGTGCGGCATACGTGACTTTTGGTTTGCTTGCTTTTGTTGGGCTCGTAATTCGTGACTAAATGGCGAATTTTTGCCAACATTTATCGAATAGACAAAACAATGACAATTTCTGCGATACTTCAACTACCCGTTACCCATAAGGTAGAAGGGTATTATAACTTTGTGTCTCTTCCAGGCGATCTAGCCATGTCTGTCTGTCTGTCCGTATGAAAGCATTTAGCTCAGTGACTATAAGAGATAGGAATACAATTTTTTCAACAGCTCTTATTATGTTTGCACACAGATCAAGTTTGTATCGACAAAAATCTAATAAAAAGTGTAATTTTTGAGCTAGAGTCTCGAAATTTGTTAAAGACAGTAATAACTGTAGATTTAAGGACTCCCAAAAAATGTTGTATGGAAAAAAAACGACTACTTAACATACCACTAGCCTTAGTAGTAGTTTTGGCAGTCAATCTGGTATATTTTTAGCATTTTTGCGGTATATTAATTTGGTATATTTTAAGATTAATGCTACACTGCTTTGCTACATCAAGCGGATCTTAGTTATTTTGGCGGACAATTTGGTATTTTTGCACTCTATTTTATATTTTGAATCAATATACATATATATTTATTTTGGTATATTTAAAATTGTATGCCGTACTGTTTTGTTTTTTGGTATATTTTGCACTCTTTCGAATATTTTGAACGTATAACTGCATCAATATATCAAATGCATCATTTTGTATATTTTTGGTATTTTTACGGTATATGAATTTGGTATATTTAAAATGGTATACCGTACTGTTTTGTTTTTTTTTTGTATATTTTTTCATCCCATGATATATTTTGATCGAACCACTGCATCAATATACCAAATGTATCATTTGTCACATTTTTGGTATTTTTGCGGTATATTAATTTGGTATATTTAAAATTGTATACCGCACTGTTCTGCTTTTGGTATATTTGACACTTTATGGTATATATTTTTAAATGTATCATTTGGTATTTCTGAGGTATTTGAATTTAGTATATTTAAGTTTTTAAATCGTACTGTTTTGACTTGCGGTTTATTAATTTGGTATATCTTAAAAAAGTATACAGCATTCTTTTGCTTTTATTCAGAATGCATAGCGGGTATCTAACAGTCGAGCACACTCTTCTGTAGCTTTGCGATTTGTTAGCAATCAGGAGTAAACAGAGGAAGTCTGTTTACTCTTCGCAAATTTGCGAAACGTTCCTCGAAAACTTGATGCGAATTGCGAAATGCTAAATTTGTACTAAAGTACTAAACATGTTTCTCCATTTATTTATGAGGAGTACGTGACGTTGATTTGCGATTTGCCAGCAAGTTAGTTTCTTAGTTTCTTAGTTAGTTAGTTATTGCGAACTCGTCCTCCTCCCCCCAAAAAAGCAGCGCCCTTAAATTTCGGTTTTACGATCCGAGAGAGCGCACCTAATGAACACATTCCTGTTTTTGCCCCGCTTCGGTAATCATTCGGTAATCGGTTATCGTTTTGCACTCGTAAATTGCTGGGAAATACCAGGAAATTAAAACCTCAACCTAATACTAGTTGCAACAACTGTTGCATATTTATTTATTATACAGCACAATTTCAATTTATCTAAATTACATACATTGTAATACCCATTTTTCTTATTAGAGAATCGATTTACTTGACAACTTTTCTAAAGTTGGGGAATGTTTATGATTTATTTACTTGGCTTTATATTTTATTAGAGTTTGTACAATGTTAGTATGCACAATTACAAATGAGTCTTCTAAATATTTGAGTTTAATAAGAATATGTTTATTAATAAGAAAGAATTTAAAGTTATTGTTTCATTATATCTTTATAATATATAGGGAAAAAGATTTTTTAAATTAAAAGTAATAGACTATAAATAACTAAATATATAAAGTAATAGACTATTCTTTAGAGATTGGCATAACAAACCTTAAAAAAAGTAAAATGCTATTTTAATTCTTTAGAGATTGAGAAAAGCTCAACTTGGAAGAGAAAATACATCTATTTTTTTTTTTTTAATTTTTTGGTTGACATTTTTTGTGTACACTTATTTCAAATATAGTTCTGGATCATAAATGCCAATTGAGACTACATTTACAAGTCTTTTAATAATAAAGAAAAGAACTCATATTGATGCAAATTATACAAAAAGCTAATTTAAACTAAGCATAAATAAAGCTCAAACAAATTTGCAGTTATCAAGTTTTCTATAAGTGTACTAGTTATATATATAGTTTATTTCGTTAGTTATTAAGTTTAGCAATGCTTAAAATTCAACTCAAACTTAGAACACAAAATTATCTATTTTATAAAGTATATTCAATATGAAGTTGATGAAGTTTTTGTAGTATTTTTGTTATTCCCTTTTGTCCAAAATCGAAAATGAACTTTAGTATGCGAGGCTTTTTCTGGTTATTCGTGATTGATTGATCACGTTTTGCCAAAAAAGAAATACAAAAAAAAAATGAAAGATAATCAATTGATGTGGAAGGCTTCATTAGGAGGGCGCTTATGCAATTGGTTGGCAGTGCAATCTAACAGTAAATAACTAAGCAAGTATCTTGTGATCGACAAACATGCGGGTATCGCAATCTGCCAATGTATCTGTATCTGTATCTGTTGCTGTTGTTGTTGCTTGTACTGTTCGGTGTCAGTATCGAATGCATATTCATTTCATACACTTTAACTGGCTTGCAAATAATTCGCTTGCCTAACTCTCAAGGTCTCTCACGACTGATAGCCCGACACTCCCTTCCGCTCTAGGTCCCCCTCCCCCATCTTCCTGCTGCCCCCTATATGTATGTGTGTATGTGTGTGTAGAGAATACAAGTTTTGCAAGGCACAAACAAAACCAAAAACACGATGCGAAATAATTGAATTTAATTAACATGGGAAATGTGCGCTCCACTAACAAAAACAATGAAAGACTCCAGCAGCAACAGCAGCAACAACAACAACAACAACACACGTGCACAAGAACAGACAGAGCGGGCGAGAGATAGAATGAGAGCCAAAGAGTGTGAGAGAGGGACCAGCATGAGAGCACGCAGCAAGTGCAGCTGTGATTTATGTATGTACACACATACATACATGCGTCTCTCTTGTGCTTGTGTGTGCGCTGCCGAAATGCATGTTGCTAACGCAATATGTTGCTAAACATTTATTGCGCGACTCAAAAGAAAGTTGATGATCGAAAAGAAAAAGCTTTTTGCTTACCTTCGCACAAAATGCAGCCAAAAATGTTAAACTCCAAAACCAGCGATTAGTTGTTGTTGTTGTTGTTGTGGATGATGTTGATGTTGTTTTGAGTCGTATTCTTGTTGTTGCTTTGCTTAGCGTGTACAACATGTTGTGGCCGTCTTGTTGCTATTTGGCTTCTTCTTCCTCTCTGAATGCTGATGTTGATGGCTTGTTGCTGATCTTACTGTTGTTTTTGTTGTTGTTGCAGCCTTTTATAGGTGTGCTTACATATATATTTGTTGCTTGCGACGACTTTTAGGCAGCGGCGGGGGGAAATAGCACTTGTTTTTATTATATTCTTTGCTAATTTCTTTTGAGTTTCGACATTCTCAAGACGAATGTAGTTTTTGATTTTAACAAATGCATTGTTTTCAATTTGTTTTGTTTTTTTTCTTTGCTCTTATATGCACAACTATATGTATATCAGTGTGTGTGTGTGTGATTATGTATGTGTGTTAAATATTATGAACTTTCCACATGTCGAATACTGTGTGAGAGAGTTAACAAAAATGTTGTTAAGAGAGCGCGCAACCAAAGCGAGAGAGCGAGAGAGAGAGAGAGATCAGGCTAGACAGGTAAACACAAGTGAACAGAGAGAGTGTGTGTGTGTGTGTGTGTGGTAAGCTTAGCTTTCCAGCCAAGCTTCGCCTTCGATCATTCGCTCTCTCACTTATGGCTTATGGCTTATGGGTTTGCCCATAAAATTGGCTGTTGCCAACCTCGGCAACTGCTTCTTCACCTCCAGCTTCTGCTGCTGCTGAGCTTTCAATGGGTTTGCCTATGTGTGTGAATTTGTGTGTGTGTGTTTGTTGTTGCTGCTGTTGATGCAGACGTAACAACAATAACAATAACATAAAGACTATTGTCGATTGCATTTCTGCAACTAATTTGTGTTGCATTGCGCAAAATGACGTCAAAAAACACTCACGTATATTTGCATATGCATGTATGTAAATTTCAATGTAAGTGTTCACGCATTTACATATACGCATTTATGTATGTATATAATGTAAATATGTATGTATTTAAATGCCAATGAAAAGAAAACAACAATTTTAACGGCAAACCAGTTTAACATTTTTATGTGATCAGCAGCTTAAGCTGCCTAGGAACTGTTGTGGCTATTTTTGTTGTTTTTGGGTGTTGTTGTTGTTGTTACTACTCGTAACATTGCCGTATGCAAAAAGGCCTTCAACTTTGTTGAGTTGAGCTGCAGCTCCAAGAGAGCAAAAAGAAACAAAGAGAGCGAGAGAGAGAGAGAAGCTTGGAAGCCAAATCCAAATCGGAGCTTCAGCTTAGTGTTGCCATTGTTCTGTCATTTATAAGAACAACAACAACAACAACATTGGCAGCAACTATGAAATGTGCAAAAAAGCAATAACTTTAAAGCTCCAACAACAACAGCAACAACAACAAGAAAAGCTCATAAAAACGAGTTTTTAATTCATTTTCCATTTGGTTGTTTTTGAAGTGAATTTAGGACAAGTTTCTATGCTCACCAAGCAACGGACAAAATAATAAACATCAATTTCAGTTACTTGTAGCTCTTGTTGTTGCTGTTTTGCAGACTTTTGTTGTTGTTGATGTTTCTTCAATTCATTCACAAATCAAATCACTGGGGAGAAATTTCATTCAACAGCAACAACTGCAAGCTAATATTCAAATTTGCAACGGACAACAGAGAGCGCCTGTGTACATGTTTGTAAGTGTCTGTGTGTGTGTGTGTGTAAAAGTGAGAGAGTGGGTGTGTTAGAGGCGGGCAAGAGGTGAGCATGGGCACGCAAAAGAAAGCGACGGCATGTCAATCGCCACAGCAACAAACAACAACAAAAAGCTGCCGCGACGGCTGCTGCCGGTGATGCCCATAATGCGTAGGTGTGTAACTGTTGGTAATGTTAGTGTTGCCAATGCTGCTGGCTGCCGTATTTTTTTTGTTTTTGCTGTTGCGTCGCATTCGAAACGCGCTCAAAAAAAAACAAAAAACAAAACACACACACAAAAAACAACTCTCAATTTCTGCTTTTACTTTGCTACGCTTTGTTGGCCAAAACGAAAAACGTCCAAAACCCCAAAAACACTGTATACAGATGATGTTTAAAAAAAATCGTTTGTATGTATGCGTATTGTATTGTATAGTATTAAAGTGAACACAACGAACTTTTCTTATTCAATATGAATAAGTTTTTTTTTTTTTGAAAATTTTTCTATAAATTCATGAACATTATATATGTATGTATTTAGACATCTATATATGTATATATATTTATAAATATGTATGTATGTATATGCTGTATACATTTGCGTTCAAAAATTTTTTTGCTGTCGCCAAAAATACAAAAAAAAAAAAAAACACAAACATACGAAAAAAAAACAACAAAAACGTACACTACTCAGACGCAGACGCACACACACGTAAACAACAGACGGGGCAACACCGCTGACGCTAACGACGACAGCGACAACGACGTCGACGACGATGACGATGAAAGCGGCGGCGGTGGCGGCGACAACGACTACGACAACGGACAACGGACGAGAGAGACAATGACGCGCACCTGAACACGCTCACGGCCAAAACTCAACTGAGTAGCAAAAGCAAACAGTATAGCGGATATTTTGTAGCGCTTGGCGGTGGCTGCGACTCTGGCTCTGCTGCTAACTCTGGCTGCATCTGCAGCAAGTCAGTCCGCTGATTGAGCAAGTGTGCGTGCGAGTGTGTGCGTCTGCCTGTCTGTGCTTGTGTGTGTGGGAGAGCCCCCAGCGCTGGGTGGTTGTTTCTACGACCAGTGCTGCCATATTTGCCGCGATATTTGAAATGCTGACAAGCTAACGAGCTTTCAATTATATTTAAAATTGTCTACTAAAAAAACGCAAAAAGTCAGCACAGCGAGAAAATACAAAACTGAAAAACTTGTTAAGTTATATTCCATTGTTATTCATCGTTTTTTTCCAATAAAATAATATATTCAACCACAAAAAAAAACGGTGATAGCAACGATGATATATCGACAAAACGTAATCGATTATGCAATCAAACATGCGCAATCGATATGTTTTCAACTATTGCTGGCATTTGTTTTAGTATATTTTGGAAATGTACTATTACTGCACGCATATTAACAATGACTGATATTTAACAAAAATATACATTGTTTTTTTATTTTTTTTTTTTTGGCAATATGATTCCTGTTATGTGCAATGTCAAAAAGCAGTGTAATAATTTCCAAACTATGCCCAGCCGTCAATGCAACCGTGCAAGGTATATTTCCAAGGTAAAAATTTGCGCATTTTGCGCTGTTGCCTTTTCATGCATCACTAACAACACACACAGCTACGCTACACCGATTTTTTTTTTTTTGCAAAAACTATTTGTTAAAAAAGGCAAGTATTAAATGTGTGCGTGTGAGTGTTTAAAAATATACAATTAAACAATAGCGCGAGGAGCGTATATCGACCAATAGGCACGATAAAGGTGTGCAGGGCAGCTGGCGCTGCTTACAACAAAAAGACCGGCAGCAGCTTCCTCGCTCGCACGCACGCACACACCCACGCACACATACATACACGTACTCGAATCTATGAGAGAGCAGTATCATCGTGCAAAAAAAAAGAACCGAAGAAAAGAAAACGACAACAGCAGCAACAGCAACAATAAGGAAAGGTGTTGGTGTGAAAGAGCGAGGGCGAGAGGGAAGCAGTGTGTGCGATCATCAGATCAGCTTTAGAGGCCATGAAGAATGTATTGATGGTGGCAGAGAAGCCATCGCTGGCTGCCTCCTTAGCTGCCATACTCTCCAATGGACGCTCCACGGCGAAGCGAGGTATGACCACGACTCCCAATGTTAAATGTTTAATTTACCAATATAACAACAATGAATTGTGACAGGTAACAACGGTTGCTCCACCCACGAATGGACGGGACACTTTCGCAACGAGGGTGCGGTGCATTTTCGCATGACATCGGTGTGCGGACATGTGATGTCATTGGATTTCACCAGCAAATATCAATCGTGGGACAAAGTGGATCCCGTCCAGCTCTTCGATTGCCCCACCGAGAAGAAAGAATGCACGCCCAAGCAACAGATGCGCGCATTTCTGGCACACGAAGCACGCGGCTGCGATTATCTGGTGCTGTGGCTCGATTGCGACAAGGAGGGCGAAAACATTTGCTACGAGGTCATGGATGCAGTGCAGCATGTCATACACAATGTCTACAGTCGCAATGTGACGTATCGTGCCCATTTTTCGGCCATCACGGACAAGGACATCAAGGGCGCCATGGAGTCGTTGGGCCATCCCAACGAGAATGAGGCCAAGTCGGTGGATGCACGACAGGAGCTCGATTTGCGCATCGGCTGCGCCTTCACACGCTTCCAGACCAAGTTCTTTCAGGGACGCTACGGCGATCTGGACTCCTCACTCATCTCCTACGGTCCCTGCCAGACGCCCACGCTTGGTTTTTGCGTGAAGCGTCACGATGACATTCAAACGTTTAAGCCCGAAACATTCTGGTATCTGCAGCTGACCGCCGGACAGCCGGAGGTGACGCTCGAATGGGCCCGTGGACGCGTCTTCAAGAAGGACATTGCCATCATGCTGCTGAACCGTGTCAAGGAGCATAAAGAGGCCACGTAAGTCGAGTAGAGAAAGAGAAAGAGTAGATAGCAATATAATTAGTGTGTCCAGAACAACTTTAGAAAGGTTTAATAGGCAAAAGATAGTTTTTCTTACTGTACATATTGTATGTGTCTATATCTTTTATATATAATATTAACTTTTTGTGAAGAGGTAGTCGAATAGAAAAAGAGTAGATAAGAATATTGTTAGTGTGACCAGAACAACTTTAGAAAAGTTGTATAGTAGATAAAAGATAGTTTTTCTTACTGTACATATTGTATGTTTCTATAACTTTTATATACAATATTAACTTTTTGTGAAGAGGCCTCGTAAGTCGAGTAGATAGAAGGAGTAGATTAGAATGTAACAAGTGTGACCAGAGCGACTTTCGAGAATTGCTGTCCTACTTAATTGTAGTCTCTCTTAGCTTAACTTAAGTTTAGTGAGCAAAAACAACTATTTTCTTTTATATATATTTTTGTACGGAATTTATTTAATACAAAGAGGCCACGTAAGTCGAGTATCAGACAATACATTAGAGCAGAATGTAATTAGTGTGACCAGAGCGACTTTCTCCTCTCTCTCTAAGCTTCTCTTAAGGTTAGTGGGAAAAGGAAAGTATGTATTTCCTTTTGTATATATTTTTGTATTCTATTTCTTATCACATTGTCAAACGCTTCTACTATTATAATTGGGAAATTCAGTGTTAATTTACCAAATGAAATCGGATGTTAAATAAACCACTTTCTCTCTTTTGGCTTTGCAGCGTGGAGAGCGTGAGCAGCAAGGAGTCGTTCAAGAGCAAACCGCAGGCGCTGAACACCGTCGAGCTGATGAGGATTTGCAGCTCGGGCCTGGGCATTGGTCCCTTCCAGGCGATGCAGGTGGCGGAGCGTCTGTACACGCAGGGCTACATCAGTTATCCGCGTACCGAGACCAATCAGTATCCCGAGAACTTTGATCTGCACGCCGTGCTCCGTGTGCTGCAGCCGTCGAGTGAATTTGGCGACGAGGCGCGTGCAATTGCCTCCGATTTCCAAACGCCACGCAAGGGCAAAGATGCCGGCGACCATCCGCCGATCACACCGATGAAGCTGGCGTCGCGCAACGACTTTGATCGCGACACATGGCGTGTCTACGATTTCATATGCCGTCACTTTATGGGCACGGTGTCGCGTGATCTAAAGTATCGCACCACAACGGCCAAGCTGCGTGCCGGCCTCGAGCTCTTCTCGTGCACGGCGAATGTGCTGCTCGATGCGGGATTCACCAAGGTGATGACGTGGCAAGCCTTTGGCAAGGACGAACCGGCGCCACCCTTTGTCCAGGGCACTCAGGTGGCCATCAATGATGTGCGACTCGGCGAATCGCAGACGGGGCCACCCGATTATCTCACCGAAGCCGAATTGATAACACTGATGGAGCAGCATGGCATCGGGACGGATGCCTCCATTCCGGTGCACATCAATAACATTTGCCAGCGCAATTATGTGCGCATCGAGAGTGGCCGGAAGCTGATACCAACGACACTGGGAATTGTTCTGGTGCATGGCTATCAGAAGATCGATCCGGAGCTCGTGTTGCCCACAATGCGTTCCGAGGTGGAGCGCATGCTCACATTGATCGCCAAGGGCTCGGCGGATTTCAACGATGTGCGACGCCATGCAACGAAAATCTTTAAGCTCAAATTCATGTTCTTTGTGCAAAACATTGCCAGCATGGATATGCTCTTTGAATCCTCCTTCTCGCCGCTCGCCGAGTCCGGGAAGGCGCATTCGCGTTGCGGCAAATGCAGACGCTACATGAAGTACATTCAGGTGAGTGGCTTAAGCAGACTTTCCAAGTCATTTACGAGTAATTTAAGTAATATAAGTATATATATTACGGATTGTCGTTTCGATATCTTAAGTCATTTGCCAAGCTCGCTTTTCTTTCTTGAACTTAGAAGAGAATTTCATAAAGAAAGCTAGTGATGGAGCACTTAGAAGTACTAACATTTTAAAGCCATAAATATTTATTTTTAGTATTTATAAAAGTAGACAAAAATTTATAAAAAAAATCTTAGGGGAAGAGTCATGACGACTAAGGTCTTCGGCTAAAAAGCCATAACGAGTTTTTCATTGATTTCAAGTTCTATTTTGTTAGCTCAAAAAGTAAACACGATAGATGTAGGAGTAATATTTATCCCTCTTAATTCATTAATTTCTTTATTAAGTATCGAACCAGTACAGCATAAAGAAAATAGTACTATAACAACACAGGGAAAAAATATTAAATCATATTAATTTAAGGATTTTATGTGCAGATTACGATTGGGTGAACGTTTTGGCGAAACCTTTAACGCTTTAATCGCCTCACCGGTTTAGCTGGTAGAAGTCTCCTAGCGTGTAATATTTATGCTGAAATCATAATTCATTTGTTTTGATTTCTAGTTTTACAATCACGCTTTACAATCGTTAAGAAGTAAGCAAGTACAGATTAGTAAGCCTTAGATTCATTTCTATGATTAAAGTTTGTTAACATGATGATAGGAATAAAGTCACTTTGTCATTTGAAAGCAATATTCTATGCTTAATACTTATTCTTTACTACATTCTAGTTTCTTTCCATCTATAACTACGCAAGTTACATAAGTCAAATATAAATAGAAGTAATTTGACATATGTATATTATAATTTTCTAAATAGAAATCCTAGAAGTTTTTTTTTAGGAAATACTTTTATAGGCCAAAAAAAAACTTTGTTTGACAAATTGTATTCTGTTTTTTTTTTTTTGTAATTTTTTGAGGTATATATATATTTTTTTTTTTTGGTTTTTTTTTTGTAATTTTTATTTACAATCTGTTTTAAAACAATAAGTAAATTTTATGACTAATATTTACATAACAGGGAGGTATATATAATCAATCTCTATGTAGTACAATATATATCAAATACAGCATTTGGTATATTTTAGATGTGGTATATTAGTGCAGTGCAATATTGATATACCAAATAATGTCTTTGACATACGCGAGTATTTTGCGGTATATTTTCAGAATATGCTTAAGAAATATAGTAGAATTTATTCAAGAAATACTTTTGATACTTGATGCAATTGTGTCTTAAGTTGCTGACAATCTGGTATATTTTAGATGTATAGGCTTTGGTATATTTTTGTATTTGTATGATATAGTTAAGAATATGGTTTTAATCAAACGGGTCTCGGCTACTTTGGCTGACAATATGGTATATTTCTTTTAAAAAGTTCTTTCGTAGTACAATATCGATATGCCATATACATATGAATATGTTTTAGTATTTTTAAAATATGATGTTAAGCAATCGGGTTGGTTTATTTTTCAATGCAGTGCGCCATCGATGTACCAAATACATGCTTTTGGCGTATTTTAGTATTTTTGTGGTATGCTTTTTGGTATATTTAATAAGCAGCTTTCTTACTTGTTTTAAATATGCAATGCTGCAGGTTAGACATTGATTGAAAACTACTTAAAATGCAGAATTCTTAGTTAATCCCTGTCTTGTAATTTAATTATTAAATCAAGTATTTAATGCTAAATTTAATTTACAGAAAAGAGTGACTAAACAAATAATGATGTTTGTCATAAATCAAGTTTAGTTTTTATTATAAAATTTAACATTTTTAAATGTTTTTTGTCTTGGCAATTTGTTGTATACATTTGTTTAAAGTGTTCTCTTCTCTTTTCTTTTTTTTCCAATGCAGACGAAACCGGCGCGTTTGTATTGCTCGCATTGCGATGAGAATTACACGCTGCCCAATGGCAATGTGAAAGTGTATCGCGAGTTCAAATGCCCGCTGGATGACTTTGGGCTGTTGGCCTTCTCCACGGGGGTGAAGGGACGATCGTATCCCTTCTGTCCGTATTGCTACAATCATCCGCCGTTCAGGGATATGCCGAAATTTGGCGGCTGCAACACCTGCACGCATCCCACCTGCCCCCATTCGTTGAACACGCTGGGCATCTCCAGTTGTGTGGAATGCGAAACGGGTGTCCTTGTGCTCGATAGCACGCTCTCGCCCAGCTGGAAGCTTGGCTGCAATCGCTGCGATGTCATCATCAATTGCTTCAAGGGCGCCACCAAAATCGCCGTCGAAGGTAAGCCGAGTGAAATACATTAAATACAATCATAAACACTTTTTTTTTTCTTTTTGCGCAGAATCCAAGTGCAGCGATTGCGGTGCTCAGCTTGTCAATGTCGTCTACAAATCGGATAAATCCAAGTTCAAGGATGGCAGCGAGGAGAAGACCGGCTGCATCTTTTGCTCAGCCGAATTCACGCATCTGGTGGAAAAGCATCGAGCTGTCGCCTCGCGTCAGGTGCGCACAAATGCTCCACGCGGTGGCCCCAATGCCGCTGCAGGACCCGGAGGTCCTGGCGCAGCTGCTGCTGGCGGCGGCGGCGGCGGTGGACGTGGCGGACGCCATGGCGGGCGACCGCCCAAGGATAAGATGGCTCAGCTGGCGGCGTATTTTGTCTGATTGTCGTCACATTCGTCTTGGCTTTGGAATTTTGCATTTTATTGTGTAACTCGTCGTCATCACTTGCGAGCAGCTTGGGCAGTAAACAAAAAAACAAAAAAAATAAACGAAAACAAAGTTTGTACAAATGTCCACGAATCCTTGCACTTATAAACAACTCTTTGTCAAGTTTGTGTGCGACATAAAGCTATTGATGGGCTTCCACTGAGTCCTTACAAGCTGTATCCTTAGAAACAACTCTTCACCAAGTTTGTGTGCTACATAATGCTATTGATGGGCTTCCACTGAGTCCTTACAAGTTGTATCCTTATAAACAATGGGATGGATGGGCTTCCACTGAGTCCTTACAAGCTGTATCCTTAGAAACAACTCTTCACCAAGATTGTGCAAAATGTGAGATTGCCTACAACCGAGTTCTTACATGCTGTATCATTATCCTTATAAACAACTTTGCTCCAAGTTTGTGTTCGACATAATGCTAATGATTTTCTAAAACTAAGTGCCTGTATCCTTGCGTTACCTTTTGTATACAACTCTTCTCTGTTTGTGCTTTAAGCTGACCAAAGCACGTTCAATGCATCCTTAAATCTCGCAACTTGTTAAGAATACCGTATTTCAAGCTAGCTCTGAGCACACAAAATTGTCTAAGAATTGGTTTCTTAAATCAACTGTATATATTTTCTTAATGCAAGTCCTTAGAAACCAAGCAAATCGAGTCTCGTTAAAAAATGCAAGGATAAAGTTAGCAAGTTAAATCCTTTTGTCCGCAAAACCATAAACCAATCTTAGCTATAGCTCACGTTATATTCTTACGTATTCGGCAAGATATATATATATATATATTGCCATGCTCACGGTAAGTAGCCCTAGCGATTGGCATTCAAGAATTTCCAGGATATTCCCAAAAATTGCTACCTCAAATTTTTCCAAGGGGGTTGCATAGAAAAATTGCCCAAAAATTGCAAATTCGGCCATAACTCCGCCGTTCGAAGGACTAGAGGCATGTCCTTTGGCACACATATGCTACTAATTGAGCTCTATTGAAACACGGCATAAAAAGGACGAAAGTCCTTACAGGAGCGAAGATAATATGCATTTTTTCCTTACACAAAATTCGCTATAACTCGTCTGTATCCTTGCATATCCTGGCGAGTCTAGTGTCAAATGCTGCACATTAGTTGCGCTCATCAACTGGCCAAAGGACATGCAAATCGTCCTTGCGGCTAGCGAGTTATCCTGGTTTTTGTGTTTTTCGCATCATTTTTTGCGGCCCTCGGACTGAAATTTTTCAAGTGTTGGATTCCTAGATGACACCACATTTTTATGGCGTCAATCGATAGAGTTCGTCCTTGCGATTCGAACGAGACATGTGCCGACATCCTGCGGCAGGATATGACCGAGTTATGGACATTTTTTGTAATAAGGATATTTTTATTTTAGCTATATTTCGGTCATATCCTTAAGGATGCCGGAAGGATGCATATTTTTGTGCTCACGCCGAGCGGAACTAACATTTGGCATTCAAGGATTTGCAGGACATGCCCAAAAATATGACATGAAATTTTTCTAAGCTGGTTGCATGAAAAATTTGCACAAAAATCGCAAATTTAGTCGTAACTTTGCCATTTGCAGGACTATTGCGATGTCCTTTGACATGTGGGTAGCTTGTTTTAAGGGCAGTTGGAATTGGCAACTCCGAGGACGAAAGTCCTTGAAACGGCCGAGTTGAGAGAACTTTTCCCTATACAATAAATGGGCTATAATTCGGGAATGTCCTTGCGCATCCTGGCGATAAGGATGTCAATCGACGCGTCTCACTTGGGGCTACCATGCGACCAAAGGACATTCGATTCGTCCTTGTAGTTTACGAGTTATCAAGGATGCTGTGCATTGAGCGAGTTTCTTTAGCGAAAATCGATTTTGTTCATAATACTTGAATTGTTTGAGGCAGAGGTCCTTAAAAGGCTTAATGTACAAGGATATCAGCTAGCTAGTGTTTTTTTTTTATAAAAAAGATGCTGAAAATATGTTTAACAAAAAAAAAAACACGAAATCGCGTGTTTCTTGGATCAATTGAAGAATTACGTGATGTCCTTTGCTCTATAAATAATCCTTGAAGAACGTTAACTGAAAATAGAATTCAACTGAAGCGAGTCCTTTCGTTAATTAAGGATTAACGTGATATTCTTTGATCTATACACAGAGCTTTAGCAGAAAATGTAGTTTAAATAAAGCAAGTCCTTAAGCTTATTAAGAATATCCTTTGATCTATGCACAGAGCTACAGCTGAAGCGAGTCCTTGCACCAGCTTAGTAAGGATGTTTAGCTTAATCCTTAACAGATTTGTGTATTTGCAACTTCATCTTGTTTATTGCTACAAATTAACCGAAAAAAAAGCTGTAACTTCTTGTCTAACTTAACTATTAGCTAAAAGCAACGGGTTTGCTATATCCTACTAAAAGGATATATACTTCAATTGGCTGATATAAAGCGTTATCCTTGATAAGGAGTTGGTTCATTCTGTTTTGTGTAGATATGAGCAGGACAAGTGCACCAAATGAAATGAAGTAGAAGAGCAGTCCTCATTTTGTCCTGTCCTGTCTGCTCCTTGACCTAGTTGCTATCAATGTTAAGTCCAGTCCAGCTGCTGCTTCTGATCCTGTTTGCTATGCAGGAAGAGGAAGAGTTACAATGCCTCAACTTGATCTCTTCATCTTGGTCTTGACTGGCTTCGACTCTTTGTTGTTGTGTGTATTTTAATTTCAACATATTTATTGATGTAATTCAAAAAATTAAATATAAGTTATGTGTATAATTATTACTGCTTCTTAATATGCAAAATTACTTTGCAGTTTTGCGTTTTCATCTTGTTTCTTTTTTTTGTCGTTTTTTTGTTGTTTTTTTATTTTCTTTTTGTTTTCTGTTTTTTGTTTTATGTTTTTTTTTTACTCTTCTCTCTCGCTTGGCCTTACTTGCATCATGATGTTCAGTTGTTGCTTATTTCAAATTTAATTAGTTATTTTTATTTTTTGTTTTTTTTATTGCATTTGCATATGCATTGTTTTTGTTTGTTGTATTAATGTTTTCGCATTTTATATGAATCAATTCAAAATATATATGTATATAGATATATATATATACATATACGTATGCAGCGATATATATATATATATACATATAGATATCTAGTTGTATATATGTATATATATATATACACGAGAGACAAATTGTTGGTTGTGTATATATGTTGTTGTTGTTGTTGTTATATACATATATAATTTGCATTTATGTGTTATTATTAATATTAATATTATTGTTATACATATCATGTATATATATATATATACTTTTTGTTGTTGATGCTGCTGTTTTGCATTTCTTTTCTTTTGTTTATCATAATTGTTTGTTGCATCTTCTTCTTTTTCTGCATTTTATTATTATTATTATTATGCTAAGTTTAGCTGTTGCTATGTTCGGCGTGTGTATGTGTGTGTGTGTGTGTGAGTGTGTTGTGTATGTTTGTTGTTGTTTTGTGTGGTGAATTCCATTTAGATATATTGTTGTTGTTGTTGTTGTTGTTGTGTTGTATTGTTTTCTTGCTTGTTTTGTTTGTTTGTTCCTTATATGTTTAGTATTGAATTTAAATTAATATTAAGAAACATCCTATCGCTTTTTCACTTTATTCTTTCTCTCTATCTCCCTTTCTCTCTCTCTCTCTCTCATTCGGCATGTACCTCCTTCTCCTCCCTCTGCTCTGTGTTGTGTTTTGTTTCTTTCTCTTTTGAGAGCTGCTCTCCCTACATCTCTTAAATCATCTGCTGCTGCATTTCGGCATCTTTTTCATTCTCTCCCGCATCTGATTTTTAGTCTGTGAGCAGCGGCTTGATGGTCGGTTTCTCTTTCTCCTTGTCGCGATCGTTGCGCGGCTCCAGCTGCTCCAACAGATGATGCGGATTCGCCTGATCCTGATGGGTCTTCTGCTTCAGCATTGTCCAGTCATAGATGTAATCATATTGATGGTTCAGTGTTCGGAACAAAATGCTAAAGAAGAGAGTTGATTAAGCAACTTACGATATTACAATTGATATATCATCCACTTACCGGAACAATTGACGTAGGTACATGTAGTCGGGCTGTTCCTCAAAGCGCAAGCTACGACAATAGTTCAAGTACATGGAGAATTCAGCTGGCGAACCCTTGCACAGCACCTCGATCGGCGTCGACATCTTCTTCTCGCTGATCTTCTCATACTTCTGCTGCTTTGTGTTCGCCTTCATGCCCTGCCAGGGTAGCACACCCCGATTGAAATACATCATCACATAACCCAGCGATTCCATATCGTCGCGACGCGACTGCTCGATACCCAAATGGGCATTGATCGATGCATAGCGAGCGGTGCCCGTCAAGTTCTTGTCCTCGCGATACAGGATGTGAATACGCGACTGGGGATCACGGAACTTTTTGGCCAGTCCAAAGTCGATCAAGAAGAGCTTGTTGCAGTGCCGTCCAATGCCCATGAGAAAGTTATCGGGCTTAATATCACGATGAATGAAGCACTTCAGATGTATGTACTCAAGACGTCCGATCATCTGATCGACCAGCATCAGCACCGTCTTGATCGTAAAGTGGCGCGTACAAAAGTTGAACAAATCTTCGAGCGATGGCCCCAACAGATCCATCACCAGCGTATTAAAATTGCGCTCCTTGCCATGATGACGGATGCGCGGGAAGCCAACGCCACCGCTCAATATGCGATACAGTTTCGCCTCGTAGAGCAACTGCGGATGGCGAGCGCTGGCGCTCTCCATCTTGATGGCCACCTGCTCCCCAGTCTGAATGCTCATGCCCAGATAGATGTCGCCAAACGAGCCGCTGCCTGCATAGATTGCATTCAAAGAGAGGTAGAGAAGTGGATTAGTGGATTAGTTTAGTTAGCCAGAATATAATAAATGTTGTATTTGGTCTACAATGATATATACTAGAATGTATCAAATGCTCTATTTGGTAAACCAATACACTACCCAATAGTATATTTAGTATATCGACATACTACCACATTGATAATATACCAGAAGAGTACTAGAATGTATTAAATGCTATATTTGGTATATCGACATGCTACCACATTGCTTAAAATATACCATAGATTACTAGAATGTATCAAATATACTACTTGGTATATCAATATACTATTAAATTAGATATACTAAAAAATATACCCAATAGTATATTTGGTATATCGAAATACTACCACATTAATAGTACTAGAATGTATCAAATGCTATTTTTGGTATATCAATATACTAGGCAATTACAAATATACCATAGAATATTAAAATATGCCCATAAATGCTATATTTGGTATATCGACATACTGCCACATTGATAGTACTAGAATGTATCAAATGCTATATTTGGTATATCGACATACTACCACATTGCATAAAATATACCATAGAGTACTAGAATGTATCAAATGTTCTATTTGGTGTATCAATATACTTTTCAATAAAAAATATACCAAATATAGAGTACTAAATTATGTCCGATAATGGTATATTTGGTATAAAAAATATACCATAGTTTGTATACAGACAAGAAATCTGCAGTCGAGTCTGTTCGACTGCTGAATTCTACCGAATTCATATACCGAAAAAACTACTAAAATATACCGAATGCTATATTTGGTATTTTTGGATAGCAGTACTGTAGTATTATACCTACAAATATACAGCGATCAAATGCAAAAATGTCATATTTGGTATATCGATCAAGTACTAGATTTAAAATATACCATAAAGCGAACAATATACCAGATTGTCAGGCAAAGAAGCTATGATAAGTAATTTTTAGCTTGTTTATACACGCATACAACATAAACATAAATACAAAAGTTACTATTGTATATACCGAAATTATTATTCATTTCATTTAGTTGTAATCTATGCTTGAATAATAATGATATTGCAAATTCTTTGACGAAAAATGTCGTGTGTAATTCTCAAGTGAAAAATTCATATACGAAATTTTTATACCCGCTACCCATAGGGTAGAAGGGTATTATAACTTTGTGCCGGCAGGAAATGTATGTAACAGGTAGAAGGAGGCATCTCCGACCCTATAAAGTATATATATTCTTGATCAGCGCCAACAGCCGAGACGATCTAGCCATGTCCGTCTGTCCGTCTGTCTGTCTGTCCGTCTGTCCGTCTGTCTGTATGAAACACTGGATCTCAGAGACTATAAGAGATAGAGCTATAATTTTTTTTCGATAGCATTTGTTATGTTTGCACGCAGATCAAGTTTGTTTCAAATTTTTGCCACGCCCACTTCCGCCCCCGTAAATCAAAAAAATCGAATTACAAGCGTAATTTAAAAGCTAAAGCTGCGAATTTTGGTGTGTATAATAATAACAATACTATTTATGATTCCTAAAAATTTTGTTAAGATCAGATAAAAATTGTGGAAGTTATTAAAGAAATACTTTTGTATGGGCTAAAACGCCTACTTACTAGGGGTCTTACTTACTAGGGGCCGACAATCTGGTATATTTTGCCGTCTATGGTATATTTTGAATGTTAGTACCACATCGTTATACCAAATATACCATTTGGTATATTTTTAGCATTTTGCAGTATTTTTTGGTATATTTTGAAAATAATACCGCAATAATTTGCTTTTATTCAAAATGGGTAGCGGGTATCTCACAGTCGAGCACACTCGACTGTAGCTTTCTTACTTGTTTATTTTAAGTATAGATGAATCTTCGAGCTTGTCATAAGGTCTTTCAGATTATTTGCAAACCAAAAAAATGTATATACAAAAACCAATCCTTATATCAATCTAAGCTCTAAGAATTTTATTTCAAATTGTTTCTGTTTATGTTTATTTCACTGTCAGAGATTTACCCATATTCAACTTTTTTTTTAATCTTTCCTACAATTGCTAACCAATAAGATTCTTCGATGATGGGAAAATTTTCGAATTTGAGTCGTGATCTCAGTATTCAATTACCATTCTTTCAATCATTGTTTAGTCTAAGAATATTTCGCTGATCATTATGGCCAAATGCAAAGGAAGTTTATTATTATTAAAGCAAACAAATGAGAGTCATAAAAAATTTGCAGTTGCAACTGTGGAAACTTTGCTCAGCTTATGCGATACGCATTTGAAAGTATCTAGAAATATGCACAAAGCTTTTGTCTTTCGATTCACAGTTTGAATTTCACCACGAATCGAAATCACAAATGTAAATATGAATATGAGCTACAGCTTTTCTCTTTTCTTTTTTTTGTTTACAAGGAATCGTCACCTTGAAACCGACATTCGAAATAATGGCAGATTAATCAATTGTAATTTTATACTGCCTTGAATACTATTTTGCAAGACAAAAGACAGCATTTGTCATTAAAGTTATAAATTTCTATATAGATATAGATTGTATCGATATTCTTAATCTGCAAGTTAGTCGAAGTTTACTTCAAAGATAACACGCTATGTATTAACTATATTCTTTTGAGTGAAAGCTAACCAAACTTCAACATATAATCCCTAAGTAAGCTCATTAACTAAGTTAACTTGTTAATTCGCTTCACATTTTATCCCTAAGCTCATTCTTTTAACTAAAAGACATCCTAAATATTGCTTTATCTGCACATTACAAATCACACATCAAAATTGGATATACCTATTTGATTATAGAACAGCCTAAACATTACTTTATCTGTATGTTAAATGTATTCGAGGATTAACTAACACTTTTAACTAGCATATAAGAAATCGAACTTGAAAATTTGATTAATCTGCTACATAAATGTGGATATAGGTAACTGAAGTTTACTTTATATACAATGCGAGCTAATATATTAACTATATTATTTTAAATAGTAGCTTAGCAAACTTTTCTAAACCTTTAATTTGCTCAATATATGATCTTAAATTTAACTCTAAATATTTTATATCTCAGTTAGTTAACTCATTACCCCTTAGATAACTAGTTAATTAGCTCATTATATTATTGTCCTTAAGTCAACTCTTTTAACTGAAAGACAACCTTAATGTTACTTTATCTGTATGATCAATTTAGTTCAGCGTTAACTGCACATTAGAAATTAGACATCAAAATTCGATATGCCTTTTTAATTATAGAAGAGCCTAAACATTACTTTATCTGTATGATAAATTGAGTCTAGCGTTAACTGCACATAAGAAATCGGACATGAAATCGCCAAATGAATTGGATTGAATTGTGTATACAAAACATTACCACGTGTGAGGATATATCTACATATATAATATATACAATATACATATTTATGTTTCTAACATGTCTCTCAGACGTACTCAAAGCAAACAAACAGTTAAAGCGACTTTTAAGTTCTGCGTATATAGCTTACCGATCTTGCGTATCACCCGATATTTGCCGCCGATAATTATCTCGGAGCGGGCGTCCTTAAGCAGCCGCATCTTGTCCATGTTGTCGGTTGAATAGTGAAGATCACTTCTCCTCGCCTGTTTGTTTGTGTTGTCGTCTCTCTCTCCTCTGACTCTCTCAACTTCTTCTT
This sequence comes from Drosophila niveifrons, assembly GCA_035046325.1. NCBI lineage: Eukaryota > Metazoa > Arthropoda > Insecta > Diptera > Drosophilidae > Drosophila > Drosophila niveifrons. Next base: position 5,290,305 of record JAWNOC010000020.1, read on the forward strand.
CTTCTTGGCTTCCTCCTCTTTTTGGGGCGGGGGTTTCGATATCGAAGGCGATTTCGATTTCGATTGATTCGCAGATGTTTAGAATTGAAGTTGGAAGATTTGTTGTTGGTTCGTGTTTGTTTTTTGTATTTTGTTATTGCTTTTCCTTTACGAAATATATATTTATTTATACATATATGTATATTGTTGTTGTTGTTATTGGTTTATATATATATATATAAACTTATATATATATATATATATAATAAGGCAGACGATCTCGTTTCCCGATGAAAAAAAAATGAAAAGAAACTGTGAAAAGAAGATGGAAGAATATATAAATTAGTTTGCGACATTTGTGAAGTTGGCGCCAAGAAAAATAAATACACAAAAAAAATATATAAAACCCACTAAACACTTTCTTTTTGAATTTTTTCGGCTGTCTTGTTTTTGTTATTTTTGTTGTTGCTGTTGTCGTCGTTGCCGTCGTGGTTGTTGTTGTTGTTGTTATTGCTTCAGTTGGTTGTTGCTGTTGTTACATTTTTTTGTGACTGCGACTGCGACTTGAGATTGTTTTTGTTATGGTCTTTTTTTTCTGCTTGGCTCACTCTCTTTTCACATTTATGCTTTCGTCTTATTTCCCCCGAAAACAAAAAAAAATTGTGCGAATATTGCGCATTTTTCATAACGTAATTAAAACATTTGGAATCGATAGACCGACCAAGCATACACTGAATATGTCTCTGTCTATGTGTATGTGTGTGTGTGTGTGTATTGAACAGCTATAACAACAACAATAGAGAAACAGCAGTGTCGTATAGTCATCAGAGAGGAGACGTAAACACAGACTCTTTCAAATTGTTGATCGATTATTTATTTTCATATATGAATTTCAATATAAACAGACACGACCACTGATAATCGATAAGCAACGGCAACGGCAACTGCAACAACAATGACAACGACAACAACAACAGCTACGATGACAGGTACAACGTACTTCGCTTCTTCTTTACCCCGTTGGAATGCACATTACACATACGTACACACACACACACGCATACGTATGCACATGCAAACGCACACACACACACATACACATGAACAACAACAGCAGCAGCAGCAAAGACACCAACACTTTAGCATTGATACATACACACACGCACACACAGCATATACACACACACATACAGCTGCAAGCACACACTCACTCACACACACACACACATATAGTTGCTACTACTGCACCTTACATGTTTTTTTTTTCACATCGCTTTTTTTCTCTTTTCATTCGTTTTTACACAAAAGAAAAAAATTGAGCCCGCATTGGAATCGCATGTTGCGATTTCATTAAAAATTTCCCGTTTACGAATATTATTTTGGTTGGGCGAAAATCTTACCACGAAACAACGAGAGCGAGAGCAGTGAAACTGTTGGAAACTGCTGTGCTGGGTGTTTTTCTCAAGGTTGGCGTTTTTACTATTTTGTAGGAGGGCCAAACGACGAACGACAAAAAAAAAAAATTGGAACTCAGGCGAGCTATATGTGTGAAATTTCGTATCAAATCGTAGTCTTTAAACAGCGAGCAAGCCCGATATTGTACTTGCAAACGGACGCGTGAATGTCTTTTTATCACTTTTCGTACGCGCACAACGAAAAAAAGAGGAAATATATGTATTTTATTAACTAAAATAAAATGGTTAGTAGAGCTGTCTCCAGTGTGGCCGCAAGTTCCATCTCAAAATATACCGTCCCTGCAGCGCACAATATACCACTTCCGCAATGACAACAACGAACTAAATTTTACCACAATCCATTCGCTGGTTCGTCGCAGCGCGCTGCCGATTCGTCAATTCGGCGCAACATTTTAAATAGCTCATTATTCCGCATTACAGTCATAATTTATGTTATATTTCAATTTTACTAATCAAATAGATGTTCATTTAATTTACAAGCTATTAAACACATGGGTTTTATGGGTTATGTCGTTGAACAGGTGTTCAAAAGAAATGAATGACTAATCTGAGAGCTGTTGAACTTGTTCCGACGGTATACAATACACAATGCGTATACGCCATTTTTGTTAAATGAAAGTATATAATTTCGTAATAAAGACAAATTACACAAGACGACCAACAATACCACAGTATGTGTTATATTCGTATTACTTAGAAATTAAATAATGGCGTCTTTTAGTTATAAATAAATACGACAACAATGGACAAATTATTATCGATGTTTTTTTTATATTATTTTTGCGTCAATGTGCATATATTATACCAATTAATTTTTAATCAAATGCTTGAATTGCTAACTTTATATGTTAATCTTGTATTTTCGCTAAAATGCGAAACAGTATTTTTGATTACGAATGTTGCCGTGAAAAGAAATATTTCGAAATATACCATAAAACACTTCTGGTACATTTTATTCGAATATCTGCAGCACGAGTCATTCGTGAGCTATCGACTAAAAATGGAGCGTGTAATTGGTAAGCACGCGTGACTATCGATTGCCTGCTCGTGTTGGGCAATGCAAGTGCAGTGTTGAGCAATGCACTTTAGGCAGTGTGAGGTGCATTGTTGAACCAGGGCTCCTCAAAAAATCAGTTAAGCTTTCTTACGTACCAATATAATGTAGATGGATTAGATTTTGATTTTGTTGATCAGTCAGCTTATTAGTCTTGAAAATAATCCACGTAGAAAATATACAAAATATACAAAAAAAATATAAATGGAAATTATTTTTGTGCTGTAGATGTTTACGATTTGCTTGTTTGTAGCATACTGAAAAATTTGAGAGATTTTTGAATTGAAAACACAGAGAAAACTTGGTTTGTTTTTTTTGTTGTTTTTGTTTTTTTTGTTTGTTTTTGGTCTATATATTTTTATTAAAAACAGTTTTTTTGTTTGGTTTTTTGTTGTTTTTTTGTTTGTTTTTTGGTTTTTTGTTGTTTTTTTTGTTGTTTTTGTAAATAACGTGACGACTTGAAAACAGAAATTAAATAAGTGTACTTTACTCGTAATGTAGTAGAAAGTGTTATAAAAGCAATATTACAATAACTGTGGTAGAATTGGCTCCTAAAATAGATATTTTACAACTGATACCACTTTTTGTCTTTATATTTAAGCATTAATTGATGCGCTGTACCGCTGAAATCTTGAGCTGTATTGGCCATACGCTCCGCGCGCTCCTCCAACAAATTGAGCTTCTCGCCACGCTCCATGGCCAACTGATGCGCCCGGCTAATCTCCGACGCCGCTGTGGAAGCACGTTGACCCAACTGCTCCAAATTGGGGCCGGGTATATGCCGTGCAACGGAACGATTTGCTTTCCCGCTCTGTTCACCAACTGCAAACAAACAAAAAAAATGAAGGAATTGTGTTTAATTAATAAACAAATACTCAAAGGAATCTTCATAAATGTATCGATTCGACTTACATAACTCCTCGCGATCCAAAAGCTTGGCGCCACCGCCAAATAGACCCTTAAAGAAACCCTCCTTCGGCTGTTCGGGCATTTCGTGTACCGTATATAACTCACCCATCATCTCCAAAATAAATTGACTGCAATTCAAAAATGCGAAAGAAAGGTTATTTTTAATGCAGTATTGTGATAAACGTGATAGTTTTGGAATATCACACATAAATCGATATTAAAGCAAGAAAGCTTGCTCGACTGCGAGATACCTGATTTAAGTAAAATATACCTCAAAAAATACTTTAAAAATATACCAAATGCTATATTCGGAACAATTCACTTTTAAAATATACCAAATAAATATAACGCAAAAATATCTAGTATTTACCAAAGGTTATATTTGGTATATTTATATGTGGGCGTGGCAAAAATTTGAAACAAGCTTTATCTGCATGCAATCATAAATGCTGTCGAAAATAAATCTTAGCTCTATCAGTTATAGTCTTTGAGTACTAGGTGTTCAAACAGACGGACGGACAGACAGACAGACAGATGCACATTGCTATATAGTTTCGACTATTGATCGACACTGATCAAGAATTAAGTCGTATATGACTGCCGGTTACATACAGCTGTGAACATTGAAATAGCAGTGAGACAAAATAAAAAAAAACTACGTAACTTTTTTTTTGCATATTAGATTTTTTGTTTTTTTTTTTAATACTTTTTCACTTTGTCTGTTGTGTTTATAATAGTTTTTTTTCAATTTTTTAATGCTCACTGATATTTCAATAATGTATAATAAGAATATTACAATACCGTTTTTTCCAAGTGATTTATTACTTACCAAAATTCCGATGATATCGTGAATTTTTGAATTTCGGTGGGCGATGCCATGTACAATCCATGACCTTTATGACTAAAGCAAAATATTTTTGATATTCTGCAAAAACAGAAAATTAGGAAGAAAAAAAAGGTTAAATAGACTGTAGGATTCTATAGAGCAGTGAAAACTCACTGAGTTGTATCTTCATGAACAATGATCTGTTGACCCCATATCGAAAGCATTGGATCGACAATTCCCTGTTTACATTTGGTTTGAAAACTGCAAAAGAAATAAAAGAATATACATATATTGATTGTCATCACAGATCGAAAGTTTTGCGCACCTTAAGTCCATAAGCGGTAAGAAATCAGTATCCAATAACAGTTTTAGACTAGGAAGACTATGTACCATTAGATGGCCATTCGAAAGATAGGTTGCTAAGCAAGAGCCATCTAGAAAGTAAAAATTTGTATATTAATAAAAGGAATAAAAGGAACTAGTTTGTGTTAGCTAAAGACCTTTCATCGTGATAGTTTCTGCCTTGACTGCAAAATCCATTTCCGATAATTGTATGCGATTGATGCAGCATTGATTTGCCACATCGAAGACTTTTGTTTGCTTTTCGCTGGCTATAACGATATATTGTCGATCGGTGAGTGTTTCCAGGCCGGTGCTAACGCTGCCGCTAATGCCGCTGCTGCTGGCGCTGCTGCTGCTGATGCCACCACCGCCACCGCCACCGCCGCTGATGCCACCAGCGGTGCTGCTGCCTCCGCCTCCGCCGCTGCCAGCTGCAGCGCCAGTTGCTCCACCAGCTGCGCCACCGCTGCCGCCAGAGGCGCCGCCACCAGCTGCGCCACCGGCTGATCCCGCTCCACCGCCAGCTGCCCCCGCACCGCCAGCAACTGAAGTGTTTGATATTGTATTGGCAGTTGTTGGTGTAAATGTGGGACTGGTGCGGCTGCTGCTCTTAGTGGGAGTGCCTGCAACAAACGACTTGATTACAATTCATATTTTTCATATTTCATATTCGAAAATGCATTAAAATTCAGCCATGTGCGTAGTAGGTGAGGAATTGCTGAAGGACATGTCAGTGCTTTTGTCCGCCAGAGTATAGTCAGCGATTGTCAGAGCGCCCTCTAGCGGACAGCAACTGCGCTCATGAGTTTTTGTCAGATTGTCAGTAACAACAGTATATTTGACAATTTGAATAGTTCAGTGTGAAGCAGGTGAGGAATTTCTGCCGGAGATGTCAGCCAGAGTGTCAAATAGTCAACACCCACTAGCGGACAACGTAAAATTACACCAAGTGCAACACTCATGACATTCAGTGCTTTTTTCCGCCAAAGTGTCAGAGCGCCCTCTAGCGGACAACGTAGAACTACAGCAACTGCACTCATGATTGCCAGTGCTTTTGTCCGCCAGAGTGCCAGAACGTCAGCAGAGCGACCTCTAGCGGACATCGAAGCAATTAAGGAAGTGCTAGTGCACATAACACATAATCGATATAAACCGATTCATTATGAAATACATATATATAACGATAAATTGTGCATTGCATTTACGATCTTTCTTGTCCCTGTTCTCATCGCGCCAAGGCTCAAACGTGTAGGGTATGATCGAGCCGTAAGAGTCCAAGAAGGACATGGAAGTAATGGAGCCTTTGAGTCGTACCACAGGACCGCCTACCAAAGAAAAAAGAAAAAGACCAAAACAAATGCAAATTAATAAAACACTCTCAAAATGATCAATTAGTGTTGAGTTACCGTTAATTGTAACCAAGACGGGCTGCGATTTGCGCATATCGCGCTCCGGCATTGTGATGAACAATGTCAATATTGAACCGAAACTAGTTCCAATCCACAAAGTAGGAACGAGCGATAAAATATCTAAAAAAAAAAGAAAAATCGATATCGATAAATCAATAACAATCACTGACTGGTCACACTTACCATTGCGTTTAGCATAACTCTCGATGAAAGCTAAACAGGTAACAGATTCAGAGGAAGACATATCAATGCTGGACATTGATGACGATCTGGATCTCGAGAATGTGCCATCCAATTTATCTGCAAGGCGGATTGGGGAGTGAAGTGTGTGGTTGAGACAACGATTATTGCAAATGCGCAAATAAATGAGGAGTTATCGATAACGATATTTATAACGGGACAGCAAAGAGAAATAGAGAGAGAGAGAGACAGATAAAGAGAAAGAGAGAGGCAAACGATTACACAATACAATTTGATACAGAGAGAAAGAATTGGTTGAATTTAAATAAGAGAGAGAGAGAGAGAAATATATATTGAAAGAGATAGTTGATAGCAAGAAAGAGATAGAGAGATAAGGAATGAAGTAAGGAAATACAGACTGATAGATCAAGAGAGAAAGAGATAGAGAGTGAAAGCGGCGGGCGGTAGTAGGCATAACTTTTGCTTAGTAATTATGTTAATCGATTTATTTAGTTTCTCTTTTTTTTTGTCGATTGTTTATTTTATTTTTATTATTTAGTTTTTTCTTTTCTTTTCTTGCTGCATTAATTTCACTAGACGGCTAATTATTGTTGTTGTTGATCTATGTGAAAATGTATGTGTATAGTGACTGTGTATGTGTGTGTGTCTGTGTGTGTGTCCTTTGGTGTTAAGTGTGAGTGTGTGTGTGTGAATGTATTTGGTGTGTTGTGCGTGTGAACTATGCAAAAATACGATTAATTTGCCAATGCAGAATTTGCTGTCGAGCTTTGATATTGCAATTAGTAGTTGTTGTTGCTGCTGTTGTTGTTGTTGTTATTGTTGTTGCATTTTAAATTGTTGCTTTTGATGTAGTTGTTGTTGCAGTTATTTATTAGTTGCTAATTAGAAGCGTGCACAAATACCGAGAGCGAGCGAGCGAGCGAGCGAGACAGAGAGTGTGTGTGTTTGTGTATGTGAACAAATTACTTTAACATATTTAAGAGATGTAGAGAGAGAGAGAGACAGTCATAGAAAGAAATAGATATGTATATAGAGACAGTAGTAGGTAGAAAGAAAGAGAGCGAGAGAGAGAGAGAGAGAGATAGAAAGAGAGAGCGAGCGAGCGAGCGAACGAACGAACGAACGAGCGGAAGGGTTGAGCGAGCGAGCGAACGATTCAGACTAAGACTAAAGTCAAAAAGAGAAAGAGAGAGAGCGAAAGAGGCGAGCGAGCAAAGAAACGAATTCATCCTTTCACAAACAGACGTATGTGAACAACACCAGCCCCCCCACCCCCATTCCTAGACCTCCCCCCCTCCCCCATACTACTACTACTTCGACTACTACTACCACACCTCAAACATCAAGCAGCAAACGAAATGCGCAACAGTCAACAGGCCGCCATCTTGCTGTTAAGTAAACGCACCCATCCCCCCCTCGCCGACCCAGCCCACCAACGAGCAACGCAACAGCTGACAAACAAAAATGTCAGTCAAAAAGGAAAATGAAGACGAAAATGAAAAGCAAAAATAAAAAACAAAATCAATAAATAATAAAAAAGAACGATTTCCGGGCGAGTTGCGAGCAAAAACGAAAACTAAAAGCGCCGTCGGTGTGATGGGCGGAGGAGAGGGAAGCGACAGACTGAAGAGTACAACAGAGAGACAGACAAAGAAGAGTGTGTGGGTGTGTGTGAGAGAGAGAGCAAGAGAGAAAGAGTACGGCAAACCACAAGCAATGTGCTGCTGCCTGCGTGTGCATGTGTGTGTGTGTGTGCGTGTGTAAGTGTGAGTGAAGTTTAACGCGTAGCGTGCCATATGTGTATGTGTGTGTGTGTTTGTGTGTGGAGTGCGTGTGCTAGACTTTCATTGCTTACACACACAAACAAGTAATTTTGCAAATGCAGAGAGAAGAGTGAGACATATGTTAAGATAGATAAAGACTAAGAGAGAGAGAGCGAAACGAAGAGATGCTTTTTGTTGTAGTTGTTGTTGTTGTTGCTGTTGGGGTGCATTTGTTGTTGATGTTGTTCTTGCAGTTCTTGTTTGTTCTTGTTGTAGTTGTTACTGTTGTTGTTGTTGTTGTTGTACTTGGTAGGTTAACAGTGCTCTCTTCTGTTGTGCTCCCACCTTGAGATTTGGACATTTTTAGGGACTCGTACGATGTCACTGACTGCTGTTGCTGTATAACGGATGTTTGATGCTGATGCTGATGCGGATGCGGATGCTGATATTGATGTTGATGATGCGCACCTGCTGCAGCACCACCACTCGCTATTGCAATTGCCCAATCACCGGACTCGGCGTCAAAGGAAGAGAAGCCAACCAGCTGCTGCTGCTGATGTTGTTGTTGTTGCTGCTGTTGTTGTTGTAGCTGCTGCTGGGGATCAATGCTGCCGCCGCCGCCGCTGCCACCGCCGCCCGCAAGAGCTTTGACACTAACACCACTACCACGAATACCACCAACACCAACACCGCCACCGACACCGCAACCGCCACTAGCAACACCCGCACCTGCATCGTCCGCACCATAAACGCCTGACGACGACGACGACGCTGCTGCTGCTGTCGACGATGACGTCGACGCCGCCGCCGCTGCTGCTGCTGTCGCTGCTGATGAAGCGGACTGAGGATCGCCAAAGCTTTGCTGCTGCTGCTGCTGAAGCTGCTGCTGCTGTAGCTGTTGTTGCTGCTGCTGCTGCTGTAGCTGTTGTTGTTGCTGCTGCTGCTGTAGCTGAAGCTGCTGTTGTTGCTGCTGCGCTGCTGTAGTCGCAGTCGCAGTCGCACTGCCGTTGATCTGCTCAAATATTTGCAAAGAAAATAAACACAATAATAATGGAGAGAGCAGAGATACACACAGAGAGAAGAGGAGAGAAAGAGAGAGATAAATGCACTAAATGATTGGAATGGAGCATCATAACATTTCATTTCATGTTGTTGCTGTTGTTGTTGTTGTTCTTGTACGTTTTTCGTTAATCATTTTATTTCTTTTTTGTTTTGTTTTCTTTGCTCTGTGCGGGTGTGTGTTTGTGTATGTGTGTTTTACATGTACATATAATTTACTTGTGTGTGTGTGAATGTGTAGCATACTTTTTGCCGTTATTTCTTTTGTTTTTTTTTTTTCTTTTTTCTTCGTGTGTAATTTTCTGGTGATGTGTGAGTGTGTTGGGAAAGAGGCGGGGGAAGGGAGACGCGCATTGAAACTAAACGAATGCATAACGTATTCGTGTGCGTGTGAGAGTGTGTAAGCTTGGTTTCGTTTGCTGTGTGTGAGCAGTGTGAAGTAGTGACTTACATTGCGAGTGAGTGAGTGAGTGAGAGTGAGAAAGTAGTATAATGCCCGCTGCCCGTTATGTGTTTTACTTGTTGTTGTTGTTGCGAATAATGGTTTTGTGGAGTGCTAGGCAAACAATTGTGTGTGTGAGTGAAAGAGGGGGTGAATGCAAATGAATTTGGTATCGATAACGATAACCTCTATCGATAGGTGGCTGGTGCATGGTACATGTGTATGAAATTGAATTGGAAGCAACAAATTTATTGTTTTTTTTTTAATTTTTATTCACAACACTTATGAGAGACTTTTGATAGACAGAGAGACAGTAACAGAGTGTGTGTGTGTGTGAGAGATATAGAGAGAGAGAGAGTGGGGAGCACAGCGGCTGGTGAGGGGCAGGAACGCAAAAAAAAAATAGTACATATATTGTATGTTATATGAGACATTAAAGCACGCGCAACGAGAACAAGAACAGTAATTAATTCAATAATTATGATAATAGTAAATTTGAAGTGGTAAAAAAGAGTAATTACATATACATACATATACATATACATATGTGTATGATATAACATAAATAGACTGCTTACAAAAACGATAGAAGCCTAGAAATATAGTATATCGTAGTTGTATACATACATAATATGACACATGACTTTGATTTTAAGAAAATGCTTAATTATTATTTAGGTTGACGTTTTTTCAGTTTTTTATTTTTTGTACAGTGTGTGGAGAGCAAACAAAGCAACGATAAATGGCGTTGCAAGCGATTTATTTTTGGTTTATCTTTTATCGATAACGAAATAAAAGGAGTACAAAGCAAAAAAAAACTGAACTAAAATAAAACGAAATTGAAAGCAATTCTTATGTACAAAACGGAACGAGTTGTTTTTTTTTTTTTGTAATAAAGCTTAAGGCTCTAGAGAAACAAAACTAATGATCGCAATATTTATCGATAACGATTTATACAGATCACGCTCAATCGATCGCAAAGCGAGCGAGGGACACACAGCAACACAACACTTGTTATCGACAAGTTATCGGCTATCGATCGCTGGGAGTGTGGTGTTGTGGTGGTGGTGGTGGGTGGGGTGTTTAACAGAGAGACGAGACATTCACAGAGCGAACGCAAGCAAACAAAGCCCACGCATTCACACATACACGCATTCACATTAAACAAGGAGGAGCTGCACTTATAGTATTTTTTCTGTTGGTATTTTTTTCCAACAAAATGGCGGAACGCTTTTGTTTTGATGTTTGTTGTTTTATGTTGTATGTTTGGTAGATCGGGCGGATCAAGCTGCCCGGAAATATTCACAGCTGGATATTGTATTCTATATTATGTTTGTATGTTGGTCTTCTGGTGGTATTTTGTTGTTGTTGTTGGTGTTTTATAGTGTTGAATGGTTGGGTAAAGTTGAATTTAATGAAACTGTTACACAATGCAATAGTGTAACGTAACAACAGTCATTAACAACCCATTTAGTAAATTTGAATATATAGTAATTGTATATGTCTTCCTTTAGGAAATGTTTGATAAATTTAGTTTTTTGTTTTTGTTTTGCACAGTGCATACACAGAATACGATTTTGAGGTTAATTTTTTGGGGTGAGACAGATATGTATTGTATGTTATGTGTGGTTTGGTACTTTTGGTATTATTTTTTTTTGGTTTTTGCTTTGGTTACAACAGTTATGCATACTATAGAATAGGCGTTTTATTTTAATTTTTGTTTCTTTTTTTTGTTTGGTATATACACGCATACATATACACACATTTATGTATATTTAGAGTAGAGAGTAAAGAGAGAGAGAGAGACAGTGTGATAGAGAAAGTCAGTGTGGGAATTTGAGAAAGAGAGAGAGATTTTACAGTTTGCTTTCATTCAAAATTCTAGTTGTTGTTCTTTGATAATCTCTTATTGCCGCCACTTTGGTGTTTTCTTTTTTTGTCATTTCGGGTGGGAGTGGGGAATAACAGACGCGGGGATATCAGATTTTTGAGGTCACACTACTGAGTATACAAATACATAACATAAGTGTGTGTATGTGTAAGTTGGTTGTGTATATGTATATGTGTGTGTGTGTGTGGTACATTTTCAATATCTCTTCTTCACATCAACTTCTTCGTTTCTACAACTCACAATTTTTTTTGCAAGTGCGATGTGAGAGTGTGTGCTTGTGTGTGTGAATTAGTGAAGGTGCTTATGTGTGTGTGTGTGCATTTGTGAATGTTGTTGATGTTGTTGTTAGAATTACCAAAGAACTTCCATACAATCACATAAAGGCAGTTATATTGCAGCTCTTCTGCATCCGTTGCCTAGTTTGTCAGAGGAGAAAGAAGCAATAGATAAGAATTTCAATTTGAATTTCAGTTTGATTTTCATTTAGTTTTTGTTTTTTGTTTTTGCTTTTTTTTTTGGTGCATGTTGCGCTTATCAGTATTATGATTATTATTATTATTATTACGTAGTATTATAATGATTAACTTTATTGTTTCATTATCATTGTATTTGGTTGTAGTTGTTGTTGTTGCTAAATGTTGTAATATAAAAGTTCGCTACATATTGTTGTTATTATAGTTGTTGTTGTTGTTGTTCACTATACAAAATGCAATTTGAAAAACCAAAAAATTAAGCAGCCCCAAAAACGCAACTTGTTGTTTTCGTTTCGCTTTAATTAATTACGCTCTCTAAGTGAAAAAAGTGGGTGGGGCGAGGGTGGAAGGGTAGGGGTATTCATATTTTTGGTTGCATATTCTACAACAAATACAATACGAGTGTATATTAACTACGGCTTGCATACCAATACATACAAAGCATCCGTATAAAAGCCAGAGCACATGGGGGGAGAGAGAAATAGAGAGAGAGAGTGGGAGAGAGAGAGAGAGTGGGGGAGATAGACATGGAGCGAGGAGGATGGAGACGACACGACCTAAGAAACGCACACGACAAACACGAAAAATCAAAATCAAAAATTCTAAAAATTACATACAACAAAAAAATACAAAAGAGAACAACAAATATGCCCATGGTAAATCTTGTAAATCAGCAGTCAGCATCAGCAGCAGTCGCAGCAGCAATCTGTATATGTGTGTGTGTGTGTGTGTGAGTGTCAGTCTGTTTGTGTTCGATAATTTGAAACTAAACTTGACGTTCGACTCTCTCTGACGCTTGCAAATTCGAAATACAAATACAAATACACAACTCTACACAGCTCGCTCTCTCGCAGCCGCAGTTGTCAAACGAAATTAAGGGGGTGGGTGGCGAGTAGTGGCGAAGGGGGCGGGGGGGTCAGTCAAAAAGGAGAAGGAGAGAACATGGCGCACGCATTGACTGCCATTTTTCTGTTATTGTTTATTTCTTCTTTCATTACACTATCGCTTAAATTGCCTTCTTTCATTTTTTGTGCTGGTCGTTGACAGAGAGATAGACAGAGAGAGAGAGAGAGTGATAGACAGTGAAATAAAGAGAGTTAGAGAGAGAGAGAGGGGGGTGGGAGGTTGGGAGAGGAGAGTTTAGGTTGAGCTTTTGACTGGCATACTTACGTATCTTTTTGGATAAACTGCCGCTCATCATTGGCGACACATCGTTCTTGTTGACCCGCCCACCGCTGCTGCTGCCGCCGCTGGCAGCGCTGCTTATGCCGATGCCCAAGCCAGCGCGTTGCTCTCTCGGCTGATATTTGATGTTGGGCACTGAGAGCAAACGTTGATCGCGTGTCTTCTCTTTGAATTTCTGACGCGTTGGCTTCAATGGCGCCTGCTGCTGTTGTTGTTGTTGTTGCTGCTGCTCGCTCAATGGCAAATTGCTGGGTCGCTCTCCGCTCTCTGGCGGCTGCTCAAAATCGACGCGCTTCTGCGTTGGCGTCGGCGTCGACGTCGCTGCCGCCTGCTCAGTATCACAATTGAGCATTGCAGTCGCCGTAGCGAGTCCGACATCGTCTTCCCGACATTCGAGCGCCTCGCCGGGCGTCGTCTCTTCACCGCCCCCGCCGCCCTCGGGCGAACTCTCTTTGGGCGTGGCATAAAAAATGGATGAACTGCCGCTCTTGATGGCCTCCAGCTCTTGATTGAGACTGCCGCCGATCTTCATATTGACTTTCGATAATTGACGCTTTAAATTGAACGTTTTCCATGACATCGATTTGCGGCGATCCTGCAGCTCAGCTTTTGGCGCCGACGCCGACGCCGCTGCCTCATCACGCTGCGGACTTTTGGTGGCCGCCAATGCAGCCGCTGTTCCCATCTGCGCCTGAGCGCCACTGATCAGCATCTCCTTGCTGCTGTTGATCACCTGTTCGATGGCCAGCGGTGACGTTGGTCGCGATGCTGATGCCGATGAGTCCGCTGCCGACGCCGACGTCGCTGCCGCCGCTGTTGATCCTGGTGCCGCACCGCAAACGGACGCCTCGTTTGCCTCCGGTATGAATTCGATCGATGGACTGTCCGGACTTGTGGTGTCGTTAAGCTAGAGATCGACGAGTGGGTTGAGTGGGAGGAAGGGGTGTTTGTTGGCACAAGTTTTAATATCGTTCCGGCTTAACAAATCACGACTTAAACTGTTTACATTTCTTTTATAGTTTTGTTTTTTTTTTTTTTTTTGAGGGAGGGGCGTGGCGACAAATCCAAAAAAAAAAAAAAAAAACAGACGTGCGCAAAGCAACAAAAACGGCGAGAGCAAGCGCAAAGCTCCACAAGCAACAACAGCAGCAACGAGAACGATAACGAGACGAACTATAACGAGTCGCTTTCTTTGCAGAGTATCAAAAGTGAGCGTAAAGTAGCGAGTTGAGTTTATGGGTCAGCATTTGTTAGTCGCGTTATCGATTTGTTCAGTAATGTATCGATAAAAGCGTTCCACTCACACTAACGAGTGCAAAATACTCGTTACATTTGTTAGTCCAAAATTCATAAAATTGAATTGTTTATTAATCATTTTGGTGAATAGAAAATTGCAACTGCAAGTTAGAAAAAATTCGTACTCGTTGGAAACAAATTCGTACTCGTTGATAACAAACTCGTACTCGTTGGCAACAAACTAGTACTTGTTGGAAACAAACCCGTACTCGTTGGCAACAAACTTGTACTCGTTAGAAACAAACTCATACTCGTTGGAAGCATACTCGTACTAGTTGGAAACAAACTCGTACTCGTTGCAAACAAACTCGTACTCGTTGGAAACAAACCCGTACTCGTTGGCAACAAACTTGTACTCGTTAGAAACAAACTCGTACTCGTTGGAAGCAAACTCGTACTCGTTGCAAACAAACTCGTCGAAGATATGAATTAAGAAATCGCATATTCTATTATATATTTGATGAAAATAAACGAATTGCTCGAATAACTTATATCTTATTTCTGTTATGACTTTCTTTACGCTACTTTTTACTCGCTTATTCGCTACATTCTTCAGCCTTCTCGTTGATGTTGTTGTTGTTCTGTGTTTGTCTGACGCATTTTTTGCTTTGCTTTTAGGCGCAAATATTGTGCGTTGTGTAATTAATTTTATTCAATATAGAGACAGAGAGATAGAGATACTTATATAAGTGGGATTGATAGAGAAAGTGTGTGAGAGAGATAGAAAGATATTAGATAGAGAGAAGTGGGGGTAGGGTGGGAGAAGTATGGAGGAAAAAAAACGGGGTGTAGTTGACATCGCGTGACAACTGCACAACTCTAAAGTACATACAATCAGAGTGGAGGCGGAAAACTTGGGGGAAAAAACTTTGGAGTTAAGGCAACGTTTTGTTTTTTTTTTTGATAATTTAAACTGTTATACGTAGAACAGTAGTAGTAGTGGTGGTAGAATATAATATAACAGTTATGCCGCAGGCAATTTAACGAGCTATTCGTTGTTTTTTTGATTTAAATATGTATGTATATAATTTACGAACTAATTTAGAATAGTAATGAATATAGTAAGAATATGTCAATGTCAATCAATCAATATCAATCAATGGGCAATTATACATAAACACTTATAAACAATTAATCGTTGTGGTTTAAGGTTAAGTTTAGTTTAGTTGGTTGGTTAATTGATTTAGTTTAGTTTTAGTTTAGGTTGATTTAGTTTAGTTTAGTTAAGTTTTGAATTCGTTAGGTTCGAATGTGGATAGTAAGAAATGTGAGCTTGGTGGATTGATCGGCGGAGGGTGGTTGGATTGATTTGGTATTTTTTTTTTTTAGGTGTTTTTGGGTTTTTGACGATCGGTTATTTGTAGCCAGAAAAGATGTACATATGTATGGAGATTTAATGATAAATAGTACTTCAAGGCCTCACAACAAAACATACTTATACACACACATACATGAAAAAAACACGCACATCAATCAATCAATCAATCCAAAAAGAACTTGATTTTTATACAGTTTATACAACTACTTAGTGGAGAGAACAGACAGAGAGAGAGAGAGTAGAGAAATAAATGTAATTCTTTGTTGGGTGTACGCTAAGGTTTCTCATTGAGAAACAAAGAGACAGAGAGAGAGAGAGAGTGTGAGGCAAAGAGAGAGACAGAGAGAGAGAGAGAGAGAGAGAGAGAGAGAGGCAACAGAGAAATGTGACGCACAACACAAAGAGCAATCAAAAACCAATCAATCAATCAAATGATGTACAACAATATCGATGCGATGCGATGCGAGCGGTGAGATGTGACAGCGTGTAACAATCAATCAATCAATCAATCAATGTTAGTCGATGCAACGTGCAAAACAAACACACACACACACACACACATCCATCTAAAACCATATGTGTATGTGCATTAAAATGAGTATTCAAATAATTTACTTTAAATTTGTATAATACATTAAATACATATGAAACCAATCAATCAATCAATCAATCAATTATGATTTACCATGCGGACATTTGTGCATTTTCTTTGCTCAAATAATGAATGATTTAAGTTA
Organism: Drosophila niveifrons; assembly: GCA_035046325.1. Taxonomy (NCBI): domain Eukaryota; kingdom Metazoa; phylum Arthropoda; class Insecta; order Diptera; family Drosophilidae; genus Drosophila; species Drosophila niveifrons. The sequence goes on from JAWNOC010000020.1 coordinate 5,306,664, forward strand.
GTGAGAGACAGATGGAAATATGTCTAGACAGAGACAGAGAGAGAGAGAGAGAGAGAGAGAGAGAGAGCGAATTTGAAAGGACCTGAAAGTTCACTGTTCCTCAATCAAAATCAATCACGGCACTATATAGCACATATTGAAAAGATAACGTAAACAATTAGCTAGCAAATAAGATAATTTGCAAGAAAAACAAAAAAATGGAAAGTAGACTTATCATTATCGCTAGCAAATTAAAAGCATCAAAGTGCCAAGGAAATCAAAAATAAGAAAACACGGACATTGAGACTTCTAAATATATATATATAGAGAGAGATAGAGAGAGTTAGAGGTAGAGATTGAAAGTTAGCTTAGTACGGTTAGAGAGCGTTTGAAATAGAGCTAGACCCGGGACGCTTTGTGGGTCGGATAAACAAAAAAATGTAAGGAAAAACATACTTGAAGAATAAAGTCGAAATGATTGCTAATGAGATTACGATTTAAAAAGAAATACCACTACTTGGGCAATAAAGTATATATATGTATATTATTATATAGGCTACATAAGGAGTACGATATATATAGATTATAATAGATGTATATATATTTATTTATATGTTTGTTTTTTTTTTAAGAGAGAGATAGTTACTTAGATGGTAAGAGAAATGTGTCTAAATGCTTTTTGTATTTTTTTTTTTTTGTATAAAATTTGTTTTGTTTTTTGGGCTAAACACTTTTGTATGTAGCTTGCTTGCATGTGTGTGTGTGTGTGTGTGTGTGTAGTTGTAGTTGTTGTTTTTGTGAATGTCTGTCTCGTTATTTTGTACCACAAAAAAATAAATGAGGGGATCAAAACTCAAGGGCAGGGAAAAGTGTCTGAATGTTGGTTGATTGTGTCTTTAAACTAAAAACTTGATTATGCACTTCAATCAAAATCAATCAAGACAAATGCAAATATGTGTGTGTGTGTGTGTTTTGTTATTTATGATTTACTTTTTTTTTGGATGGTTGGCAGTTGGGGGAAGTTTCGGGGGACGGGCGGAGCGGGGAAATTTTTACGAGTACGGTATTAATAAGTTAGCTTAGTAAACTAATACAAAAAAAAAAAAGCGTATTGTATTTTCTTTTTTTTTTTTTGTTTTTTGTACTACATGTTTCATGTCCATCATCAATCATCATAAAATTAGTAATCAATCATTAATGCATATATGTATAATAATAATATATTGTAAGTTGATTAAAATATGCGTGTTAATTTTTTCTTTTTTTCATTATTATTATTACTTTTTTGTTGGCTCAAATTGTTTGTCAATTTGTCTAACACTTTATGAGTGTGTGTGTTTTCATTTGTCTGTCACTGTATGTGTGTGTATGTTTGTGTGTGTATGTGTGTGTGCTTGTCACTGATTGAAGGCGGCAACAGCATTTAACACTGATCAATCATTGATGACTCATGGATCAATCATGGATCAGTTGAGTGCTCAATCATTGTTACTTTGGCCAAATTCAATGTCATCAATCATGATCAATCAATCAATCAATTATGTCATTATTTAGCATTTGGGTTAAGAGCCAACATCATCATCATCATCATCATCAGTAGTAGTTATATAGTATAACGTTCAATCAATCAATCAATCAATCACTTACCTGATCGGAACTAGGCGAACGACTTTGCTCCTCTTTGCTCTCAATGCGTTTGGGACTTTTTGGTGTTCGCGAATAAGGATCGTGTGCGCCATACAGATCGGGACATGCAACACTCAATAGGCAAATTTTTTGGATTATATCAATTATGACAAGTCCATATTCGGTACCATAAGCCATTCTATAAACAGAAAAAGATAAGAACACGGCATCATGTCACAATAACACAACGGCATACAGTCAAAAATTAAAAATACGAAAATCAAAAATTTTCAATTCGTTATCGAAACCAACAAAAAAAAGCCAAATTCCGAACAGAACTCAAAAAGTTCAATTCAATAATATACGAAAACGAAAAATAAAATAACGCTAATGTAATTTTCTGATATACTTGAAATTTATTGTTGCGTGACACACACACACACACACACTCGCACACACACACAAACACCAGGCACTAAAGTCGGTCAGTTGTCTGAAGTACTGTCTAAAGCGCTTGACTAGTAAGAAGAGGGAGTGTCATACTAACGAGTAGCGAGTGGGTCTAAAGTAGCGAGTAGCGAGTAACGAGTGTCGCTTCGTACTCGTTCTAGCTGTAACTACATGGTCTGGCTTAAGGCAAAAACAGAGACTAGCGAGTAACGAGTAGCGACTGACGAGTAACGAGTAATAGCAGCTACATCAAATACACTAGATGTAACGAGTGTGTCGGATTGTCGATATGCAGTAACGAGTAACATAGCAGCAGCTACAGCAAGTAGCGAGTAGCGAGTAACGAATTCCAACTGTACTCGTTCTCGTTCTCATTCGCTCGTTGGCAAACTACGTTCAATAAGGCAAGGCAAGACAAATCAACACAGTTAAGCGGGATTATTTGTTTTTGGGGCGGGGTGTGCGCGATCTAAAAACAAAGTTGGCAATTCGTACGCGTTGGTGGAGGATATATAGCTATATAGGGTATATATTGATACTGTTCGACTAGGCGCTAAGTTAAGTTTTTGTTTTGTCAGGCTTTGTTTTCAGAGAACGTGTCATGCACAATTTAGATATATACGCATACAAAAAACTACAAATACTTCACTAGTTTATTTAAGTCCGCGTGTCGGCGCTGTGTGTGTGTGTGTGTACGTGTGTGTGTGTGTGTGTAGAGAGACAGAGAGAGAGCGAGTGTGTGTGGCGAGTGAGAAGGTGTGTTTTACTTACAAGCCATAGCTAGAGTTGATGCACAACGAGGTAACCTGCACGGTGCGACGATTCGGCCCCGTGGTCAAACAAACCAATTGCGATTGAAATCCCGGCGGCTTACGCTGAGCCCCAAAACGCACCTTGAGCGTGCACTCCGTCTATGAGTAAGTAACGAGAAGTTAATTACCTTTCTCTCGCATTATAAACTTAATCGTACCTTATCTGAATCACTTGATTCGGTTTTTTGCACCTGATGTCCGGTTAGGAAATCGCATTCGGGACTGGTGCCATAATTGTCATCAAAATTCTCATAGAGTATTGGTATCTCGAGCACCAGCACCTCCGATGTGGACTCGACCTTGCGGAATTTGAACAACATCACCTGACCCATCGCACCGGCGACACACAGGCGCCGGGACTCCGAGCACAAAAATATCAAATGCACAGCCAATGGATTATCGCTGTCGGTCGCGTGGCTAACGTGACGCGGCTTCTCAAACATCTTGGCTGTCTTCAGTTTGTACAGAATCTGGAGAGAGTGAGAAAAACAAGACATGCAATTAACTTAACTTTCAAGCGATTAATTGTTAACCTCCCAGCTTTGAATCTGAGACTTTCACTCAAATGACAACCTCCTAGCTCTTACACTTTGAATTCATTTTATTAGACATAATGGTTAACCTCCTAGCTCTTACACTTTGAATTTGTACAGAAGCTGAGAGATAGAAGTGCTTGGATTTTATTTTCCATTCATTTTATTAGAAATAATGGTTAACCTCCCAGCTCTTACACTTCGAATGTGCACAATTTGTTTGATATATCAATAACAATTACAATTGTATGAAATTCATTTCTAGTTATTTGAAAAAGCATAATAGTCAACCTTCTAGCTCTTACACTTTAAACAGTGCTAAACGAAATGTTCTATATACGAGCATTGATTGAATGTACAGAAATTGTCAATTGTCAACTTTCTAGCCCTTACACTTTGAATTAGTACAGAGCCTGAGAGATAGAAGTGCTTGGATTTCATTTCCCATTCACTTTACTAGACATAATTGTCAGCCTCCTAGCTCTTACATATTAAACAGTACTAAACAAAATGTTCTCTATACGAACACAGAGCGAGAGAGAGTTAAAATTTCAATTTAAATTACAAAGAAGAATTAAAATTGAAATTCAAATGCATAAAGTTAATTTTAATTTGAGTATTATTATGTTAGGCATTACTATCAGCCTCCTAGTCCTTACAATTCGAACAGAGCTTCACTGTTTAGTCAGTTAGTCAGTGAATACAATATGTTTTATATACGAACATACGATTTAATGTACAGATTTTGTACTGAATCTGAGCGTAAGAATTGCAATTGAAATGTATGAGGTTCATTTCACTTTCACTCAATGTTGGGCATAATTATATTGGGCCTTCTAGCTCTTACACTTTAGATTAAGAATGCACAGAATTTCTATTGAATGCGAGTGTTAGAAAATGCATTGAAATTTAAATACATGGCAATTAATTAAAATTTTGGGCATTATTATGTTAGGCATAACTCACTTACACTTTGGACAGTGCTTTACCAAATATTGTAATTGATTGAGGTGTATAAAATCTGAGAGAAAGAATTTCAATTGATATTTAAATAACAATTACAAATTCTTGGCACTTTGTTTGGGCACAATTATCAGCCTCTCAGCTCTTACACTTTGAACAGTGCTTAACAAAATGTTCTATATATAGGCATTGATTGAATAGAATTTGTAAGATTTTTAACTGAAATTCAAATCACTTTCACTCAGTTCTATGGCCATATACGAACATAGAATAAATGTACAGAATGAGTGTAAGAATTTCAATTCAAATTCAAATTACAATTGCAAATGCAGTTAAATTGCCAGCCTCCTAGCTCTTACACTTAATGCAGAGCTTTGCTGTACACTCAGTTATTTAGTGAGCACAATAAGTTCTATACACGGACATAAGATTGAATTGATTGATTAAGCACGACTATTGTATAGACTGCAAAAGAATGCAATATGCTTATTGAATGCATTCCTGTAGATTGCATTGTGTGTGCAGAAAGTTTTCTTCAGTGCACTATCAAAGTTCAATGGATATGAAAGTGATTTGCTTTATAGACTTGAAGCTAATGAAGAGATGCGCACCTGCAGTGTGCCAGCGCCCGAGTCCCAAAACTTGAGACTGCCGTCCTGATGTCCTGTGATAACAATCTCCGAATAACTGCAGGAGGCCGGTGACCATTCCCCGCCAGATATGGGCCATTCACGCTCCGAGAAGCCCGTTTTTTTACTTGTCGTTGTGCGACCAACCTGATGAGTAACAAAATCAAGCAGCAAATTAGAAAGAGAACACAGACACAGTACTCGAAATGAAAAGAGAGAGAGAGTACTCACAGAATAGAAAGCAGGAACCAAATCCGATGGGCAATCGGTTAAATATGTGCAACATGTAACAGGTGATTCGTGTAAGTCCATTGGATAAGGCGATTCAAAACATGGAAAACCGGGCGTTAATAAGTCTATTAATACTAAGTCATATTGAAGCAGCACAGCTATCGCATATGGCTCCTGTGTTTCTGTTGGAAGAAAACAAGTTAGGAATTTAATATTATAATAAAATTGTACAATAAAGTACTGAGTACTAACCGCAGGGCCAGGGATTTTCGCAGAGCGTAATGAAATCGCAAACGGCATGCTCCATTTCCAGAACAGTTGTGGTCTTACCCACCATAACGGTGATGCAATTCGACTTTGAGCCCTTCTCCGATGGCATGCCGCCAGAGAAAATTGTAAAGGTTTCGCTACCGAAGCAGAGAGAGAGAAAAGTGATTCGAGTTGTCTTTGCTTTTAGATCTTTAGATCTCTTACCCAGTTGTGCTGGACTTCAAGTCAACTTTATAAATCGGTTTGCATTTTTCCGCATTGCCATCCTTGTTGATTTTTGCTATATGTAATATATGAAATTCAAATACGTGTTTTTTACTTAATATTTTTTTTTTTTGTGCTGTACTCACCATGCGGACAAACTTGGGACTGGGGTTTGGGCTGCGGCTTGGTGGGCCAAGAACAAATGGAACCATCTGTGTGCGATGATACAAAGTATTTGCCCTCATAATGCCAGGCCAATGATTTAACCGCCTCGGCTGCCTGCCATCGTATCTCAGCGCATTTCGCTTTCAGATCCCATAACACAAGCAGCCCACACTCAAATGCAATAAGCAACTGTTGGTGGAGACAATTCGATTAAAATGAGATAAAAGGAAGGGAAAGTTCTATTCTATTGGCATTGCTTTACCTTGTTTGCATCCAATGGATTATCACATAACGCAATCACAGCACCTGGATGACTAGTTCTAACCCTGAAATAGAATAGAATACAAATCAATTTTAAAGCTAAAACGTTTTCATGGATTAGTTCTTGATTCATTTCAGCCACGACCCAAACCATAGCAAGTATTTCAACCATTGCTCATTGAACACATGATGTTCTTTATGATCAGACTTAATCTATACATGAATTTTAAAGCTAAATAGTTTGCTTATTAGTCAAAGTTTAATTTGACAATAATATTCTATAAGACAAGAGTTTAGCTGCATTTCTTCGTTAAGTTCAGCTGCAACACAAACTATAGCAAGTATTTCAACCAGTGCTTATTGAGCACATGAACTTAATACAGAAGAGACTGAATCTAATGAATAACATGAATTTTAAACCAAAAAATTCTACTTATACATATGACAAAGATTAATTAGATGAAATTATTCAATAGAACAGGAATAAGTTCAGCTGCAACACAAACCATAGCAAGTATTTCAGCCAGTGCTTATCGAAGACATGAACTTCATACTGAAGAGACTAAATCTAATGAATAACATGAGATTTAAACCAAAAATTCTACTTATACATATGACAAAGATTAATTAGATGAAATTATTCGATAGAACAGGAATTTAGCTGAATTTCTTCGTTAAGTACAGCTGCGACACAAACCATAGCAAGTATTTCAGCCAGTGCTTATCGAAGACATGAACTTCATACTGAAGAGACTAAATCTAATGAATAACATGAGATTTAAACCAAAAAATTCTACTTATACATATGACAAAGATTAATTTAATGAAATTATTCGATAGAACAGGAATTTAGCTGCATTTCTTCGTTAAGTTCAGCTGCAACACAAACCATAGCAAGTATTTCAACCAGTGCTTATTGAGCACATGAACATGATATTCTTTCTGATCATGAAAGGTTTAAGACAACCGAATATACTTACACTTCAATTGCTTTATTCCAGTTAATAATATATCCACTAAGTGCAAATGTATCTATGTGAACGACGTGTATGTTACCCTTCTCAGTGCCCACGTACAGCCATTTGCTGCCCACGGGCAAGTGTATGCATGTGACCCTAGATTGGAATATATATAAAATATTTTGTATTCGCTAATAAATAAGTGATAAGTGATGTTTACCGCTCGCGCTGAAACTTGAGGCTCTGCACTATGCGTGGCGTCTTTTGGCGTATGTTCCACAAGTGTATGGTGTCATCGGCGGTGACTGTGACCAAAGCACCCTCATTGACCAGGAATTGGGCAAAGAGCACAGCGCACTCGGATTCACCCTCATGTTTGGCATGTGCGTCGACGCCCGGTCGTCCCAAGCTGCGTAGTTCAAATGGGTGTTCAAGTCAATTAAATCGTTTACATCACTTTTAACTGTCTATTAAATGTATCCTCACTGACTGACTGACTGACACTAATGGCAAGAGCTAAATGAATGTCATGGCTACAAGTTAGCTGAGGAAACTCGGACTATTCCTTATGGATTTCTTCATTTAGTGAAGCTACAATACAAAACCATAGCATGTCTTTCCAACCAGTGCTTATCCAAGACACAAATTAATTAATTCTTTATGGTAATACCTAAGAGGCTGTAATTTCTATATAAGTTCATTAATTCTCTAATTTGGCTGCGGAAACGGACTTTTCGGTCTGTATTACTTAGTTTAGCTAAACCATGATATAAACCATAGCATGCTTTGCAACCAGTGCTTATCCAAGACACGAACCATGTGACTTTCAAGTGCTAATGACTGCTATAATTCTTTATGGTAAGAGCTAAGAGGCTGCAATTTCTACATAAGTTTGTTGAGGCAATTCATTGGTTGTTTAATTTAGCTACGCAAACGGATTTTTTCCCATGTACAATATTTCTTTGTGAAGTTTAGTTACGATACAAAACAGTGCTTATTAAAGACTCAAATGCAACGGATCTAGCTGGGTTTCGCTATATATTTAAATAATTGTTATAAGTCTTAGTGGTTGCATTACTACAAATTCGATCGTTCAGAAATTTAGCTACAGATTTCAACACTAACAAATCACAGCATACCTTTTAACCATTGCTTAGCCAAGACACAAACCATTTGCTTTTTTTTGTATACATTTAAATGATTGCTATAACTCTTTAAGCTAGACTAAAACTGCTGGCTAGCTTAAGTTTAATAAATAGCTTGTTGCTTTTAATACATATTGATTAATGAATGAAACCACTTACATGCGTATATAGCCGGATTTATCACCAATCGCTAATAGTTTTTGTACTGGATCGAAGGCAAAGGATGTGGGTGAAAATGGGAAGCCATGGCGAAAGGTCTGCAAAGCACACAGAATTAGTCAATGGGAAATAGTTGTGAATAAAAAACACATTATTATTTTTATTGTTTGTTGCTTTTTGAACAGATCTGTGATAGCCGCGTGTGTCTTATGATAGATACGATTGCAAAACAACTACCAAATAAAACATCCGCTAGCTACCACAGACGTTCCACAATAGTTCTCTTTCACTCTCTCTCTTTGTCTCTTTCTCTACTCTCTTTTGCTTACTTTCTTGAGTGTGAAATGATCGGCCTTCAATTGCTCCTGGATCTCCTGCTCCTGTCGGATGGCTTGAGGCTGTACGGTTTGTCGAAATCCATCCAGAACTCCTTTGAATGTGAACTTTTTCATTTTTCTAACATGAGTCTGCGTCCTCCGCTTCGCCCGCTGCCTGCTCTAAATATTCTCGACACAAAATTTTGGGTTGGTTTCCTTGTTTTTTTTTGTTGTTGTTTGCTACTAAGCTTTGTGGCTTTTTCTTTTGCTTGTTGCCAGATCTTTGAAGGATAAATCTCGAGAATCTGCTGCTGCTGCTATTTTTCTTCCTTTTCTCCTTTGTTTGCTTTTAATTAGTATTTCGGGGAGTTTTCTTTTGTTGTGTGTTGTTTTTTGTTGTTGTTGTTGGGGGAAGTGAAACTAGGTTAGCAATAGTCGAATTAAGAGCTGTAAGCAAAGAAAAGTACATCGCATTAATCGCAAAGTTTTGTGTTGCATGTTACCGTGTTAATGGATTCTTGCTTGCAACAATGCCCCACACACACACACACAGACACGTATACGACACTCATCAATTCCTGTCTGACAATGTGATGATGCAATAGTGCAAACATACACACACACACATCGAGAACAATTGAACGGTTAACGAGAGCAGAATAAAAAAAAATACGAGAGAACACCACAAGGTACAAAATCGTTAGCATACTTTTCAGCTGACAACAAAGGACAAACGAGAGCGGGTAGAGGAGGAGATGGCACACATTAAGAGGGGTCTTATCTGCTAGAGGTCATCATGATTTCTATTCACAATAAAACTTGTTGCTTTTCTCAACACACACACACACACATTTGATCTTTGAGTGCGTGCTTCAACCAAATTACAAGTCTCAGCATGTCCAATAATTAAATAAATCGCTTTGCGATATGAGATCGCTATACACATACACATATACGACGTATGTATATCGTTAACGATATAAATGAATTGAGCGAACGCTTTGCTCAAGTGCCATCTTCATTTTCATTTTCGTTTTCGTTTTCATTTGCACTGCAATTGCTGCGATGGGTAAATGGGGGGGGGGACTAACGTTCAAAAGGTGCGCGCTATAAAACGCGAGCTGCGTTGTCGACGCTAGCGTCGCTGCTTGCACAGCCTCTGTTACAGCTACTGTTACTGTCAAGTGAGAGCGAGCGAGATGGCAGCATTAAAATGCCAATGGGGGATGGTAATGAAATGTGTGTGTGTGTAAGTGTTAGAGTGTGTGTGAGATAAATGTGACTGTGGGCAGTGTCAAGAGTCAAATGTTAAATGGATATAATTGAAAATCGCTGTTTGCCACACACATGTTGTTGCACAACATGACAAACACACAAGTAAATTTATGTATATGGATATAGGTTATATATATATACAGATATGTACTTATGTATGTACGTGTGTGTGTGTATTTGCACTTATTTTTGGGATGGCACACAAATCGATTTTTCGCACACTCATCGCAGCCACTGTCGACGTCGCTGTCGTTGTCGTTGTCGACGTCGTCATGTTGCCTTTTTTTTTCTTATTTGCAATTGTTTACGCTTTGTCAAACAAACGAACAAACATACACACACACATACATACACTGACTTGCTCGCATGTGTAAGTGTGTGTGTATTTAGCTGGGTCGTCAGGACACGAAGCGCGCAACAGTAAAAAAAAAAACAAAAAAAAAGTGAAAAGAAAAGCAAAATCGCTGGCATACTTTAAATTTAATTTGCGCAAACAAAAAGCACACACTCACGCTCACACATATTGGCGCCTGACCGACGACAACGACAACGACGTAAACGTAGCCACAGGCTCTCTCTTTCTGTGTATGTGTGTGTGTGTGTGAGTGCTGCCTAATGATGATTAAAATACCATCGCTCACTGCTGTTGTTGTTGCCTGTGTAAACACCGCGCTTGGAGTTGGGAGGCTGAGCATACACACACACACTCACATACATTCAAGTGCCTCTCTGACTCTCGCTCTTACGCATGTGTGTGTATGTATTACATGTATTAATGCCTAGAGAAGTGTATATGTGTGTATGTACACGTATAGATAACCTCGATTTACAGATTTTGCACACACACACACACACGCACAATTGAAACTTGCGATTTCTTCCGTTTATGTTTCGTATTTCTTTTAGTTCAAGTTGCTTGTTGCTACTCACTTGATTGATAGGGGAGACGGGGGGGTTTACTACATCTTTATTAATATACGCTTGACGCCCGCTCCCGCTCCTGCTACTTCTTCTTTTGCTTCGTTTGATTCGTCTATTCTTTGTACCGTTTTATATATATTCTTATGCTTTTTTTAACAACTTTTAGCACATAACAACAACAAAAATTAACCACACACGACGTTATAAAAGTTATTTTCGACTTCTTGACTTTTGTTTAGTAATTGTTTTTATTTGTATATATATACGTATTTTGTTAGCTATTCACATTGATATTTTTGTAGCATATTTAAGACATTTTTTGCGCACTAATAACAAAAATATGTGTATCAATTGATTTTTCACTAGAAAAAACACACACACACGCTCACAGACTCATACAAGCACGCTTACAGAGATTCAATCACATATACACACACACACACACACACACTCACACGCACGGACACAAGCATACAAGGAGACAACGACAACGAGACAAACGGCACAAAACGCAGACGGAGTCGAAAGTCGAAGTCAAAGTCTCAAGAACAAACACACACACATAAGACACGCATACACACACGCACGAACGGGGGATATGTTAAGACGAGAAAAATGCTGCTGGTTAGCTGGTTAGTTGGCAACTGGAGCTGCTGCTCTAGCTGAAACTGATGCCAAAGCTTCTGAGCTGCTGCTGCTTCAGCTGCTGCTGCTGCTGCTGGATCGTTCGTCCCGACGTCGCGTCGTGTGTAAAGGCATTTTTTGCACCTTGCGGAGAGCAGAGTGTCGTGTGCTCACACACACACACACACACATGCAGAGCTTGCTCAGTAGGCCGAGGACGTTTAGCAGCGCGCGCTCGTGTCAGTGTCATCCCTGCTTGAGTGCTCTCTCACCCACACACACTCGTACAAATTGTGGCTCTCTAGGCTGGCACGCGCTCTCCCACACTGCTCTCTCATAACCCAACTCACACTCTCACTCACTAACTCTCTCACTCTCCCTCTCGCTCTCTTTCTTGGTGTGTATGGGAATCAAATACAGTTATTGTTGCCTAACGCTAGGCGCTTTTGTTGTTATTGTTATTGCTTTGCTGTTTCTTGCTTCCTTCCTTCCTGCACTGTCCAACTGATTGGATATTAAGCAAATGCAAAATCTTGATGCTTTCTGTGTGTGTGTGTCGTAGTAGCTGCGCTGATGCGCATGCTTACGCTACGAGGTGGCGCCCCCTGTCGTCGTCGTCGTCGTCAGGATAAAAGTGTCGAGGAATCGAGATTTTTTTTTCGTGTTTTTTTTTGCGCGCGCGGTCACATGACACGACTGCCACACAAACACATATACATACATATACGGTAGAACTCTCAGTTACGCGTACACACACATAAATCTGTTGAGGTAGCAAGCGCAAAGCAAACAATACTCGCCCCCGCCACCCACAAACAGCCTAATCACAAAACCCCTTTGGAGCTAATAGTAGTAACTTTGATTTTGTTTAAACTAATATGGAGAACACACACGTGCATAATTTAGAGGCGTTTCAATCTACATACTGTATGTGTGTGTCTTCTATTAATTTATTTAGTTTTATTTGCGTTTTTTGTTTTTTTTTTTTTTGTGTTTTTTAAGTTTAGTAATTCACTGTGATGCACAGTAAAGAGGAGGAAAACGTTTGCACGTTCTTTTTGGCCAAAAGGAAAGTCGAAACTGAAACTGAAAACTGAACGTGCACGTTCATGTTCACGTTCAACACTTTTTGGTTGCCTCTCAACGTCGCGCAGTTTGTCCAACTGTGTATGTATATGTGAAATACACACTCACTGAGTTGGTCAGTTATGCAAAGCAGCGTCGCGTCGCGTCGCTTGGCATCGTTTTAGGGTTGCCGCAGAGCAGCGCTTTGATTTTCTTTTTTGCGCTAGGCCTAGTGCGCAATATTTTTTGTTTTTTTTTTTTTGTGGGAGCCCAGCGGCAATCCTGACGTCCCATTGGTCTGCAATCAATACTTGTTGTCCTCACACACACACACACACACACACCATAAATCCCCCTCCCTCCCTCTTTACATACATCACAAAAATTTAATCAACTCAAATGTAAATACGCACACACATACAAGCAGCTTAATGGCAAAAAATTTGCATTGAAATTGTAATGAGTTATGCCGTAAAATGTGTTCTCTCTCTCTTCATACATACAATCACTCTCGCCATCTCCCTCTCGCTCTAACACATGCCCAGCAGCGTAGCTTCGACGGCCATATTAATAACAGCTCTCACACAACGAGAGCGTGTGTGTGTGTGTGTGTGCGCGTGTATGTGTGTACACTCGACCCATTAACACACAGAAAAGTATGCAATAAAAAAAATGGCACAAGCTCTTGCGTCATATGCCCAGGAATCATCTTGGAACACACGCACACATTCACATATATAAGCTAACGCATTGCGCACACACAATCACGCACAGTTTATCATCCCAATAAGAAACTTGTTGGGCTGGCACGCGCAACTCATCCAACAACAGCCAGCAGCCGATGCCCGCTGTCGCTGCCGCAGTCGGCGTCTCTGTCGCAGTCGACAATTGGCGGTCAGAGCGATATGAGGGCGTCATAAACAACAATACGATTGTGCGCCCCTCCCACCGCAATATGTATGTGTGTGTGTGTATGATTATAAAAGACTTCATCATTCTAGTTTAAGTGATTCACTCAGCTCAAATAGTTTTTTTTTATGATGCTGCCGCGGTCAACGCCGCTGCTGCTGCTGTTACTCACTGTCACACAAAGGCATCAAATAACAGCACACAGAAACACTCACACTCACATGGAAAACATGTTGTCATTTTTATCAGCAGATGTATGTATATAATACATATGTGTGTGTGTGTTTTGTTGTACGATTTGCAATAATAAAAAGGGGGACAGAAAAACGCTGACGCTATTTTTCTTCTAAACTGGACAACAGCACGTCTCTTTTTTTATTATTATTTTGCCATGCACAATTTATTCGCATAACATCATCATCGGCAACAGCAGCAGCAACGTTTTTTTTTTGCACGCAAAATGATTCCACATCACATCAAATACCAAACAAAATACCAACAAATACCACACAAATACGACACCCCCACAAAAAGTGCGCCCACCTGTTTCATTGCTGTCCGCTGCGTTGTTGAATGTAGCAAATGTACAAAAAAAAAACAAAAAACACAACAAAATAATGGATGACAACAAACGGTTTGACACCTGGCACGCGTGGCCAATTTAGTTAATGCCAATGCATTGCACGACGCAATTATTACTATTTCGCGTATTGCAACTTCGCACCTGGAGCGAGAGAAAGAAGAGAAGAACGTCGTCCAAAACGCGCACACAAAATGTTTTCTGCTTCTTCGTTTTCTTTGCCTTCTTTTCGTTTCTGTCTCTTTTTATCTCTCTCTCAAAATTTGTTGTACAACTACAGCGCAATCGTAGCAATTGAAGCTAACTGAAGACACTAACGCGAGCAACGACAAGTAAACAAACGTAGTTTGCGTAAAAAAACACGGAGCTTTTCTAAAAAAAGCTCAACACCTGTGATGTGGTGTGACCACAATTAACACTTCCAAATATACATTTTAACACCCATGATGTATTTGGTATATTTCGAAACTCGTATATATAAAATGGCGCCTTACTTTAAGCAACTTTTTATTTATATATTTTTTTCCATAAGTCTAGCAATCGTGTTGAACGTATTTACTTACCATTCAAGTGGATTCTTTATACTGCTCAGATTTTATGCAAATATGAGACCGCAAAATGGGTACCGTATTTTTAGCTTATACGAATGGTGTTGAAGCAAAGCCAGTTATGTGGCAGAAGTATGAAAGCTTGAAAAATACCAAAATAAAAAAAAAAAAACTTATCTTGTAAGTATTTTGATATCGGAATGTTTTGCCGTTTAAGATATTACTCCGTTGTTTTATCGTATTTAATTAATTAATTTGAATTTATTCAAGACAGTTGCTGGTTGTTCAAAACAGTATCGATATTTCGATAAGTCGATGTATCGTCAGCAGCGCACAACGAAGTTTTGGCACTGTTAACGCAAAACGGAGCACAGAACTACGTAAAATGAGCAGCTTCAATGTTACGGCGTGATGACCGGTAACAAACTAAATGTTAAAAGGCGCGCAATAATCAGACTATTTGAATTTCGAGTACAATGCAGATTTATAAAAGTTTTCATAATGCACAGTTACTTTATGCTTATTTACATATACATAATAAAAATTGCTTGCAATATGGTACACTTTTGGATCGATGGCCTTAAGTTACGGACAAAGCGAGCAAAGCGATTAGGGAATATGATAACGATAATAATAAGTAGGAAAATAAGCAGGCAGGCAGGCAATGCCTTCACAATTAATTCGAGATGAGTATATTTGGCTCAATGGAGTGGAGGACGTTAAAGCCCTTGTGTAGAATGCAGGTGCGCAGCACACCACAGGCGACCAGAAAGTGCGAGAACTACAAGGGAAAGAGAAGCTTAAGAGATTAAGGATTCCCAATTCCCAAATGCAATATGTATAGTAAAAACTAACCTCCACGGCATGCTGATGTATGTTGCTGACACAGACGACAATGCGGCCGCGCAGCTGCGCCTCCAAATAGGGCACATTGAGAGCCTCGAGACGCTGCTCACCCAGCAGCACCGTGGCAAACGGAATGTTGATGCTGTGCGGCACATGGACACGCGAATACTCAACGACGCTGCGCAGATCGATGAGAGCCAGCTCGTTGGGTGCCTGCTGCAGCAGCTGGTAGACATCCTTGGCACTTATGCGAGGGCATTGCTCCGACTGCAAATGCTGCAGCTCCACCTCCGCCAGGCCAATGTCCTGAATAGATTCATTCATTCATTTATAATTTATCTTTTAAACTGAAGTCTCGCTCCTTACCAAAGCATGCGGCGCTTGAGTGCGCAATGCGTGCTGGCGATGCGTGATGCTTTTGGGCGTGCATTCGTACATCTTTTGCGATTCGATCACACAGTTCTCCATGACAATGTCCGGCAGATCGGAGAAGAGCAGAATGCACTCGTTGAAGCCCGAACTGAGCAGCGTGCTCTTCAGCTGCTTCAGTATCGCAATGCCAATGAACAACGGATACGAACTATCGCCCAGCATCAGTTTATCCCACAGATGCAGTATCTTGTGCAGCGGAAATACATCTACAACAACAAAATATTATAATATGTATTTGTTGGACATCATCTTAAACTCACGTGAGAACATTGTGAGAAACCAGGGTATGGCAAAGAGTTCGGGTATAAAGTTGATGCTCGATAAATGCTGGGCGAGCAGCGGCTCATGAAATGCGCTCAGCTGCGAGAATTTGCTCAGGTATTCCTTGATGATCGCCGAGTTGTCCTTGAGGAAGAACCACTGCAGATATTTCGGTATGAAGCGGAACAGACTCAGAAATGCTAGCTCTAAAATTAAGATTGTAAACACACAACGCAAATTTAATTTATCATGAAAAATTGTTTAGATTGACTAACAGGAAGAGTTGGTTAATAACAATACTAATATTAATGCTAATGCTAATGGTGATACTCATACTAATGCTAATGATAAAGATATTGATAATGCTAATACTAATAATAATGATAATACGAATACTAATAATAATGATAATACTAATACTAATGCTAATGCTGATACTAATGTTAATGCTAATGGTGATACTCATTCTAATACTAATACTAATGTTATTGCTGATACTAATGCTGATACTCATACTAATGCTAATGGTAATGCTGATACTAATACTAATACTAATACAAATGATAATGATAGTACTAATAGTAATAATAACGATTATAATAATACTAATAATAGTGATACTAATAATGCTAATGCTGATACTAATGCTACTCATTCTAATGCTAATGGTAATGCTAATAATGATACTAATGGTAATGATAATACTACTAATAATAAAACTAATACTAATACCAATACTAATACTAATCCTAACACTAATACTAATATGAACACTAATATTAATACTAATACTAATGATAATACTAATGCTAATGCTGATACTAAAACTTATACTTATATATGTAGATAGATTATAACATTATATAGATAGATTAAATACCTTTAGCTAAACAAATATCTAACTTATCTATAACTTTTGAAGAAGAGTATAACTTGATAAATGTAAATATACAGATAACTTAATGGAAAATAATGTAAGATAGAAAAATGGGGCGTCAATATACTAGAAACATGATTTGGTATCAATAATTATAATAGAACTATAAACATACAACTATAATCATAATCTAGCGTTAACTGAAGGCAGGTTTATAATTTTGTTAGAACTTTTCAATCACAATAATAATAATCTAACTAGGCAGTATTTATTTAACACTACTTATACAAATAATATACTATAAACATCACATAGCATAAACATCAAATTATAAATAGTAGACAACAACTTTTCAATTACAAAAATATTAATCAAACTAAAATGCAAATTTTAATGAGATATGAATGAGGCGAGTAAATGGTTGAGAAGATGGAAGAAGCAAATTTTTTGGCATCTCCTCAACCAAAAAACTCGCCTCTTTTCCACTCCCAATGTATTTGCATTTTAGTTAGGTATAGAACTATTTATAATTTGATACAATGCTGCTGCTCACTTCCAAAGTAGGCAAAGATCGGAGACAGATTTAATGAACTTGCTCCACTCACCCTCGTTGTTGAAGTTGAGATAGAGAAAGGGCGCCGTGAGCGAATCGAGTCCCTGCCAGTAAACGTACTGCGGATGGGCGGTGACCCAAGCCTTGAGCAGACGCTTGAGCTTCCGATGACCATCCGGGGAGGAGAGCAGCTCATCGTACTGATGACAGCGCGGTATATCGACCTCGATCTGACGATCAGTTGTTGTGGCTGTGAATTTGTCGATCTTCGCATAGCTGGCATTGGGCAGGACACCGAGGAGAGCGGCCCAGATGGGGCCGCGCAACAGCGGCGGAATATCGATGGCTGCCTCGCGTTGCAGCTGCTCGCCGGTGTGTGGAAAGCCGTGTAGAAGGCGGGTGAAGAGACGCACGCGTCGAAATTGATACTCGATGTCGCGTTCCCTGATCAAAAGTGGCAGTTGTTGTTGCAAATCTTGTTGCTGCTGCTGCTGTTGTTGTTGTCGGCGTGGATGCGTTTGTAGTAAGGGAAAATAGACGCTAGCAGGCAGACGACTTAAACGTTGCAACAACGGCTGCAGCTTGAGCAGCACAATCCGTTCGTCCATCAAATACGATTGACTGCGAGGCGGACAAACGCTCGATCCGCTTAGGCGAACAATTTGCGGTAGCGCCAAGATCGGCGCCTCGCTGCGTATTAAGCCCTCCTTCTTCAGCTCGGCCTGGACATCGCCACCGGCCAGCTGCCACAGATGATAGATCTGCGCGAGCGGGCAACGCAACAGCAGCGGAGATTGTTCCACCAGTTGCTGCTCGGATGCCGCTTGCAACGTTTCACCGGCAACGGTAAAGCATTTGTGCTGCAACAGCTCCGATGGCAGTGGACGCTGCGCTGGCAGCACACTCAAGCAACGCTCGAGCAGCTGCCGCAACTCGTGGGGCAACTCTTGATACAGCTCCCAGCGCTGATGTTCACGTGCAATCTTCTCCAGCACCAAAGCGCCACTGCTGCTGCTGCTGCGCACAAATGCCAACAGCTTCCAGGCAATGTTGCTTAGCTTGAGACGTGGCCAAAGTTCCACATGCAACAGCTGCTCCAGCAACAACATGGCCCAGGACCACACATCACTCTTGATGCTCCCATTGGCGCCGAGCAAACGTTCGGGCGCCATATAGCGAACATTGCCCAGGGGAAAGGGCACATAGGCACCGCCCTTGGTCATGTGATGCAGGCCATAGTTGAAGAGTTTCACCTGCTCCAACTGTTCGATGAGTATGTGACGCGGCTCCAGATTGTGCACGACGAGTTTGTGCGCATGCAACACGTCCAGAGCGTTGGCCACCTGATAGAAGATGCGCAGCAATTGTGTGTTGCTCAGCGGCGTGTTGGCATGCCGCTTCACATGCTCCTCCAGCGTGTGGCCCACATACTCCGACACCACAATGGTGCGTTCTATGAAGCGAAAGAGAGGGAGTAATTTATACTGTTGAAGAAGGTCCTTTTGCTTACCATGCTTGCCACGCACCACATCCAAGTACTGGCAGAGATTTGCATGCTGCAGCTGCTTCAGTCGCTGGGAACGCCCCAGAATTGCTATCGAATTGGGCGTTAGAGGCAATCCATTGCTGCCGCACACATCGCCCGGATGCAGCTTGGCAAAGAATGTTAAAGCGCACAGGCGTCGCGTCTCCAATTTGTTGCTGCTATTCACTGCTGCTGCTGCTGCTGCTGTTCCTGTGTTTACTGCTGCTGTTGCTGTTGCGTTGGCCATTTGCAGGGGCAGGCGAAACACACAAAAAACACACACACACGCACAGCGAAGAAACAAAAAAAGAAACCGAAACACACAGCACAGCACAGCAACAATTACTTGTGGACACTCATCAAAAGCGGCAACAGCTGACTGCGCTAACAGTGCCAGTGTTATCGTGTTATCGATAGCTTTAACAGCGACATTCTCTGCTTATTAGCCCAATCACCTTTAAAATGGTTGGTTAGTTTTTACAACATTTTACTTTAGTAAATCCCATAATCCAACTAAATCTTTTACGCAAATGAAGCAACAATCAATTATGTACACACTTAAGTGGTAATTAGCTGGCTGGCTAAAAACGATAGTGTGAACATGTTAATGTTAAGTCTGTTAACAGAGCACCAACAGACATAAACGATTGCCTTTTTTTTCAAATGAAAAATACAAAAAAAAACGTTATTTTAATTGTAACGTATATTTTAGAAATTCAAAAAAAAAAAACAAAAAAATATAATTACATTAAAAGTATTTGCACTGGTTAGAGTATTCATTGTTCGATTTTTTCGATTTTGGCTTCCACATCGATGCGCTTTAATTTGCTATAACGAAAAGAGGCCCCGATATGCCAATTAATTAAGGTACTGATGGGGACTAAACTAAACTTTTTTCATTTAGCATGTCTCTTCTTGGCAAAATGTCGTTTCTGGTGGAATATACGGAGCCCCAGTGGCGGGATCTTGATATGTGCACACTGCTTGTGGATGAAGCCTTCGTATATGTGGAGTCACAGTATCCCGAAACTACTTATCTATATTATCTTAACGATCACTGTTATACGGTATGTGCTTTACAATTTGCGCATTATTTTACATTTCAATTACAATTTCTTCTCACTTCGCAGTGTCCTTACAGCATAGTTAGACCTCTGCCGGCTGGTAACATTTCTGTGGAGCCTGTGGACACTGATTATGCTGCAAGCTGGAAAATATATAGCCAAGATCAGGGTCGATATGCTTTCGAGAATGTGTAAGTTTTTGGTCACGCTTAAATTCGTTATAGAGGTTGCTTTAAATTTGTTGTTTTTGGTCGGTAATGCAGCACCGCTTTGTGCACGGTGTCTCGAGCAAATATTGAAGAATTCAGCGTTCATAATTTGACGCTTTTTGCAAATGGCAGCTGCAACTTTGTCATCGACAAGCCAGGAGTAAATGTCAATTACGGTCTGTAGTATGCAATTTGTCGCCGTTTAATTTAAATACTGGCTCGGCACAGGGCGGCCAACTTAAGCAAAGTAGTAGAAGGACATGCAATTTAATTTAAAACGAACACTTGACAAGGTTATTTACTTAATGTACACAATTTATAATTTACATTTGCAGCGTTTCTCACTGTATTTCTGCTAACGGCTGCATTTCTGCTGCTATTAAAGCTTTCCTGCTACACCATGCAACGTTATCGATATGCGAAAACTATCGTCCTTGCCGATAACGCCAACGCAAGCGACGACGCCGAAGCCGTTGAGACAACGCAACGGCGTCTTCGCAGCCTGGACACATTTCGCGGGTGATTAAACATATTCAATTTCGTATTTGCATTTTAATTTCGCACCATTTTTCTTTTTTTTACCAGTCTGACCGTTGTGCTAATGATATTTGTGAACTGCGGCGGTGGCAATTACAATTGGATCACTCACGCTTACTGGAATGGCATCCATTTGGCGGACATTGTCTATCCCAACTACATGTGGATGATGGGCGTCTGCATACCGCTCTCAATCAATGCGCAGCTGTCGCGTGGCATCGGCAAATCAGCAATTTGTTGGCGCAGCTTCTGCCGAGCCTGCAAACTGTTTGCTCTGGGCATATTCTGGAATTCGATAGTTACCCTGCAACTGGAGAATATGCGTTTGATGGGCGTGCTGCAACGTTTGGGAATCGGCTATTTTGTGGTTGCCCTCTTGCAAACGCTATGCACTCGTCGCAAGCCCCTCGACGGCCGTGATCTTCTGCCATTTTGTGTGCAGCTCATCGTGCTTCTCGCTCTTGTTGCCATCTATCTGGGCGTGACCTTTGGCCTCCCGGTGCCCGATTGTCCGCTGGGTTACCTTGGACCCGGTGGCAAGTCACAGATGGTTGCCCATCCCACTTGCACGGGCGGCGCCGCTTTCTATGTGGATCGCCTCTTGCTAGGCACAAGGCTCGACTTAATTGATTCAAGCATTGTGACACATCTTTACGAAACGCCGCTCTATGACCCAGAGGGTCCCTTTGGTAAGTCTCCGTTTCATTCAAATCTTGGGATTGATATTTTCCCTCACACAGGTTGCCTGATGTCGGTGGCGCACGTTATTCTGGGCTCCTTTGTTGGCATCTCCGTGCAGTCGCATCCCACTTGGCAGTCGCGTCTCAAACGCTGGCTGCTCGGCGCTTTGCTGTTGGGATTGCTCGGCGGCGGCTTGTGTGGCTTCTCCAAGGAAGACGGCCTCATACCGCTAAACAAAATTCTCTGGTCGCTCTCGTTTGTCTGCGTCACGGTTGCCATGTCGTTGGTGTTGTACTCGCTAATTTACTATGTGGTTGATGTGCAGCAGATGTGGTCGGGATATCCTTTTACGGAATGTGGCATGAATGCCATCATTTTGTTTATGGGCCATTTGTTCATAAATGAGATGATGCCCTTGCGTTGGAAGATTGGACCAATGAACACGCATTTTCTGCTATTGTGCGAATGTGTGTGGAACACTTTTATGTGGGTGGCCATAGCGCTATATCTGCATAATCGAAAGTTCTATTATAATCTTTAATTGTCAAACATTACAAAAAGGAATTGTACAAATACATATATGATTAAAAGATACAGCAAAACCTTTTTCCTTTCAAGGTTTATAGCAATTCAATAAATTTACCCAATTTGTTTTAATAAACTTATACGTATTTCAATTTAAATTTTCAAATCAATGGCGCCAAATTGCTTTGGCCTGCTAACAGGCACAGCGCCAATGTTATCGATTAGTTTAACATTAACATCGGCGTTTTGCACAACACAGATCGACCATTACGCAACACTATAACGAGTTTGTGTCAACGGCACTTGCTAAGCAGAGTTCGTTGATTTCGATGCTCAAGTTGCAGCGTATTTAGGAATCTATTGTAAGTATATTATAAATAAAAGAAAATGAAAAAAATGTTCATCTATATGTCTACATTTTGTGCTGTTGTTTATTTATGTATTTGATTTTAGCTAATGACTTTAACATTACATCTCATCATACAACGTCGAATTGTGTGGAAAGTGTATTAAGACGTCGTGATTCGAAGCATATCCGTTCTTGTTTTTGCTTTTCTTTTCTGTGTTGTTTGTGATTGTTGTTATTGCGGTTGTTGTTGGGTTTGCGTTTTGTTTTTATTGCGCACTCGAAATAGTTTCGGTTTCATTTTGTATAAACGAAAAAGAGGCGTCGATATGGCAATTTTGCAGCGCAACTTGAGCGCAGTTAGTTTAGTCGTCAACGGCGCCATATCGAGTGCAAAATAATTCACATCGAGTGGCTTTCAGCAACAATAATAATTGACCTCGTGTACCGTAGTCACAAACAAACAAATAATGTCGTTTCTGGTCGAATACACGGATCCCCATTGGCGGGATCTGGATATGCGTGAATTGAGCGTCGATCAAGCATATTTGTATCTGGAATCACAGTATGCCGAACATAGTTATCTTTATACGCTTTCGGACAATTGCTATACGGTATTGTCAAGTTTATTTGGCGCCAATTAAATGTACAAACATATTCATGTAAAATCCTTTTGCAGTGTCCCTATACCAAAGTGAAATCTCTACCGCCTGCTACTGGGGGGCTAGTGGAAACGGTTGGCTCAGACTACGCGTTGAGCTTTAAAATTTATGCACACGATCAGGGTCACTATGCCTACGATAATGTGTAAGTCGCTATACGTCGTGTGTGTATGTGTGTTTGTGCATATTTACGACCCACTTGTAATTGATTAGATGCTTTGCTCAATTTGAGATCCTTCATCAGTCCGCCAGAGGGCGCTTTCGACACTTGGTCACTCTGTCGTACTTAAGCACATATGTTGTTTAATTAGAGATGACTACGATTACGTTATCATTGTCGTCATCTCATCATCATTATCATCATCTGTTTATGCCTCGTTTTTCGCCCAATAACAATTGTTCTCACAATGCAACTTTCGCTCTCTCCCTCCACTTATTGTATACATTTTATGGCCATATACACACACCTACACACATACTTACGTATTGTATGGAGGTATTGTCTGTGTTTTGTGTTCGATCAACTCTATTGATTTCTCTTTCTTGCACCTGCTATTCAACACCACACCAACTCCCTCCACCCCGTCCCCCACGCCATCACTCGGCAGTTCAGCTTTGTGCGCGTTGCGTCGCAGCGATCTTCAAGAATTTGGCGTCTATAATCTCACACTGCTCTCAAACGGCAGCTGCAACTTTGCTGTGGACAAACCGGGCGTACCCATCAATTACGGTGAGTAACCAAGCGTTAAATCTCAAATCTCGAATCACATTTAATTTCATTAGAAAACAACAAATTGCATTCCAATTAAACCTTTAGCATTTCAAATGCTCAATTTGTACAATTCTGATTAGCATAATTTATCAACAAGCTTCATTAGCATAATGTTATTGAATATCACTTGCTTTTGAGCTGTTAACGTGCTACGCTTATTTTTAACAGCGCACTGCACTTGTTGTGCACTGGTTAACGTGCCTTCTTTAACAGCTGTTACTTGCACTTTACACAATTCCTTTCTCCATTCGTGCAGCACTTGTTAGTGCGCTACTTGCTACGCTTATTTGTAACAGCGCGCCGCTTTTGTTTTGCGCTGTTAACTTGTCTCATTAGCAAAACAGCTGCTATATTCACACTGTACAGCAATCCTTTCTGTATTCGTGCCGCACTTGCAGTTAACAGCGCAAAACTGTTAGCTTGCTTGGCACTGCACTTGTATTTTTGCCTACTTTACGTTAACAGCTGTTACTTGCACTTTACAGCTTTCCTTTCTGTATTCGTGCCGCACTTGCTTTTGCGCTGTAAATTTGCTTGGCTCTTATTTGTAACAGCGCATTGCACTCGTATTTTTGCTTACTTTACGTTAACAGCTGTTACTTGCACTTTACAGCATTCCTTTCTGTATTCGTGCTGGTGGCCGCATTCCTCATTCTGTTGAAGCTGCTCAGTTGTGCCTGGCATCGTTATCGCTATGACGAGGCGGCCGCCGTTGCAGATAGCATTGGCGATGCCGCCGCCAAGGCGACGCAGCGCAAAAGGCTGCGCAGCCTGGACACATTTCGCGGGTAAGTGAGATGTAATGTTAAATTTGAATTTGGCAATTAAATGAAATCTCTGTTTACAGTTTGTCCATTGTGTTGATGATATTCGTGAACAGCGGCGGTGGCGGCTACCAATGGATCGAGCATGCCGCCTGGAATGGCCTCCACTTGGCCGACATCGTCTTCCCCAGCTTCTTGTGGATCATGGGCGTCTGCATTCCGCTCTCGATCAAGGCTCAACTGTCGCGTGGCATCAGCAAATCACAGATTTGCCTGCGCATCGTTTGGCGCGCCTGCAAACTGTTTGCGATCGGCCTCTGCCTCAATTCGGCGAGTGGACCCCAACTGGAGCAACTGCGTCTGATGGGCGTGCTGCAGCGTTTCGGCATCGCCTATCTCATTGCCGCCGTCCTGCACACGCTCTGCAGTCGGCGCGATCAACTGAGTCCGCAACGTGCCTGGCAACGTGCCATCTACGACATTTGCCTCTTTAGCGGCGAATTCGCTGTGCTCCTCGCCCTCATTGCCACCTATTTGGGCTTGACCTTTGGCCTCCCGGTGCCGGGTTGTCCGACGGGTTACCTCGGGCCCGGTGGCAAGTCACAGATGGCCGCCAATCCCAAGTGCATTGGCGGTGCCGCTGGCTATGTGGATGAACTTGTGCTTGGCCAGGCGCACATCTATCAGCATCCCACGGCCAAGTATGTCTACGATGCCACAGCCTTTGATCCCGAGGGCATCTTTGGTGAGTTGAAACCATTTATACCATAAATATGTATAAATTTTGAATCTAGTAATCTGAATTTGCAAATGTTTTAGATTCTTGTTTCAAATTTTAGACGATTCTCATTAAGATTTCCTTTTATACCTGCTTGCCATAGGGTAGAAGGGTATTATAACTATGTATGTAACAGATAGAGGAAAACATCTCCGACCCCATAAAGTACATATATTGTTCATCTAGCCATGTCTGTCTGTTCGTCTGTCCGTTTGAAACACTGCATCTCAGAAACTTTAACAGATAGAGCTTTAAATATTTTTCGACAGCATTTGTTATGCTTGCACGCAAATCAAATTTGTTTAATTTTTTTGCCACGCCCACTTTCGTCGCCGCAAAACAACAAAAATCGAATAACTAGCGTAATTTTTAAGCTGGAGTCGCGAATTTTGGTATATGCACTAATAACTATAGTCTGTGTGATTTCTGAAAATTTGCTTGCGATCAGATAAAAATTGTCAAAGTTTTTATTTATTATACCCGCTACCCATAGGGTAGAAGGGTATTATAACTTTGTGCCGGCAGGAAATGTATGTAACAGGTAGAAGGAGGCATCTCCGACCCTATAAAGTATATATATTCTTGATCAGCGTCAACAGCCGAGACGATATAGCCATGTCCGTCTGTCCGTCTGTCCGTCCGTCTGTATGAACACCTAGATCTCAGAGACTATAAGAGATAGAGCTATAATTTTTTTTCGACAGCATTTGTTATGATTGCACGCAGATCAAGTTTGTTTTAAATTTTTGCCACGCCCACTTCCGCCCCCGCAAATCAGAAAAAATCGAATAACAAGAGTAATAATAAAGCTGGAGTCCCGAATTTTGGGATATACATTAGAAACTATAGTCCTTGTGACTTCTGAAAATTTGGTTGCGATCGGATCAAAATTGTGGAAGTTATTAAAGAAATACTTTTGTATGGGCTAAAACGCCTACTTACTAGGGGTCTTTTTTTGCTTTGGCCGACAATCTGGTATATTATGCCGTCTATGGTATATTTTGAAAGTGGTACTATACTGAATACCAAAAATATACCAAATATATCATTTGGTATATTTTTAGTATTTTGTAGTATTTTTTGGTATATTTAGAAAATAATATCGCAATATTTTGCTTTTATTCAAAATGGGTAGCGGGTATCTCACAGTCGAGCACACTCGACTGTAGCTTTCTTACTTGTTTTTATTTGTCTTAGATGCTTTGGCTGACAATCTGATACATTTTGCACACTATTGAGTGTAGTACCATGCCAATGTACCAAATATATAATTTAGTACATTTTTATGCTATATTATTTTTAGTATATTTCGCAACGTTTTGCTTTTATTTTAAATTGATAGCGGGTAGAGTAACTCACAGTCTAGTACACTCGATTGAAGCTTACTTACTTGTTTAATTGAAAATTGTATAAAAATATCATATGTTAAGCTAATTTACATTTTAGTTATTTCAAACATGACTTTTCTTTGTGTAAAAATATAATAGTTAAACTAATTTACATTTTTGTTGATTCAAAAATGATTTAAACTAATTTACATTTTACTTAATTCAAAATTAAAATGTAAAAATATCATATGTTAAACTAATTTACATTTAAGTTAATTCAAAAATGGTTTTTCATAGAGTAAAAATATCATATTTTAAACTAATTTACATTTTACTTAATTCAAAAATTGTTTTTCATAGAGTAAAAATATAATATGTTAAACTAGTTTCCATTTTAGTTAATTCTAAAATTATTTTTCTTTGTGTAAAAATATCATATTTTAAACTAAAAGTATTTTCTTTGTGTAAAATTGTAAATTTGTTAAAAAAGTTCACTTCTTTCTCTAATGACCTTTCTCTCATTCTCTCTCTATCTCCGTCTCGTTCTAGGCTGCGTGTTGAGCGTGGTGCAAACGTTGTTGGGCGCCTTCGCTGGTGTCACGTTGCTGGTGCATCCCACCTGGCAGTCGCGTCTCAAGCGCTGGCTACTAGGCGCTTTGCTGCTGGGATTAATGGGCGGCGCCTTGTGCGGCTTCTCGAGGGAGAACGGCATCATACCGGTGAACAAGAATCTGTGGTCGCTGTCGTTTGTCTTTGTCACAGTCGCGATGGCGTTGCTGCTGCTCTCGCTGCTCTACTATGTGATCGATGTGGGTCAATGGTGGTCCGGTTATCCGTTCACCGAGTGCGGCATGAATGCGATCATCATGTATGTGGGGCACACGGTGATGCATCGCATGTTGCCCTGGCATTGGCGGATTGGGGCGATGAACACGCATTTTCTGCTGCTGCTCGAGAGCGTGTGGAACACTCTGGTCTGGGTGGGCATCGCTCTCTATCTGGACAGCCGGCAGTTCTACTACAGTCTCTAATTCTCAATGTACCATTTGATCATCGATTAAAGTAAACAAGACAGAGTTTTTTTGTGTTTCTAAATTTTGATTTTAGATGCTTGACAATTCAAAAGGAAATTTCCTGAAGAAGAGTTTTGGGTGATTCTAAATTTCAATGCTCGGAGGAAACTTTCAAAGTAACATTCTAAGATCTAAGCAGTCGTTCAGTCAGTGAATGCCAATCATTACAATTCGAATTTCGGCGAAGTTCATCAAAAAAATATTTCGATTTATTGTAAAATTTTATAAATTTTACATTACGCCTTGTGCAAGTTACAAGTTTGGTTTCATTAAACAACGAGTGGTGAGTACGATTAAAGACTTTATGGTTTCTATATCCACAATCTGTCGCTCTTTAATCTTAAGTATTAACTAAGTTACGTACATGTTTGCATATTAAAAGCTTATTAATACTTTTCATAGTTTTGTTCTTAATTCAAAATTAAAAGCGCTGATTTACAAATGTAGTAAACACAGATCAAGAATCAATAAATAGTATACATTGGATTTATCTTACGAGCGAGTGGCGCCATATGAATTATGATATCAAAGACAAGCGTACTTTTAATTCTTTACAGTTCAAATGAAAAAGAAGATAGCAAGAATAGAATTTTTACACTTCTTCAACTTCAAAGTCTAAAACGCGGTTAACAATTCCTAGTTGATATTCGTTAATCTTAAGAATTAACTGAGCTGTTTTTCATATTTTATACTACTGTTCTTCATTTAAAAAGGAACAGCGCAGGTTTTCAAATATAGTAAACAGAACAGAAGTCGAATTTAGTTAATTTAGCTTATAATAGTATACATTGGATTTATCTTACGAGTCAGTAGTTTAATTCTTCTTCGAAATTTAAAAGGAAGAGAATAGATAGCAATAAAAGATAATAATATAATTCCTAGACTTAATTCTTCTTCTAAATTTAAGAGGAAGAGAATAGATAGCAGCAAAAGTTAATTTGAGAATTCCTACGCTTTTTTTTTTAAATATAATAATAGTAATCCTTACCATCTCATCATCATGTTCAGAGGTTTTACATTAAAATAACAGAAGATAACTGTGAAGATGAAGAGATCGACTTCTGCCATGGCTCAGTATGTGCCGCTTTTAAGCAGCGATAAGAAGTCGCCTGGTTTGCTGTTGAATTGGATCCATGAGGAACTCGGTATTCAGCTCCAGAACCTTGGAGAGTTAAAGACTGGCGTTGTTTACTGTCAGTTGCTGCACAAACTATTTCCCCAAGTGATTGATATGAGTAAGGTGAACTTCAATTCGATTTTGCCCAGTGAGATCGATTCGAATATTCGCCTATTGCATCGATCGCTTGCCAAGCTGCGCATCTTTCGCGATACAGCGCAGCATGAGAACATTAAAGGTTTGAACCACGGCAAGTTTGTGCTCTGGTTTCACAAGTTTTACGTGCACAACAGCAACAACAACAACAACAACCAGAAGCAGCCACAAGAACGCATCAGTCGAAAGTCGATGTTTCTATCGAGCGAGCAATCGAAACGCAGCAGCAGCAGCATTGTGATCCCTTCCAAACTCGCAGATCGGGAGAAAGCACACGAAACTCGTTCACACAGTCTGGCCAATAGACGAGAGATGCGCCGTCCTAATGCACCTGGTAAGTAAAGATAAAGTAAGTATTCAATATTTCATTCATTTGCTTAACCCTATTTGTTTCCATTCATACAACAGCATCAACTGAGCATAACATGGTGGCATTCGGCTCGAAGATTCCGCCGCGCCGTTACGGCAAGTTTCTACAAAAAGACTCTGCAAATAACGATGCTCCAAAGCTGGAAGAGTCTTCGAATAAAGATCGTTCTCAGCAGGAATCTTTAAGCAACGAGGCTTCAAAGCAGGAAGCAGTGTCTTCAAACAATGATGCTCCAGAGCAGGAGGAGACTTTAGATGGAGTGGCAACAACGTCAGAGATCGCTGCAGCGATTGTCGTTCCCAAGCTCAATCGAGACCAACTGAACACCATTGTCGAGGCGTTGCGCTCCACTTCTGATAATCATGGCAACGGCGACGGCGACGGTGCCGGTGACGCCATTTTTGAGCTGAACAAGCGTAATAATAAACTTGAGGAGATAGTCAATAAGATGAAACGCTATGCTACCGACACTTCGCTAACATCCAAAAAGATTGTGTTCTCCACCCGCAAAATGTTGCACGAGTATTATACGAACAGAAACGAGTTGGGGCACGAATTTTAAGCGGCGCAGCAATTCTTCGTCTATTCCAGTTCTTCTTCTTACACTTTTCATGTGAAATTTTAATGTTGTGATCTTTTTTAAGGCTCTTAACAAAATGTTAATTCGTTACAACGCAAACAAAATAATTAAATTTGATATGTTGAAACAAAAAAATTAAAATAAAAAACAATAAAAAACGTAAAAACTTTAAATAAACTTGGCAAAAATAAATGCAAATTTTCCTCAACCGTTAAGTTTCAGCCGGGTACCATTTTGATTGCGTGTGACCAACTTAAGTTACATTAGAAAAGTGCTGTTTTTGTGCACTAACAGCGCTGTTGGCAACCGCCATTTCAGTTTTCGCTCATTTTCTAGACGCGCGTATCGTGTTTTTTGACGGTGTGAATATTTTTTTTTTTTGCCAACATATACACTTGTAATTAATAAGCATAATAACTATTGAAACCTTTGCATCGATAGAGTGATAAAACTAATTAAATAGCATAATATTATTTTCAAAGTGCGCGATTTAAAACAAGTGCATTTCACAATGCTTTATTAACTGTGTGTAGCTTGTTCAATTGGTTTTTGCCGCCATCTACGAAGCGAACGGACTGTGAATGGCAAGACAGAAAACAAAGAGATAAATTGAGAGATTTTTAATATGCAATGCAATTGTAAAATTAATGTGCAAAAACAAAAAAAAAAATTGCAAACTAATTTTATACATAATTTCAACATAACCGTTTTTTACCGCTGGCAACTTAACAGATTTTGTCGCTGTTAACCTGCAACTTAACAGACTTTGTCGCAAGCAGAGCTGCTAACTTGTTAAATTTGGGTTGGCGCCATCTAGCTGTCATGCAAACGAACTTCATGTGAAAACAAAAGCACAGTTAAGCGATTTTTTTGAATTAAAAATATCGTTTTTAATGTGATAAAAACCAACGCTGCAAACGCGGAGATCGTACCGACAGCAGCTCCAGGCCAAAGAGCAACGAGCTCAGCAAGAGGCCAACGAGCACCATCACGAATATGACATACAACTGCTGCAGGCCAAACATTTCAAAATTGTTCGCCTGCTCCATGCCCGAAGTGCTCTCGTCCATTTCCCAGCGTGCCCAAAAGGCGAGCAAACCCACTGAGCGCATCCACATGATCTGATCGTTGAACTCGTCGGTGAGAAACGAATGCTTGCGCAAATACATCGTCAACTGCAGATCAATGATGTCCTGCGGTATCAACTCAAAGCTCGGCGGCGTCTCCTGCTTCAGTTGCGCTTGATACGCCGCCAAGCGATTGAAGCGCAAAAAGAAATCCAGCCCAGTGGCGGCGACTAAACGATTATCAGACGGTCGGGCGGCCAAATACTCCAAACTCTCCATGGGCGTACTCCGGCCGCCAAGACGATGGAAACGCATAAATTCCACCGTTGGAATCTCGGCGAGCATCTCGTGCATCTCGTCGGAGAGGACGACGGTGTAATTGTGCTCCACCAGCTCATCGATGGACTGCGGCAGGCGGCTCAATTGATGTGTGCGTATCAGATGATATAGTTTGCCCTGGTACACGGTGCGTATGAGCAATGTGTAAAACATAAGCATAATGCAGTAAATGCGTTTCGTATTGTAGCGCATCGGTGCCTGCATCATGGGCATGCCCACAAAGATCAACTGCAAATTCAGCAGATGCACAATGAACTCACGCACCGGATGCGAGGGCAGCAAACGCTCCAGCGACAGCTGAAGCAGAGCGGCGAGCACAAAGACGCCGCCGATGCCGAGCCAAATGCTCGTCGGATACGGATAGAGTAGAATGTCCAGCGAGCTGAGCTTATAGCTGGCACCCAAGACGCCGAAGCGCACACTCGTCTGATGATAGTTGTGCGTCGAGGTGGCCACCAGGCTGCGTGGCACCGTTTGACGCACGCCGCCCAAGCAAAGATCGACTTCATGGCGTTGCAGCTGTCGGGGAAGCAAGGGAGAGAGAGAGAGAGAGATGAGCTACCATTAGAGACAGATACAAAAGGATTAGTTGCAGCTAAAGTTTGAGAACTTGGGGAAGCAATGGAAGGATACAAAGAGAGTGGGAGATGAGCTACCATTAGAGACAGAAACAAAAGGATTAGTTGCAACTAAAGTTCGATAGCTCGACTCACCATCTTGATGGCCCTGTTGCTCATGGGCTCCTCCTCCTCGGACGGCGGCGGATGGACGACAATGCTGTAGTTGAGCCGCAGCGCAAGCGTCTGCAGCAAACGACCCTCGAGACCGCCGCTGACATGAGCAGCTGGCCCGCTGCCCTGCAGCTAGATGAACGGCGGCATGTGCCACAAGGCGGCACGCAGGGGGCAGCCATAGAAGTTGCCCAGTTTGCGGGGAAACAAACGCGGATGCTGCATCTGGCTGCCGTTGTAGTGATTGATCAGCATCGGCGTCATATTCGCACAACTGCCAGCGCCAAAGGGCAGATACGTGTACAACTTGATGTCGCCATTCGCCGTCTGCACCTGGACATTGCAATTGATGAGCTGATGCCGCCAGCAATGGGCAAAGATGCGTCGCATTTCGCTTAGGAGCATGTGATCGCGTGCCTGCAGAAAGATGTAATAGTGCTCATTGTAATTGTACTCCTTGGAATACGCTTCCACCTCGATCTCTGCAAATGCGGCATACGAATCGGTGAAGATCATATTATAATGTCGACGCCCTGCCACATAACGTTGCCTTCCCACGCCCTGTTCAACGGTGACGATCTGCAGCGCTGGCGCAATGCCCCAGCTGCGAAAGAGTATGCTCATCATTTCGTTGTAGAAGTTGCACGTGTGATTGTTGCGACAGCACAGCGTTAGCACCAGCGACGGTGTCACACTGAGGATGTGTGTGTGCACCACATGGAGCAGAGCTCGGGCCACATACTCGTTTATCTGATTCATCTGTTCGCCGGAGCGATCCTGGTAAGTGGCAACCAGCTGCGTTATGTTCATCGTATCCTTCAATAACCGTTTCAACTGCGGCATGTTTCATTCGCATTTCGGTTTTTGTCCTGCAAGTTCATGATTAATGATTTTCAACTCGGAAAAGTTTCGCTTGCGTGAAACTCTTTGTTTTTGTTTGCTAAGCAAACGTTAGCGCTGATTAGTGTTTAGTGTTTAGTGTTTTTGGTTTCGGCTTCGGGTTTTTTTTTCTCAGTTTGCTGTTAAAACTCATTCGTGGCACATTCAACTTTGTCGCAAGCGCATACTAAACACATTTGTCAGCTCCCTCTTGGAGGTTTGCATATTAAATACTTTTCAATTGCCAATTGTCAAAGTGGCGCTGCCAACTTAATGCATATCAGTGCTGCCAGATCGCAGCACAAAATTTATTGCTTTACAATTGCTGCAAAATCCTTCTTACAATGCAATAAGCATTTTGTAATGCAACTATAACAAAAAAATCAAAACCTTTACCTTCTTGATAACAATCACTCCATTTTTTTTAATGTTTTGAAACAAAGCATGTTAATTTACTCAAATCTTTGAACTCTTATTGTTGCGCTACTTAATTTGCTATTCATTACTGACTTACTTTTACGCTTAAATAGAAATTATTATGAGCCATAATTCGGCAGTCAGAATGTGTAGTTTTGTCTCATTATGATTCTGAAAAGTTTGCGATCGGATAAATAAATATCTTAGAAGTTATTGAAGAAATAATTATATATATATCAAACAAAGACTTTGGCTTATGATTAAGGATAATTTTTACTGTATGATGGTATAAATATATCTCTATACCAAATGTAGCTTTAAATATATCTTACAATTTTTCTCGGTTTCTCAATTTGGTATATTTTTTGCGTTAAAATAAATATATATGTAGCTTTCGGTATATTTCATAATTTTGCCGAGATATTCAATAGGTTTAGCGGGAGCATCACTATCTTTATCTTATTTGGAGGTTTGGGATCAGATAAATATCTTAGAAGTTATTGAAGAAATCATTGTATATATCAAAAAAAGACTTTGGCTAACGATTTAGCTTAATTTGTATTGTATTTTGAATGTAGCTTTAAATATATCTTACAATTTTTCTCGGTTTATTAATTGGTATATATTTGTCGAGATATTAATTTGGTATAGCGACTACATCACTATCTTTATCTTATTTAGAGGTTTGCGATCAGATAAATATCTTGGAAGTGATTGAAGAAATTATTTAATAGTAAAGACAACGCATTTGGTTAACGATCTATTTTCATTAGGTACTCAATGGTATACCGAAGTAGTAGTATATCAATATACCAAATGTAGTATTTTTATCGATATAATAATTACGTATAGTTTAACGATAATATTGCATATTTTTGCTTTTATTGGAAATAGGAATATTAAGAATGTATAATATAGATGTACCAAATACAACTTTCGGTATATTTTTCAGTATTTTTTGTATGTACAGTTTTGCTTTTGTTGATAATGGGTAGCAAGTACATACATCATAATCAAGCCACTTGATTGTTGCTATTCTATTTGTGATTACAATTGAGTACTGTGCACATATTCTGTAGATTTCTAGTTTCTTCTTCTTAGGCAATTGCAACTTATTATGTTTTAACTTCTTTCATTCCATTACCGAGTTAACTAAGTTGCGTTGAATATTGATTGCTTGCCTTTTAATGTAGTAATACTTTGTAAAGATGTAAAATAGGATTGAAATACACATTGTAATTTCTCAATTTTAGTTTTCTTAGAATTCCAAATTTCTTATTTATTTATTTGTTTGAAAAAGTTAATAAAAAAGGCTTTCGGCTTAATTCTTAATGCTGTTCTATACTAATTTCTCATTTCTCTCTCCCTCTCCCTCTCACTTTGCTAACTCAGTCGCTAGCTCTTTCACTCCTACGAACCTCAATCAAATGAACCTGAGTATGAATGAGACGCATTTCCCATAGTTTCCAAAGCTAATTATAATAACTGATTCACAAGATAAATAACATTTAGCTTGGCGGCCCATTATTATGTAACTCTTTGGCCAGTTGAACTCTGTTGACTGTTGTTGCTGTTGTTGTCGATGCGGTGGTGGTTGCGGTGCTGCAACATTGCGTCGAGTGTGGTTGACCCGATGAGGGAAGCATGAATTGGGCGGGCAGCAGCCAATGGACTGTTAACAGAACACACAAAGAGAGCACTCAACAACGACTTGCAAACACTCTTTGTTTATGAATTATGACAACAGTTGAAGTGCAGCTAAAGCTTGGCATACCCTTTGTACTGTACTTCGTACAGGGTATGCGGGGCAAAAGTGAATGTGAATGTGAGCTCGTTGTGGCTGCACTTTAACAACAAACAACAAATAACAAATAGCAACAAATAAGAAATTAAAATGAAATGTTACCTCGTTTACTGTGGCTGGGTATCTCCATCTCCTTCTCACTCTCTCTCTATCTCCATCTGTTTCTCGCTCTCTCTCTCTCTCTCTCTCTTTCTCCTTGTCTGTGGCCTCAACCCAGCAACAGCAACGAAACGAAATTAACAATACAAACAAGTGAAAGTGCTCGACTTGGCATTGCCCTGTAAAGAGCAATATTAATCTGGAAATTTACTTTAAAGCGTGCTATATATTTTGATAATTAGTAGTATATATTTAGTAATTAATATTAGTATTATATTAGTAGTATATTATGATAGCTAGTTAGTATATTAGTAAATTAGTAGAAATTTTTTTGCATTTATAGTTAGTATATTTGTAAAGTTTTAGTATATTGTGTTAGTTTGTAGTTATTATATAAGTAAATATACCAACTATCATAATGTACAATAATTATAATGTACAATAATTATGATAGTTGGTATATTTGTAAATTATTAGTATATTATGTTTGTTTTTAGTTAGTATATTAGTAAATGAGTAGTATATTATGTTCGTTAGAGTATTAGCAAATTATTAGTTTATTATGTTAGCTTGTAGTTGGTATATTAGTAGATAGT
Organism: Drosophila niveifrons; assembly: GCA_035046325.1. Classification (NCBI taxonomy): domain Eukaryota; kingdom Metazoa; phylum Arthropoda; class Insecta; order Diptera; family Drosophilidae; genus Drosophila; species Drosophila niveifrons. The sequence continues at coordinate 5,342,677 of JAWNOC010000020.1, forward strand.
ATTTTGAATTTACGGTTAGTATATTTGGTATTTATTAATATATTGTGTTAGTTTGTACTTAGTTTGTCAGTAAATTTGTTGTATATTATGTTAGTATATTAGTAAATTATTAGTATATTAAGTTAGCTTGTAGTTAGTATATTTGTAAATGATTAGTGTATTGTGTTAGTTTGTAGTTAGTATATTAGTAAATTAGTAGTATATAGTGTTAGTTAAAGTATTAGTAAATTGTTAGTATATTATGTTAGCTTGTAGTTAGTTTATTAGAAAATTAGTAGATAGTATTTTAAATTTATAGTTAGTATATTTGTAAATTATTAGTATATTATGTTAGCTTGTAGTTAGTATATTTGTAAATTAGTAGTATATTGTGTTAGTATATTAAATTTACGTTTTGACTTTTTCTACCATAATTAATCATTTTCTTTCTTCTCTTAACTTAACTCAAACTACTATTTCAAAAGCCTATTCTATTTTGTATATAATATCACTCTTTACACAGATATTTAAAGAAAACTTTCCTATAATCATTTTGATTTCTGTATTTCGAAATTTGCTCTCCAAACCGTTTGTGGAACTTTAGAAAATTCATTTTGTGTTAGGCTTAGGCACTTCTCTGTAAATAGCTTTGCTATAATCGAGCGTTATTTATGTCAGACGTTAGTAAACCGAGTTTTCATTTAGTAGACTGAGCTTTTTTTTTTTTAAACTTATAGTATAAAAAGTTTTCATTTTTGTTTCTGTTAACTGTGTTATAGTTAGTCATTTTATAATTTATTTCATAATAAGAGTTTGATTATATTCACAACGGAAGAAGAAATGCTAGAAAAGATGGGATCATATATTTTCATTTGGCGTTTTTTGGTCACAACGGAGGGAGAAATAATAGAAAAGGTATGCCCATATATTCAAAATAGGGATTTTTATAATGTTGGCGATGTTGCATCGATTTAAAAAATGATCATTAAACCCTTTGTTGAGCTTTGCCACAGAAAACTTTCCTGAATTGAACGTGTTTTTAGTCAAACTAAAGTATTGCAAATTTGTCCTTTACTATATAGTATAATTTTAAGTATAAAAACAGCTTTGCCGAATTTCTCATGCTTTTAAATTGAAGACCCTTATTTCCAGTCTGACCATATTTAAACAAATTGTTAGTTGAAATTAAGCATTTTCTGTTTTTAAACTTTCCTCTTAGTATAAAATTCTATTTTTTTCCAAATTTCTTATTTAAATTTAAAACCCTAATTTCCAGTGTGACCATATTTAAGCACGTTGCTAGTTCCAATGAGGTATTTTTTAAGCTTTTCTCTTGAATTTCTAAAATTGAAGCTGTTTTTTCTAGTGTCAAACTTCATTCAGTTGATTACTAATTGTCCACTCCATTATCATACCCTTCTGCGTGAGATATTTACATCTTTTTACAGGGTATATTTGTATGAAAGAGGCGTAAAAGCCATAAATAACAACTGGCGCCTCGGGGCGCCCCACTCTCTGTCTCAGTCTTAGCCTCAGTTTCAGTCGCAGTTAACAAATGAGCACAACAACAATTAAAGAAATGAAATTATTTAACACCTCTTTATGGGCTTTTGAGTCTTACATTTCGTGTGGCGTGCCACATAGCACAGGTGGCAAAGAGAAGAGAAGAGATCGTCTGGAGATCGATTTAAATTTCCCATGTGATTAACCATTTCTCTTGCACAAAAGGATTATATGGAAAGGAGGCGAGACAAAAGAGAAGGAAAAGGGAAAGGGGCAACGCTGTCACATTAACGAAATTATTGTTGGCATTCGGAATATTATCTAATTTATTGTTCAACCTGAAGACTATTGAATGTGAACTTGTTGACATACAAACATTTTTTGAATGTGTTTTTTTGTGCCTTTTGTTCTCGCCCCGAAAAATGAAAGAAAGATTCCACAGTTGATAATTTTAGCTCACGCTGTTGAAATCGAAACTGTCGCTTAATACCCTGTAATCGAGTTGTTCAGCTAGTGGATTGAATAACTCTAACGTTTATAATTTGCATTAAATATAATATTTGCTTAAATTTGTTTATTCGCTCTCTAATTTAAATACAAAATATTGTATTTGAATTTCTTGAGATGATTACCTTTTTAAACCCACATCTTCCTGGTTCTTTAGGAATCAACTGTTAATATATATTTGTATATATTATTTGCAATCTATATTTCATAGTTGACACCATTTTGATGAACTTTACGCACAAAAAAAAGATTTTATATACATATGCATATAAATTCGGTCGTAAATCAAAAATGCTTAAATTAAGGATTTAATACCATAATACTTAGTTGGTATATAAGTATTTATTTTATATTACTTACATAAAACTTTATACCAAATTGCGCCACATTTAAGCCAAAGTCATCAAAAAATTTGCTTAAATTCGGTATTAAAAAGTAATACCATATTACTTAAATGGTATATAAGTATTTATTTAATACTGCATACGAGAAACTTTATACCAAATTTAAAGCGAGGACATCGAACCATTTTAAAATGATTCGCGACAGCTGAGCAACAATTATGAGCTAAGATGTAATTGATTTTTGTAGCCAAAATCTTGTGTTTTAGATTTTTGGTATTATTTGAATTCTCACACAGTATTCATTTAATACTGAATTGAATAGTTCAAAGACCAAGTTCAAGTCAAGCCAAAAATACTTAATTGTTTCGAATTTGTTTCTATGTATCCCTAATTGTTTCTATATACGTTCCAACTAAATTTAGTACTAAAACAGTATTAGTTAACAGTTTAATACTGATCTTAATACTGCAAAATCTAAGCTCACTCGAGTTAAATATGCTTCATTTTTTTAAAGATCTTTTTTCTACGTATTTCTTATTTTTCCACTATGCGGAATTTGGTAGAATTAGTTTGAATCCTCAAATAGTTTTAATTGAACAATTTAATACCGAATTTAGTACTTTAAAAATTCAGACTCAAATCAAATTAGTATAATTTGAATACTCAAACAGTTTAATACTGAATTCAATACTGCAAAATCTTGGAGCAGTATCTCGTATTTTTTCGCTATGTGGGTGACCAAAATCTAGTATTTTACATATTTAGTTTAAAATCTTAAATGGTTTTAATTGAGTAATTTAATACTGAATTTGATACTTCAAAGTCCAGGTTTATTTTCTTCGTTTTTTTTCTGTGTACCCCTTATTTTTTTCTCCATATGTGTAGCCCAAATCTAGTCTTTTATATATGAGTATAATTTGAATACCAAAAAAAGTTGTAATTTAGCAATTTAATACTGAATTTAGTACTTCAAAATTAAGACTCAAATCAAGTCGAAAATATTTAATTGTTTCGAGTTTTATAGTACCATATACAGTATTAATTTTACAGTTTAATACTAAAGCCGAAGTATAATTTAAATACTAAAAATGTGTTAATTTAGCAATTTAATGCTGAATTTAGTACTACAAAATTCAGACTCAAATCAAGTCAAAAATAATTAATTGTTTTGAGTTTTTTTCGTTGCTCCATTTATTTTTCTCTTTGTTCTATAGAATATATTTAGTATATTCAGAATTAAGTATAATTTGAATGCTCACACAGTATTAATTTAACATTTTAATACTGAAGCCGAAATTGCTTCCCTTTTTTTAGATCTTTTTTCTCTTCTGTGTATCCCTTATATTTTCCCTATGTGCTTAAGTCGAATAGTTTTTTTTCAATTCATGCTTTATTTTTTTTGAGATCTTTCTTTACCTGTTTATTTTTCTCTTCATTTTTCTCTATATGTGTTACAGGGTATGCTTAAGTTGAATAGTCTTGTTTTATTACATTTTTTTTAAGAGTTGACGTTTTGACGCAAATTGTTATTTAATTAGGCCAACTCAAACTGTGGTTTTTTTTGTAACTGCGCATTGTCACGTTTATTTTATTTTTCTGCTTGATGTTTCTGGTTTCGTTTAGTTCTTGTATGTAGAAGAGATTCTCGCAGCAGTTTCTCAGCTCAATGCGTGGGCTAAGAGTTAATTTGTTGTCAAGGTCTGACCCTGAAATGCTAGACTTACAAATACAAAACGCAAGTCTCGCGAGTTTTGCATTTGTGTTGTGGTAACTCTGGTCGTTGAACTGCGTCTGGGTTGCAATTGTTGCAACTTTCGCAGTGTTATGCGATTGCTCTGGAAGTGTCCAAGTGTCCGAAATCAGGCAGCCAAGCACAACAAGCACAACAAGTGCCGACTGCTGAGTGCCAAGTGCCCGTCAACGATAATTAAAGAGCTGCGTATGTAAATGTGAGGTGGCAACACTGGCTCAACATTGCCAAGTTCGTTGCCTAAGTCTTTCGTTTTAGTCTGTGTTTTATTTTGTGTTTTGCTTTTCTTCCTCTCTCATTCGATTGTTGTTGAGCAGCTGCCAACCGGACTCGAATTCGTAATTTTCCCCTCTGGCGCCCTTTGCTAATCCCCTCGCATTAACACAAACCCAACTCTCTTTCTCTCTCTCTCTCTCTCTCTCTATCTCTATCCTTTCACTTTCTGTGTGCTCAATGTGGGTCACACCGCATCCCAGGATCAAATGTACAATAAAAATCCGCATTCGAACACCGCATTCGCATTCGCATTGTTGCATAAGTTTTTGAAATATGAGCAAAAATATGATTAATATTAACATCGTAAGTAAGCCGCATCAAGTGACATCATTTTGTTGTTGTTGCATCAATCATAAGATCATTGCCAAGATTATAATTGCACTGCGCTGAATGAAGACACGACAACAAACAACATAAAACAAACAACAGCAAAGCAAAGCAACTGCTTTAACTTTTCCTTTCCTTTTCCATTGGCAGACGCACAAAATATGAGAACAATTAGCGGAGTCGTTAAATTTAAAAGACTTCAAACTAGTTTAATATGGTTGCAAGACTTAAAAGCTTGTTTCAATTTCGTACAAATTGCCCTTAAGTTTTGTATTCAAGTTGCATTTTGTGTATTTATTTAATACAGTTCACTTTAATTTTTGTAGAAAGAAATGTAATTTAATGCAATTTCATAATTATGACAGAGATTCGCCTTTTTTTTATTAGATAGATGCAAACTCGTTTGTTGTTGTATTGTATATGGTATATTTTGAATATAATGGTATTTTATTGGTATATTTGAAATATAATACCGAACTGTTTTGCTTTTATTAAGAATGGTTAGAGTGAAGCTTACTTTATACTCTTTCTTGCATCCTAAAATCGTTTATTTAATGTTCTTTGGTATATCTTGAATGCAGTAGTATATCGATATTTTATTGGTATATTTCACAAAGAAATACCGAACTGTTTTGTCTTTAATCTTATAATTGCTCATTTTATATTCTATGGCATATCTTGAATGCAGTAGTATATCGATATTTTATTGGTATATTTAAAAATTATACCAAACTATTTTGATTTTATTGAAAATGGTAGATTACTTTTTTTTCTCTTTAATATTATAATTGTTTATTTAATATTCTATGGCATATCTTGAATGCAGTAGAATATAGACGCACCTTTTAGTATTTAATAATTTAGTATTTTGTTGGTATATTAATTTGGTATGTTCTACAAAATAAGAAAGCTACTGTTGAGGGTAGCTTTCAATTGCTCAATTTCTGTTCCACAGTATTTTAATATATAGTGTTATATTATATTTATATACATCGTTATATCTTTGCATTAATTTCAATATTAATATGATTTTTAAACTATAGTTGCGTTATTTGGTACATGCAATAACAACTAAAGTATGTATGATTATATAAGTTATTTATGAAATGCAAAAACACCTTGCTTGGGGTCTTAGTATCTTTGACTGTCAGCTTCGTATATTGGGCACTCGATGGTATATTTTGAATGTAGTTAGTAGTTGATGTTAAATTCAATATTTATATTATTTTGAAACTAGTATTGAAATTGTTGCAACACACAAAATTAAAGAAATACTTTTGTGTGGGCTAAAATGCCTTAATTGGCTTCTTGGGCTGTCAGTTTGGTATATTGTGCACTCCATGGTATATTTTGAATGTAGTCCAATATCAAATATAGCCAAATATGGCTTTCGGTATGTTTTAGTATATTTTTGATGCAGTAATATTTGAATATATCGAATGCTGTATATTTTTATTGAAAAGGTATATTAATATACCGAATATATTTTAGTATATTTTTAATGTAGTGATATATCAATATACCGAATGGAGCCTTTCGTATATTAATTCGGTAAATTTCTAAAGAATCTTACCTCGCTATTTACTTGTATGCAAAATATGTATCGGGTATCTCACAGTCGGGTACACTCGACAGTAGCTTTTTTTTGTTCGCCTCTCGATGACTCATGTTAAACTGGTAGCGCAATTGTGAGAGCACGTGAATGCATTTACAATACTATCATTGAATAAATTGATCAACATTTTTGGATCGCTGCCTTTCGCTAAGAGTCAGCTGATTTTGGCTTGGATTGTGACTTAGATAGATGGCTAATTGGCCATGCCAAGGGCGTTTCATCCAACTCCAACTTCTTTTTATTTTTGTATTTTTTGCTCTACTCCGATTTGTTTCAATCGATGGTTTTTTTTTTTTTGATGGCGATAGCGAATTTCTCGCATCAAACTTCACACGCTTTCAAAATACGCAAAAGCGAAACACAAACTGCCAAAAATGTGTTGACAAGTTGTGCATTTTAAAGCGCGACGTGCGCAATGATGATGAGATGGCCAAAAACAAACCAAATTTGACAATTGAAAGTGTAACCAGAGCCAGAGTCAGAGTCAGAGTGAGTGAGAGGTGGGGCTGAGTTTGGCAACTATTTTTATTTCAATTGCCGTTTCATTGTGCTGAATTTGCAATCGAAGAAATTAGAAGCAACAAAAAAGTAGCTAAATATTTTTGGTATTTTGCGATTTTTATTTTGCACAGTTTTCCACTTAAAGTAATAGCAAAAAGTAGCTAAATATGTTTAGAATTTAGTATTTTTTTTAGTTGCGGAATTCTAACAAAAATTACTCATTTTTTTTACTATTTAGTAGCAGAATTCTCCACTGAAAGTAGAAGAAAAAAGTAGCTAAATATTGTTAGAGTTCTCTTTTAAAAGAAGAGGGAAAGAGTAGCTAAATAAATTTCCACTTAAAATTAGAAATAAGTAGCTAAAAATTTTTAGAGTTTTCCACTGAAAGTAGAGAAAAAAAGTAGCTAAATGTTTTTAGAATTTTCCACCGAAAGTAGAGAAAAAAAGTAGCTAAATATTTTTAGAGCTTTCCACTTAAAGTAAATGAAAAAAGGAGCTAAATATTTTTAGAGTTTTCCTCTTAAAGTTGAATTTAGAAAGTAAGCAAACATTTTTACAATTTACTGCTTTTTATTTAGCGGGATTCTCCACTTAAAAGTAGCTTAATATTTTTAGAGTTTCCTATTTAAAGTTGAGTGAAAAAGTAGCTAAATAATTTTCCACTTAAAATTCGAAAAAAAGTATCTAAATATTCTTGGAGTTTTTCCACTTAAAGTGAATGAAAAAAGTAGCTAAATATTTTTAGAGTTAGAATTTAGAAAGCAGTTAAATATTTTTACAATTTGGTGCTTTTTATTTAGCGGGATTCTCCACTTAAAAGTAGCTAAATATTTTAAGAGCATTCTATTTAAAGTTGAGTGAAAAAGTAGTTAAAAAATATCTAAATATTCTTAGAGTTTTCCCACTTAAAGTAAATGAAAAAAGTAGCTAAATATTTTTAGAGTAGAATTTAGAAAGAGCAGTTAAATATTTTTACAATTTGGTGCTTTTTATTTAGCGGGATTCTCCACTTAAAATTAGTTACATAAAAGACAAAAAAAAAATACATACATAAAAAATCGATATAACTTAATATAACAAAATGAAATGAAGGTAAATAATTTAGTGATAGCTGTGGGTGGGCGTGGCCAAGGGGGCACCATAGCTGGTGACAGGGGGCAGATAAGTGGAGTCCGGCTCAAAGATGGGCGTGGCCGAGTCGCCCGATTGTCCGGGGGCGCCATAAAGCACACTTGGCGCCGCATAATCGTAACCGGCAGCGGAAGCTCCGCCCGTGGGCGGTTGCAAGTATTGGCTGGTAGGCGTGGCAAAGTCAAAAGCGTTGCTCGGTTCATGTTTGGCACCGAGGAAAGCGCTCGGCTTAAACGGAGCAAGTTCATTGTGTTGTTCTGGTTGCTGATGCTGCTGCTGTTGATGATGATGCTGATGGATGTCGGTGTTTAAAGCGAGCGGCTTGCTTGAGGTGTAGCTAAAGTGACCGAGTCCCTTGTGGCCCAAAGCATAAGCCGGTGGCTGATGCTGATCCAGCTGTGATTTATGCGACGAGCTCTGAGCGTGCTCTTGTGGAGATTGTTGCTCCTCGTCCGCCTCGTAGCCGGGCAGCAAAGGAACGCCGTAGCTGGTCAAAGGTTGTTTGCCAAAGTGCTGCACACTCGGTGCTTCGTAGCTGTAGCCGGAGGCATGTTCCTGCTCCTGTTCCAAACCATGACTCAAGCTGGGTGCAAAGCTGAGACTTGGACGCGTGGCAAGCAAATAAGTGCTGCCTCCGCCGCCGCCTGCGCTGTGTTTGTGGCCTCCATTTGCACTCAGCAGACTCAAAAAGTTGCTGCCATGTCCGGCGTACTTGTAACCCAAGCCATGACTTTGCTGCTGCTGATGATGATGTTGATGATGCTGTGGACCAGGCGCATGACTTGTCTGCACAATGTACGTCTCCACTTTGGGTGCCTGATGTGGTCGCTGCTGCTGCTGCTGCTGATGATGATGATAGTTGGAGCCGGAGGAAGTCAAATAAATCGGACGATGTCCAGCTGAAGCATGATGATAGGAGGAGGATTGATGATGCGACTGCGACTGCGACTGAGGCTGATGATAGTGATGGAAGTGATGCGTATTATCGCTGTCCAGCAGACTGGCAAAATCAAAGCCGCTGCTCGAAGCCAAGCCATTGCCATGCAGCGATCCGTAGGTGCTTTCATAGCCCGCCGGAGGTGGCAAATATTTGTGCGAGGGTCCGTGATAGAGGCCGCTGCCACTGCCAAAGCTCAGGGCTGCATCACGCTTCAGTTTGACGCCCTGCGACTGCGATTGCTGTTGCTGCTGCTGCTGTGGCTGTTGCACTTGCTTGGCCAAGGAGCAGCTCAAGAGGCTGACCAAAAAAGCGCAGCCAAAGAGCGCACGCAATAGCTGCGAAAAAAAAAATGGAATGTTAAAGATTTTATTTATTAAACAAAGTTATATATCACTAAAATCCACACTAACATATCTCTAAAGTGTTGTCTCGAAAATTAAAGATACTTTAAAAAAAGAAGAGTATAAACATTTTATAATTTATCTTTTATAAAAGATCTGCAACTCTATCTTAATAGAGTTATTATAAAATTACAGATACTTTACAATCCAGAAAATATAAAAGAGTTTAAAATAAACACATTCAATATCAACATTTTATAATTCTCTAAAAATACTTTGAAATCAAGGTATTGATATTGAGAACCAACATTTTATAATTCATCATTTTGAAAATATCAATTTAATAAATTTTAAATGACTTTTTGAAAGTGGCAAATTGTATGCACTTAAATAGTTTAGATATAATTCAAATTTACACTAATGTAGTTCGGCTTCAAAGTTTAAGTTATCTTGAAATCGAGAGAATATAAAATGTTTTCAATAATGCTTTTAAATTGAAAGCTTCAATTGTATAATATAACATTTATAAGAGATCTGCAACTCTATCCCAATATAATAATTATTAAAGAGCATATAAAATAGTTTTACAACAAATTTAAACAGAGTAAGAAATTTGTATCCTTTTTAAAGAGTTCTGCAACTTTACTTTGTAATCTCAATTTAGTAATTATTCGAAAATTGAAGAAACTTTGATATCAAGAGAGTATAAGAGCTTTAAAAAATCAAATATAAGAGATCTACATCTCTCTCTATCTCAATTTAAAAATCATTATAATTATAAAATAGAATATACTTAGATATCAAGAGAATATAAAATTGTTTTCAAAAAATGTAAATTAACATTTTAAAGATCTACAACTCTACTTCTTATGTTAATTTTATAATTATTTTGAAAAGCAGTTGTAAAAACTATAATTAGAAAGTACATTTTTTAGTTTTAAATATTCTAAATGGTTATCGGAATTTAATCCTTATTAAGCTTTTAAAATTTCAACAGAAAGTAAAGATATTTCCTTTATTGATATGTTTAATTTTTATACTTTAAATATGTTGAATGCAAACTAGAAATTATCAATTTTTTTTAATTTAAATTTAAATATTAATAAAAACTATATACTTTATTAGTTCTCAATAGAATGTTTAATTGAATATCGAACTTTATTCCTCATCAATTTTGTAATAATGTAAATAGAAATCGTTGCTTCGTCTTCCTACACTTTATTGAGATACAATACAATATTCAAGTTCTCCATTTTAAAAATGTAAACTGGTAATAGGATTTTATTCTTTATCAAGCTTCAAAACTATGGGAAAATTCTGCTCTGTTATCTATCATTTGAGTTGGTTCCATTTGAAAGAAATATGACATTTTTATAAAACTTTATCTTTAGTTCACATGACTAACTTATTCTTATAAAACAGTGTAGAAGATTTGTGCCATTTTCTCTATCCGTTTTGGTGTTATTGAAAACACATTTCTAATTCATGATCTAATTTTCACGTAAAAATGAATTTACATTTTATTATTATTATATGCTCAATTCTAATCGATGCAAGTTATTAATATTGCTAAGCATATTTTTGAGAGCATACTTGTTTTTTTTGTATCATCTTGTTTTTATATTTCTTTGTTTATGAGTCTGAAGGTCTTTGGTATTTCAAAAAAATAAACATTACTTTGTGCCCTTAGAGCAAAATCGATCATTATGAAAATGAGCTCAAGATTTTTTTTTTATAAATTGTGGTTTTACTAATTATTGAAATTGTATTTGAAAACACGTTAAAAGTATTTGCAAAAACATCACTTTGATAAATGTTTGATCAATAGTTATCGAAATTTAGCTAATAAAAATACTTCTTCAATATTTTTTAATTGTTGCTACTCTCCAAAGGATCTCACAGATTAAAATTGATTACTCAAAAAAAGACACACACACACACACACGTTGAAACACTTACAGCGAACTGCATCTTTGTCGTTGTTGTTGTTGTTGCACGTAAACAAAAAGAAAACGATAAAAAAAAACAATGAACAGCGATAAGTTTATCGATCGATACGTGTTGTATCCTTGCTGTGCGTTATCGAGCGCGCTTTTATCACTCTCTTTCGCTCTCTCTTTGTGTTTTGCTCTCTCTCGCTGCTTTGCTTCGCGTATATTCCACAAGTGCTGCGCGCCGAGTGTTGACGACCTCTGCACCGGCCAACCCTTTTATACGCGGCGGCCTCTTCGGCAAAGCGCTCGTCATTGTTGACGTCGACTGCGACGGCGACTGCGACTGCGGCGTCGGCGGCGATGCGAAAAGCGCCAACTCGACGCACTTAACAGTTGTTGCTGCTGTTGTTGTTGTTGTTGTTGTTGTCGTAGTTATTATTACTGCTGCTGTTGTTGTTGCTGGCATTTTGCATATGGCAGCGATATGGAGTTTCGTTTGCTGTCCGCTTTGGTGGTTTACCGCTTTGCCATCTTTTGCTTACTCCACTCCACACACTCATTTTCACTCTCACTCTTGTTTGGGCGTATGACGGCGTATGGGGAGCAGACATGTCGCTGCAAGCACACACTGTCGCTTGCTTGCCTTGGCACAGTGGCTTCACAGTGAAGTTTTTGTTTTTTGAACAGTTAACTATTCTTTTATTTACAATTTAATTATTGATATAATATTGAATTGCAAACAGGCGCTATTGAAAACTAAAGTAAATTAAATAATAAAACTATTCATTTTGTTCATACACTCCGCTTCATCAGGTTAGCGCCCCCCTTTTCATTGCTTTACTACTGTTCATCTGCACAAAGTTTCGTAGTGTTTGTTTTGAACAAAAAATATGTCGAAAAAAAGCCGTTAGATTTTGTTTTGCATTTTCTTTTGTGCTCGACCGAAAAGCTTGCACTTATTTTGCGTCATTAGAATAGCGCCTGCTGAAAATTACCAAACGCTTCTAAACGTACCATGAACCAAAATCAAATTTGATTTTATGAGCTTGTTTGTTGGAGTTACTATTGTAGAAGAACTTGATGTAGTCATGACCATACAGTCAAATTCATATACTCAATACCATCTTACTGTCCGTTAACATATGTAAGTGTCCGGTTAAAGTAATTTTTTCATGTACAATAAAATCTATTGTCTGGTTAAAAAGGATGTCCTACCATATTAATTGAATATGTATGAAAACCACAGAGGAGTAACTCACAAAAGGTGTCCACTTAGGAGAGTTGTCCGAAACGGGACATTCAACAGTATTTAGTTTTTGAATGTTTTATTTATTTAAAATGAAAGTCAAGAATGTTTTGAGTATATTTAATTTATTATATATGTACATAATGCATATAGCAATGTATATAATAATATATAATATAATACAATTTTAATAACATATTAATTATATTCATAATACATATACAATAATAAATTTTAACATAAAATAATATTGATAATGTAATTTCAAATATTGTGCATATATATTTAATAGTATATTGAGTTATAAATTATAGTTTTATTTTTAAACAATTTCAAAAATAAAATAAAAGTGCGTATATCAAGTCGAGAGCATAACAGCCTGCTGTTACATATTAAAATGCAAATGCGCGTTGCTTTTTCGCTTGCATTTGCTGCACTCTCGATCCACTGTGGCGGTTTGTTTAGCTGCAAACTGTGCGGCTTTGACTCAAGTTCAAGTGACACTTTTGCCGTATCGCATGTCTCACTGCACAATTTCCCCTCCCCCTTTACCATTCCCTTTCCCCACTCTCTTTCCCTCTCCTTCTCTCTCTCCCTCTCTGTCTGCAGTTGAGCGATGCGTGTCTGCTGTTGGTTTTTTGGCTTTTGGTTTTTTTCCAACCTTTCCCAAGTCGTTTTACTTTATGCGTAAATTGCAATTAATTCCAAGTAACATTTTGATGAATGTGAGTGTGGATGACAAGACGAAAAGCACGCTCCCATTTCGCTTCGCATTCTCCTCTCTTTCCTCTTTTCGCCCCCCTGCTTTATTCTTACAGTTGCCAACGGTAAACCAACTAACGGAACCGCGGCGAATCGCATTTGTTGTTGTTGTTGCTGTTTGTTGATGTCTGCTGTGAATTGCAAATCGTTTTGTCAGCTGCACAAATTTTACACAAATTTGTTTGTCTTCAACTTTTGCCACCGTTTTTAAAGAGTTTCCCCGCCCCAGCAGACAGACGTTAAAGTTGGAGTTGAAGATGGAGTTTTGAGTTGGGTGTAGCTGGGAACTCGGCATTTTGTCTTTGTCTTTATTATTACGAGTGTTGTGGCTTGCTATCAAGGTCTCTGCAATCCACTTGCCACTTGCCGCACAATTTGAACGAAACACTCCTCCAATTGTGTCATCTTGCAATCATTCATTCCTCTGCTTCTTACCAATTCAATTATGATTACCTCGAGGCTTGCAAATGAACCGTTTAAATCGCCATTAAATCGCCTTTAATGAAGTCATGAGCATTACACGTCATGGTTTTTTTTTTTCATTTGGCTAAGGTTCGCCCCCAACTGTGCCAGACACAAGCATTTTCGCTTAACGGTAGTCTAAATATTTAGTTAAAGGCTACTTAAGCTTACAAGCTTTTGAGATACACTACGCAAAAGTGATCTTCTGTGATCTTACTGTGCTTAAGAAAACTAGATGTATGGAACTTTCGTTATGACCTTCCAGTGAAGTACCGCACTGATATAAGCTATGACATTTGCTGTGAGCCGAACTCGTTGTATGATCGCTATTGCTCAAGACCTTAATAGGGAATTGAATAAGTTACAGCGTAAGTCTGTTAAAAGGGATATAGACGTTTCTCCTGATCGGTACTGCTCAACATAGAAGAAGGTTGTATTATGTACAGAAAGAAGTTCTTATTCTGATCAAAAGTATCTTAAAGAATTGTTTTATTCATAGGCTAAAGCTATTAAAATGTATATGTAGAAGCTTAGATTTGCAGCTGAGTCTATAAAGATATATAAAAATTCTTTGCCTAGTCGGTACTACACAACATACTAGAAGGTTGTATTGTGTAAAGTTTAAAAACAGAAATGTACTCTGTTTGTGATCAAAACTGAGAAGGAATCATTATAGAGAGTTGTATTATCACCTGTGAAAAGAGATTTAGATTCTTTTACTAATCGGTACTGCACATCATAATAGAAGGTTGTAATATGTACAGAAATGTAATCTTTTTGTGATCGGTATTGCGGAAGTTTCTTCATAGCTAAAGCCTCTAAAATATTTATAGAAGCTCGCATGTGAAGCTGAGTCTATTAAGATACATATAGACTCTCTTCATGGTCGGTACTGCATAGCATACAAGAAGGTTGTATTATTATACAGATTAAAAATGACAGAAATGGAATGTTTTTATGCTCGGTATTAGTCACAGGCTAAAGCTTTAAGCAAATATATAAAGAGTGTTATATATAAAGCGGAGACTATCAGGCATTATGTAGATTCTTTTCCTGATCGGTACTTAACAAGCTTAGTCTGTTCAAGTTCATAAATTCAATAATTCAATAATTCAAGCTTAAGAGTCAAGTCTGCAAAGTACAACCTATAGCCACAAAAACCCATCCAAGAAGGAACAGTGTTAATGTGATTAGCGCATCTGCGAGTCGTCTTCTCATCGGATGACATCAGCTGCTATTGTGCCCGGGGTTTTTGCTTTAGTTTCCCCTTCGAAGCAAGCTTCTGCTTTGGGGGCTCTTTCTTGTTGCCCCGTGTTATTGTTGTAGCTTTTGGCCCATGTAATTGCCAGGCCACTTGCTGTGTGCCATTGTCAATCTTCATAAGCGACCTCGTCTCTCGGCTCCGCGACTTTGACTTCAACTTCAACATTTTAACGTCAGTGGCAGTGGCAGTGGTTGTGATTGTGTTGCGCAATGGGCAACGTGTCGCTGCCAAGGTCACCTGCCTGCCTGCCACACACACACACACACACACACGAGGCAAGAGTGTGTGCCGCAGATAATTTCACCAATTTAACGTCTCTTTAGGGTCTTAATTTGGGGTTTTAAAAAGGAAAGGCAAACCCAGCAGCAGACAGACAGCAGGGTAAAAGTGAAGCAGCTCCCTCATCATGTTGTGGGCGTAAACGAATCATGACCTAACGAAGAGGATGTTGGGTTAATATGTCTGATTTATCTATGATCTGGGATCTTTAATCTATGATCTGTGATCTTTGATTTGTGATCTCTGATCTGTGATCTCTGATCTGTGATCTCTGATCTGTGATCTTTGATTTATGACCTCTGATCTGTGATCTTTGATCTGTGATCCCTGATCTGTGATCTTTGATCTTTGATCTTTGATCTTTGATCTTTGATCTGTGATCTTTGATCTTTGATCTGTGATCTTTGATCTGTGATCTTTGATCTGTGATCTTTGATCTGTGATCTTTGATCTGTGATCTTTGATCTGTGATCTTTGATCTATGATCTTTGTACTATGATTTATGATTTATGATCTATGATCTTTAATGCATATATGATCTAAAATCTATTTATCTGTGATCTACCTATATATCTATACATCAATAATCTATCCATCATATCATACTATTTGATCTATGATCTTTGTTCTCTGATTTATGATCTATGATCTAAGATCTATTTATCTGTAATCTAAGATATATTTATGTCATGTAATCAATGATCAACAACCTTTGATTTATCTTAGTTCTATCTATGGTCTGTCTATAATGATCTATCTATGATCTTTGATCTATGATCTTTGATCTATGATCTATGATCTATGATCTTTAATCTATCTGTGATATATGATCTATGATCTTTAATCTATCTGTGATATATGATCTATCTATCTATGATCTATCTATATATGATCTACCTATCTATGATCTATCTATCTATGAGCTAACCATATATAATTTATGATTTATCTATCAATGATCTATGGTCTTCGGACTATAGATGATCCATGATCTATTGTCTGCGGACTATCTATGATCCATGATCTACGGACTATCTACGATGTATGTTCTATGATCTATGATCTATGATCAATCTATGACCTATGATCTATCTATGATCCATGATCTATCTACGATATATGATCTACGAATTATCTACGATCTTTGATCTATCTATGAACCATTACGATCTATTTAGTTGCTAAATGGTTGTGAATAAAGTATAGCTTGGATATGTTTGTTGACTTTATTTATGATCTATGATCTAAGATCTATTTATCTGTGATCTATCTATATCTATAATCTATCCATGATCTAAGATATGTAATCAATGATCAACAATCTATGATCTATCTATGGTTTGTCTATAATGTATCTATCTATGATCTGTGATCTATGATCTATGATCTACGGACTATCTACGATCTATGATCTATGATCTACGGACTGTCTACGATATTTGATCCATAAATGATCTATTTAGTTGCTAAATGGTTGGGAATAAAGTATAGTAATGCTTGGTTATGTTTGGTGGCTTTATTTAGTTGCTAACTAGATTGTACAGTGTGCCCGGTGACATGTAAATGAAATGCTGCTGCTGCTGATCCTCACCGATCTGTTGCTCATCGGAGGCCTCCTCGGTAGGGTTGCTGACGGCGGCCTCCTGTTGTGGATATCCTGGCGCATAAAATCCGGGCTCAGGCAAATGTTGCAACTGCTGTTGCTGTTGTTGTTGCTGTTGCTGCTGCTGTTGCTGCTGTTGTTGTTGTTGCTGTTGCTCCTCGTGCTTATCCACAGAGTAGCCGGCAAAGGGAGAAGGTCGGAAAGGTAGCGTAAACTGACCTTGCGCTGGATGCGGCGTCAAGAGGCCCAACAAAATGGGGCGACGTCTGGGCTGAGACTGAGCGGCTGTCGCAGCTGTTGCAGCTGTTGCAGTTGCTGTTGGTGGAGCTGGTGTGACTGGAAAGATCTGAGGTCCCGTATAGCCCAAGCTAAGCTGTTGTGTGTCGAGCGGTTGCGGACCGGACGGATTGGCAGCAGGTGCTACCGCCAAGGGCTGCCAAGGCATGGCGTATAGCCAATTGCCATAGTAGTAGATGGGCGGCGGATGCGGCGGTGGTTGAGATTCCACGGCCAGGATCAAGGCCAACGCAATGGTGAAGTACTTCAAAGTGTGGCTCTGCATGTTGTGTTGATGTCGGATCGAGTGCCAAAGTGAGGTTGTTGAGTCCACAAACAATATCAAGAGCTTATATAGCAGCCAGCTAACGCTGATGTAATTGAATCCCTGCAGTTCCGTTGTAACCGATCTCCTCGGATATGGGATACGTTATGCGCCATGCTTCTTTCTCACTGCCAGAGATCATTGCTCGCTTGCCCACTTCCTCGTTGCATCATTGGCATTGGACGTGAGATGCGAGATGGGAGAAACTAAGAGAGGCCTAACAAAAATACACCCTTGAATTCAAGACATAGTTTGGCTTGTTTAAATACAACTATTATTAGTCGTTGAGCCGTCAGTCTGTTTATAACATTGAAATAAAACTCTTGCTGGCCAGTAAGAAAGCAGTGAGACACTCGCTACTTATTTGAAATTAAAGCAGAATTGCCATACAGCCTTATTTTCGATAAAAATACTAAAAATTACAACATTACTACATTCATACTATATTTAACGAAAGCAGTTAAAAATATCTTACTACGTTCAGAATATACCATATACTACAATTATATGCCAAATATATTCCACAAAATGTGACAGACTCTCAATAAAAGCAGTTAAAATATACTACTACATCAAAAATATACCATGTATTACGAAATATACCGTATATTGTTACCTACAACTACAAAATGCTACTAAATATATCGAAACTTCAACTAAGGCAGTTAACAACTGTACTACTACTACATTCCAAATATACCACATACTACATAATAAACTGAAATGTGAAATTTAGCAGTTAATATATGTCTCCACATTCAAAATAAACCAAATAAGTACTACAAAATATGTCCGATTGTCAACTAAAACTAGTTACCAAAACTAGTACCAAATTGTAAATTAAAGTAGTTACTCAAATCTCAACTAAAGCAGTTAACAATATACTAAAAAAATTTACCATATGGTCAACTACAGAAATGAACAATATACAAATACTTACAAAATATACCATATACTACAAAACATACCGAATTCTTAACTAAAACACAATAAAAGCAGCAAATTTTGAATTGATCGCAGCCAAATTCGGAAATCATAAAGTTATAATTTGTGTGATTTTTGTATTTTTCTGTTTTTGTTTTCGATTTCAGAAGTTGGCATTGCGGAATAAAAATAAACAAGTAAGAAAGCTACAGTCGAGTGTGCGCGACTGTGAGATACCCGCTACCCATTTTGAATAAAAGCAAAATATTGCGGTATTATTTTCAAAATATAGCGAAAATACTAAAAAATACTATAAATATACCAACCAAATTTTCAGGAATCATAAATACTATTGTTATTATTATACACACCAAAATTCGCAGCTCTAGCTTTAAAATTACACTTGTAATTCGATTTTTTTTATTTGCGGGGGCGGAAGTGGGCGTGGCAAAAATTTGAAACAAATTTGATTTGCGTGCAAACAAAACAAATGCTGTCGATAAAAAAATTATAGCTCTATCTCCTATAGTCTCTGAGATCCAGTGTTTCATACAGACAGACGGCTGTTGACGCTCATCAAGAATATATATACTTTATAGGGACGGAGATGCCTTCTTCTACCTGTTACATACATTTCCTGCCGGCACAAAGTTATAATACCCTTTTACCCTATGGGTAGCGGGTATAAAAAGTAGCTCTCTCACTTGTAGCTCTCTAAGATCCGGGCACACAACTCAAGATAGCTTAATGTACAAATTGTACAAATCACTATGAGAATCAATTAATCAGTCTAGACTGCAAATTGAGCTACGCCAAAAGATCTGTGCCAAATATTTGTTAACTGAATCTGTTTTGATTCGATTGAAGTTTTTGTCTGGAAACTCGAAAGATACTTTCAGGTGGTGTGCACCTTTCTCCTTTTTTTTTTGGTTGTATTTGTGTTTTTGTTTTCTTGGCAAATATCTCGCACAATGCTAGTTAAACATAATTCTCTAAACTGTTTTCAACGCTTGCGCAAATCATGTTGCAATCTGGCAAAGATAATCATTATGCTGCCATTACCCATTTCTTGCTTTTTCTCGCTGTATTTACACGCTCAACAATCCATGTAACTGTTTTGACTTCCATTTTTTTTTTTGTGATTTGCTGTTTCTGTTTCTGTTTTTGTTAAGTTGTGAAATTGAATTGCTGCTTCCACTTCCATTTCCATTTCGCTGCCATTTCGCTTACATAATCCAATCCAATCTGTTGATATTGATAACGATCACAATTGCGATCACAAGCGATCTTGTTATTGATATTGATATTAATATTGCGCTGACCCGTTGCCAGGATGTTGCTGCTTGATCCTCAGTCTGCAATTGAATGTTAGATAAACAATTTTGTTTGAATGCAACAAATGGCGACTTCCTGCTGCTGCCACAGGTTGCAAGTTGCCAGTTGCCAGTTGAAAGCAATAACAATTGCAGCCAGGCGCGTCTCCAATCAAATGAACTTGATCAATTTTGAATTCATAGTCATTTCGATATCGATCTCAATGATCTCGATATAAATAAAATACATATTCGTTTGATTTGTGGTTTTAAAAGATATCTTATAGCCTCAAAGCAAAAAGCCTTAAAAAGAAAAAAGTCAAATGTGTATGTATTTGAATATTAGATTTGTAGAATTTAATTTTATTCATTTGTTTTTTTTAAGAGAAGATTAGAATAGTAGAAATTTATTTTATTTATTTGCCTATTAAGATAACTATATTATATAGTAATACATTTAAGAGACTAGATCACTTCAGATAGTAGATAATTATAGTGCTTAAGTATCACTAAAACTTATTTATTTTTTCAAGTATTTAAAGTATTAAATACTAAATTTAATTTACAGAAAAGAGAATGCTGACTGCTGGAGCCTTTGAATTGAAAACAACTATGCTTATCGTAAATAAAGATTAGTTTTTATTATAAAATTCTAAATTTTCCATTGAAGGAATTTGTAAGAGCTAGAATCGTATTTGGTAGCCAAAATTTAATATCTGTCTAAGCTCTTAAATAGTAACACAAATTTCATTAAGTTTTTGTGATAAATTTATTACATTTTTGGGCATAACATTAAGCAGCGAATGAACAATGCTAAAGTCTTATATTTTAAAATTGAAATTTTATTAAATAAGTATTTATTTATTAAGTATAATTAGTACTTCAATATATACATATTTCTGCATGAAATAAGCGCCCCAAACTACCGTTAAAAGCCCCTCAATCCGCTCCTGGCGTCAGCAACTTGTTATCATTCATTTCTTTGGCATTGCTGCTGTGGGTGTTTATACTCTGATTTTATTTTTATTTACTTTACCTTCACTTTTCATCTCTTTTTCTTTTCCACTCGCCTCACCTCCCGCATTCCCTCAGCCCTTTGCCAACTTGCTTTAGATTGAAAATCACGTCGAATGGGAAGCGATGCTCTAACTTCAACTTCAGCTCTACAACAAAAGCTTCGACTTTGACTTTGGGTGATTTGCATAACGGAAGCGAAGCATTTTTAACGCGTGCGTTTGTTTCGCATCTTTTTATTCAAGTTTATTTGCTTTATGAAATTAACTTTAATTTCACATTTAAATGGATTTTAATTCACACCCACAAACAACACGCATAGCAAAAAAAGGGAAACAACGACAGCTGAAATACACTAACATAAGTTTGAAAACACTCATTCGTATATTATAGTAAACGTTATTTAAACTTTATATATTAGTTGCAAATCTGGTATATTTTGAATGTAATGGTATATGGATATGCCATATGTAACTTTTGGTATATTTTGGTATTTTTAGTATATTAATTTGGTACATTTTAAAACTAATAAAACACTTTTTAATGTAGTAGTATATAAATTTACTAAATATAGCTTGCAGCATTTTTCAGTATATTAATTTGGTATATATTAAGATTAATAACACAGTTTTTTACGTAAAAGTAAATCGATTTTTTTATAGTAATAGTATAACGATATACAAAATATGGATTTCGGTATATTTTGGTATTTTTTCGATATGTTAATTTAGTATATATTAATACTAATAGATGACGCCTTTTTTTAAAGTAATAGTATAGCGATATGTATTTTGGTATCTTTTCGGTATGTTAAAAAAAAATAGCGCACTATTTTGTTTTTATTAAAAATGACTATCATCACTCAACTAAAGCTTTCTTGCTTGACTTTTTTATTTAAAATATATCTACAAGACATAGTATATAAAATTTCGGTTATAACTCCAATATTTTCACGCAACTTTATTCGTAAGTTTAGCAAAGATAAATTTAGGAACAATTAAACAAAAAAAAGTATCTATTTAAAGTTTATAATCAAAAGAATTAAAATATTCAGCAAGCCCCAAATGTTGCTAGTGTATTGGATAATATTCAAGTTCAAATTACACAATTTCTTGCAATTAGCCGCCAGAATTTGGATAATGCGGAAACAAAGACGACGCCAAGCCGGATCTAAGCCTAGTAGAGTCAAGTCTCTGGGAAAAAAAAAATGGAATTAATTGTATTTCGCAACTGCGAACATAATCAAATTAGCTGCGATTATTTACGAGACTAGTTTTCGGGTTTTTAGCTTTACAGCTGTCCGTTGTCAAGGCTGCCCCTGAGCTCATCAAGAAGTTTTTTTTGGGGAGTTATCTTGGACAATGGACGCAGTAGAGCGCAATGAAATGCACTTGAACTTGATGTAAATCAATTATATTGTCTCAGCATAATGAGAAAACAAACGAATGCAAAATGCATTAAAGTCTGTCTAAATGGGAAATTAAAAAAGTTGAATAAAAGTATGAGGTTTGGCCCGAATAAATATTTTTTGTAAATGTGTTGTTATGGTTCTTTATTGCTGTACTCTTTTTTTATTACTTAATAAATCAAACCGAATAAAAACTAAATACAATTCAAATTTAAGAACATTAAATTTGGAGTCAACAATTCAAATTGTCTCGAGTGCTATGAAATATCCGCCAAAGCATTGTGAATAAAATTGAAATAGTGCGGTATTAACTTTAAAATATACCGCACAAAATACTACAAATATACCAAAGGCATATATGTATATTTGGCATACAAATTTTATATGCTCGCAATCAAATTCTCGGGAAACTATATTGTCTGTAACAAAAAGACTCTAGCTTCAATATTGCGCATGTGTGGGCGAAAGTGGGCGTGGCAAAAATTTGAAACAAAGTTGATCTGACTGCAAATAGAACAAGTGTTTGACGAAAAAATTATAGCTCTATCTCTTATAGTCTCTGAGATCTAGGTGTTCAAACAGACAGACGGACAGACAGACGGCTGTTGACGCTGATCAAGAATATTCATACTTTATGGATTTGAATATGACTTGTTTTTGGCTGTTACATACATACAAAGTTATAATACTCCTCTACTCTATGGGTAACGGAATTCAAAATACTTCCTTCTCTTCTGATAATTTATATTTTATCCACTTGAATATAATATTATAAAAAAAATTTATTGAAAAAAACCCAGTAATAATCGAATTTTATTTAGATTCAAAATCAAAACTAAATAAAGTAAAAAAAAATATACTTTCTTCTCCGTAAATAATTTATATTTCATCACCTTAAATATAAATTTAAAAAAAGACTGAAAAAAACACATTTGAATTGTTATAACTATGTTTAATATAAAAAAAATAAATAAGCCATCGATTTCTTTATTATAATTTATTAAAAGAAAACCCAGCTATAATCGAATTTTATTTAGATTTAAAAATAAAGTAAAAAATAATACTTTCTTCTTTGCAAATAATTTATATTTCATCACCTTAAATATTAATTTGAAAAAAAAAAACACATTTGAATTGTTATAACTATGTTTTATATTGTGTACATATAAAATATAAAAAAAAAAATGTGGTAATTGTGCTAGAATCGCTTTCTATAATAATCGTATTGCATTTCCCTTTAAAACGAAACGCAAGCGTATCAAAAGTGTTCAGATTGAGGTTAAGTTGAGGTTGAGATTGAGGTTAAGGTTGAAGAACTCTTGCTGCTTGCCAACTTGCTGTTGAAGTTGTGGTGAGTTCTCCCCCCTCGGACTTAATAATAAGGCGCTTCAAATTCGCGACTTGGCTGAAATACCATGGGCGAGGAAGACAAGGAAGAGGAAGAGGAGGTTAAGGATGAGGATGAGGCAATGTGATTGGGAGAGTGACTATTGTAATGGGGATGTCCGTGGAGTAGCTGCTCATTGTCACGCATGCTGCTGTAGGAGGAACTCGGCAACTCGTAGGAATTCGATTGCATCTGGACATAGTGAGCGGAGGAAGAGGAGGAGGAGGAGGAGCCGCCCAGCAGTTGCTCGTAGCCAGCAAATGGTTGCTGCTGCTGGAGATCGGGCAACGCCTGTGTGGTCATCACTTGCTGAGGAACTCGCAGCTCAGACGCCACATAGCGAGTGCCGTGCGCAGGAGCAGATAGACCAAAAGACGCACCAGACTCAGCCATTGTTGCAACAGCAGCAGCAACCTTATCACGCCCGGCAAACGGAAATGTATGCAACATGTTGCTGTCGTGCTGAGCGAGCTGTTGCTGCAACTGTTGCTGCACTTGCTGGCGGCTTGCTTCTTGCCAAGAGTTGTCGGATTGATGTGGTTGCTGCCACGAGTTGCTAAAGATCTGCTGCTGTTGCTTCTGCTGTTGCTGCTCACGCCAACTGTTGTCGGCGTGTTGCGATTGCTGCCATGCATTGCTTGGGAGCTGTTGCTGCTGCTTCTTTTGTTGTTGTTGCTCCTCGCGCCAGTTGCTCTCAGAGAGTGGCTGCTGCTTCTGGGCTTGCTGCCAAGCATTGCTTGGGAAGAGTTGTTGCTGCTGCTCCTGTTGCTTCTGCTGTTGTTCCCCGCGCCAGCTGTTGTCGCTGGGTTGCTGCTGCTGCTTTTGAGATTGCTGCCAAGCATTGCTAGTGAAAACTTGTTGCTGTTGCTTGTGCTGTTCATGTGGTTGCTGCTGTTCCGGCTTCTGAGATTGCTGCCAGGCTTTGATAGGGAAGAGTTGCTGTTGCTGCTGCTTTTGCTGTTGCTCCTCACGCCAGCTGTGGTCGGTAGGTTGCTGCTGCTGCTTCTGTGTTTGCTGCCAAGCATTGCTAGGCAGCTGCTGTTGCCACCTGCTGCTCAAGAGTTGTTCGTTTTGGCCCGACAATTGTTGCAGTTTCGTTGATTGCTGCTGTTGCCAATGTTGCTGCTGCTCGTGTGGTTGCTCTTGCCAGCTATTGCCCGACAGTCGCTGTGGTTGCTGTTGCTCATAGTACTGCATGTTGTAGGGACCCTTAAAGCTCGACTGTTGCTGTAGCTGCTGCTGCTGCTGTGTTGCTGGCTTGCTGTTGAACGTGTGCTCGTAGAGCGGCAATTGTTGCTGTTGCAGCAACTGGGGAGGAGGATTGGGCTGCCAGTGGCCAGTGGTGATGACCGCTTCGGTGGTTGGTGCACTTGCAGCTGGCAGATATTTGTGTGCGGGACCATTATACCGATAGCCATCTCTATTGCCATCTCTATTTGCTTGCGATGTATCGTAACGATTGCCCAGCGGATGGATGCCATGGACAACGGCAAGACAATTGTTGGTCACTGCAGCCAGCAATGCTGCGAACAAAAGTGTGACCTATAAACGGTCGAGAAAAAAAAACGAAACAAAAAACAATCGAAACAATATATCGATAGGTTTAACTAAATTCCTATTTACAGTGTACAGCTGCATGTTGTGCGTGTGTGTGTGTGTAGTATCCTTTAAGCTGCCTTCTCTCTTCCCTGCTGTTCTCTGTGTGAGATGCTAACAATGAATGGCTAGCTAAGCGACAGCTTCAATACGTTTTATAGCACGCAATGGTCTCTAACTCTTTTTTTCATTCAGATTTATCATCAATTGCGCAGCTTAGATCTACATATCTCCTCTCTCTCTCTCTCACACACTCTATGTGTGTTTGTGTGTTGGTCGCAATTGAATCACGCTTTGACACACTGTTGACACCAAAGCAGCAGCAGCAGCTGCTGCTGCTGGCAAACCAAAGTGTGCCACAAATGATATTCATAAGCTCTCGTAAATACAAACAAACCTAGACAAAACAATTATCGCAAGATTATCACAAATTGCAAAACGTGTGCAAATTTGCTTTCTTCTGTAATTCATTCAAAAAACCGCATTTGACCCTCGTCGACATACGGAAATGCAAAAGTGTTTTATCAATTTATTTTCTTCTATTTGTTTTTTTGTTCGCTTAGAATTTGAAAATGTTCGATAACGATAGCGATAGACAAACGCGTTGTGGGCAGCACTTTTACTTTTGCAGCCTATGTATGTGTGTATGTGTGTGTGTGTGTGTTTCATTACACAATCGTAATCGATGAGTTTGAATGATTGGCGCGCGCGCGTGGGCTGAAGACATCAATTAAATGTATTAAATAGAGCAACAATAAGCTGCCGACTTATTTGTAATTTCAATGCCAAACATTTTACTTTGACAGCTTAACTCGCCGGCTATGAATAGTAAAAATCAATAAAAATTTGTGCGGCTCGCTCATTCATTTTTTGACATTTCAGTTTCTCTACATATTTGCGCTGCTATATATAAATTTATTGTTTACAAAAAATACCACACGTGCTGCTTACTCATTAAAATGTTACTATTTGTTTTTGTTTTAATTTTTTTAATTTCCTTGACCGAAAAAGAATTGAAAATGTATCGAATGAATTTATCGATATGTGGTCGGCCCGGCTGTGGTGTCGCCTGTCAAAATGCGCCACTCTATGCGATACTCAGAGCGGCCAAGTATCGAGTTGATTTTGACAGTTTGAGCACGAAAAGAGGTATCGATGAATTTTTCATTACATGGCGACAACGAGTACATTGCATTGTTGAAGTCGCCGCTTAGAAAGCGTTCGGGAGAAAAGTGCAAAAAATAATACAACACATAGCAAAGCCCCAGCAACAAATAGGAAAAAAAGAAGAAATAAACGTTGTGATTTTTCATTTGTGGAGGCAGTGAATACAGTGCAAGTAAGTACATGAAATAATGAGCTAAACAAATGCCAAATAGGCAGCGGCAATGTGGGCAGCTAAAAATGCCGTTTTTGCGGCTCTCTCAATGGTTTTCAATTTTCAATTGATGTCGCTTGTATTTTTTTTTTCATCCTCACTTGTTTCGTTTTCGTTGTGGAGGCGCACAGTGCGTGTATTTGAATGTGCTCTGTGTGTGCGGGTGTGTGTGTGTCTGCGGTCAATTGATGTGTTGGTATTAGTAGATACTCTTCTTTTTTTTTCGCTGTTTTTTTTTTTTTTCTACCCTACTGAGGGCCGCCGCTGCCACAGCGAGTTGCACGTATGTAAATACATAAGTGTGTGTGTGTGTGTGTGTACATATGTATTTTTTGCGCCCCTTCGAGAGGTTGGTTCAGTTGCGGTTGTGTCATAAATTTGTTAATTTAATGTCAAACACGCCACAAGCTGCAAAAACCAATTGCACACATACACACACACACACACACGTACATGCATGTAAGCAAATGCTCATACATGCAAAAGTGCAATGGGCTTGTTTCTTTTTTAGTGCTGCACTTGCCAAATGATTTATTGCCGTGTTCTTGTTCTTCTTGTTGTTGTTGTTGGTTGGCTCGTGCTCAGCCGGGATACCGATAGCTACTAGAAGAGTTTGTTTTATGTTCGACTTTAACGCTTTTTTTTTTCTTATCTGTTGCAGAGAACAATTTGGCAAGACAACAACAACAAGCAGAAATACTGCAGCAGAGGAGGCGGCGCCGAGGTGGCAAGGAAAAGCCACAACATGCCTAAGCGCACATCGGACGAAGATAATGAAAACGTGAGTGCAAATAACATATATGGCAAACATATATTTTAATAAAGTTACTTAAGTTGCAGGACTCGGAGCTAAATGAGGAGAGCGGCGACGGCTCGGGTGCTGAGGATGATGAGCAGACGGAGCAAACAAGCGCCGGCGATGAGGAGGAGCCCGAGGAGGATGACGATTCAGAAGATGATTCCAACTCTGAGGACTCTGCTGAGGATAAGAGCAACAAGATAGCGGACAAGTCGCAGCAGCAGCAACAACAGAAGCAGCAACCAACGACGCAGGCACAGCAAAAACAGCAGCAACCAAAACAGCAACAACAGCAGCAGAATAAGCAACCGCAACAAAATAAACAACAACAACAACAGCGAGCGAAACAAGCGCCACAGCAACAACAGAGCAAGGAGCAGCAGCAGCAGGGAAAAGGAAAGCAGCGTTCCATTTACGATACGGATGATGAGTCCGAGGATAGCGAAGAACAGCAGGATGAAGACCAAGCAAATCAACAACAGCAGCAACAACAACCACAACATCAGCAGCAGCAGCAGCAACAACAACGTCAGCAGCAGCAGCCACAACAACAGTCGCAGGATCGCGCTTTAACCAATCTGATCATTAACTATCTGCCGCAGGACATGACGGATTTGGAATTGTATCATTTGTTCTGCAACTGCGGCCCCATCAACACTTGCAAAATCATGCGAGACTACAAGGTGAGAAAGACAGAGAGAGAGAGGGCAATAGTAAACAGTTTGTCTCTGTCGCACACTATGGAATACATACACACAAAAACCTAATGCATATGGTCAACTCGCTCTAATGTGTTCTCTCTCCTTTTAACACAGACCGGCTACAGCTTTGGCTACGGATTCGTTGACTTTGCCTCCGAGGCGGACTCCGAGGAAGCCATACAGAAGCTCAATGGCTACTACGTGCGCAACAAGCGCTTGAAGGTGAGCATTGAAATGGAGTCCTGGCAGCATAAGGATAACAATCTATTCAATCTATTATCTATCTATCTACTAACAACACTTTTTTTACGGCTTATACATAACACAAATGTGAAGTTCTGTTTATATTTCGTTTGTTGTTTCTTTTGATTTATAAAATTTGTCTCTTTTTATTATTTGTTATTTCAAAAGTTTATTATAACTTTTCAATTTCTTTTGCCAAAGCTATCATAAATCTTACTTTTAATTCATAATATTTAAATTTTTCTTATAATTTCTTGTTTTAAAAGTTAATTTTGAACGTTTCAAAACTTAACTTAACTCTTATATTTTATTTCGTGTTCAAAAAGTGTAATTTACTTATAGTTAATTTATTGTTTTAAAAGATAACTTTTTCTTATATTTAATTTCTTATTTCAAAACCTAACTTAAACATTTCTTATACTTCATTTCTAGTTTACAAAGTTAACTAGAACTTTTTCTTATAGTTAATTTCTCGTTTCAAAAGTTAACTTTGCACGTTTTCCTCAATTTCATTTTCTTGTTATAAACTTAACTTAAACATTTCTTATATTTTATTTCTTGTTTAAAAAGTTTAATTTTCTTATAGTTCATTTCTTGTTTTACTTTTTCTTATATTTAATTTCTTGTTTCAAAAACAAACTTGAACAATTTCTATTCTATTTCATTTCTTGTTTCAAAACTTAACTTAAACATTTCTTGTTTACAAAGTTAACTAGAACTTTTTCTTGTAGGTAATTTCTTGTCTAAAAAAATAACTTGCATTTTTTCTTATATTTCATTTCGTGTTTCAAATTTGAACTTTCTTGCTTTCATACGTTTTATTTCTTGTTTCAAAGATAACTTGAACATTTTGTCATATTTAATTTCTTGTTTAATAAGTTAACTTAAACTTTTTCTGATATATAATTTTTTGTTTCAAAAGTTAACTTTTCTATATTTCAATTTCTTATTTCAAAAGTTAACTTGAACTATTTCTTATAGTATAGTTCTTTGCTTCAGAAGTTAAACTCTAACTTTTAACCTTTTTATTATGTATTAATTGCCTTTAGTTTAGTTTAAGGAGATTGTTATCAGCTGAACTAACTTTCTTGCCTATTTGAACAGGTCTCTTATGCACGACCTGGCGGGCAATCGATCAAGGACACCAATCTGTATGTGATCAATTTATCCCGCAACATCAACGATGATCAGCTGGATCGGATATTCTCACCTTACGGCCTGATCGTGCAGCGCAACATATTGCGGGACAAGTTGACGGGACGCCCACGAGGCGTGGCATTTGTGCGGTAACTTTTGTTAAATATACTTCATATTTAAACTCTCACTCAACATAAATATGATATTAATGTTTGTATCTACTCTCCGCCCCCAATTGTGCAGCTACAACAAACGCGAGGAGGCACAGGAGGCGATCAAGGCGTTGAATAACTCTGTGCCGCCGGGCGGCACTCAGCCAATTTGGGTGCGGCTCGCTGAGGAGCATGGCAAGGCGAAGGCGGCACAGTTTATGCAACAATCTGGCGGTGGCCCCCCAATCATGGGGCAACAACAGCAGCCACAATTGCCGCCACCGCCGCCGCCGCATCACATGAACCATCCGCAAATGCAGCAGCAGCAACAGTTGCACCATCATCACCAGCAGCAGCAGCAACACCACCAGCAACAGCAGCAGCATCAACATCATCATCAACAGCAGCAGCAACAGCTACACGAACCTCCGCATTATGCGATGCGAACGCCGCCGCATCCCATGCAACAGCTGCATCATCATGGCCATGGCATGAATCTTGGCGTTTGTCTTCAGCCTCCGATGCTTGGCGGTGGCGGTGGCGGTGGTGGAGGAGGAGGAGGAGGCGGCGGTGGTGGTGGCAGCGGCGGCGGTGGCGGTTATCATCCCCACAACAATATGGCACACAGAGGTAGATCAAATAGAACACCACGATCTCAAAAACCGCATCCATATAAATTCTTTTAACAAAATCAAAAAAAAAACAAAAACAAAAAAAAAACAGAAATTTATTTAAAACAAAATTAATTTCTTTACACAATATTAGCTGCATCTCACAGGTGAAGTGTTCATGCTGCCCTTGCCAATCACAATAATGCCAATGCCACGACCACACGCCGCTTCGCAGCAGCAGCAGCAACAACAACAGCAACTGTTGCAACAACAACAACAGCAGCAGCAACAACTGCAGCAGCAAATACAACAACATCAGCTAGAGCTACAAATGCAATCGATGCAATTGCAGCAACAGCAACAACAACACAGCAACTGCAACGATGCAACTGCAGCCAATGCAGCAGCAACAACAACAACTACGGCGTCGGCAATGGCCAACAGCAACAACAACAAGAGCAACAATACCAACGCAACAGCAACGGCAGCATTAACAGCAACCAATTCAGAATAAACACACCAGCAATCACTACAGCAACAACAACAACACACAACAACGGCAGCAGCAGCAATAACAACAGAGCAGCAGCAACAGCAACAGGTGCAATAATACCCGTTAGAACAACATCAGCAAGATCCTATCGATACGAGTCGACAATGTTGCAGCAGCAACCACAGTCCTCGTATCAACAGCAACCGCAGCAATATCAAGCGTTTCCAGCAGCACGCCAGCAGCAATATCAAGCATGGCAGCAGCAGCAGCAACCACAACAGCAGCAATATCAATACCAGCAACCGGAGCAACACTTGCAATTGCAATCGTACATGCAACCAGTGTTTGCCTACGATGGTCGCGGTTGTTATACGCCCGCTGGCTACACTTTGACACCCGTGCTGGCAGCCAGAACAACAGCAACCACAACCGATGGCGATGTGAGTGATGGACAATGCGTTTACTATCAATATGCGAATGAGGATTATGTGAATAGCGTCAACTACTACGATCAAAGCACTGGCGATATGTGTGCCATGGGCCTTGTCTACGTTGCCTACAAGGACAACAACAGCTACGATGGCACAACACAATCTTATGCGTCGTTAAGCGAGCAAAGCAATCGCGGCCATAGACAACGCGCAATGCGACAGCGAACGCTGTTGCAAGTAGAAATGGCAGGCGCAAATGCAAATGGATATGGAAGTGCAACAGCAACTGCAATGCGAAGATCAAACTAGATTGTTGTGTCGTTCGTGTTCGTCTCTGTTGTGAATGAATCTATGAATCGCATGTGCTGAATGTATAAATCAAAGAGAAAACACTTACATATATATAATTGAAAAGAGAGAGAGATATATAGTACATTATAAATAGATTGTAGATATGCTGTAGCCATCATATCATATCAAGCCAGCCAATCCCCAAGTAGAAATGTTACAAATTCATTCATTCGATGCTCTTTATAATCCAAGTACATAGCCAACATACAAAATATGTATTGCAAAAAAGCAGAACAGAACAGATTACAAGTTAAGGCTGTAAACCGAACAGATTCAACTTCCACACACACACACACTTACTGCAAATTCACTTGATAAGAATATGAAAGATATGCATTAGGAAAGATTTGTAAAATTTATTAAATTGTATAACCTAAGGAAACGCGTTCATCTACGCTTGCAATTTAGCATTGACTCTTTAATGTATTATTCACTAGAAATGATGTTCATTTTTTTAATAGAGCACACACAGACACACACACACAAGAATAACACCCAACACACAATGCAAGGCTGTAAGCAGACCAACTTTCTCATAGCTCCATCGAATTGCAAATGAATTTTAATGTGAACACTTAACACACGAATTAATGACAAACTGTAAACTTGTAAATTGTAAAATATATATTTTAAAAATATATATTCTTAAAAACATTTCACACACACACACATATATAGTAGACCCATTTCTCGATGTATGAATTTGTTTATTGATGTCTCCAATGAAAACAGCAACAAAAGGAGGGAATTCCTTCCCCCCTTTCTCTTTCCCCCCCTAAAAAACTCACACAACTTATAAACCAGCAAATATAATACTAATAATAATGTAACTGACGTTTTTTTGTTTTTTTTTTTATATTTTTAACTACTAGTCGTATAGCAATATTATAGTTAAGTAATTTTTTTGCAAAGAAATGCTAAATTTTTTAGAGATTAATTAAATATACACAAAGTCTAAACAAAAAACCGCAACACTGCAAGTGAATAAAACAAAAAACAGATAATAAGCGTAATCTCGGCAAAATTGTATATAGCATAAATTTTATATTAAAAAAGAAAGAGCGAGACAGACAGACAGAGAGAAGACGTCGTAAGCTTAAAAACAAAATGGCGTCCTTACATTAATGAATATGAAAGAGATGCAGCGATCTAAGAGTTCTCGCTTGCAAGAGAATGAGAGAGAGAGAGAAAGCGAGCTTCAGCACGAGATTTATGTATTAGTATTTGTGTATTTGTATATGTATATGTTTGTAGGAATCGAAGAGCAGGTACAGTTTGACAGTGAAATTACCGTGCGGACTTAGTTTGTAAGTTAATAAGTATTTGCATATACTCTAAGTATTTCAATGTAAATTGTAATCATCGTGGATAATAAGCGAGGCACCGTGTTTTTTCTTCGTAATAATTAGATTATTAACTTTATACAAATGTTAATTTTATCACTTTGCAAATAGTCGCAATTTATGGCTATATTACAAATGAATTATTATACATATATAAAAAGAATTATAAGAAAAGAATCTACTGCGTGTAATAAATGTGTTTCAAACCACCCCAAAAACAAAAAAAAAACAAATTTTGAAATACAAATAAAAACAAAATGCTCTCAATACTCCATTCCATTCGCTGCGATCTATGAATTCAAATTGTCGCGCCATCTTTTGGCGAATGCTAACAGCTGTGTGCTGTTCAATTTTTACTGCGATGGACGAGCAGATGTTTCTGTTGCAACGTGGTGGCAACGCCGTTTTTGATGTATTGGAAAATACCGCATTGGAAAAATACCAGCACTCATTCCAATGGCAATTAGCGCAAAAAAAAAAATAAGAAAAGAAAAACACACACATAAGAAGAAAACTAAGTAGCTGAAAGACAATAGCAGGACTACGAATACGACACCAAAACGTGATTTATTTACAATTTAATTGCTGACGCAGTGCTAAACAAGTTCGTGTGCGTGTGAGTGAATCTATTTGTTGTTCCAACAGACAATGTAAGACAATAATACAACAAGTAAAAAAAAAGAGCAAGAACAACAACGACAGCAACAGGGGTATCCATAGCCGAGAGACAACGAAATTATTTATTTGTCTATGCCTTGGAATCGGAATACGCAATAAATGATATTCGACCTTCCCGTTCCCATAGTAGCAGCAGCAGCAGCAGCACAACGGGAGCGAGGAGTGCGGCAGCAATATATCGTGGCGCGCTGAGCGCCTCCCCCTTTCGCCTCCAATCACAAGGCACACACACACCAACACAGAGAGAGCAGCGAATTCCCAACAACAACAACGGCGATTCCCGATAACCTTTGATAACCAATTTGGCAATCGAATTGTGAGTGAGCGAAACCGAAGCCGAAACCGAAAGCGACAATGCCACAGATGAGAGCCGCAGCCGCTGAGGCGGCGGCAGCGGGCAGCGCCAATGGCCAGCCGCTGGTGAAGATCGGGCATTATCTGCTCGGCGCCACTCTGGGCACTGGAACGTTTGGCAAGGTGAAGATCGGCGAGCATCAGATCACGCGACTCAAGGTCGCCGTCAAGATACTCAACAGGCAGAAGATCAAGAGTCTCGATGTCGTTGGTAAAATTCGACGCGAGATTCAAAATCTCAAACTCTTTCGCCATCCGCACATTATCAAGCTATACCAGGTGAGTGTTTGTGTGTGTGTGTGACGTCACAGCTGTTTACATAATTTCAATAAAGTAGCCAGCAAACTGTTGACACAAAATTCTGTTTACAATATATGTATATAATTTAATCATTCAATCAGATGGTGTTGCATTTCCTTCCCATTAGTGGAGACCTAAATAATCTATTTACAAGCGCATAAAACACAGTTGCAAAAAAAACATATAAACAAATACAAAAGCTTTGCATAAACAACAAGGAATATTACATTTGTCATTTGTTAATTGCCTTAGAGGGAAATCTATCCGCACTTCAGATGCACTTTCTTTATTTCGTCTTGGAAAGTTGAGAAATTTCGCAACATTTTTATCCGATTTGAAGTTTATGTTTTTATTTCTAATTCCAATTCCCAATTTAGAACTTTTTAATTTAAAATGGTTTATGCAAATTTAAAATTACTCTAAGAAATTTTGCACTTTTATCTCAGTTGAAGTTTATTTCAACATTTGTAGACATTTTTTTTTGATTTCTTTATACTATTCCCAACTTTAGAACTCTTCTATTTAAAGTAATTTAACAAAAATTTTAAAATCAAGTTTCACTATTCAATATAATTTATATTTTTATGGAATAATTTATATAGTCTATAGACAATTCTTTATTTTTATTTTATATTTATGGAAACCAAGAAGTCAGTATAAAATTCCTTTTTATTATCCTTATTGTTATAACATGTTATATATTTATGGAAAGCAACAAATAATACAATCGAGTTTTAACCAATTTTAGGAATTTCTTAAACCAAATCCAGTTACTTTAGTTAGATGTTTTAAGGTTTAAATATATAGTTTTGATCTATAATTTATATATTTGTGGAAACTATGAAGTAATGCGATCAGTAAATAGTTCTTTATTATTACCTTTGTTCTTTATTGTTACTAGATTTGCTATATTTTAAGAAACCAAAAAGTTATACAGTAAATTTGCAGCCAATTTTATGGAAACTAAGAAATAATTTAGTTGATTTGTAAGCATATTAAATTTAGTTGCCATTTTTAGGCATTTCTTCAACCCAATCCAGTTACTTTAATTAGAAGTTGTAAGCCTTAGAAAAGATCTTGTTGATCTTGCAAAAATATTCGTGTGGGAAATAGAATGGAAAATGAGGACAGGGAAATATGATGGCGAGTGGAAAAGTTCGATGCTCTTGTCACATTCATTGGCAACGTGACTGTTTTGTGAAATGAGTAATAACATATGATATCGACACTGATCGCTGATCGATAATGATTAACGATCATGAATAATTCGCAGCTCAAAACACTTTCCAACTGATACTGATACTCTATCTAATAATTGCAATTCATTCTGATCAGGTTATATCGACGCCCTCGGACATCTTCATGATCATGGAGTATGTGAGCGGAGGCGAGCTCTTCGATTACATTGTGAAGCACGGCAAGCTGCAGGAGCATCAGGCGCGTCGCTTCTTCCAACAGATCATCTCCGGTGTGGACTATTGCCATCGTCACATGATCGTGCATCGCGATCTCAAGCCCGAGAATCTGCTGCTCGATCACAACATGCACGTGAAGATCGCCGACTTTGGGCTCTCGAACATGATGTTGGATGGGGAGTTTTTGCGCACCTCTTGCGGCTCGCCGAACTATGCGGCACCCGAAGTGATCTCCGGGAAATTGTATGCGGGACCCGAGGTTGACATCTGGTCATGTGGCGTCATCCTGTATGCGCTGCTGTGCGGCACATTGCCGTTCGATGATGAGCATGTGCCGTCGCTGTTTCGCAAAATCAAATCGGGCATCTTTCCCATACCCGAGTATCTGAACAAACAGGTGGTGAATCTGGTGTGCCAGATGCTGCAGGTGGATCCGCTGAAGCGTGCCACCATCGAGGAGATCAAGAAGCACGAATGGTTCCAAAAGGAGTTGCCCGCCTATCTGTTTCCCTCGTCCATCGAGCAGGACTCGAATGTCATTGACACCTACGCCGTTGCCGAGGTGTGCACCAAGTTCGGTGTGAAGGAATCCGAGGTGCACAATTCGCTGCTCAGCGGTGATCCGCACGATCAGCTGGCGATCGCCTATCACTTGATCATCGACAACAAACGTTTCGCCGACGATGCTGCCACCCAGATCAGCGAGATCAATAACTTCTTTGTCGCCGGCTCACCACCACCGCCGCCGCCCCCAGCAACAGCAAACGCAGCAGGAGCGAACGCCACGTTGCCGTTGGGACACTCGCCACACGATGGCATCGAGGTGGCGGTGGCCACGGTGACCATTGGCGGCGGCACAGCGGCCAGCTCGGGCAGCGCAACGCCTGTGCACAACGGTCCCGGATCGAATCCGGGATCGAGTGCTGTGCCCACCATACGGCCGCATCCGGAGCGCATTGCGCCGATGCGTGAGCGTCAGCTGGCGATGAGTGTGCAGAACACTGGGGGAGCTGCGTTCCCCGAGAAGACGGCACGCGGCGGAACGCCGATTAAGCGAGCGAAATGGCATTTGGGCATACGATCGCAGAGCAAACCGAATGACATCATGCTCGAGGTGTATCGAGCGATGAAGGCCTTGAGCTACGAGTGGAAGATCATCAATCCGTATCATGTGCGTGTCCGGCGGCAGAACGTGAAGACGGGCAAGTTCTCGAAGATGTCGCTGCAGCTGTATCAGGTGGATGCCAAGAGCTATTTGCTCGACTTCAAGTCCCTCACGAACGATGAGGTGGAGCAAGGCGACGATGTCATCATGGAGAGCCTAACGCCGCCGCCGCTCAGCGTTAGCGGTGTGATGCCGTTGCAGCCGACGGGTCACCACACCATGGAGTTCTTTGAGATGTGCGCCGCTCTCATCATACAGCTGGCGCGTTAAAGAAGCGCACCTACCCCCCAAAAAAACAGCAAAACCAATATTATTACACTCTATGATTATTATTATCCTCTTTAATCTTTACTACACAATTTGTTTCGTCTGCGTTTTAGTTTTTTTTTTCTTTTGTAACTTTTATCGTGTGTTGCCGCGTCCCTGTTTCTATTGAGTGTCCTAACTAATTCATTATTATTATGATACCTTGTATTACCCCCAATTGAATTGAAATCATTTTTACCATTGTATTCGGCACTTTTTTCCCCACCCCGTTGTTAAACTATTTGCTAATGGTATTTAAGTGCAAGATACACATTATTTTTTTTGATTTTTGTTTGTTCGTAATTCGTAATTTAACGAGACAAAAGTGAAACGAAAAACTAAATATACGATATTCTTATTATCCATAAACGGAAACATTGAACTGACTGATTTTATTGAGCATCATCGCTTAGTGGCTAAATTACAAGTACTTTGTGATCATACAATAATTAATAATTCTCTGGGGCTGTTGACTCTTCAGCCCTCTGGCATCACATACATATACTATATAAATTCTTAAGGCCGCCAAATACAAATACAATTATATAATATCTAATTAGGAGAGTGGAACGGGAAAGCGGGAGAGCAGGGGAGGAAACCTATTGCTTCTGCTGCTGCTTCCGCTTCAGCTTGTCGATCAACGTCTCTATGCTGTTGGCATCCACCAGACCGATGAACTTGTCCACGACGACGCCGTTGCGAAAGGCAAGAACGGCGGGCACCGCTTTCACCTCAAACGTTTCGACCAGATCGAGATTGTCCTCCACATCGATGACGGCCAAATCGATCTCATTCGAATTCTCGAGCAGCTCGAGCATCTTTGGTGTGAGTATCTTGCAGGGATCGCACCATTCCGCATGGAAATTCACAATCACCGGATTGTCGCTGTTGATCACCTAAAACAGAAAACACAACACAACGATAAGTTCATCAACGCGTATATTTACATATGTTTGATTCTTTTGGCTGCTTATTTGCATACACGCGCATAATAAACACACTTTACACACTGCTGTAGTCGACCCATTAGATACCCTGCAGCAGCGAGTTAACATTACAGATGCTACACAATGTTTAATGTGATCACTGAGCATGCGCACTTGACGCTTTGTTTATAGGGTATTGGGGGGAGCAGACAAACAGCCAACTAAATGCGTCATGGGTTACGGCCGGAACAAATCACGTACGCCAAAAACGGCAAAACAACAACAGCGAACGAGTCGCCGCATGCCAAGAGCATTGCATAATGCTGCTTGCAGCTCACATATGTATACAAAAAGTGTAAGAGTGTGTACACACTGAATGCAGTTTGTGTACAGTGTTGCCTCACCTTCTGATCGAACTCGTAGTGATCCTTGATGACCAGCTTCTTGTTCAGCATCTGCGACTGTGACAGAAACTTTTGGGTGGCTTTGGCCGCTTGGGGCGCCACTCGCTGACAGCTGCTCTGGGCACTGGAGTTGATAAGGCAACAGGCCGCCAGGCGTGGTGCGATGCCCTCTGCTGCAATTTTCAGCATACTCTTTTTTTTTGTATTGTGTATAAATTAACAATTACTGCAATCGAATGCAATAATAGTAATAACAACAGCTGGAGTTGTGTGTTTTGTGTGCGTTGCAACGGTCGAGAGTGTGGACCACAAGACGAAAAGAGACGAGACGAAGCAAAGACGAAAACGAAGAAGACTCCGCGATAAGATAAATAAAAGGCACAAAAAAAAACTGTCCACTATTGGACCTCTATGGTTCGCTTTTTTGGTGCGGGAGGAACGGGTTGCTTCAAGTGAAGAAATATCGATATGGCTATCGATGTATCGATGCTTTAATATTGAAACATCGTTGTTGTCTGACAAATAGCTATATTTTACGGTCTCACTGTTCTTCTTTGGCAGTGCTACGATCGAGTTGCAAGTGATACCAGCAGGTTGTTTTAAGTTTCGTGAAACAATGTGGCAACATAGCAGACTTGCCGCGCAACTACGTTTTGTTAACAGTAAAAGTGCATACTTCTTACTTTTATTTAATTTATTAATATCAAATAAAATTCTTTGTGTAAGGAAGTCAATCAGCTCAGCTGTTGCACTACTGTAAACCTGGTAAGCAATCTAAAAAAAAAACTGGCAACGCTTCAGAGCTTAGTATTGCGGCCACCAGGAAATTTTCATCACATATGGAAGCTGCAATCAATAGTGTTGTGAAAAAGTTATAAAAGTTAAAATTTAATATATGTACATCTTATGAAA
Organism: Drosophila niveifrons; assembly: GCA_035046325.1. Lineage (NCBI taxonomy): Eukaryota > Metazoa > Arthropoda > Insecta > Diptera > Drosophilidae > Drosophila > Drosophila niveifrons. Next base: position 5,381,783 of record JAWNOC010000020.1, read on the forward strand.
ACAATGTAATGCACAGTATGTATGTATATAATTGTTACAACGCAATTGCAAGAGAGTGCTGGCAGCTGTTTTTACTAATGCACTTAATGACACTTGCCTTTAAATATGGCGGCAAGCACCGTTATAATGGCGCAAGCGTATTTCATTCAATTGCTCATTAAAACAAAACCAATAGCTGAGATTGAAATCAAATGTTTGACGTTCACAATAATAAATAAAGCAAGAAGGGGTGGAATGGAGCACACAAGGAGTCACGTCGTAAAATATTATTGAAATGGGAGCATTACTTGGCCACCAGTGTCCAGTGTTATCAAGTCAGCAATTTTCCCGACAGATCTGGCTTTTACACCAGCCGGAGAAATTTGAAAATAGCTAGAAAACGGTAATTATTTAACAATTTAGATGTAATTGGTCTATTAACCTTAAAAAAGGGACAATAGACGCTTTAAAAATCTTATTTAAAGATAAATATTATATTGAAAATGTTATTGTATCAGCCTTAATGTTAAAAATTGAACCATTTTTTTTAATAGCTAGAAAACGGTAGTTATTGAAAAAAGTAGATGCAATTTGTTGTATTGATCTCTTTAAAAATTTCCTTTAGAGTCTAAAATTATGCAGAAATTGTCATGCATCAATATTAAAATCCAACCACATTTTTTTATTAGATTTTGTTTTCTGTATTTTTCCGCTATTATTTTCAACTAATTTAGCTTTTTTCCAATTCAAGTGATTGACAGCACTGCTTAGCACGACAATGTTTGCTAAACGGCTAATTAAAATGATTAACTCGGCACCTTTATCGGCCAGCCAGATCATGGTTCTCCTTCTGGCCCAGCTCAGTTCAGCTCAGCTCAGCTAAGTCCAGCTGACATTCGAGCAGGAAGCAGACAGCGATGATGAATGTGAGCGAAATCTATGCCAGCTACATGGAGAGCACCATGATTGGAGTGCAGCGGGAGGAGGCGAATCTGTATGTGGTGCGTGCACTGCGTCACGTCATCCAGGATGTGTTTGCCCAGCTGAGTCCGACGCTGGTGATAATGGCAGCCACACGCTCCAGCATGCTGGACACTTGGTTTCAGCATGTGATTGGCATCCTGCTGAGCACATGGAGCGAAGGCACCGTCCAGATGCTGCGCACGAATGGCACACGAAGTGTCCATGTGCCCGGTCGCAAGTACTGCAATCTGTTGCTCGTCGACTCCTACGAAAGTTTGCTGTTAGTAGACAGAGGAATTCCAAAGCCAGTTCCTAACCCACATTTGTTTTATATGCAGTGATACACGCATTGCGGAGGACAATGCGGGCTACGATGATCACGAGTATTATTTCATCTTTCTGCAGACGCGCGATCAATACATCGAACACGAGCGGCAGCTAATCCTTCAATACTGTCTGGCACACTATTGGCTCAACTGCAACGTGATGGTGCAGACGGCACAGGTGGAGGTGCTCGTCTATAGCTTTTATCCGTACCGGGAGCAACGTTGTCAATTGGCCGAGGCGCAGCTGGTGAATCGCTTTGATGGCCAGCGCATGATCAATGCTCCCATGTTTCCCAACAAGCTGCGACAGCTCGCCCAATGCCCCATCACGCTGCTGCTGTGGCATATGCCGCCGTATGTAGAGCTCAGTCCGGGACGCAATGCCGGCGGCTTTGAGATGCAACTGGTGCAACACTTGGCGCAGCGTCTCAACTTTAGTCTGGTGCTGCACAAGCTGCATCTGCTGCGCGTGGATCAGTACAAGCTGACCATGGCCAATGGCAGCATCAATGGACCCATTGAATTAGCAAGTAGTCCGCATATTGTATCCAAAATCAATTCCCTAATCTTTTCGTTCTTGTGTAGATAATGCAGCAGCGCGTCAACATGAGCATTGGCTATTTTCGCAAGACAGCGCGACGCGATCAACTAATGACCTCGACGCCAGCTCACTATTATGCTCCTCTGGTGGCCGTTGTGAAGAGCGACAACTTTCGCTTTGGCCGCCTCGCGTGGCTCACGTTCCCCTTTCAGTGGCCGGTGTGGCAAACGTTGCTCGCTTGCCTCTTGCTCCATTGGAGCGTCTATGTGTGGCACTGGCGACGCTTGGGCTTGCAGGTGGTGGAGCTGCTGCTGGGCGTGGCGGTGTCGCGCCTCCCACGCTGCTGGCTGCAACGTCTTGTCTACGCACATTGGCTGCTGGGCAGCATTCCGTTGCGCATCGTTTATCAGTCGCTGTTGTTTCACTTTATACGCCTCCAACTCTTCGAGACGCTGCCCAGCTCGTTTGAGCAGCTGCTGTCGTCGAACTTTCGTGCGTTTTGCACCTCGAACACACTGCAAATGCTGCGTGAGATGCCGCAAGTGGCTCGCCACTATGACAGCTTCACGGGATTGACGACGTCGTATGATCAAAATGTGCTGGATGCACTACAGCGCAATCGCAGCATCGGCAGGCGTTCGTTTGCTATCGCCGGTCTGGATGTGACCAAAGCGCATCTGCGTGACACAGGCCAAGAGGAGAACTATCACATATTGACGCAGTACGTCAATGTCCAGCAGGTGGTCATTTATATGCCCAAGCATACATATTTCTATGCGGAATTTACGAATTTAATACGTCGACTTGATGCCAGTGGCTTCATTGATTTCTGGCGTCGAGCCACCTTTGACGAGTCCGCGAATCGCAACCAACGGCGGGAGGAGAACAAGGAGGAACTGCAACATCAGGAGCTCAAGCGGCGCATTCACGAAACTCAGCTGACTGCCATTTATGGTGTGATGGGCGGTTTGTACGCAATTGCTGCGTTTATTTTCTGTCTGGAGCTGCTGACCCATCGACTGTTCAAGAAGACATAGAACTGTGTATGTATGTATGTATTTCCCATATTATTTGTTGTGTAGTTCCCCAATCAAAGTAGTGTTGACATAGATCGCGGATTGAAAAATTTCCAAATAAAGCTGATTTAACTTCGAAATATCGATATTTATGAATACAATATTTGCAGTATTTTTTCTATTTTAATTGTATTTTCTTTTCAGAAGAGTTCCTCATGTTTTCCTTACAAAAATAAAAATTTATTCTTTTTCCTGATGAACGGCAACCTTGTCAAAGTTGGCAACTATCGCCACGAAAAAAAAACATCTGTGTGTTTCCATCGAGTAGCGGGCTTTTTTGCATATAGATCAATGGTCACACTGAAGCATTGAACAGCAACAATTGCATTGCGTAGAAAAATAAAAAGACCGTTTGACTAATTCAACGCAATAATTTGTATTAATAAAATATCGAATACGCGCCAATAAAACACAACCAACCAATACAAGCAAATTAAAATAATAGTATAAATCTAGAATTGTGTCACCTGTGCATCGTTTTTTTTGTTGTGTGGTGTGTGTGCCTTGGTGCGTTTGCTTTGTTCATCTGTAGGGAGAGCCTCAGTTGAGTTAGTGTTGGTTTGAGTGACTGACCGTGTGTGCGTGTGTGAGTGCGAGCCAGTGTGCGTGCGTGTGTTGTGTGTGCGTTTGTGCGCGTGCCGTAACGTGAAATGGCAAAGAAAACTTACGATTTGCTTTTTAAACTCTTATTAATTGGAGATTCGGGCGTTGGAAAAACCTGTATACTCTTCCGATTCTCGGATGATGCCTTCACATCCACATTTATATCAACCATAGGTAAGCACAAATGGCGCATTTCAGTGCCCCCCACCCCTCCCTGCCCTTCACTTACACATACAGGCTATGCTTATGTGTATGTGTGTGTGTATGTACTTCCAAAGTTGCGTTGCTTGCATATGCATGCATGCGTCGATATGTGTATGTGTGTGTATGTGTATATATTGCAATTGCAAGCGGCATTGTCAAGTGCCGATGATGCGTAGGCGGCGCCCAAACCCAACAACAACAACGAGGATATTAGGGATACTTGTATGTTGGGATATTGGGCGTGGCATTGTATGTAATCTTAACAAGTTTAATGCACTGTGTATATGGAAGGAAAGGATGTATTTATGCGCTTTGTCTTTGCATTTTGCATCGCGTATTGCGTCCGATCATTGGCGATAGCCTTTGGACTCGAGAAGCCCGCATTAATCACAATTGCTGTTGTTATTGCTGGTGGTTAACCGCTATATGTATGTGTGTGTGTGTTGGGGGGTATAAAATGCAGTCACTAACCGAGCGAGTAGTGTTGGTTAACTAGATTAATTATAGTGACGCATACACACATACATATTAGGGTTTAACATGTGTGTGTGTGTGTGTGTGTGTGAATCATAACACACACACACACACATTGGAAATTGGTTGACTAACTAAATGAGTATTGTTATCAATAAAAATGAAAAACAGTAAAAAAGCATGATAAACGATAAACGATAAATACGCATCAGTCAGCCTGTTGTCACACTGTCTGTGTGACGTCATGACATTGAGAATTCATTTCGATTCGATAATTGCTTACTAATCGATTTGTTTGTGCGCTCGCTCATTCGTTTGTTTTTGCAGGAATTGATTTCAAAATCAAAACAGTCGAACTCAGGGGCAAAAAGATCAAACTACAAATATGGGACACTGCCGGCCAGGAGAGATTTCACACAATCACCACATCCTATTATCGTGGCGCGATGGGGATAATGCTCGTCTATGACATAACGAACGAGAAAAGTTTCGAGAATATCGTTAAATGGCTGCGGAATATAGATGAGGTGAGTGAGCTTTAAAAAAAACAGCTGATCATCGATCATCGACTAATAATTCTCTCTCTTTGTCTCTGTTTGGCTGCAGCATGCAAATGAGGATGTGGAGAAGATGATATTGGGCAACAAATGCGATATGTCGGACAAGCGAGTGGTTAGCAAAGAGCGCGGCGAAGCGGTAAATAAAGCAAATACAAAATAAATAAACTGTTATACAACTGTTATACATTCGCTCTCTTCCTCTCTCTGTTTAGATTGCACGAGAACATGGCATTCGGTTTATGGAAACATCCGCCAAATCAAATACAAACATCGAGGGCGCATTTTGTGAGCTTGCCGAGGCCATATTAGATAAAACATCTGGACGCGAATCGGCCGAGAATACCGAGCGTGTCGTCATTGATCGCGGCAACGGCGACAAGGCGCCGGGCTACAACAAGTGTTGTGCGTAATGCGGTTCTACTATGACACTTGCCTAGTTTCAACGTTCGCGGTTGGTTTTGTGATCTACATTACATGCATACATATACACATACACATACACATACATAAGTGCACACACACATATACAAACACACATACATATATATACATATATAACAAACTTGGCAAAACCTAGCGCTTTTCGGTGTATCTATTTTGTGTTGTTTTTTTTTTTTCGTTTTTGTTTTCGTTTTCTTTGTACGTTTTTGCTAAAAGTGATCGTTGTTGTATGCTGCGTGTACTGCGTTTTTCGACCAGGTGGCAACGTCGCCACCCACCCCCCCGGCCAATTGCAAATTGCAATCGATCTGCTTGCTGTCTCGCTCTAACCAACACGACTTCAAACTAACCAAGTGTCATAGCCGTCAGTCACAGTTAGTGTGAAAAAACAGTGCATCAATCATCAGCTAAGCAATAAATTTAGGCAAACACATAAAACAAACAAACACATACACACACACAGACATGCGCGGAGCGAGAGCAGAAAAACATCCTACCTAAAGTTTAATATATACACACATACATATAAATATATATATTATAATATTGTATACTGTGTAATTTGGAGTAAATTTACAACTAGAAAGAAAACAAGAACAAAAACAAAACATAGAACACAAGTGTTGGAAAACGCACAACCCAAACAAAACAAAAAACCAAAACAGAACCGCAAACGAAACGAATTGAATTGAATAGAGGAAGAAGAAGAAGAAGCAGCAAAGAAAGTGGAAGGCGTCTTTTTGCTGTTGCATTTTGCAACTGGAACGGAAACGGAAATGGAAACGTAAAAGAAACCACATATTCATAATTGTATATGGTTAATATTATAATACCACGAAACGAAAACGAAAACAAAGCTTAAACTTTAACTGAAACTAAAGAAGAGAGAAAACCAATTAAATATATTAATGTATGTGCATCGTTTTTAGCCTCACTTTCGGAGAGATCACTTAAAATACACTACTGTAAGTGTGTGCGTGTGTGTGTGTGTGTGTGTGCTGAACTGTAACTGTAACTTTGTAACTAATGTTTTTTCTAATGCAAAACTTTTTAAATGCGATCAGCAATTTTTATACGCTCTCCTCTCCTCAAAAAAAACAAAAAAACACGACACGCGCATTAGGCTGAGTTAAGTTTCCGTTTCCGGTTCGATATGCATTTTGTTTATGACTCCTAAAAAATATACATACACACATACTATATTATATATATATATATCGTTAGTTAGCCTAGCTTGAAACTTGCTTTTTGTTTTGTTATTGCCAAAAATGAAGAAAATGAAATGGATGAAATGAACCGATTTCTATGTAAAAAACTAAAAAATTATAAACGAATGGAACTCGGAACGATTAATCGATTAATGCTGCGATTTATCGATGCTGGAATGTTTAACGTAATTATGTTTAAAATCGCTAGAAGAGAACTTTCTTAGCCTTTTTTTGGGCCAACAAGGTCGGATACCATATACATACATATATATATATATATACAAACACAGATCGATATAGTATACATTAATGTAATTCTTTTTTTTTTTTTACTTCGTTCGTTCGTTCGTAATACTTATAATTTGTTAATGTATATGGATTTAGCGTAGTTGTCCACACCAAATGATTTAATGATTAAAACATAAACGAACAATTTAAAGCGTCATCTAATCCAAAATAATAATAAAAACAAAACAAACAACAACAAATCGCAACAGCCGTATTTTGTGTGAGTGCGAGTGAGAGAGAGAGAGAGGAAGAGTGAGTGTGAGGGAGATGGGGAAATGTCATTTGGAATGTACACAGACACCGGCTATCCAGGTGGAAAGCAGCTGCAGTTGATCGTCGAGCAGTATAAAGTCAGCATCCGAGTTAAAGTCAAGAGTTCCCTTCTGCCGCTCGATGCCCAAACACTTGGCCGGATGCAGCGAGGCCGCCTCAATCGCATACACCTGAGAGCAGTCTAAGGAAGGGTGGAGAGAAGGAAATCATTAACTGCTTCGGGAGTAAAAGTGTTGATGACTTTTACCAGTTGCTTTGTGGAAGATGCGCACACACTCGTCCATGGGCGCAATGCTGCCGCAGAGCGTCTCGGTGCCCGCAATGAACGCCTTGCCCTGCTTCACCTGCAGCGGCAGCTGGCCAATGTGATGCACTCCCTCCTCCAGTCCCAACGCGGAGATGGCATCCGTGACGAGCACAAGACCCTCGCGATGTGTGCGATACGCAATGCGTAAGGCGGCTGGATGCGTGTGCACGCCATCGGAGATGATGCCAAAGTAGATCGTCTTGCCCGCTGGTATCGCATCCGAGGCTAGCAGTCCCACCAGTCCGGGATCACGATGATGAAACGGCAGCATGGCATTGAAGAGATGTGTGATCAGTGTGGCGCCATGGCGCACAGCGCGTTCCCCGTCGCTCAGCGTGGCCATCGAGTGGCCCAGGGAGACGGTGATGCCCGCCTCGACGAGATCCCGAATGACGCTCGCATCGCGCACTTGCTCCGGCGCCAGCGTGATGATCTTGATGCGATCGAGGCTGCCATAAACTTCGCGCAGCGTTGCCATGCCCTAAGAAGTTGTCAGATTAGTGGATTACTTGAATGGTAGCTAGCTCTCTCACCTTATCGATGGTCTGTATGCAGTGCTCGGGATGTGCGCCCTTCTTCTGGGGATTGATGAACGGCCCCTCGACGTGGACGCCCAGCACACCGGCGCCGCCCTCAATTAGCGCTGGCATGCGCGGCAATATGCTGTGGTAGCTCTCATTGGGTGATGTCACCAGTGTGGGACAGAACGAGGTGACGCCGCTGGCGACGAGACCGCGTGCCACTTTCGTTACGCCCGCTTCGGTTGTGTCTTTGTCATAGGAGAAGTCCACGCCATAGCCACCTGTGTGCGAGAAAGAGATGAACACCACGACACAACTCTCGCAGCTCTTCTCTGTGTGAGCTCGCTGTTTCTTGCTGTTTCGCTCGCACTTGCATTGCAAACAACACTGTTGATGTTTACGATGCGGCGCGATTACGATTACGATAGCGATAACGATTAACGCGTAATCTCATCTCGAGCAATTATTGATAACTGGGGCAGGCGAGCTGAATGTGACCTTGATGTTCAATTGCGAACATTGAATGAAAGCGAACTTGGAAGTACATTCAACCCACGCCGCCCCTTTCAATGTTTACCGTTTATTTGCACATCGATGTAGCCTGGAGCAATGATGGCGCCGTTGCAGTCAATGCGCCGATGCGCCTTCGTCTGTTCGTCAAAGAACACGGGCTCTGGATTGATGATCTTGCCATCACGCACCCACAGATCGTCTTTGACCAGCTGATGATTCCGCACCAGGCGGCAATTGATGAACTGCAGCAGTTGTTGTTGTTGTTCTCCCTTTGTTGCCGACATAATGATGATGATGGTGGAAATGGGGAAAGCGTCGTGTATAATAATAATATAACAAATAACGGAAAAATGAACAGGCAGACAGACAGACAGCTGGCAACGACGCCTGCGTCGCTTTGGCAGTGCAAAAGGCGAGTGCTCAAATGCTGGCGCTGTGCCCAATCTAAATAAGCTGCGATGGTCGTCGCCGGCAAACAGCTGTTATCTATGTGAGTGTGTTATCGATAACAGGAGCTGCCCTCTCGCTTGGCCATAGCAGCGAGCAAATGTCACGCTGGTAAGTGCAAAACGATTAATCGACACGATTTATTTGAATTTGAATTTAAATTTGAAATTAGTAGCAAGACTAAATCTGTATCAAATGTGGCATTTAATTGCAAACCCACTTTATTTGCTATTTTAACTGCAAATAAGTGCAGCAGCATATACTTATCAGTAGTCGAGTGGTTTTCCGCAACTTTTGTTGCGATAACGCAATAACAAAGAAATTATTTTTACATCATCAGTTGCTGCGGCTGCGATAAGCTGCGATGGCAAACATAATTCGGCCAAGGCTCGTTCGCTCTCTGTCGCTCTCGCTGTGCATTTGTCTATCTGGCTTTGGCTTCGGCTTCGGCTTGATAGTGATAATCTTTGTGGGAGAGAAGTTTTGTAGCTGCAGCGGGCAATTTGCCACCGCCACCGCACATTGTTTGTTATCTCTTTTTCGCTCTTGTGCTCTGTGTACTTTGGTGGCAAACTTTGCTCCAAGGGGCAACTCAGATACCAGAAGGTGGAATGGAATGCGAGCGATGCGAAAGCGTAAATTGCGTTACTTTTCCATTTGGCATGCACTCATTTTGGATTATCTGCACTGGCACTTAATAAACTTAATGACTCTCGAAGCCTTTTTTTCTGCTTTCTGTTTTTCGTTGCCCAAGCTTGAGAATCGCCTAAAAGCACTCGCGAGTCCTTTTTTTTCTCCTACAATCATTCACTGATAAGCAGCCCTCTGACCTCTGCTTTGCCAATTGTTCACTTCATGGCACATTCCGTTGGCAATTGAGTTAAAAAAGTGGACGCGAGTCAAGTGACCAAAATATTGGATTTGTGTATTTTCGACTTCGTTGTCATAGACATCATCATCATCATCAGCGCCCTTTGAACGGGGGAAACCTTGGGAGACCAGCAAAGCAAGCAACTGTGCATTAAAGTTATAATTAGTTAGCTCTGCTACAGTTGTTCTACTTTTAAATTACAAAACAGCAGCAAAAAAAAAATATATACGCATGTTACGCTCCGCGAAGTATGCAGCAAACATTTTGATGTGCTTGGGCTTCCCGCCTGGCAACTTTAATGACATTTTTTTTATTAATTACTACGAGTTGACAACAGACTGAACGTCTCGCATTTTATCCTTTTCCCTGCTCATAATTAAAAAAAACATTTCCCATTGCTGTAGATATTGGCAATTTTTGTTTTCCAAGAGTTGCCCTAATTAAGCGCCATCTGTTGGCACTTTTATCGCAACTGAGATCAAAGCGGCGGCCGATCTGGCAACTCTCGAGCGCCATTGACGGACGCCATTGCTTATGTGTTCGCTCAGTTGTCATTGTTCCATGCACTCTGCTTCGCTCTCACCTAGGGCAAGTGCAAATGCTGTCTCAGTCTATCTTGAATGCTGTTGTTGTTGTTGTTGCTGCTGCTATTGCTGTAGTTTAACATGAACCTGCATATTATTTATTTACGACTTTGTCCGCATGACTGCACAAACTGGACAGCGGGCGGGATAGAGAGAGAGAGAGAGGGAGGATAATAGGTGGGAGGCAGCTTTGTATAACGGATTTTGGTTTGTTTGGTGCGCTCTACTTGTACGACGATCCCAACCGCCACATGTTGCATTGCAAAATGATTGCGGTGCTTGCTGCGTTGCATTGCAAAATGTTTTATTGCGACTACAACTTGTGGCAAGAGCCCTCAGTGAAGCAGTGTTTTTCTCTGGCCAGCAGCAGTTACATACATATGTATGTATGTATATATTATATGCACATATATGTATACATATACTCATAAAGTACTCCTTTGCTATCTGTGTCTCTGTCTCGCATGGTGTAGTGTGCCATGTTTTGTGGCTTGCTTGTGGAATGCCGCTACATTTTATTATGGCTAAACACGCATTCATTATGCGCTCTCAGCTGCAACTCGCACGGGCGACAAGACAAATGTTGACCAACAACAACAACAGCAGCAGCAACAACAACACAAAGTGTGCTCGCATGTCGTGTATGCATTGTTATCGTTATCGCTATCACTTTCATCGCTATCGATAGCACTTTAAATATGTCTTTAGTGTCCTAGTATTTTTTCTTAGTATTTCCTTTACACTCAAACTAGAGCTTTTGTGTATTTTAAAGTTGTTACTGGCTGAACGCCATTTTGTTTTTGCAGTTGTCAAAATGCCATTCACACACAACACAAACACATCTTCAAGTTAACGAAGATTTTATTGTAATATATTTTTATTGCCTGCAAGTTTGTGAAATATTTATTATATCAATTATCTCGAGATCTGTGAGTTCATTCACTGTTCATAAATCAAGTCGATGTATTGGCAATTCATATTGTAAATATGTTTCGATAAATTGAGTTTACATCACGTATTCATCTTTAGCGATTAGCTATTAGCAATGGCGAAATAACTAGGTGCAAAAAAGAAGGAACTCTAAACTGAGTGACTACGTGGCTCATTTGGCGTTCGGCTAATCGCAAATAACGCACATCGATTAAGGCCACATCAAATTAGTTGGCTAAAATAGGAAATGCCAAGAAACACACACACACATGCACAAAGGGAATCGAAAGATGAGTAAGAACGTGAGTGCGAGAAAGAGAATGTGAGAAAGAGAAATAGAAACAGAAACAATTAGCACGGTCAGAACATAATTGGCGTGCAGTTGGGTCTCTGATTAAAGAAGCAATCATAAAATTAAGACCCATAATCCTCTGCAATTTGAGCACACGCATCACAATTGACGGTAGTGGGGCCAAGGGGGGTAACGAGGGGAGGATGGGGAAAGGGGAAAGGGACGCGAAGCTGGCGGCGGCGACGACTCAATCGGAAGAAACAAAAGCAGAAGCTGGTCAGAGAAGCTAATAGGAGTAATAACCAACAGGAGGAGAGCAACACACAAGCCAGCAGACTATTAGAGTTACAATTGTGGCAGCTGATCGACTAGTAGTTACCCTGTAGTATTGTATAAAGAATTAGTCACACACATTCCTTACACATTTCATACTTTAATAAGATCAAACTGCTTGAAAGACTTGAATATTTATTTACATGACACTTATTTACCTCATTTCCAACTCTATTTCAGTTTAGCTTTTCCTTAAGCACAGGGTATCAAAATCACTTTACACGCTTTGTCTGCATTCACTACACACACACACACATACATAGCTGTGTGTGTGTGTGTGTGAGTGCATTTCGGTGCGTGGTCCACCAAGCGAAATGCGGAACTCATTGTGTACGTGCGGCGATTTGTGTGCCCCGCTAACAGCAACAACAACAGCAACAACAACAACAACGATGATGAGAACTACAACAGGCTAAGAAGAAGCAGCAGAACTCTCTGGGCTTAGCAATGTATCGACTGCGCGATACCCTGGATGAAATTAATATTGCTGTAATTGGTATGTAATCAAGCTTTTATTAGAAAAATACTGAATTCCATAGAACTCACTTTTCACTTCATATAATATCGATAACTTGTTATCGTTTGCTATCGGTATGTAATCAAACTTTTATTAGCAAAAATTATTTAATTCTATGGAACTCAGATTTCACTTCGCATAAGATCGATATCTTTTTAGCGTTTGCTATCGGCATGTGATCGAGTTTTTTCTTCTTTATTTACTAGTTTATTAAACTAGTTTTACTTTAAGAAAAATCATAAATTGTATAGAATTCACTATTTACATTACAGAGAAAGAACTCCATATTGGTATGTAATCAAGCTTTTATTAGAAAAATACTAAATTCTGTGGAATTCACTTTGTTTAAGATCGATAACTTGTTATCGTTTGCTATCGGTATGGAATCGAGCTTTTTTTTCTTAATTTTTTAGCTTTTTGAACTAGTTTTACGCTAAGATAAACAAAGAAAATTTTAAATTCTATAGAATTCACTATTTACTTTACAGAAAATGAATTTCTTTCTACAACATCGATAATTTGTCTTAATCGGATCGTTCGTTATCGGTATGTAATCAAGCTTTCTCTTCATTTAGTTAGTAGTTTATTGAACTAGCGACTTAATTTAGTTTAAGGATAAGAAAATAGAAGTGGAAATAGAAGAAGAAGTCACTATCGATGGCGCTATCGGTGGTTGAGCAACAATCGATAGCAGCAGACACTTTCGATTATGGTGCTGTTGATAGCTAAAGCGTCATATTGTTCTGTATAAAATCGAGAGCAAACAAGCGAAAATTAACTAAAAAAACGTGTACTAAGTACAACAATGCAAGTTAGTGTTAGAAACTGTTTTATTGAACATCGATAACTTTTTATCGTTTTAAACTTGTATCGATTGTTAATGATACCCATTGGAATTTGTTGCTTATAGGGTATACAGGCCAACTAATATGAAATGTTCATAAGCAAGCTGGGCATCGGGAATGAGGATTGTGAGATTTGAGCTTGCGACTTGGACTTGGATTTGGATGTGGATGAGGACATTTGGCATTTGACTGAGGATTGCAGTCAGTTCAATACGCTTCCGGTATATACAAATTGTATGTGAAACGTGAGAAATTCATGTTCAAAGGTGGCCAACAATCGACGGTCAAAGGTTAAAAGAACAGCAAAGGTTAAGTTTGTGCATTTAATTGACGATGGATGAGAAAAACAGTTAAGAAGATGAAGCGGAGATGAAGAGTAAGTATTTATTGTTATTACTTTATATAAATGATTATTTTAGATATATATTTTATCTATCTATTTTATATAAATTATTATTTTCGATATCTAAACATTGAGGTTAGGTTGCTTCTGCAAGTGACACAACTTTAAATGGCAAAAAAAACACAATCACATATATGCACATATGTGTGTGTGTGTGTGTTACCTGTGTGTGTGTGTCGACTTTTTGGCATATGCAGGCAAAGAAATGTCAAAATTCAATTTAATGCTGCCGTAGCGAGAATCTGTCAGCTTGCAGCACAAATAATGTCAAAGCCACACTTATTCACACACAGACACACACACACACACACACACACATGCAGACGTGCACATTAACAGGCAGCGTCACAAAGCATTGCACACACAGACATACACATATCCATACAAAGGAATAGCTTTGCATTGGTTGCGTCTGTCAGCGGCAATTGTGGCTGATTTGCGCTTTTTCTTGCTTGACTTTGACTGCGCTGCTTTGTTGGGAAGAGGAGATGGAGACGGAGACGCAAGCGGAAGAGCGAAATGAGCGCAGGAAGCGGCGACGAACGAACGAAAAGAGGCAACGGATGAGCGAAGAAGTGGAGAGAGAGAGAGAGGGAGAGGGCATGATAAACGCAACGCTGCGCGAAGATGTCACACAACATTCGAAAAGCGTTTGATAAACGGGCAACGCCTCCTCACTCGACCACTCTTCCTCCCTCTCCCCCGTCTCTCTATCTCACTCTCTGTCGCATGTGTGTGTGTTGCTATTGAAAGGGTTGTGACGTTGACAAGTCAAATGATTTCTCAAAAGCAGCTGGCATGCTGAACTAAGAGGGATTCACAGGTGCAAGCAAGCGAGCAGCGGGAAGCGGTGTGGAGGTTGGGGGAAGAGTAGCCAGCGGCAAGTGCTAAGAGCACGAGCAGCTGAAAATCAAACTAGCATTATCAACGAATTGCGGGGGTTGGGGGGGTAGCCAACAAAAGCACATTTCAAATGATTTCTAACTTGCACTTTTATTTTTTTTCAGGTTTGCAGCGCTGCTATCGATTGCCAGTCAAAAGCAGAAAGAGGTCAACGCAAGCAAGACATGCGAGAATTCTTGCATACTTTTCGGCATGCCAAATTGCAAGTCGCAACGACCAATCATTGCATACTTTTAATCGTTTCTCGAAATGCGCACTTATGCGAAGCATGTTTCATACTTTTAGGCCGTGCAATTAAATCAGCAAATGCATTTGAACAATGCAATTCATTGCATACTTTTACCGACGAGCCAGAGTAGCAGCAGCAATTGATTCCAAGGATTTGCCCAAGATTTATCAATTATCGCATATTCTTTGGTTTGTTTACTACTGCCAGAGTACATTGCAAGCAAAGCAAGATAAATATAATTTATTGATTGTCCATTTAAGCAATAAAATCTAATACTTAACAAATTGATGTAAATGCCATGTAAATCAATTAAAAGCAGTTGCATACTTTGGGGCTGCTAAAATAAAATGCTGAAAAATAATCCTTTTTTGGTTTTCTTTTCCGGGGTCGCTTTTTCATTGCATACTTTGAGGGGCATTTTTGAATATTAGCTTCTGGATATAAAAATAGCTTTAGCTGCCGCAAATCGTGGCGCATCTCGACCGGATTGGGTTTGTTAGGTTCGCAAGGACCTCTTCTCGCGTTCTGCATCAAAAAATATGGTGTTTATCAAAGAATCCAACACTTGTAAATTTGTTGTCTGAGAACCGAAAAAAAAGAGCTCAAAACACAAAATCCTTGTTATCTCGACAACCACAAGGACGAAATGAATGTCCTTTGGCCAGATGATAGGTCTAAGTGAGAGAAGTTGTTTGACATACATATCGCCAGGATACGCAAGGACATTGCCGAGTTATAGCCTGTTTTTTCCAAAACAAAAAGTCCTTGTATCTCAGCCGTTTCAAGGACTATCGTCCGCGGAGTGGAAAATTCGAACTTCTTGTATAAAACTCTATTCGTGTGCCAAAGGACATCTTTCTAGTCCTTCAAATGGCTGAGATATTGAGGATTTGGCGATTTTTGGGCAATTTTTCTATGCTACCCCCTTAGAAAAATTTTTGGTGAAATTTTTTGCAATTTCCTGAAAATCCTTGAATGCCAATCGACAGTCCTGCTCGCGGTGAACATAAAAATACGTTTCTTTTCAGGATCCGTAAGGATATAGCCGAGTTATAGAGATAATAAGTTGTTACTTGACGCCCCTCAAAGTATGCAACAAAAACTGAATAATTATGACCGATTATCCCTTTTACAAAATGAGCCATATCTCGGCCATATCCTGTCGCAGGATGTTGGGACATGTCTTGTTCGAATCGCAAGGACGAACTCCACCGATCGGCATCAAAAAAACATGGGGTCATCTAAGAATCCAACACTTGGAAAATTTTAGTTCAAGTGCCGAAGGAAACAGGCGAAAAACACAAATTCCGGTATATCTCGCAAACCGCAAGGACGATTTGGATGTCCTTTGGTCAGATGATAGGTCTTACAAATACCCATTGTTTGAAATAGAAATCGCCAGGATACGCAAGGATACGCTCGACTTATAGCCAATTTTTTCTACAAGAAAAATTCGTATTATTTCGGCTCCTGTAAGGACTTTCGTCCTTTATGCTTTACATTTCAACAGATCTCAATGGGCATTATCTGTGTGCCAAAGGACATTCCTGTCGTCCTTCAAATGGCTGAGATAAGGACGATTTGGCGATTTTTGGGCAATTTTTCTATGCTACCCCCTTAGAAAAATTTGAGGTGAAATTTTTGCGAAGATCCTTAAAATCCTTGAATGCGAATCTATAGTCCTGCATGCCGTGAGCTTAAAAATATGTACCCTTTCAGGATCCGTAAGCATATGGTCGAGTTTGTTAGATCGCAAGTGGAAATTTTGCTATTAACTTGCTGCCCCTTAAAGTATGCAACAAAAATTTTAAAGCTGAATTTTTTCCTTTGCGCGCCAATTTTAAAATTTTGAAAGCAAACGACAGCAAATTAAAATTGGTTAAAAATGTTAATGATGTAAAAATTTGTTTTTGATTTATTTTAATTTGAAAAATTTGTTTTTATTTATTATTATTAAACAAGAAAAATATGTACATAAGTAAAAAATATACATTACAACGAAAAAAAGGAGAAATTGAAGCGCTGAAAAATGTTAAATTAGCTGATGGAAATATTTGGGAAACATTTGCTCCACGTGATTGTAGTTATTGTTGTTGTTGTTGTTGTTGGCTTGAAGACGTCATATACAGTTGTGATTTGAACACTGTACTTAGCTAAATCGAAGAGTCCTTGTAGCTGAATCTAGAAAGTTAAGAAAGAAATTTGAAACAGATAAGAATGTGAAAAAAGTTCTAAAAGCAAGTTTTATGTATAAGTACTAAGAAATTTGGTCTCAAAAGTGCGTCACGAACATAAAAATCCTAATGTTAGAAAACATATCTTGATTTCAAGAACATTTAATATCCTTCTTAAATCGTATTATGAGATCGAAAATATATTAGTATTTATATTTTATTGTGTTTCTTCACTACTTCTTTTAGTATTTATGATTTGATCTCTTTACGTACGACAAATTTTTCTTTGCGACTGCTTTTATTTAAGCAAACAATTATTGTAGCTTTGAGCCATTCTATGACTATGAAATATGCTCGCAACATTGTGATTTTAACCACTGTGCGAAATAAAACGCTGAATTTTGAGCAGTTTGCGGTGCTTAGCGCGTTGATTGTTGCCAAAGTGCGTGAGTCGCGCACTGAGTGTGTGTGTGTGTGTGTGTAAGTGTGTGTGTGTGTGTGTGGGTGAGGGAAAGGAAGGGGAAAGGTGGGGAGGGGAAGAAGAAGGGAAGGTTAAAGCTTACTTCCCGCTGCGCGCTGTTTATTTGGCTGTTATGAGCTGAAATCCGAGTGTTTTGACTTTCAGAATTAGCTATTGTGATAACATTTATGCATGTGTATGAGTGTGCTTCAGTGTGTGTGTGTGTGTGTGTGTGTGTGTGTGAAGTTGTGTGCTTCATCGCACTTAATTGGGCAAGCGATTGCCTGACTTGCTTACAAATGTGTGCGACAGCCGAAAAAGGAAAATCCCAAAAGCTGAGAGCTGAAAAAGCCAAAGTCGAAAACAAGCGGCACGCACTCAACACACACACACACACATGTACGTATGTGTGTGTGTGTGTGAATATTGCATGCGATAAATTATTTTAAAGCGCGTCCACTCCCCTCCTCCCCAGCCACGCCCCCCTTTCCATACACATCTATTTAATATACCGCGACGCATCAGTTTTAATATTGTTACGAATTTTATTTAAGCGCATAAAAATTTATAAACGTTTATGACAAGCAGCCACGCCCACTCATCCACTTACACAGCGAAGGCAGAGAGGGGGGAGAGGGGGAAGGGGGAGACACTCTGACAACGTTTTCATTAATAATTTGTTGTGCTTTTGTTTTTGGCATTTGTCGGCGGCGGCGGTTTGGCGACTACTCAAATAAAATTTATTGTTTCTGATATTTCTTTAGTCATTATTATTACGCATATTTATTATTTATTATTTATTTATTAATTTGTTTTGCATGCGGATTATGCGGGGCATGTCACACACACACACACACACACACACACACACACACACACACACACACACACACAAACACACACAAACACCCGCAGATTCGACGCGATGTCGCAACATCGCACAGTGGAGCAAAAGCGGGCAAAACTTTTGCTAGAATTTGTAATTCATTTCTTTGTATATTCACTCCGGTTAATTACATAGTTTTTAGATATGAATATGAATTTAAAATAAGTGGAAAACGAAAAGTTGAAACAATTTATATACAACAAGACAATAAATAGCTAAATGTTAAATTTGTATACAAAAGATTTTAACTTTATGTTTTCCTAGTTTTCTGTCATTCTATTTGTCATACAATTTACTTATTATCTTTAGATTGATAGATTGTAAATAATTAAAGAATATATAAAAAAAAAACTTGATTCATTTGAAATAAATGGAGAACAAAAAGTTAAAACACTTTATAAACAAAAAGAAAAACCGAAAAGTTTTAAGTTTATTTACTTAAAAAAACTAAGATAAACCAAAAGATAAATTTAAATACTTTAAATTGTAATATAATTTATATATTTTAAATTTTCAATTATTTAATCATGAATTTGAAATAAATGGAAAACAAAATGTTTAAATCATTTATATACAACAAGAAAACGAAAAGCAAAATGTTAAATTGGTTTACAAAAGATTTTAGCTTAATGTTTTTAACAAATTTCATTACAATTAAAAGAAACACTTTCAGAGCAAATGTTAATAATGAGATGTGTATATATTTATTTACTTGTGTGCTTCATTATTATGCAAAAATAATATAATAACTAAAAGAAGGGAGTGAGAGCTACTAAGACAATAGACTCGAATAATGAGATATAAAAGTGAAGCATACATAAAGAAATAAATCACTAAGAAAGCTACAGTTGAGTGTGCTCGACTGTGAAGAAAAGCTAAACAGTGTGGTATTATTATAAAGTTTACTAAATTAATATACTAAAAATATACCATGGACTATATTAGGTATATTGATATGGTACTACATTCTAAATATACCCTAGAGCACAACATATTCCAAATTAATATATACCAGATTATTATCTTTTAAATATATCGAATTAATATATATCGTAGAGTATATTTGTTAAATTCGTAAAGTACTATATGCGAAAATATACCATAGAGTGCAAAATATACCAAATTGCCGGCCTAAGCAACTAAAAGCCGTATCAAGTAAGCGTTTTTGGCCTACAAAAGTAATTCTTAAATAACTTTAAAAATTTTTTATGATCACAACCAAATTTTCACGAATCATATTATTGTGCGTATTATTATTAACCAAAAATATTAACTCTGACTTGGAAATTATGCTTGTTACTTGATTTCTATCGATTTGCATGGGCGTGCCAGAAATTTGAAACAAACCTGATATGCGTAGAAAAACATGTTAACAAGTGCTATATATAAAAAAAAACGAAATCTCTATCTCTTATAATCTCTGAGATCTGGGTGTTCAAACAGACGGACGAACAGACAGACGGACAGACATGATCAAGAATATACATATGTATAAACTTTAACTTTTAAACTTTTTTCTCTTTTCAATTTGAAACAATAGAAATGTATTAAAAGAATTTCGATTTTTGGCCAATAAAATAAATAAAAGCAAATGTATAGATGCTAAAGCTTAAGTAAGCTTACCTTATATTCAGGCATTAATTGCAACTCTTGCCCCACTGTGCAATAGCGTCATCGATAGTCAGCGCGAACATTTCGTTTGATTTGTTATCAGGTAACATTTGTTGTTGTTGTTGTTGTTGTTGTAGGGTTGTTTGTTTGCTTCTGCTGTTGTTGTTGTTTTTGTTGTTGTTGCGGCTGTCGCTGTCGTCGTTGATGGCGTTTGTAATTTCGTTTTCGGTATTATGTAATTTATTAACTTTTCATTGAAAGTTATGTGCGGGCGCCTCTCTCTTCCCCTTCTCTCTCATCGCTTCTCTGGTTCTGCTCTGGGCCGACGACATCTTTAATTAATTACATTTTAACATGATAATTAATAGCGCCGCGTCCTCTGACGACAGACGACGACGAAACGGCAAACGAAAAATGAGACTCGACATTCAACATTCGACATTCGAATAAAGCAAACCGACCAATTGATCGCCTGACATGCTGATGACAATTCATTCACTTGCTTATTATGTTCATGATATGCATGCTGAAAGGTTTGGCCAAATTGCCATTGAGAACGTACGCGTGAAACGGTCACACTGTGCACACTCGATTAATCGATAACATTCGTCGCATAGCAATTGCAGCTTCTTCTTTTTGTCCACACTACTTTTTTCCTATCTTTTTATAGCTTACAACTTATTATCGGTAACATATAATCGATAACATTAATCGATTACATTGATCGATTAATTAATCGATTACATTGATCGATTGATCGATAACATTTAAGCATGTCGCTTGTATCGATAGCAATTGCTCACTTTGCTCAATATCGTTGTGCATCGCTTTATCACTACTTTTTATCGATAACATGTCGGTCATTGCGATAACATTTTTCCACTTATGTTTCTAATTTACACAAATCAGTTGCAGTTACTCATTTTTGTTTACTCTCTTTTTCCTTTCTTTCCCTAGCTTTTTCCTACAACTTATTATCGATAAAAAAACAATCGATTAATCGATAACATTTACGCACATCACAAATTGTGGCTTGTCTCAATAGTAGCTCCTCTTATTTTGTTCGTTGATTTGATGTTATCTTCCTTCAGTATCTTTTCATAGCTAGTAATTAATAAGATATCGATCACATTGCACACTCGCTTGATCGATAACATAAATATATCTCCTTTTGGAGTTTCTTCATTTAGTTCACGTGCCTTTTTTCATAACTACATATTATCGATAACATATCGATCACACTCAATTGATCGATAAATGTCGTTTTTACATTTCGTCTTTGTTTTACTTCCACTCTGTCTTCTTTTTCTAAATACTTATTATTGATAACATATTCTTACCTTTGTTTTTCTTCTATTTTTCCTTGAGTTTCTTCCTTTCAATATTTAACATGCACTTGTTTTCCACATTGAACGTCCATTGTTCTGGATAATTCTACAGAAGAAAGCAAATATTATTACTTAATGGCACACACAGAGAAATTCATTGATAAGCAATTTATTACGGAAGCGACTTTTGTTTGTCTGCCCTTAGAAAAGCTTTTCCATTGAGTGAGTTGAATATGCAAGCAAAATGTAGACACAACTTGTCGATAATCTGCACATCTTACAGACAATTCATATATATATAGAGTGAATATGATGAGTGTATATTGTATTATCGCAATCTGAGCTTAATTTCAAAAGGCTACATGTATTCAAAGTTGTTAATTCATCGTTGTTTTGGGGCCTGAAAGGCGCATTCAAATGTATTTGTGCTTGAATGCACGTCAGTAAATACCTCACACACACACACACACACATCTAACACACACACACAAACACATTCGTATGTGACATGCAATATCTTGAGATAAATTAGCATAAATGCTGGACAGGTAAATTCGGTGTTGAAATTCTGCACTTGGAGTTGGAGTCGAAATTTTGCATTCCGTTCGTTACAATTCGCAAAGTCAATCAATCATTTAGCCAAGCGATTTTAATTGGAATTCAATGTACACTTCATAGCAGCGTAGCTAAATTAACATTGTAAACCGAAAATCGACAACGAACTGAGTCGACTAGTTAGATACCCTTTATTGGAATACACATATTTTGATATTGATCAAATAATTGAGTCGAAAGCAACAGCAGGCAATAAAGAAAATACTGTAAAATTAAATTGAATACTATATTAAAAAAAAAAAAACAATAAAAAATAAAATATAGTTGATGTTTACATATTCAGTATACATAAAATTTTTATATTTAGTCTTTATAGTATAATACTAAACATATAGTACATTAATATACTATTCAGATCCATTCACAAGTAATTTACATAATAGTATACCATAGCTACTTATACAGTATAATACACTTTGAGTATAATAATGTACTATAACTAATAAATATTGGATACAGCATTACACACGTGTAGTATAATAATATACTACAATTACATATATAATATATAAATATACTTTGAATTCAAATACTATACATATTGAATCTAGTATAATTATACACACAAAAAGTATATTAAAATACTATTTAGAACCATACGCAATCAATTCGCATAATAATATACTATATAATATTGATGTAGAATAATAATATGCCAAAAATTCAAATATACATCGAATATAGTATAATAATATACATATAGTATAGTATTAATATACTATGCACAAGTACTCACAATCAAATTGGCTGAATAATATACTATAACTTCTAATACATATACAATATACTGTAATACACATATGTATGTATATAATAATATGCTATGACTTTTAATAAATATTGAATATAGTAGCAAATTGATTATGAAATAGTTCTGAAAAGTATATTAATATACTGTATTTATGAGTATAACATATACATATACATATACTATATTAATATAGAATAATAATGTACATACAGTATATTAATATACCATTCAGAAACGTACATAATAATATACTATAACTTATAGCACATACAAAATATATATAAAGAATATAAGAATATATAATATACATTAATAATATTAATATACTAAATATTCAAAACGACTCACAATCAATTACACATAAAGTATAATAACATACTATAACTTAAAATAATATACTTTAACTTTAATAATTTACCATATACTATGATTTAGTATATTAATATACTTGTATTTCATTTCATTCACTGCATTTTTACACTAATTTGTTCTACAGAAATTGTTTTCAAAACAATGCCGAAAAGTAACTCGAGATTGATTTGATTGATACAACATAATAATGTAACTTTTCACATCATAATTCGAGCAGTATTTTGTTAAAGTTGAAGTTAAAGTTGTGGCAAGTTTGTCGAATTATTCATACGATGTATAAATACGAGTACGCATGATAAGAAAAGCAACTGCTGCTACTGATTTGGAACTTGCAAGTGGTGCAACAGACAATGCGGAATAATCAGGCTGCAATAATAACACAAGCACATATATACTTTATATATATATATATAGTTGAGAGATGATATTGAGGCACGAGATGATGACCATAATGATACACAAACAATTGCCAAGGCATTTCAATTCAATTCAATCTATAAGTATTATTTTTTTTTCGCATTTTTTTATATTTTTCATTTTGTGTGCGCTTCTTTTTTTGTTTTTTTTTTTTGTGTTTGGCTCTGCGTGTTTTTATCTCTCGTCTCTGGATTCGTCCTTCGGCTGTGTGTGTCCGGTTGCCAGGACCTAAAAGTTGTTTTGACAGTAGCCAAGATTGAGTTCTTATTCAATTTGTACGGATTTGTACATTGCCCATATACGATGGCCCCTTTTTTTCGCCCCTCTCTCCCTCTCTCTCTCTCACTCTCTGTTGTACCCTTTCAGTCTCTTCTCTGCTCCTCTCTCTCTCTTGCTATTGGAATTTATTTCATATTATTGTCCATCTCCATCTCTGTTTTTGTTGTTGTTATTGCGTCACTACTTGGCCTTGTTTTGGGCAACTCTGAAAGTCGCAAACTTCTCTCTCTCCCTCTCTCTCTCTCTCTCGCTCTCTCTCTGGCTCTATTGTGGCCCCAGCTGCAGTTAACTTATGTACCCCTCTTCTTCCGTTTTCAACCCCCTCCAACAATTGGCCTCCAGCTTGGGGGACACGTCTGTTGTCTGTTGTCTTGGCTGCATGCCTCCTGCAAATGGTTCAACTTGGCCGACAGTGGGCAACCAATTGGCTGCCAGCAGCCCGCAAAAGTATGCTACAAAAAGTGTTGCCAGCACTTCAAGTACAGTGCACACTAGCTAAATTGAACCTAAAGCTTTTCGCTTCCCTCGCTAAGTAACATCTTACAGGGAGCATAACATCGATGACACTTGTAAGAAAATCAAGTGAAAATTATGAAAATCTTCATCAATGATTTTTCAATTACTTAGAATTCGTATAAAGTTAGGTCAAGCTCAAGGCTATTGTTAATTTAAATTATATCTAATTATTAAATCAAATAAATAAGTTTAAAGCGCTATTTTCTACAATAATTCTAATAATTTTACATTGCGAACAAGATAAATAAGACTTCATGATCTTCTCTTATCTATTATTAGTTTAATTATTAATTGAAAATAAGATAATTAACACTTAAGTGCAGACTTCATAAAGAGCCTTTTTCTATTATAAGACAAATTATTAATTGAGTATAATAAATAAAGCTAAAGTTCTGACTTCTTAAAGTGTTCTTTTCTTATAAAAGAATCATTAATAATGAAGAATCTATATAAAGACTGTAACTAATAATTTTAGCATGCAATCATGTTATTCATTTTCAGTTAAATTATAAATATTTGTTAATAACTTAGAATTCATTGGCTTAGTATTTGAGTTCAATTTTAGACCCAACTGAAATTCACTTTAAAAAAAATAAATATATATTAGTAAATACATAAGAATTCATTGGTTTAGTATTTAAGTAATTCAATGTCATTAGCGATTCGTTAGTGAGTGAAGCAGAGTGTAAATTAAAGGGTTGTTAGCTTTGCATAATGATTTCATCAGATATCTGATTTATTGTACAAATTTATGCATATTTCTAGAATAAATTAGCTATTGAATTAAAACTGAATTGAAAGCATAATACAAGTAGAAAAAATAGTAATTTTTGTACCATTAATTGAAGAATTTATACAGAAATATATTATAGACATTCTCTTTTTAAAGTACTTAAACACTTACTGCTTAAGCATTATTACATATTTAGCTTCTTTTATTTTTGTTCTATTGAGATAAAGATTACTGTTCTATTAAAAAGCGTCATCTAATAAATTTTCAATTATTAGCTGCATTACTTTCTAACACTTATAGCTGAAGCTGAAACTGTCCAAGAACTTTGAAATCTAGATACTAACAAAATAACCTATAGTTCAGATTATAATGCAAAATATACTATTATATTTTTTTAATTTTATATTATTATACAAATTATACTATTAAATTAATTGAATATTATTTTTTTTATACAAATTATACTGCTATATTAATTGAATATTATTTTATCGTACAAATTATACTATATTATTATTTGAATATTATTTTATCATACAAATAATACAATTATACTATTTGAATATTATATTATTACACAAATTATACTTTTATATTAATTTAATATTGTTTTATCATAAAAATTATTCTATTATACGATTTGAATATTATTTTATCGTACAAATTATGCTATTATATTAATTTAATATTATTTATCATACAAATAATACTATTTTATTAATTTCATCTTATTTTATTATTATTTTATCATACAAATTATACAATTATATTATTTGAATATTATTTTTTTTCATACAAATAAGACAATTATACTATTTGAATATTATATTACTATACATTATATTATTTATATACAATTATATTATTTGAATATTATTTTATCGTTATGTTTATATATGATGTTAATGTATTTTATAAGTTTAACTTCAATAGGCGACAAGTTAAATAGCTCGAGCTTGAGAGTAATCGTATTGGATTTGCTACGTCAAAATAGTTGCGCTTAGCGAGTGTTCACTGTGTGCTGTGGGCATGTAAATGCACATGAACTGCACTGACCATGACTTCGTGACGACTTCGACGGCGACTTCGACTTCGACTTGGACTTGTGACTGTTTTGCAACTTGCGAACTTCTTCTCCTTCCACTTGACTGCACTTTCTACTGAGAGAAAGAGAGATAGAGAGAGAGAGAGGAGAGAGAGAGGGAGAGAAAGAAAGAGAGAGAGAGCGAAGTTGGAGAGGGCTGCAGTAGAAAAAGAGTCGTCTTAACTACCTCTTAACTTGCAACGCATCGCATCGACTGCCGACTGCAGATTTCATTGTTATTGTTATTATTGTTGCTGTTGCTATTGTTGCTTGCTTAATAATATGCTGGGACAGCAAACAACACAAGAGAACACAACAAAACAGAACAGCAAACAACACAAGCAACAACTTTTTGGCAGGTTGTTATTTTTGTAATTGGCACTTTTAGTCTTTTGCTTATCGAGTCTTCCGTCCAGGGTTGCCACCCCAGTCATCAAAATTAATCAACTTTCGCTCCAATGATATTCTCACATGCATATTGGATATATTTATAAGCTCAGGCATCGCTTGATGCTGATGTTGATGCTGATGTTGGATATTTTTACTGCTCTTGTTGCCTTGGTGCTTGTTGCTCGCTGCTTGCTGTATTACACCCTTGTAAAGCATACCCTATACAAACTTCTTGCTCTCTCTCCCTCTCTCTCTCTCTCTCTCTCTCTATCTGCTCTCATATACCCTTCAATAAGTAACCTGCTTCAAGTGGATCAACGCTAACCACTTTTGAAGATGAGCTGCGCATTTTGTTTTTTTCTCCTCAGTGCTTCGCATTTTCTTAGCTCGACATTTTTGCTGCCGGTTTCTTGGGATACCCTGTACTTTGGCAAGCATAACGATTGCTGCCTAGCTATGTAAGTTTGCTAAACTCAATAATAATTGCTTCTCACTTTGAGTTACAAAACAGAAATGAAAAACTTTATAGAACATTTTTCAAATGGTAAGACCTAAGAGGCTGTAATTTTTACAAGACAAAGTTTAATAATTATATACTAATAAATATATAAATATCTTGAATCTATATATGATTATGCTGACTTGACTGATTTATCCATTCACTGACAAAACTCTCATTGCACAGCCCATGGTAATGGTAAGAGCTAGGAGGCTGAAGTCTTGACTTAACATAATTTATACTATTTGATTGTGCATTAAGGCTAGGTTTTTCAAAACTAATCTATTGAATGAACAAATATTTAAAATTCAAAAGTAGTTTAACAGATATTTTCTATAAATATAAACTATGTTATATAAAAAAGATAGTAGCTAGGAGGCTGCACTTTGTAAGTAAAGTTCATATAATTTGTTCCTCTAAAAATATTGGGGTTTTTAAAACTAACTATTGAATGCGTAAATAACTAAAAATTGAAAAATAGAATAGAAAATATGAACTATGTAATATAAAATAGATAGTAGCAAGGAGGCTGAATTTTGTAAACAAAGTTTACATAATTTGATCGTTCAATAGGACTCGATTTTTTCATACTTTGTATTGAATGTATAAATAATTGCAATTCAAAAATAGTATTACAGATATTACTCTTAAATATGTAATATATGATGTAAATAAAATAAAAGCAAGGAGGCTGAATTTTGTAAGCAAAGTTATACACAATTTGATAGTGCAATGAGAATGGTTTTTAATTTGTTTACTTAAAAAGATATGCTAATTAAGGTACTTGGTTCAAATCCCATTTATAAAGGTTATAATCCTTTTCTTTTTAATTTTCAATAATTCTTCAAAAGTTGTATTTTTAATAATAATAATTTTAGGGACTTTAATTACAGAGTCAGCAAATTCTTGATTTCTGATTTCAAGTAAAAATTTGTCATAGAAATATAAAATAATAATAATAAGAATAACTTAATATAATGCAAATAAGATAATAAGAAGCTGCACTTTGTAATGAAAGATATTTATACAAGTATTGCACAAATTTAAATTTGTTACAAATAAATAAATATAAATATAAAATATCTTTTTGCTGTACTGGCTCAATACTTAATAAAAGAACTACAAAATTAAAAAAAAAAAAAAAATTGTTTGTATAATTATTTGACTATTACAAACGAAATTTACAGGGTATCTGTACGTGCAAACAGTTTCGTTGTTTAGCTGTTGTTGGCTTTTGGTTTAGTTTCGTTGCGCGACTCCAAATTGCCAACTTAGTTGTTATTTGTTGGCTGTCTGGCAGCTTGACGGGCCGAGAATGTGCCTTCCCAGGGTCGGACGGACAGACGGACGGACAGACAGATGGAGGAACGGAGGCACCAGAAAGGTCGAAGGGATGCAAGGAGTCGTCTCCTGGTATGCCTGGTTGCTTGACTGGCTGCCTGGGCTCTGTTCTTGTTTCTGGCCAATATTCGTGGCCGCAACACTCTGATGGCTCTCACGTCACCACTTCTGCAAATTGCGGCAATAATGCAACAAAGGTTTCTTGGGAAACACACACCAAATTGCATGCGCTGGGGCTCAAGCCACTCCCTCCTTCTCTCCTTCCCCCTCTCTCCCTTCTGGGTGAAACTATTCCAAGCAGGCGACTGGGCGACTTCAAGACGCCAACGCCAATGGCAACGGCGACGGCAAGCGTCACTGACTGCCGTCCGCTTCTCCCTTTTCTCTTTCCCTTTCTCGCTCCCTCTTTGCCCTGCATTTCATTTGGCATTTCTTTTTTTTCTGCCTTGCCCTTAGCCTTGGCTTTGTAGGGTATGCGCACTGTGACAGGCAATAGGTAACGCAAGTATACGTAACTATTGGAGAATCCTAATTGATAGATGATTTTTATTTTTAAGAATAATACCTCATTAATATTGCATCCCTTTCACAGTTGAGTACACTAGACTATGGATTAGTTGCTTGCCTTTCCTTTCCTTTCCTTTCATTTTCCTTCCTTTTCTTTTCTTTTCTTTTCTTTTCTTTTCTTTTCTTTTCTTTTCTTTTCTTTTCTTTTCTTTTCGTTTCTTTTCTTTTCTTTCCTATCCTCTACTTTCCCTTCATTTTCTTTAATTTCCTTTCCTTTCCTTTCCTTTCCTTTCCTTTCCTTTCCTTTCCTTTCCTTTCCTTTCCTTTCCTTTCCTTTCCTTTCCTTTCCTTTCCTTTCCTTTCCTATTCTTTCCTTTCCTTTCCTTTCCTTTCCTTTCCTATTCTTTCCTTTCCTTTCCTTTCCTTTCCTTTCCTTTCCTTTCCTTTCCTTTCCTTTCCTTTCCTTTCCTTTCCTTTCCTTTCCTTTCCTTTCCTTTCCCTTTCTCTCCTCTATTTCCTTTCCTTTCCTTTCCTTTCCTTTCCTTTCCTTTCCTTTCCTTTCCTTTCCTTTCCTTTCCTTTTCTTTCCTTTTCTTTCCTTTCCTTTCTATTCCTTTCCTTTCCTTTCCTTTCCTTTCCTTTCCTTTCCTTTCCTTTCCTTTCCTTTCCTTTCCTTTCCTTTCCTTTCCTTTCCTTTCCTTTCCTTTCCTTTCCTTTCCTTTCCTTTCCTTTCCTTTCCTTTCCTTACCTTTCCATTCCTTTCCTTTCCTTTCCTTTCCTTTCCTCTACTTTCCTATTACTATTCTAGAAAAGTTCGATAAGCGCATTTGCAATTCGTTGTGCTGCCTTTATTTAGTTTAGTGCTTAGTTTCATTTCGTTTGCTTTTTTTTTTTTGCGTTATTTGGGTGTTTTTTTGTTTTTTTTTTTTTGGTGTGCTCTCTGTTTACATTTTCAGTTGCTGCTGTTGCGGTTTCCGCTTTGGTTTTCCATGTTGCAAGCAACATTTTTGTTTGTAATTTACTTTGGAATGCCCCAGCACACCTCTTCCCCTCTCCCCTCTCCCACCTCTTCCTCTCCCCTCCCTCTATAGCTCCCAGACTTGCGTCTGCTGTTGCTGCGGTTTTCTAAGAAAAAATCTTTGTTGGCCAACCTCTTAACGGTGTATGGGGAATTCGCGTAATTGCAACACAACATTCGCTTCTCAGTGCGTGTTCCCTACTTCCCTCTCACTTCCCTCTCTCTCTCTCCCTCTCTCTCGCTCTCTCTCCCCTTCTCGCTCATGCTGTCGCGGTTTAAGTGACTGTTGACTGACTGCTGTTGCTGTAGCTGCTGCTGGCAAGCAAATCAACTGACAATGCAACTGATGCGGGTCGTGCAACGAGTCAAAATAGTCGGTACCCGTTACTCGGTACTCGCTACTCGGGTAATAATAAAAGCAGGTCGCCATTGCCATTGCTCATACGCCGCGTAGCACACAAAGTGTTTTGTGGGTTGAGAGCAACAGCTGCCTTTACTTTTTTTTTTTGAAGGCTTTCTGTTGACATGATGACACAATATTGCAAAGGCGAAAAAGGAAGCTGTAACTGTGAAGTGCGGGCAGCAATCGATTAAATGCAATTAAATTTTCTATATTCTACGATAAGCTTTTAAGTTGAATTTGTATTCCCCTTGGCAATGTCTTCATTTTGCAATTATTCTATTATATTCTACCTCAAACTAGCTTTTAATTAATGTAATTCTTGCACTTGTACTCTGAAAAGTATTCTATTTAAATAATAATATATACATATACCAAATATATGATTAGGTATATTTTTGTATTTGCTCTATTCAAGAAATATCGATATACCAAATATATGTATATGATTTGGCATAGTTTTGTACTTTTGGTATATTAAGTTTTTTTCTTTTAAGAAGCGTTTCTATGGTATTTCCATTGGAAATGAGTTAGTTTCTAAATTATTCTATTGGGTTCATCTTGTTTGCAACGTGAATCTAGCTACAGCTTTTTCTAAGCTATACGTTCATCTAATTTATGCAATATCAAAATTTGTAATTCGCATAGAAATGCTTGAAATTTGCATCTAAAACTGTTTTCAACTGTGCCGAAAGTATTCTATTTTAATAACAGTATATCGATACACCAAATATGTAATATCATATACCAAATATATGTTTTAGTATTTTTTAACGGTATGTTAATTTTGTTATATTGAAGAAATATCTTTATACCAAATATATGATTTGGTAATTTTATAATTAATGATTGTTATCATTATGTGCATTTGTTGTATTTTGCAAAAATTTATATACTAAGTATTGGTAAATTTTTGAATTTTTGTATCGGTATGCTTGTTATATTTCAGAAACATCGATATACCAAATATGTGATTTGGTATATTTTAATTTCATACATTTAAGAAATATCGATTTACCCAATATATGCCTTAATATATTTTAGAGTATTTTGGTATATTGATTTAGTATATTTCAGAAATATCGATATACCAAATATATGAGTTGGCACATTTTAGCATTTAACGGTATATTAATTTGGCATATTTATAGAAAAATACCGCATGAATAACACAGTTCTCTAAGTTGCCTTATTTTGCTATTTTCATCGATAATATAGCATAAATTCAGATGATTTGCAATTACAAATTTTGATGCCTGTCAATCGAGTGTCATTCACAACTCAACTCTTTACAACAAGGCAAATGAAGTTGGTAAATCAGCTTAATGGATTGATTCTTGGAATTGTCTAGTGACTAATTTAGGTGTGTGTGTGTGCTAGGCAGAAATGGATTGAAAAAAGTTGCTGTTAGTTGGCTAAACACTAAACACTAAACACTCACATTCACTTCAACACTCACTCAGTAGCACTCATTGATTCGTTCATTGATTCAATCGCTGCGCTTCCGTTAGCTGCTAATTTTTCGTTGTCTATCCAATCGAGCGAGGAGCGATGCCTTTTCGATTCCATTTCGATTTCGATTTCTATTTCGCAGCTTAAAGCATAGCTTGAGGTCTTCTTCTTCTTGCAACACAATCCTCCAATCTTCAATCCCTGCACCCCTTTGTCCCCATCGGACTTTTGGTGTTTGTGCCCAACGCTGCCCCGTCGTTTGCAATTAATTCACAATATTCGCATCACGTAGCAAGATTCCATCACCAAACAATTTCATACGTATTAACGCGATGTCGAAAGTGAAAACAGCACAACACAAACACCAATTCCTTTTCAACTCCCCTCTTTCCTGCCACGCTAACAAAAAAAAAAAAAAAAAAAAAACTACCAAACACCCTCAACATTGAGTTCCCAATATTCTTTTTTTTTTTGGCGTTTTTTTCGTTACTCTGTTTTAGCAACGCGGAGAATTCGGGTATCACAGCTCAGTTGGTTATATTATAGTCATCTATCGGACTTTCGCTTCTTTACTTATGAAGCTCTCATCTATGATCTTATGAATAGCAATTGTTAAAACTTAAAGCATTTTCTTTGCTACAGATTCAGGCATAATAATAAACTTTAAAGTCTCTACCTTAAAAATGTTCAATTAGTAAATACAACATTAACATACCTGCATTATTTCATTCTTTGCTATTTGAAAACAGCTAAAAAGAGTGAAAAAATTATAAGTTGAGTGTGATAATATTATATTAGAATTTCTCTATTAATACTTGTCGTTAAATTAATCTGTTTAGGTGCTTTTTAGAAATTTCCATATGCAAAATATGTAATTTGGTATAGTTTAGTATTTTTACGTATAATAATTTGGTATGTTTTGACAATAATAAATTAATCCATTTAATATATACCGAATATATAATTTGGTATTTTTTGGTACATAAATTTGATATATTTTAAAAATAATAAAATAATCAGTTTGTTTTATAAATATCCACATACCAAATATACGACTTGGTATATTTTAGTATTTTTGGTATATTAATGTGGTATATTTTAAGAATAATAAATTAATCCGTTTAACCCGCTTTCTTCTTTAGTATATTTTCAGTATTTTTTGGTATATTAATTTGATATATTTTAAAAATAATAAATTAATCAGTTTGTTTTATAAATATCAACATATGAAATATACGATTAGGTATATTTTAGCATTTTTGGTATATTAATGTGGTATATTATGCTTTTAGTATTTTTTGGTATATTAATTTGGCATACTTTAAGAATAATCAATTTATCCTATTAATGCAAATATATGATTCGGTATATTTTTGGTATTTTTGAAAAATAAATTCGGTACATTTTAGCAATAATAAATTAATCTGTTTAAGTGTTTTTTTGCTTGGAAATAGCAATATTTAAAATAAATGATTCGGTATATATTTTAGTATTTTTTGGTATATTTATATTTAAAGAATAATAAATTGTTCTATTTAGGTGTTTTATGTAAATATCGTTACTCCAAATATATGATCTGGTATATTTTAGTATTTTTAGTTATATTAATGTGGCATATTTTAAGAATACTACATACAGCATTATCTTATACAGCAGATCTCTTAGCTGCAACTAAATATATTGTAAATAAAAAGTTTTCTAGTTGCCGTCATCTTATTATATCTCGAGTACTATTCAAGTAGTTTAATTAATAAAATACTAAATTTATAAAAGCCTATTGAAGAGAATCGATTTCTATGCAAATATTTTATTTGCTCTGAATTTGTATTCAATTTTACAGGGCATCGCTGAGTCGACTAGATTCATTTGCTATTTGCCACTGTGTAGCGTCCATCGTCCATCGTTCATTGGCAATGCCTCTCTGTGGCAATTGGGCCCTTTCCACATGGCCATGGCCCGAAGGTCTGCTTCGATCTGGCCACACTGATATGGCATTCAGTGCTGAAAGGGAGGCTGTGTGTGTGTGTGTGTGAGTGTGTGTGAGTGTGTGTGTGTGTGTGCGAATGCGATTCGATTGGCAAGTCGAGGGGGCTTTCTTTGGGGTCAACCTGGCGACCATTCAAATGAAGGCGATTTAATTTCATTAATTTGCACACACAAACACATAAGAGAGAAGAGGAGAAGAGAAGGCAAGAGGAGAGGAGAGAAAATGTTCTCTTAATTTTGGTAATTTGTTTGGGTAGAAGAAGCAAAAGCAGAAGAAGAAGCAGAAGCAGAAAAAAAGGAGGCATGACATCATTGAAACTTGATTCAGACGCGGCTTTTAATGCCACCACCACCTCAATGCCTTTTACTCTCCCCCCTCTCTCTCTCTCTCTTTCTGTTTGCTTGTGTGATTTTGATATTAAAGCATGATGCCATCAAATGTGAGTAAAGTAAAAGTAAAGTAAGGTGTAATGTGTGTCTTTGTGTTGATGTTGCAAATGTTGCTGCCGATGATTGTGCAGAAAAAAAGCTAACAAACAAACAAAACGTAACGAATGCCACTCAGCCACCGATGAAACGTTGCCTTCCCCGCTGCTTCCATTTTCACCACCCCCCCAAGGCAACTTCAGTGTGGCCAAGTGTTTGTATGAGAAGCTGTCAAAATGTTGCCAAACGAAATTAATTTTGACATATGCCAAAATATGTGAAGCCTTCAACTCATGATGCGGTGTCAGTGACGCTGACTGAAGCCATTTTAATGTGTGTGTGTGTGTAAGGGAGAGGGAGACAAAGAGTGTGGGAGTGAGAGAGAGGCTCTTGCATTTATTAAATTAAAATTCCAAGCGAAACAGAAATACTCTTCACTCCACTCCTCTCCTCTCCACTTCACATCACTTCGAATAATTGAACTGTTGTTTGCATTCACTTTCTTGGCTAAAAGCAATGCACAGCGATCCATCATCAACTATACAATGTGCATTTATTGTATATACACACATATATATATACTACTGCAATATTTATAAAAGCAACTATGCATGTATTTTTACTCGACTCATTCAAATATGTCCAAAACAACAAAAAAAATCATTTAATTAGAGTCACGATTTCTAATAGACAATATGTTATCCACCACAACATTAAATTATTGTCCCATGTAACTGTCGAGCATATATTTTTCCTTACTAAAGTGCTTAACTTACGCATTTTTAGTTTATAATGTTCGTTAGTCCCTCAGTTAGTTATTATGCTTAAGAATAGTTGTAAACGTTTTACAATTATACGTAGGAATTAAGTAATTTTGACTTAAACTTTATAATCTGGTATATTTAGTGTTCTTCGGTATATTTTCAATGTAGTAGTTATCGTTAGTACTTTAAGTGTCTTGCTGTGGTGTATTTCGTATGCAGTATATTGTTAGTATTTTAAGTACGTCAATGTGATATATTTTGTGCTCTTTGGTATATATCGAATGCAGTATATTACTGAGGTATATTTTGTGTTCTTCGGTATACTTTGAATGCAGTAATATATCATTAGTACTTTAAGTATATTCATGTAGTATATTTAGTATGTAGTATATAGTTAGTATTTTAAGTATATTACTGTGGTATATTTTGTGCTCTGCGTTATTTATCGAATGCAGTATATTACTGCGGTATATTTTGTGGTCTTCGGTATATTTCGATTGCAGTAGTATATCGTTAGTATTTTAAGTATGTTAATGTGGTATATTTTGTGGTATGTCGTTATATCAAATATGTATTTCGCCTTTTGCAGTTTTTTTATTAGGTAAATTGTAAAGACTTAAACTAAATCGGGCAACGAGTATATCACAGTCGTGTACACTCAACTGCAGTTTTGCTAGCTTCTTGAATAATGGTAAATCGATAATTCAAGCTATGATCAAGCTATAGTTTAGCTAAGCTTCAGTCAAATAAACAAAAAAACCTGTAAGAAAGTGTGATATCCGCTATTCATTTTAAATTAAGACAAATAGTGCGGCATTATTATAAAAATATACTACAAACTTACAAACATATACCAAAGGCCATCTTTGGTATATCGTTTAAGTTCTAAAGTAATAAATATACCATTGCGGAAAAAAATATGCTAGATTGTTAGCCAAAGCCATACAAAAGTTTTTTACATACAACTTCTACAATTTGTATCTGATCGACAGACGAACAGGCACAAAGTCAAAGTCTATCCTTTGAGTAGCAGGTAGAAACAATCTACTAAAAAAAACCTTGACCAAAATAGAAAAGGCGAAACGCTGCAATTGAGCATTTCATTGAGGCTGCGTCTCGATGCGGTTGAAGCTGTGATTGAATGCCTTGAGAGGGGCTGAAGCGAAGCAGAGAACGTGGACTATGATGAGAGGGCATAATATATGATAACATAACTTATGATAAGCGTGATAATTTGGCCTACATCACGAGTAGCGTTGATCTCGATCAGCGCCTCTCTCAGCGATTCACATTCGCCTAAACGTTGCCTGTGAAGGAGGCGAACAACAAGTGCAGTTTACAACTTCTGACTCTCGACCTTTTCTCTCTCTCTCTCTCCCTGTCTCTCTCTCTCTCTTTCTCTCACTTTATTCGGCACTATTTTTGCGCTTGCATGTCGTGGCATTGCATAAACTGGCGACGCAACGTTCGCATAACATCACGTTGCAAAAGTTTTCACATAAACGCAAAAGTTAAGTCATTCCTGAAAATTGTTTCTTGAAATTTACTTGCGAGCACTTGAGCGACTGAAAAGGAGAAACTCTCAAATAGAGAGAGAGAGAGTAAAAGAGAGAGAGAGAGAGAAAGAAAGAAGAAGTGAGAGAGTGCGAAGGAGTAGCAAAGGTTGCGGTGACCAAAACTCCTCAATGGCAAGCACTTGACGCAAGTACTGCAAGCCGATGACGATGACGATGACTACTCCCAGAATGTTTCCCTTCCCATGTCAGCTGTCTTTTCGGTACACACAGTGGCTGCATTACCTGCGACTCTCTCTGTGTGTGTGTGACATACTGTTAGTGTTGCTTTTGGCAGCTCATTGGGCATTTGGGTGTCATTCATCCTATTGAGAAATGTGTGGCACTTCCACTTCCCCGCTTCCCGTTTCCCACTTCTTCTACTTCCCCCTAATTCACTTCTACTCTCCCACTTGCAATTCGACTTGCAGTTCAAGTGGAGACTTAACAGCTGCTGTCGCCTCGTCATGCCTTGGTCAAGTCGTTGCTCGTCGGCTAGGAAATTGCTTTTCGCTTACTTTACAGTTCACAGTTCACAGTTTGCTCTTCTCAGTTCTCAGTTCTCAGTTCTCAGTTTTCCGCTCTCAGTTCCAAGTTCAATGTATATTTTTGTATTTCTTGTTAAATGCGCTTTTCTTTAAATTCTTTTTCCCTATTTTAGTTAATGTATTAACAAATACGAAAAGCTAAGAGCTTGTTATCAAATTTTAAGGTTTTTTTTTGTTTTTAAATTTGCAGTCTGATTTTTATATTTGCTAACTTTGCACTGTAAATTTAAATTTAAATCTTAAATTTTCCAATATATTTAAAAGAACATTTCAATTTCAAGTGTTCATCAAAGAATTATTAGGAATTAAAATATCTTCATAATCTGGTATATTTTATGCTCTTCAAATTGTAATTCAAATGTTTATATTATTCAAGTAGGTTGAATTTTGGAAATAAAAAAAACATGAAGTTTAAATTTGAGAATTAAAGTTCGCTAAGCATTCCTGAAAACTTGATTGCGACCAGATAAAAACTGTAGAAGTTATTTGAGAACTATAGTAATATTGATATTCCAAATATATGAATTGGTATATTTTAGTATTTTTTTGATGTATTAATACGGTATTTTTTTTAAAATAATAAATTAATCTGTTCAAGTGTTTGTTTTTAGAAATATCGATAGTCCTTATATATGATTTGGTATATTTTAGTATTTTCGGTATATTAATTTGGTATATTTTTCGAATACAATCATATTTCGCAGCTCTTTGACTTATTTCTAATTATATGTGTTGCCTTCCGAAAATACCAAATGTTATATTTTTTAGTATTTTTCTGGTATATTAATTTGGTATATTTTCTGAATAGTATCACATAAGTTGTCTAAAAATATTTGTTGCTTTCAACGACAAATGGTATATTTTTTTAGTATTTTTCTGGTATATTAATTTGGTATATTTTCTGAATAATACCAAATTAGTAGCACATTAGTAGTCCAAAAACATTTGTTGCATTCAACGACAAATGGTATAATTTTTAGTATTTTTCTGGTATATTAATTTGGTATATTTAAAAATGTATACCGCTTCTCTTGCTAACTTTGGTGACAACCCTCGCCATATTTTAGACACATATTTCGCTGCACAAAAGTGTGCTATGGAAATTAAGTTGTAAGTGCAATTTGTCTCTTTCCCGCTCCCCTTCTCTCTCTCCCTCTCTCTCGCTCTCTCTGTTGTCTCTCTCAATCGTTCGTCTGTCTGTGCTGTGTGTTGTTTCTTTCTTTTTTTTTTGGTCTTTTGTCTGTTTCACTTTGCTGGTTTTTGCGACTGATTGCATTTTTATCCCTTTACACACAAAATCCATGAAATATGCACACTAACTCATGCGTATTTTATAATAATAAAAGCGCCACGCGAAAGTGCCGCAAAGGGGTGAGCGGGAGGGGGAGGGGGAGAGGGGAAGTCACCCCTTCATTGCGGGTAAAAGAGAGAATAAGTAAAACCAACAGCTGCCCCTTCGCTCGCCTTGCCACAGAGTCCAATGCAAATGCAAAGACAAAAGATGCAGCAATGATTCACTGCTTGAAAGGAGGAACAAGAGAGAGAGAGAGAGAGAGAAAGAGGGGGAGAGGGAGGGGAGAGAGAGAGGGGGAGAGAGAGCAGGTGGGCTGCTGTCAAATCTCTTCACACGTGCTGCAACGTTGTTAAGGCTCTGCATCTCTGCGTCTCTGCATGTTTTGCATGTTGAATGTGGCACCAAGAAGATGGCTGTTGCAAGAGAGTGTGTAGCGTGTGGCATGTGGCATGTGGCGTGTGGCATATGCCATGTGGCAGTGTAAGCAGGTTAGCTTAGCGCCAGCTTATCCACTTGCAACAGATGGAGGCGAAGCCAAAAGCACAACCACATCAGCTTTGTCTCGCTGACTTCGCTTTTGGTTAATATGCGAGCAGGCAAAAGTGCAACACGCTGATCCTGCCGCATGCCTCGTGACTGCTTTGCATGCCACAGCTGCCACAACAGCTGCCACAGCCACTGATCCGCTGCTGATTGCCTCTACATCAGCAGCGATCCATTGCAGTGGCAACTAAGCCGAAGCCGTAGCTCAATCCATCGCCTGCTAAGCATAATTTACGCTTTTTTCCACTTACAACTTCACACTGAGTTCATACTCTACACAAATGGAGTCTTTTCGCTAGCTAAAGACGTTTGCAGCATATCATTCAGCAAACATATAAAGTAAAACATACTTCAGATGAATCTAATGAATCAAGTATTTAAAGAATTGCCATACTTATAATAATAGAAATACATATAATAGTTATAGACTTTATAATTTCTGAAAATTTGCTAAAAATCTTATTCATAGTAGAAATACATATAATATAATAATAATATATTATGATTTCTGAAAATTTGCTTACCATCAGCTAAAAATCTTATTCAGGGTATTAATATAAATATAAAATAAATTGCTTTGTTTGATAATCTGATGTATTAGAGTAGCTTATCGATATACCAAATATAGCAAATTTATGTTTTTTTTCCCTATTAATATGGTATATTTTAAATGTTGTAGTATGTGCATATACCAAATATATTTGGGTTAGTTAAGCATACTTACGAAACAACAATGAAGTGCTTTGCTTGAGAAACTGATATATGTTGTACTATATAGCATATTTTACATGTAGAACTATATACCATATATAGCATTTAGTATACTTAAGAGCTTTTTACGGTGTATTTGTATGGTATATTTTTCATGAATGAATTGCTACGTTTGACAATCTGGTATATGTTGTATATATGTATATATGGTATATTTTACATGTAGCTGGTTATCGATATACCAAATGTAGCATTTGGCATATTTAAGGAATTTTATGGTATATTAATACGGTATATTTGTGATGAATAAATTGCTTTATTAGACAAACTGGTTTATGCTGTAAACTGTGGAATATTTTACAACTAGAAGTGTATCGATATACAAAATATCGAATTTGGTATATTTAAAAATGTATGCATTATATTAATATGGTATATTTTCAACGAAGTCGTATTGTATTAATCTAAATATAGCATTGGGTAGCCAAAAGTATTTTTTTTCTTGGTATATTTGAACAATACTATAATACTATGAATGCCTTCGCTGTCATTGCTTCACTGATAGTGTTAATATTAATTTAAATTATAACTAACCTTTTTAAATAAATAATAAATGATTATCGAGTGCACTCGACTGTAGTTTGCTCACTTATTTGTTTATCTTATTCTATAATGTCTTTATATTTTTCATATAATCTTCAATTAAATGATTATATATTGGAAAGCTTTAGGTATTATAAAAATAATGTTTTCTAAGTGAATTTTAAATTTTAATTGTAAGATAAATTTATTTAAATTGTTATACTTGGAAGAATTTGCCAAATGAGTTAGTTGCAACAGATAAAATAAATTTTAAATTTGCTCAAATAAAATTCAGAAACTAAACAACACTTGCAGAAAAACCTCAAAGTAAAATAACGATTATAATTATTGAATGATGACACATTATGTGTTGGATGGTAATATTTTTGACACACTAAAGTGTATTCTCATAATCGGCGACCCTTTGATATCTTCTTCTCGCTCTCTCTTCGTTGATTTGCTCGGCTGTTAACTTCACCTCTTTTACCTCTTGTTTCTTCTGTTCGGTTCGATGCCGTTACTTGTTTCATCTCATTGTCACGCTTCGCTTTTCGTCCTCTTTTTTCTTTTCTATTTTCTATTTTTTTTTTTTGCATTATTGCTTCTCATGCATTTGCAGCAGCTGCTTAAACGTGTTCCAAATACGCAATATTTCCGCTGACACGCCCACACACACACACACACACACACAGCCTTTCTCCTCCTCCCCCTCCGCCTCCTCTTTCTGAGTAGAGGATGAGAAATAACGCCCATGCGAATTTGGTATGCGAAATTGGCATCGCCCGGCATCCGCTGAGTGCATACGAATGAATATTTCTTCTTCCTTCAGGTTTCCTCCAGCTGTCCAGGATGTCTTCACTGCCAGCCTGACTGCCTGTTTTATTAGCCGTCATATAAAGCAGGCTAAACTCAACTCAACGCAGCTGAAGCATCTTTCTCCAAGTAAGCCTCCAATTGCATTCGTCTGCATTCGTCTGCATCTCTCTCGCACTCTCTCTTTCTCTTTTTCTCTTTCTCTCTATCTCTATCTCTATCTCTCTATCTCTTTCTCATTCCCTCTCTTTCTCTCGATATCTTTGGACTTGCTTCAATCATTATCACTGCAGTTTTCTCCCAGTCAGCTTCTCTCTAATTGTTTTACTACTAACTCTATCACTGAAATGTTTTAAGCCAATTGTTAGCAGATTGCTTTAACTCTTTGCTTAATGCATTATGAATTGAGTCATAGATCTCTGAGATCCAGTGTTTCATACGGACAGACGGACAGACAGACAGACAGACAGACGGACAGACGGACATGGCTAGATCGTCTCGGCTGTTGACGCTGATCAAGAATATATATACTTTATAGGGTCGGAGATGCCTCCTTCTACCTGTTATATACATTTCCTGCCGGCACAAAGTTATAATACCCTTCTACCCTATGGGTAGCGGGTATAAAAAGTACAGTACAGTACTAGTTGTACACTTAATATTCTCTAGTATATTCTCTAGTCGGTAGCAAATACTATAGAATATAGTATATACTATATAAATATACATAATAATACTATATAATAACATTTAGTATACTCTAATGTTTAGTATATTCTATGGTATTAAATACTACCGACTATAAAATGTTCTAAAGTGGTTGTTAATAAATAGTTTTACTTTATAAATAGTATACAGCAAACCCATATTATATTATAACCTAAAGAACTACTAAGAAAATGTTAAGACTAATATAAAAAGAGGCTCAAAGTTAAAAAGATTAAAATTTATAAATAATAGTCTTTATAGTAACTTCTTCACAAACTCTAAAAATATTCAAAATTATGCGAAAATACTATTTATACTTAAAGAAGTCAAATGCAACTGATCATGATCATCATGCTGCTCTTGACTTTCTTCCTTTCTCTCGCTCTCTTGTCTTTCTATGTATTACTGTGTGTGTGTGTGTGTGTGCGTGTGTGTGTGTGCGTATCTGTATCTGTGTCTGCATCTGTGTTTGTATCTGTGTCTGGGCGTCTGGCGCCCCTTAAGCATATTTATTATCATGTCGAAGTGTTATCCTTGTTGTTATCCTGCCCTAACCTCGGCTACTCGACTCACTTCACAGTATGTTCTACTTCTTCTTGTTGTTGTTGTTGTTGTTTTGTACTCTTGTTGTTGTTGTTGTTGCTGTTGTTGTTGCAAGCGTTGTTACTCTTCATGTTAACATGTGTTCGAATCGTTAAGGCGAGAACTTTGTGCAAAATTATTTGCTACAAAACACTCGACTCATGTTTGCGCCTGACTGCCTTCCTGCCTCTCTCTCTCTCTCTCTCTCTCGCACTCTCTCACTCTCTCTTTCTGTCTCACTCTATTGGTGTGTTGTGTGCTGTGTGCTGAAGTGCAGAAGCGGCAAACAACACAAACAACAGCTCATTGAGTTTTAGAAAAGTTGTTAACATGAACATTTGATGTCACAACATTGCCGCATTCTACACTCTCACTCTCTCTCTCTCTTTCTTCCTCTCTCTCTCCTTTACCCTTTGATGCCTGTGTATGTGTGTGTGGCCTCCATATGGTTATATTGTCATTGGCATTGCCCATTTGCAACGACGAGGACGACGACGACGACAGAAGT
This sequence comes from Drosophila niveifrons, assembly GCA_035046325.1. NCBI lineage: Eukaryota > Metazoa > Arthropoda > Insecta > Diptera > Drosophilidae > Drosophila > Drosophila niveifrons. The sequence goes on from JAWNOC010000020.1 coordinate 5,424,264, forward strand.
CGATCCAAGCGTAAACATTTTTGCTGCAGACCCAAAGCCAAAAGCCGGAGACGGCAAAAGCAACAGCAAAAGCAACAGCGACACCCTGTGCCTTGTGTCCTTCGTCCTGCGTCTTGCGTCCTGAGACTAGCCAAGACTTGCAAAAAAAAAAAACACGTTCAATTGATCGACTTGCATATACCCTGCACTCAACTATCAAACTCTTATCGCTTTTCCTTGACCAAATTTCGGCATTTTCAATTTCTGTTCACTTTACTTTAAGCCGCAAATTAAAATTATTACAATTCAAGCAATACAAAAAATTTGAAATTTTAATTGAATATTTTAAATCACTCAATATTGTCCCCATAGATTCAATATTTCATAGTATTTCTTACAAGAGAACTGTGAATTAATGTTAATTATAAGCTTCAATGTCTTATTTTTCATTTCAGGCAAAAAAAAGGTTGAGTAAATGGAATAAAGTAATTAAATAATAATTATAATGAAACTTAATAAGTAATAAAGGAATAAATAAAGTAAGGAATAAATATAAATATTCTCACTAAATTTGAAAAAATAAAACCAGAAGATAAACATTAATTTGCTCAAATAGGAGAAGAATATTGTTGTTAAGATTGTAATAAAATAAAATAATACAAATAAATTGCAATAGTAAGTAAAAATTAGTCAATTATTATTATGGCTTGAGCCGAAAAATAGTAATTAAAAAACAGCTAAAAATGCTGAAAAAATATTAACAAAACCTATTGAAGCAAAAATCCATATTTTTCGACCTATTTTAGTTACTTTAAGTGAATGATTTTCGTTGTTTATAAATCATAAAATGTAATTACAAAATTTGAAATAAAGTTCGAAATTGAGTAAAGAATTTATCAACAATATTAAAAGCTAAATTTTTGTGTATGGTAATCTATACACATAGTCAACATACCCGCTTAGGTGGTCGCAATTCATAAAGGGTATGCAAAAAAAGAGAAGAGAAGAGAAGCAACAACAAAGTTTTACACTTAGCAGACAAAATTGTCTACAAATTTTGTTAATTTATGTTATTTATTTAGTTAGTTATCGCTTTTGTTTGGCGACTCTCCTTTTTTTTTTTGCGGATGCCGCCTCGGAAAAAGGCTCAGCGGGTGAGAGAGAGAGAGAGAGAGCGAGAGAGAGAGAGAGAGAGCGAAAAAGAAAGAGAGAGAGAGAGAAAGGGAGGAATGCTTCGGTGATGGAGCAGCTGTTTGGCCTCTAGCTTTTGTGGTCAACTCCATTATTGGCCATATTAAAGACAGACAGAGAAACATATGCAACATATATTGTACATATATATATATATACATGTATATATAGTCCTTGTTAGTCCTTGCTCCACTTCACTTGCAAGGACTGCACTTTTTGTTAACAGCAACAGCAGCAACAACAATGAGAAGAACGACAACGACAATGGCAATAACAATAACAATAACCATAATAACAATAACCGCAACAAGCACAACAATTTTAATGTTGCCACACACACACACACACACACACACATACATACACAACAATTATACGTAGTATGTAAAAGAAGACTTTAAAATTACAACAAGTATTTTCGACTATTCGATATCCCTTTTTTCACACGAAACCAAGAAGCACACTTGAAGCTAATTAAACCAAAAACACAAAACTTGAAAGAGCTTAACTCGCTTTAAGCCTATGTGCAATTAAATTGAATTCAATTCACATTTAAAGTATCGAGACATTTCAACAATCTTAAGTCTTAAAACAATCTCATGAAATTCAAGCTTACTGAATGGTAAATTTTAAATAAATGAAAGATAAGCTGCGAATATATTAAAGATATTTTAAACTAGCTTAATGAAATAAATAAAATAGTTATACAATTGTTGAAAATTCTTTCAAATGTGCTGTAAGCAAAAACAATAGTTGTATAGCGACAAGAAGTATCGACAAAATAAGTTGAGTGTGCTCGACTGTGTTATACTCTCTAGCAAGTTTGAATACAAGCAGAGCAATGCAGTATTTTTCAAGAAATATACCACAAAAATACTCAAATATACCAAATGCTATATTTGCATATATCGACAACATTAAAAATATACTATATTCTATAAAATATACCAACCTGATAAAAATAAATAAAATAGTATGCGGTTGTATTCTAATTTAGTTAAAAACATATTTAGTATGCATGAATGAATATATATCACAAAAATACTAATATATACTGAAGACTAGACTTGGTATAACGATATTGTACAATATTAAAAATATACCATAATGTATGTAAAAAAAATACCAACCTGATAAACATAAATAAAAGAGTAAGCAGTCGTATTCTAATTTGATTGAATTATTATTTAGTATCTATCTATTATCTATTTAGTATCTAAACAAAGCAATTATTTTAATGTTTGAGGGAAGAAGTATTAAGGAAACCCTATCGAAGCAATGCAAATTAAATTTATGCAATTTTTTTTAGCAATTTTAAAATAGAGTGGAGAATTTAAACTAGTTTAAACTGGTTAGAAAGCTACAGTCGAGTGCAGTTAAAATAAAAGAAAACAATGCAATATTATTCATAAAATATACTAAATTAATAAAACGATAAAATATTAATATATACTGAATCCTAAATTTAGTATATCGATATTTTACAATGTGCAAAATATATTATAAAGTATGAAATATACCAAACTGTCAGTCTGAAACTATATTTGAAACAAATAAATTGTCTTTAATCTATATAAAGCAATGCCGTTAATTCAGTATTAAAAAATACTAAAAACGGATTTTGAAATAAATGACAAAAAAAAGAGTAAAGCAATAAATGATTTTTAATCTTTAAACTTTATAAAGAAATAACTTTAATTTAAGCTGAGCAACTTTTGAAAAAAAATAGCGAATAGAATGAAAATGAAATAATTGTGTAATTGCAATTATAAAGAATTTGCTCAGTTTGCAGGCTTTGTGCGACGATTGTTTTTAACCAAATGAATAAATAACAAATTAAATGAATGAGTAAATAGTGAAATAAATAAATGTGTAAATGTGTAAATAAATAAATAACAAGATAAATAATAAATAATTGAATGAATAAATTTTTCGTGTTCAGTTTCGGCATTTCGTATTTTCAAGAGAATTGATAGAATTGAGAGAATGAGAGACGACGATGGACGACGTCAAGCAATCAATAAATTGGCAACATTTTGTTAGCCAAACTCTGAAAATCTTTGCAAACATTGTGTGTGTGTGTGTGTGTTTGTTGCTTTAAATGATAATTTGCATCAGCAGGCAAATAATGTTGCATGTTGCATGCAGCATGACAAAGTCGTTACACACACACACACACACACACACAGAGGGAGAGAGATAGAGCAAAGTGTAGCAGACTAAATTTTTTGTTGGGGTCACCAAAACGCAGCAGCAGCAACAGCAGCAGACGACGCATTAAAATCGCCAGGCCACAAAGCAACAGCACAAAACGATACGAAAAAAAAAAAAAAACAGAAGCAGGACAAATAAAAAAGGGGAAACGAGCAGCAAAAACCAAAGCAAACAGCGACCTAAAATCAACAAGCAAGCAGAGAGTGAAGAGAGAGAAGGATGTGAAGAGGGGAGCAGAGAGGGGAGCAGAGAGAGAGGGGGGGAGGTGTTAGGTTTTGTGGGAATGTTAGGTGATGGTCTGCGGGTCATAAATGGAATGTGTGAAGCGCTTGCGGCGTTCAGCAGACCAATTGTCTCGATTGAGAGACACACACGCAGAGAGAGAGCGAGAGCGAACGTACATAGACATGCATACACTTGAAATTGCACACACACACACACACACACACACAGCTATAACAACAAAACAGCTGGGCCTGCGAAAAATGTGTTGTTGTGTGTGACGTTTGATGCGGCTTTATTGCTGCTTCAGCGACTCTCATTGTTATTGTTGTTGTTATACGCTTTATTGGTCTGGCATGACCCCAACCGCTCTCCTCTTTACACCACTCCTCTTCCATTTGCCAACTCTTCGCGCTCTCTCTCTCCCTCCTTAGTTTCAGTTTCAACTACAACTTAAGCTACAGCTGCAGCTAGACAGCTAAGCGGCGTTGGTGGGGCGAGAGAGCGACGAAAGCAGAGAGGTATGGATAGACTACAAAAAAACACAGAAGAAGAAGAAGTGGAAAGAGTGTAGAGCCGAAATGATTGCAGACAAATATTGGCAGAGAATCCGCGTTTATTGTGCACTTGAAACACAACAACAACTAAAGCGAGCGAGTGTGTGGAGAGAGCGAGAAAGTGGAGAGTGGAGAGCGAGGCGAGTGAGGAGCAGAGCGGAGAAGAATTGCAAGTAAAGTGCGCAACTTTAATGCAAACTGACAAACAGTTTTTGCCACAATTGCATCACACACACACACACACACACACACACATTTGCAGTGACAGCAGACAGAAGGATAACGGAACTAGCAACACCGGCAAAAATCATCGAATGCCTGAAACGACCGCAAAAATCAAAAATGCTCCAACAACAAAAACAACAAGAGCAAGCGCAAGAGAAGCACTTACACACACACACACACACACACGTGCAGGCTCACAAGCATGTGTGTGAGTGTGTGTGTAAAGCAGACATTTATTTATGTATTTATGCATATTCTGTGCAAAAAGGCCGGCAACAAATTCGCCGCTGCATGTGTGTACTTTAATACCCTGTAAGCCGGCACATGGGGTAGGCACAGCTAACTTAACCTAACTTAAAATTTAGTGAATGTGTAAATAGAAAACATGCATTCATTGATATGCCACAGAGCCATTTATATACCATATTAAAAATACCATATATCATACTGTGCAAAATATACCAGACTGACAGGCAAAGAATCCAAAAGTCTATTATATACTTAGACAATCTTTATTTGATTGCACTTACCACAGAGTTTATAAAATTTCAATACTCGAACTAGTTGAAGAAATAGTTAGAAGTCGAATCAACATTATGGTGAATGCTAAAAAAGACAAGAGTTTAAAAAGATTATATTAAGAAGTGTGTATAATAGAGATGTTTACATGTATATAAGTGGCCACCACTTGAATTGAATTGAAAATTTATGGAGTTATGTAAAATCGCAATGAAAGTAAGGTATGGTATTTCCCTCCAATTAAAATGCACCAATTTAGAAAGCCTATAGAAAATTCCCGTTAAAAAATTCCTTTTACAGTTTGTTGTTTTACAGTTTGTTCAAGCATTTTTGACTCTTATTATGCAATGACTTAAAATTTTCTAGAAAGGTAGTGTATGAACATACCAATGAAATAAGACCAAGATTTTTAAATTAGTACAGAAGATAAAGACCTTAGAAGTTAGAGTATTGAACTATATGTTCAAAATGTGTGCTTTTTTTAAATTTACGTTTAAAAAAAAAAAAATATTACCATAAGAAGACAGTGAAGAACCTTTAGTGTAACATTTCAAAATAAAATAAAAAGATAATAAAAAAGGTTTAAAAGTAAAATAGATTATATTTCTAAGGTATCTGCAGGTCGAGCACTCTTCACTTGATTTGCTCAATTTTGGTGCATTTTTTATTGTGTTGCGTTATTGTGGCAGCCACATTGACCTTTCATCCCACCTGAACCCCGCTTCCACCCTCTCCCTTTCCCCTCACTTCCGCTGTGCCCTCGTCCATTGCCCAGTTCAAGTGCTGAAGTCTCATGAAAATTGCATTTCACAAAAAAAAAAACAAAAAAAAAAAATAAAATAAAAACCTGAAAAAAAGGTTTGCATCGAAGAGTCTATTTTATTTGTTTGACTGAGACTGAGATTATGATTGACTGACTGACTGATTGACTGACTGACTGACTGATTGAATGACTGACAGACTGACTGACTGATTGACTGACTGACTGATTGAGAATGCTCTTAATAATATGCTGAGTTGAATTTAATTTTGCATTGTCAGCGAATTAATTTGAAGTATTTTCATTAGAAATACTTGAGTTCTGTTGCTTGTGCTATTATTAATAGTTAATTATTTTATTAATGCGGCAGCAGCAAGAAAACAGTAGGTAGATAAGGTAGTAGTTAGATAGAGATAGAGAGAGAGAGAGAGACAGAGGGAAGGGGAGAGAGAGAGAGAGAGAGAGATGGACACACTTATGCTTCAGACATTTCACTCACATATTTCACATTCAGTACGCGCTGCACTTTAATTAAATTTCTTAATTATGTTGGATTAATACACACACACACACACACACATATAGCGACACACACACATTCTTGAAGCAGCTGTTATGGAGTAGCTCAGCAGTTGGAGATGCCGACAGAGAATCCAACTAAAATTTCATAGTTCTATTCTTCTTTTCGTTTAATCAACATGCAGCCAAAACCGACTGGGAGTGGGGAGGGGGAAGAGTGGGGAGGGGGAAGCTGCCACACAGGAGGCGCAGCCAAGTAATTGAGAAAACTTGGCAGCAAGTGTTGGCCAACGCCAACGCCAACGGCATTCGTGCGACGATGTCGAGTCGGAGGCTGCAAATGAGTTGGTTAGTTGACTGCTGCCCCTGCCCCTTCCCTTCCCCCTCCACCCCATGGCTGCTGCATGTGCTGTGCACATTTAGTTACTAACTTTAACATTTACCTTTGGCAAGCGAGCTATAAGAGAGAGAGAGAGAGAGAAAGAGAAGGCATTCAACAGTCGTCGGCAACAACTGTTGAAGTTGCCTCCTCCTCCGCTCCTCCCTCCCTCTCTCTTTCGCTCTCTGTGTGTGTGTGGCATTAGTTGCAGCACGTGACTGAAATGCCAAACGCGCGTGTGTGTGTTTGTGTGTGGCGCCTCAAAGCAGCCGAGCTTGGAGTCGCTGCGAGCAGCTTACTAAAAATTAAAACACATGTAAAGAAATAATTAAGATATTATGTACTTCCTGTGTTGCCCCTCCCACCAGCCCCCCCCATCAACTACCAGCTTGCCACACACACTTGCCACACACACACACACACTACAACAACTCCAACTCGCAGAGTTGCTTCATTTCGCATTTCACTTGCCTTTCACTTGGCTCCACCTTCGACTCTCGTCTATCTGTGGCATGCGGCATGTGGCATGGGGCAGTGGCAAGCGGCAAGTGGCTGGCACTGCTCGCTTGCCGTTGGATTCGGGGGCGATGCAACGGCGCGTAAACAAAGCGCGATAAGAGAGCAAACTGTCAGCTCTGAATAGGCCACTAAATGCACAGGGCGACACTCTTTGCACTCGCACACTAAATATCTACACTGCCCTGCATAATTCAGGTGTCTCTGTCTCTGTATCTCTGTCTGCACAGGGTGATTCACTTCACTCACTTGAGCTGTGGGCAGCGAGTAAAAGGCTTTTAAAAGTTCGCAACAAAGTTTTCTTTTAACCCTTTAAGAAATGCATTTAATTGCGATTCAAATTTAATTCTAATATATAATAATATAATATAATATAAAAGAATACTTGACTAAACTAAAGCAAGTAAAAAAGGGGGTAAAAGCGTAGGATACGCGCTTTCCTTTGTCAATTAAAGCAAAATACTGTGGAATATACCATTTGAATATACCGCAAAAATACTAAATTATGCCGAAAGTCTGTGTTTGGTACATTAATATGCTACTACATTCAAAATATAGCAAATACTGAAATATACTGAATTTGGTATATCGATATACTGAATTGTATATTTGGTATATCGATATGCTGAATTGAGCATATAATCTCAATATATACCACATTGTACAAATTCCAACTTATCAGTATACAAATAATTATATCAAATTAATATACTAACTAAAATACTGGCATATACTGAATGCTATATTTGGTATATCAGTATCATATTCTATTCTCAATATATCAAAGAGTATAAATTATAGCTTCTATGCCCTTCACTACCATTCAGTATGTTGTCGGTATATAAATTTGGTATATTTATTTGTATACCCCTAACAAATAAATATACCAAATGTATATACCGACAACATACTGAATGGTAGTGAAGGGCATATATTTGGTATATCGATATACTAACTTCTGGCAAGAAACTAAAAAAAAAAAGTTAATTCTAAGCAAGAAATCTTGATTTAAGAGTTTTTCAAACTTAAAAAGAACAATCTTGAAATAAGGTTTTGAGGTTGATTTATGATATATAAATATGTTTATAAGAGGTACTACGAATTGACAAACAACAACAAAAGTTGGCATCGAGAAGGAATAGACAAATGGATTCTGATGGAGGCAAGCTCAAATTTGTGCTGTGTTGGATAGTGTAATTTGTGTGTTTGGCATTCCGCCTTGTTTCGTATTCATGGCTACCTGGCGAGCGCTTTATCGGGCGCTGGGCACGTGTTTTTACCCTTTTGCTCATTTCCCATTTCCCCATGTTCCCCACTTCCCTATTTCCCACTTCGCATTTTGCCACCTTCGCGCTTCCCATTTCAAGATGTGCCCGCAACATTTCCGGACCCCGGTCTCCCCCAACTCTGTCTGCTTCTAAGCTCTCCTTCTCTCTCTCTCTCGCGTTGCCTCAACGAAGGTCAGCGGATGCTTCACGCAAATTGTTGCAACACTCGCTGACTCTCTCTCCCTCCCTCTCCCTCTCTCTCTCTCGCTGTCTTCCTATCATTGTCCATTCTTGCCACCTGGTCGATTTAGTTGCGCTTGCCGAAAAAAGCGTTTATTGTTTTTGTCTTTGGCCCATTTCTTGTATTGCTTTGTCGTATTTTGTGTCCCATTCCACATTCCACTTTTCTCATTCCACTTTCCTCATTCCTCATTCCTCATTGCCCATCCCCCATTCCCAATTCTCCATTCCTCATTCCCTATTCCCGATTTCGTCGTCGTCTTCGTCGTTTTTTGTTATTGTGTCACATTGTGTGTGCCTCATTATTTCTGCATTTCCATTCCTGTCCAGCATCAGGTGATCTATCATTAAAAGATGCTTTTTTTGCCGCCCCCCTCCCCTTGGCATGGCATCGTCGTAGGCTTTCGAATAGTTGCTACATTTTCATAATCATGCGAATCGTCTTTAGCTGCTGCTGCTGTTGTCTCTGTCTCTGTCTCTGTCTCTTCCTTTTCTCTTCTCCTGCTGTGCGACAGTTATAATTTCTGCTTGTTATACTCTAACCAAGTACCAAGAGATGCAGCAGCATTGCCAACAAATATGCGACAGCTTCTATGCAAAAGAAATCTTTTAGCATCTACTTTAGTTCAATCCCAATTTGACTACCTAATTTAAAAGAGTAATTTTTCATTACTTAAACCTGAACCTAAACAAATTTGAAGAATTCTAAACGTTAGTTTCTTATCTTTAAGGTAAAGTTAGTTAATTGTAACATAGATTTATAGTACAGACAATACCAAATAGCTTACTTACAATGTTCTATACTTAAGGCTATAATAAATGTTGAGTAAAAGAGTAAAAACATTTTTAAATTAGCTTATCGCTGTCCGTTGGATTATTGAGGCAGCCTAATAATTATCTAAGACTTTAAAATTCATAATTATCTATGTCAATAACTTCTTATACTAAATTTACCGATTGCCCTTATATTGTAAAAGCAAAAAACTGAGGCGAGTGTTGTTAAAGTGCACTTTAGAAGAAGACTTTTTAAATGACAGTACTTGGAAAGAAGAAACCGCAATCTTATGTGAAGTTGAACGATAAAAGCATGTCTATATCTTTAATATAGAGCAGAAGAAATGTGATTGGAGCTATTAACCTATTATAGGTAAGAATTGAAGTATTTGGTATTTTTAAGTGCTTCTTTCAAAGCTTTATAATAGTAATTCAATGTGTCAGTGTGACCAAATTTGGTGTGGGGTTTTTTTTTGGTTTGCAATACGATGCGAGTTTAGTGAATAACAAATTTAACTATAAGTTTTCAAAGTTCCATACGGCAAAAAATTGATCGATTGCTGTTCTATGTCTATATACTTAATATAGAGCACAAAAAACGCAGCAACTATATGTAATGTAACTTTTTATACGTAAGAATTGCAGTGTTTTGTATTATTTGGTGCTTGTTTCAAAGCATTATAATGATAATTCAATGTGGTTGTGTGACCAAGTTCTGTGAGAACAAAAAGCTGTGAGATTTTTTAGTTTGAAAATCGATACGAATATTATGAGTGACAAATTTAACGATCGCTCGAAAAGTGACATTTAAAAAGTGATAATTTGAAGTAAGTTTTCAAAATCCGATCAGCAAAAAGTGATCATTTGATAACTATATATTCAATATCGATCAGCAGAAAGGCATCTAACGAAAGCGAGAGTATTATCTCTTCAGTGTGATGTGCAGAATGGCGCTTGCTTGTTTTATTTACGGTACTTACGCGCACTTGTACTGACTCAGGGGGGAGCCAGAGTTGCCCAGAGGGGGGAGGGGAGGGGGGCAAGCAGTGGCGGTGGCAGTGGCAGCAAGTGCGATGCGATGCGATGCGATGCGGTGTCAGGGAGACACAAGGTTCGTGCTCAAAACGTTTTTACATTTCATTGACTGGGCGCCAGGGCGAAAAGAAGCAACACGAAACAGACACACACATGGCACACACACACACACACACACACCCGAAGAAGAGACAAAGATAGTGCGAGAGAGAGAGAGAGCGAGTGGTGCTGGTAACTGGAAACAGTTGCCGGCTTCTCACGAGTGTTGGCAACATTGAACAATTAAATTTAATTGCATTCCCAATTTGTATAATTATGCCCCCGCTCTCTAAATATCCTTATTCTCATGCTCTTCCTCTTGCTCTTTTCTCTTGCTCTTCCTCGTGCTCTTTTCTCTTGCTCGTGCTCATGCTGTTTCTTATTCTTATCATCATTATGTATGTATGGATATATTTTTAATTTGCGTCAAAGATAAAGCTGCACACGCACTTCAAAGACTTTCATTTTTATCTTCATCCACAGCTTTCTCACTATTTGTCTTCTTCTTTCTTTGTCTCTTTCTTTTAACATATTGCCGCCTGCAAAGCTTTCCAACTTTCTTACGTAATCCCCAAAAGAAAATTAATTGGATACATCTTCTATTTGATAAATTAAATTGTGAACTATTAGAGCTAAAGCACAGCATTTAAAATACTATCGTTTATGTACATAAATGTTCAGCGATCAGTTATCGCACACTCATCGATAATTGGACTATCGATTATTGCACAGCTGATCTATTAAGCTAGTTATATATTAAATATTTGGTTAATTGAATTTGACTTAGATGCAAATATTTATACAAAAACTTTTATATTCCATAAAAGTTTTGATAACTTGTTATAAGTTATTAACGTTAGTATTTAATCGATATAATATCGATAACTTGCCAAGAAGTTCTAACTTCAAGGCATTTAACTGGACAACTTTACATTCTTAAACCATACAAAACCGTAAAAAATTCTACTTTTTATAAGGAAGTTTGAATGCGACTTGATTGATTGATGGCGTCTAATCGAATAGTCACTAAATGTGCTATATTTGTAAATAACAGATAACTGAATAATATTTTTTAAGAACTAGAAACATGTGAAATAAGATCTCTTCAAATTATGTTTGGCAACGTTGCAGATTTGACTGACACAAAAGAATTAGTTGCACAGTTATCGATTGGCTTACTATCGAAGTATCGATAACTGTAGAATATTTAAAAAATAGTGAAATTTAAGAATAGAATCATTTCTAGATAAATTCAAATTATGTTTTGCATTCATTTAGCAATGCCAAAGTTCCCGATTTGACTGACACAAAAGAACTAGTTGAACAGTTATCGACTGGCTTACTATCGAAATATCGATAACTGTAGAATATTTAAAAAAATAGAGAAAAATAATATACAAATCAATTGTAGAGCTATTCAAATACAGTTTGATATTCATTTAGCAATGGCAAAGTTCAAGATAAAAGAATTCATCTGTTATCGAAGTATCGATTGCTTTTTGGATATATATAAAGTATATATATCGATAACTATAGAATATTTACAAAAAAAAAAAAAAATAGAGAAATATAATATAGAAATCAATTGTAGAGCTCTTCAAATTCAGTTTGTTTCAGATTGAAGACTGCCACAAAAGAATTCATCTGTTATCGAAGTATCGATTGCTTTTTGGATATATATAAAGCATATGTTAAGCACTATTATAAAGTCTGTCTAATGTATGCACAACACACACACACATGATTTGCATGTCGTCGCTGCTGTCGTCGTTTTGATAATGTCCACTCTGCTAATTTGAGTTATTGACACGTTCCACAATCCCTTTTCCCTCTTCCCCTCTTCTCATCTTCTTCCTGCTCCCTGCTACAGTATTTAGCGAGTGTTCCAGTTATCCATGCTGAGCTCTATCTCTCTCTCTCTCTTTCTCGCTTTCTCTTTGGCAATGCGAAGTAACTAATCAAAATTGATGGGCAAGATGTTGACAGCTGTCAACGCTCGCTGGCCAGAGATTTGCCAATTTTGATGATTAGCGAGTGGCCGAGTGCTTATAATTAGCCAACGGATTGATAGAGCGAGGATTATCTTAACTGTGCTCCACACACACACACACACAAAAAGGGGAAAAAAGTAGAAGCAAAGGAAGCAAAAGTTGTTGCCAATCAGTGCAAATAACAAATAGAAATTCAATGCTACGATTAATTCAATAAGTTTCTATTACTTTGATTAGGTGTTGATTATGTGTGTGTGTGTGTTGGTGTGTGTAGGAAAGTTTTGCCGGCAGGTGGCGCTCAGCCAAGTTCTCAGCTTGTTAATAAAGTCATGAACACACACACACACAGAGACACTGAGAGTCACCTGCACACTCTCTCACATAAATGCCTTCGTTTTGGGTGGGCGCAGAACAAAAAGGGCGTCAGGGGAGATGTCGAGTTCAACTGGCGGGAAGGCGTGAACGGAAAGGGGGCGAGTGGGAGAGAGGTTGTTGCAAACTATGCGAAATACTTGTACGCAAGCAAAGCGAGAAAGATTTTTGCAATTTATTTAAGTCACGTGCCACATTCTCCAGCCCGAAGCCAAAGGCAAGGCGAGAGGCGAGTGGCGAGAGGGAAGCGAGTGAGCTACCTGCCAACTGCCACCTGCCTGACTTGATTTGGAACTCAAAGTGACTGACTGACTAACTGACTAAAAGACTGAGAGACAGACAAACAGACAGACGGACAGACAGACAGAGGGACGCAGAGACAGCGAGAGTTTGTTGAGGCCAAGTGGCAAGCAAAGTTATGCCAGCCAGCCAGCAAATGTAACATAAATTATATGAAGCAAAGGCCCAAGAAGTTCTCATGTCAGAGGTGTTTTTCTCAGAGAGCGAGGGGGAAGGGGAAGGGGCATGGCTTTGGGATAGCAGCAGCTGCTGTAGCCCGATGGAGGCGAAGGCATCTTTTTGCTCATCATGAGGCAACTTACTTCTTACTTGGCAGCACTTAATTAGTGTGCGCGAATTTTGAGCACGTGAATTTTCACAAGTGTGTGCGAGAGCAGGACACACAGCAGGTGAGTGTGAATGAAAGACAGAGAGAGAGAGAGAGAGACATAGCGAAGAATGCGAAAGAGAAACAGAACAAAGAGTAAAGAGTGGGAGAGGAGAAAAGGAACTACAACTGCGTACAATGGCACAAAATGTTTTGGTTAGAGCGCAAAAAATTTAACGATAATTCACAAAATGTGAATAATAATTTAGTCGAGTCCCGAAACAAAGATCGCTTTACAAACACCGCTTTCATTGGCACAATATTTTACAGATTTCGAGAGATAAAGTAGCCTCAAGTTGGAAGCCCAGTTAATATCATTAAAAAAAATAAGTGATATAGAGACTAAATTGTTTAAGCATGGAATAATATAGACACAAAATTTCCCAAGCAGGAAATTTTTAAAAATGTAAATGATAAATTCCTCATCAAAGAAAATATGCCATAATATTGAGGCTAAATTCCCTAAAAAGAAAATATTTAAATATGTAGAGGATAAATTCCGCAAAAAAGGAAATATTTTATTATGTAAAGACTGTATTCCTTAAGAAGGAAATATTTCAAAATATTGAGATTGTGTTTCTTAAGAAGAATAATTTTCATAATGTAAAGCATAAGTTCCCCAAAAAATGAAATATTTCATTTGTTTCCTAAGAAGAACAATTTTCAATAAATACATAATATAATATAGATAATACATTCCATAAAAAGGAAATTCCCTAAGTAGGCTGAATTTCCCAAAAGTGAAATATTTGATAATTTAGAAGACAACATGGATTTCACAAAAAAGGAAATATTTCATAAGATAAAGACTGTATTTCCTAAGAAATCTTTTAAAATATAGAAGTTAAATTTACTAATTCATAATGTAAAAACAAAGTTCTCTAAAAAGGAAATATTTCCTAATATAGAGGCGAAATTTGCTTAACAGGAAATATAGCATAACACTTGTTAATACTTTCTGAAATTTTAAGTTTTTACTCAAGTTAATGTATACTTATGAAATTACAAAACACACTAAACGAATAATGAATGGAAAATTATGAAATTAACTACAGAGAACTAACAAAACTTTTTATTATAGATTTAACTTATGTTCACTTCAATTCTATAAACATTAGAGAAATTTTAAATTCAAGAAATCGAAATTTCATTGCAATTTCGACAATCTAGACTAATTATATTAATTTAAAATTGTTCGCTCCATTTTGTGTCACTGTGCGTTGAGCCTTGAAAGTTGAAGTTGCGTTTTTCGCCGCGTGCGCTTTGAAACAGTTTGATTAAGTTTAATTGATGTAATTACACTCTTAAATTGGATTGGATTTGTGAATACAAAGCACGGGCTACGGGCACGGGACAGAGAGAAAGAGAAAGAGAGAGAGAGAGAGAGGTAGAGGTAGAGGTAAAGGTAGGAATAGATAGAAACAGAGAGAGAGAGAAGGAGAGGAGTTAAAAAGTTGGCATCAGGTAGGCAGTGAACAGTTCTAAAGTCCCGCAGTATTGCACGCTCCATGCCTATCGATCCCTTTAACAACTTCAAAGTCCAGAATGTCTCCCCTCTCCTCCCCTCTCACCCAACCGACCCCTCTCATCTGTGTTGCCCCGACTCTTCATCTTCATCAGTTGGCCGCCTGGCGTAGTCATCATCATAGCATAGCGCTCCTCCCCAATTTATTGAGTTCCTCTTTGCGATAGACACACACTATCTCTTTCTCTTACTCTCTATGTATCTCTCTCGCTCACACACGCACACGCAAGTTTCATCAATTTGAAAATGAATTTGAAAGTGTTGTTGTTGCTGTTGTTGCTGTCGTCAATGCACGTTGACAACGGGCCTTGGAATGGCCAATGGATGGCAACATGTTTGCCTCCACTCAACGCCTCGCTTCACCACTCTCTCCGTTCCCTTGCCTGCTGTCCGTACTCTTCCCTACTCTCCGTTCCGTTCCCTTCCCTGCTGTCCGTTCCCTTCTCCTACTCTCCGTTCCGTTCCCTTCTCTGTTCCCTCGTTTGTTCGGATTGTGCTTTTGGTTTGGTGGCGCGCATAGTTTGCATAATTTAAGCAATTTGTGCAACTGCAACGGCCCCGACGATGACAGCCGGGGCAAGAGACGGTTAGGGGCGGGGTGGCTAGCTACAGGCGGGGATTTTGGGTAGGTGTGAAATGCACCCACATTATTGCATTTGACTGGCCAGTGAATTTGGCTGCCGTTGTTGCTGCCGTTGTTGCTGCTGCTGGACACAGAGTCCAGATAATGAAGCAGCAACATTTTAACCAGGCAAACACGCGCACAACAACCAGGGCTGGGAGAGTGTGACGGGGAGGGGGATTGGACGGTGCGGAAAGACAAAAAGCAGAGGACAGAGGCTCGAAAAATGAGACGTCCATGTGTGAAGTTGTTGCTTGATGTTGCACTGTTGATTGTCGCAGTCACCAGACTGACTGACTGACTGAATGATGCACTGACAGCGCGCTGCCTGAGTGAATGACTGCCTGACTGGCTGAGTGAATGAGTGACGTGGTCGCCTGCCGTCGTACTGATTCATGAACTCACACAACGAGCTTCGGCGGCCAACCTGAACCTGAACCGATCTTTCTCTCTCTCTCTCTTTTTCTGTCTGTCTGTCCGTCTGTCTGTGACTTTGTGTGTGTGTGACGCTTTAGCTCATATTTCGTTGTCCACAAACGTGGCCAGAACAGGGCAAAGCTCTCACTCTCATTCACTCTCTTTTGCTTGTACAGCTGCTGCTGTTTTTGCTGCTGCTGTTGCCATGACACTGGATTTTACAGAGACTTAAGTGTCGACACACGCTGCTCGCTTACTGAGCTCTCCTCTCTCTCCCCTCTATGCTCCTCTACCCCTCTCCACTCACCACTCTGTGTGATATATGCAGCTGACTCATTCTGCTGACGCTCCAAATTCAAACGCAAACACTGTTGCATACTTTTGTGCGTCGCCAACGCCACTTCCGCTTCCATTGCCACTGCCACAGCGACGACTCCTCTTGCAACAGAGCATTGCGTTGCACTTGCAACGGACACACATATTTTCTGATAAATTATTGCATTGTTGATTTATTTTTGGCTTTTCGCTGTCTGCGGCTTAAGATTAATTTCCTTGCGTTGTTGAATTCACACTTATGTGAGTGTCTCTCTCTCTCTCTCTTTCTCTTTCACCCTTTCTCCATCTCTTTCTGTCGCTTGCAGCATTCCCCATTCCCATTTCCATTCTTCACTTCACTTTCCTCCCCCCCAACAGCAAATTGTTAGTGGCGTGTGTCGTGTTGTGTTGTGTCGCTGGTTAAATGGCTTTTGAAAAAGCGCCAATAAAAATTAAATCAAATAAATATAATTTTTAATTAAAATGCCCTTTAATCTTTTTACAATTATTGCAAGCACAATGCTGCCAGGCAACAACAACAACAACGGGACGAGCTTAATGGTCATTTGTATTGGACATTTTCATGACTGTTAAACGAGTATCGAGTATTGAGTATTGAGTATTGTATCGAGTATCAGTCGACCCATTTGATGGCTCTCGCAACGATTAAAGTGGCGTCAGTCAGTCAGTCAGTCAGTCAGTGAGTCAGTCACTTTGTCTCTCCTGTCCCGCGCTGTTTGTCTGTTTGTCAATCAGTCCCATATGAAAACATTCAACACTTTACAATATTGCAAAACTAAAAGGCTTACCTGCACTCACTGTGTGCACTGTGGAGTACGCTGTGTCTGCTGTGTGGTGTATAGATGGCGTGCCATGTCCGTCTGTCTGTCTGGCTGTCTGGCTGTCCGTCTGGCTGTCTGTCTGCTTGGTTATCGATAGCTGTCAATTCATCGCATTAATCGATTTGCTGGTTTATGTCGCGTATCATTAGTGGCAATTAAATGAATGTTGTCGAGGCGTCGCTTCGTGCACTTTCGTACACTTCACATTCATGGCGCCCAACGTGGGTAGCTTAACTTGCACAGTTTTACGTTGTCTGTGTTAGTGTCGAAAGCACAAGTTTCTCTTTTGAGTGCCATTAGAAATACATTGCAAAAACATGTATATCTGTTGAAAAGTTCTTTTGACATTAATACCAGCATTTTGGCGCTCAACGTGGGAAGCTTAAATTGCACAGTTTCACGTTCAACTTTGTCTTCTATTTGGATTGCCATTTGAAACAGTTATTTCACAATATATTGCATTAAAACTCCTGATCCATTATCTTGCTTAACTAAATTAACATGTTGGCGCCCAACGTGGGTTCATTTGCGCTATTTTACCAGATTCTATATTATCACTATATTGGGCATCCTTTATTCTATTTGTTTTATTTTAGAAACCACATGTTTCCCTTTTGATTGCCAGTATTCATACCTGTTGCATAGTTTTGCAGTGTGGTAAAGTTGACGCAAGTTGATTGCGATTTCAGCTATTGTTTAAGTCGCATTATGTTGTAATAGATGTTGACTGGAGATCACAAGTCGCTCAACTTTATTAAATCTATGAGTGTTTGAGCGCTTCAATGTGTAGAGCTCGTAGAGTCGAATCGCGGCCTGTGCTGAAGCCATTCGATTGTTGCTGAGGTTATCTGCTGCTCTCAGTCCGCACTCTTATTGTTTTTCCTTTACTTCTGTATTTTTTCTTATTCTGTGTGTTATTTTTTTTTCTGTGTTTTACTGTTTGCATAAAAGTGGAGGAGATGTGGTCCATAGTGTTCAGTGTTTTGCCCGCTCTGTGTCTAATCTGTGGACTGTGCGTGCATTGAACTCGCCAAGGATGTGAATGGAGAGAGCGCACAAAGCAAGGAGCAAGCAAGGAGACGCAGGCGGGAGGCTAAGCCTTGGCTGGCAAGTGGCCTTTGATTTGATTGGTTGACCGCCTGTGAGCTGTGTGTTGCCCTTAAGGCACGGTGAAGGGGGGTCAGGAAGGCCACCGCACATATTGAATCCATGGAACGTAAATATTTAAGGAGTACTTTATTTTGTTGCGCATCAGCTCCTTAAATCTTTCGTTTGCTGTACGCTTCATTTTTTTATGGATACTCGTTTCATACTTTTTTCTGCTCTCATTTTCATTTTTTTTTTTTGTTAGTTGTTGTGTGGCAAAGTTTGCCAAAGCGTCAACAAGGCAAGTGGCAGAGTTGCGGCCGCAGGGCAAGTGGAAGGCATATGCAACATGTGTGCTCAATGCTAGTTGCTTTGCGCTTCGCTTTAATCTGGCCCAAGTAACTTTTGCCTTTAGCTCACACACACACACACATTCATAGGAGACTTCAGCTCTTTACGAGTGGCAGAGAGACTTCGAGTCTGATCCATGTGAATTGTCATTTAAATGATGACCTATTCTCCTCTCTGCCATCATCAACGTCATCGCAATCGTAATCGTTGCCGGTTTTTTTTGTCTATTTTCTCGATTGCGTGATAATTCTTAGCTGCAACGAAACAAAAAGAAATGAATTGGGTAAATTGTTGTCGTCTCAAATGCAGCTATACTCAAAGATATCCTGTAGTAGGAAATGAAGATTCTATTCAAAAGGAAATGGGATCAAATGTATTCATTCTATTAAATACAATTATAACTTTAGTCTTTATGATACCTGAAATTGTATTTGCGAGCTGATACAAATTGATGAAGTCATTTAAGCAATACTACAATCTGATATATTTTGCACTGAATGGAATATTGAATGTGAAGTTGTACGGTATCAATAAACCAAATAAAGTCTGGGATAGATTTGTAGTATTTTTGTGGTACATTAATTTGATATATGTATTTTTAAATTAATACCACACTGATTTATTTTTAGCGTATATCTTCGGTATAATTTTAGTATTTTAATGGTATTTTTATTTGGTATTTTTTAAAAAGAAAGCGAGTATCTTTTAATTAATACCGCACTGATTTACTTTCAGCGAATTTCTTCGGGATACTTTTAGTATTTTTATCGAATTTTCATTTGGTATTTTTAAAAAAGGCAGCGATTAGCTTTTGTATATTTGCAGTATTATTTCGGTATATTAATTTGGTCTATTTTAAGAATAATACCACAAATGAGTAGCGCTTGTTTTTGGTATATTTGTAGTATTTTTGTGGTATATTTGCTACATTTTTAAATTAATAATGCACCGTTTTACTTTTACTCAAAATGGATAGCGAGTATCTCACCTAATAACCTAATATGAGAATGCGAAACTGTAAGCTTTCTAAACAGTTGTGTTAAGGTATAAAAGGCGTTGCTTTCGATCAACAAAGAAAAGCATCTTAAAAGCGTTCATCAAGCTCAAGCAGCAAGCTATTTGAGTAGAGGGTATTGGCAAAGCTGAAGCTGAAGCGAGTATAAAAAGTGGCAAACAAAAGTCGTGTAATTGTTGCCAAATGGCTGCAAACTGAAGCCGAATCTTGTCAAGTTTTGCAACTCCTGACACGCCTACCGACACCTCCTCAGAAAGGAAGAGAAATGGGGGTTTATGGTTGCAGCAAATTGCAGCGTTAATTGCATACAAAGAATAAGAAAAGTGCCCAAGAAATTGCAACAAATGGAAAAAGAGCTCCCCCCCAGCTCTTTAGCAATGCCAGAGCCCAGCCTCTTAACCCGAGACGACAGATGCTCAAAGACACCCACACACACGCACACGCACACACACACACACACGCACACATGTGCAGTTGCCGAGTGACGTCTGTCAAAAAGAAGGATAGCATAGGAAATGTGTGAGGAAGAGAGAAGAGGCAAAGGCTGATTCCGTTTGGAAGTCAGAAAGTTGACAATTGACACATTTGCAATTCAACACTCGAGTGAGGCAAGTCAAGAGAGAGTGGGAGAGAGATGAAGTTGGAGTGAGATAGATAGTGAGAGGGAGTGAGAGGCTGCAATCAGCGCGTTTAGGCTCTTGCCCCGTTTTGCATTTTGATGCTCGGCGCCTCGGCATAAATATTTGCAGTGTTTGACGTGACATCGCTGCGATTGCGATTGCGATTCCGATTGCGAATGCGATTGGGGGGAAGGCATCTGGTATCGGGTGCTGTGCCTTCAGATTGACGTCGCGCGCTCGCACACATGGATTCATTAAGTCGAGCACCACACACACACACACACCTCTCTCTTTGTGGCACTGTCGGGACTGGGCTTAATTATTGCCTGACTGGCATTCGACTCGACTCGACTCGACTCCAAGTTGCGAGTTGGAGAGTATTAAAAGGAATGGAGGGTAAAGGCAGCTGATCAAACGGTAATTGCTGTGGCCAACGATTTGCAAATTGAAAAAAAGCAAAAGCCAGTCAAGGATATGACAGGCGAGCGACAAGCAGAGACAGGCACAAACATGTTTACTTCTGTGCACTCTGCACTCTCCGCTTCGGTGTTGCAAAATGGAAATGCTAAAGCGAACGCAGACAATTTTCTATAAAAACTAAATTTGAAATTGTGTTGACTTAACGTTTGCGCATAAAACGGCTACCCAAAATGGCAAATGCATTCGCATACACACACATAGACACACACACACACATACACACAAAGAGAGTTGCAGCACTTTGTGCCATGTCTCGCCTCATAGTCGTCATGTTGTTGGAAATTTATTTTCATTGCCGCCGCAGGCAGCGACTGAGTGTTCAGAGAGTGTCCGGACTCGACTCGACTCGATTCGACTCGACGGAGTGAGTGCTGAAGGGAATGCTCGAGCAAATGCAGCAGCAGCAGCAGTTGTCCAGAGCAGCAACTGGCAACTGGCAACACTCGGCAGCAACATCGACTCGACGCCTCAACAACTTTGCATGCCCCGCTGCTGCCGATGAGCCTGACCAAGCATCAGCAACAACAACAATAATAACAACAACAACATCAACAACAACAGCAGCAGCAGCTACAACAACAACAACAGCAGCAACAACAACAAGAACAATATCAACAACAAAAACAACAACAACAACATCAGCAGCAGCAGCTACAACAGCAATGAAAAAAAAACTGTTGCCTACTTTTGTGGGCGCAGCTGGCGTCGCTGTCAGCAGCGACTGCGACTTGAGCAGAGCTTCTATGCTGTCGCTTTCGCTGCTCTCACTGCTGCTGCTGCTGGCTTCATAAGCATAAACGATGCTGCAATTGTTATGATACCCTGCATGCAGCCTGCTAATGGGGTAGACCATGCTTATAGTTTTTAATATATGATATATGATATATGATATATGATATATGATACATGATATATGATATATGATATATGATATATGATATATGATATATGATATATGATATATGATATATGATATATGATATATGATATATGATATATGATATATGATATATGATATATGATATATGATATATGATATATGATATATGATATATGATATATGATATATGATATATGATATATGATATATGATATATGATATATGATATATGATATATGATATATGATATATGATATATGATATATGATATATGGGTAATTCTCTGGTAAATGTCGCATGCGAATATCTTTTCAGAGACAAAAAAAAAAAAGATAAACTAAAACAATTTTAAAAATAAGTGAATGTTATTCTTAAAGCTTTGGATTAGCAGTATTTTTATAGCTAAGATTGATTTTAGTAACTTGTTTTGTCTTGCGATAAAATATATTAATTCGTTCATTTTTTGGTTTTGCGTAAGAATTTGTTAATTTTTGCAATTATCAAAACAAAATAAAAATTCCAAAACCATTCTTAGCTTAGTACTAATCTAGAACTATAAAAATAACCTTTTCTTATTCTTGAATTCGTTTCAGAATATGTAATCTACAAATACTGGTGTATTTTGCACGTAATACTCTACAGATATACCAAATATAGCCTTCGGTATATTTTAGTAATTTGAAGTACATTGATTTGGTATATTTTTCGAATATGCTTCTAGCTTTTTATATATTAAGCGAGCACTACTATACCAATATACTAAATATATAGTCTTCGGTATACTTTAGTATTTATGTGGTATATGGTATATAGCTTTCAGCTACATATTTCGCATGATAAATACTGATATATATTTTGGTATATTAACTCGATATAGTTTTAAAATATGTGAGATACCATATTGCTATTTTGTTTACACCGATATACCAAATATAGCCTTCGATATATTTCAGTATTTGTTGGCTCATTAATTTGGTATATTTGTAGAATATGTAGAATATACAATAGTATAACTTGCAGTCGATGACACTGTGTTGCATTTGTTTGCTGCTGCTGTCTTGTTGCTCTTAACGTTTCAATAAGTGCGTCAATATGGTTGGCAGCTTAAAGCAGCTGTCTCTCACTCACTCTTCTCTCTCTCTCTCTCTCTCTCTCTCTCTCTCTCTATCTGTTCCTCTCACTCACACCTCGTCGACCATTCTCGCCCCGCTTTTCGCTGTGCTTGTGCAAATGTCACAGCGATTATGTTGCGCGATTTGTTTGTGTGCAGATTTGAAAATGCTTTACAAAAAGCACTGAAAACTTCACATACAGTTCACCACATATGTGAGTATGTGTGTGTGTGTGTGTGTACGAGTGTGTGTGTGTGTGAGCTTAGCTCGCTGCTTTGTTTTACTGCTTAGCCTGTCCAGTTTTTGGGGCCAGGCAAGTGCAGAGACGTGACTGCTCGCTGGCCACACTTTCTCGCAACACTTTCACACACAGACAGACAGACAGACAGACAGACAGACAGACGGACAGACAGACGGAAGGACAGACGGACGGCTGGAAGGACTGTTGGTCAGACAGAGATATAGACTGTGCCAAGCGGGAGCAGAGGGGAAGTTCAGGTTCACTGACGACCCTCGCGTCTCGATTAAACTCAAAGGCGCAGACGAAGATGGAGACATGACCTTATGCTGCTGCTGCTACTGCTTGCTGTCTCTCTTTCCACCCCTCCCTCTCTACACTCTGTCTGCCCTCGATTTAGCTCTGGCCACGCCGTGCACCATGATAGCTGTAATCGAGAAAATCCCGTAAGAGACGATTTAATCCCATATTTCAAAGTTATTCAAGTGCAAAAATGCCAAAAAGGAATGCAAACATAAGCACTGCTCGAGCTGAGCTGAGCTGAGCCGAGCCCAGCCAGAGTTGCCACACTATGCCAAACCAAAGACTGAGTGACAGAGATAGCAAAAGAGTGAGAGAGAGTGCGAGAGAGAGAGAGAGAGAGAGAGAGCGAGAGTTGGCGACCACTGCTCTGGGAACCGCGCCACCTGTTAAATGCTCGACCAAAAATGCAGCAAGCAAAATGACCGACGATGAGCGACATTCCTCTCCCTCTCCGTTCTCCCTCTCCCTCTCTGCTCTCCGCTCTCCCTCACGCCTGTTGCCGCAAAAGGAGCCACCGCAGCCTGGGAACCCTAACCACATTGGACACTTTGTTGCCGTTGCATTGAATCAATTTGCGAGCACTGGCAGCGTCCTCTGCCCGCTGACTGATGGCAAAGACTAATGATGATGATGATGATGATGATGATGGTGATGGGGTTGGGGCTGGGGCAAGGGAAAAAGCGAATGGTGATCATTCCCCTCATCACCAACATCATCATGATGAACAAGCAGCTGCCTTTGATGCGGGGCATCACAACTGCCCGCTGCAGTTTGCAACGCTTCCAAAGGCTTACTCAGTAAGCATATTACTTTGCTCCTCATCTGCAGCATTTTTGAGCTTGCAGCTCACAGCTAACAAGTTAAAGCGTTAAGCTTAAAGTTGCCACACGCAAATGTTGCCCATCAATTCTCTGTTGCGCTTTGGGTTCGCATTCTTAAACGTTTCTGCTTTGCTCTCGCTCTCTCAGAAGAAAGTTTAAATCTATTACAAGTTTGTCTTTTACTCACTCTCTTTTATTTCGCATTCTTAAACGTTTCTGCGTTGCTTTTGCTTTCTCTTTAAATCAATTACAAGTTTGACTTCCTCTCACGTTCTTTTATGTCTCATCCGTAAAAGTTTTTGCGTTGCGTTTGCTCTCTCAGAAGAGAGCAAGTTTATCTTCCTCTCACTCTCTTTTAATTCTAATTCTTAAACGTTTCTACGTGGTTTTCGCTCTCTCAGAAGAAAGTTTAAATCAATTACAAGTTTACCTTCCTCTTGCTCTCTCAGAAGAGAGCTTAAATTGAGCGCAAGTTCGTTTTCCTCCCATTCTCTTTTATTTCCCACTCTTAAACGTTTCTATATTGCTTTTGGTCTCTCGCTCAAATTACTTGCAAGTGTGTTTACTTCTCAGTTTTCTTTTCTCTTTATCGCATTCGTCACTTTTATTTCTTAAAGTTGCTTGTCATTTTTTCATCTTCAATTTAGCACGTGTTCCTCTTTTTTCTTTTCTTCTTTTCTGTACTTTTAATTGATTACAGGTTATGTTTTTCTTGTCTCTTCCTATTTGCAATTTTTCTTTAAATTTCCTTTTATAGTTTTTCCTTTTATAGTAACTGTTTTCTTCATTCTTCTTCTAAGGTATCTTTATCTTTCCATTTATATGTTCGACCATTATTATTAAATTTCTCGTTATTTCCTTATTGTAGTATCTCCCTTACTTTTTTATCTTCAATACTTATCTTTTCTTTTTTTTTTTTTTTTTTTTTTCCTTTCACGAATATATTTTTATCACTCTTTTTTCATTTCTCGTTATTTCTTTATCTTGTATCTTTTGTAGAATCTCTCTTCTTCTATCTTCTCTTAGGTTTTTTTTCTTCTCTTCACTAACAAATTTTTTTCAGTCTTTCTATCGCTTGGCGACTTTCCGTAAGCACTTGTTTTTTATATCATTTGTGGTATCTTTCTTTCTCGTTGTTTCCTTTTATAGTAACTGTTTTCTTCATTCTTTTTCTTGGCTTTTCTTAACTTTCCACTAATATGTTTCGACTACGCTTTATGAACTTATCGTTATTTCCTTATTGTACTATCTTCTTTACTCTTTCATCTTCAATGCTTTGCATTGCAACCTTTTCTCAGCTGCTTCTTAAACGTTCTCTGTCAGCTGCTTGAATTTCTATTCAGCTAGGTAAAGTGTATTCACTCTTCATGGTAATCGTTTGCAAATTGTTTTCCCTTTATCGTTGTTGTTGTTGTTGTTGATTTGTGCTGTGGCCGCAGATTCGTCATCCGTTTGAATGCGAGCGCATTCATTTGAAACAAATTTGCAATGCGCTCGAATAAACGAGATACACAAAATGAGCGTCACATTTTTGTGGTAATCCTTTGAGCAATCCTTAAAGGATGTTCGCTCTCTGTAACTGTGTGTTTATATGTGATTGAATTCTGAGTCAAGCAACTGCTTGTAATTTTAATTGGACAGTTGGCTAATTGTTGTTGCGCCATGAGTTGCAGCCTCTCTCTATCTCTGTCTGTGTCTTTCTCTGTTTCTGTGGCACACAACTTTTTACAAACGCCCTCGGCAGGACGCAGTGCAGCAACGATGAGAACAACAACAACACATTGCAGTTTACAGTCGTCGCTCGACTGGCAATTAATTGCAATTCAGATACAGTTTATAAATATGGCGCAACTTTAAATTGGCTCATTAAATTTCATTTGCGCACAGGCGGCGTCACACATCAATTGACACCACATATGTAAGTACTAAAACACCACCGAGGCGAGTCCAGGTCCCCAGCAGCCAAAACTCATCCTCATCCTCTGCCTCTTCTTTTACCTCCTCCTCCTCCTCCTTCTTCTCTTTATCCTGCTCCTAGCTAGCTGGCAAACCTCACAAAAGCCCAACGCCAACACACCTAGCCGCCAAAAAGCAAATAACCCAACAGCATATGCAGAGACATACAGGGTGACTCAGTTGCATTTTCAATATGCATTCAAATTTTCGGTTAAGGGTCATTCAATAGAAAGTGCAATTCAATAATATTTAATAGTATTATCAAAATATTCGATTCAAATAATTCATATTTTAGCAAACACAAAAATGAACTTGCTTGGCTTAAGATTTGTTTAGTAAAACTTTGAGCTTTATCATTTTAGAGCATATTATGCTTAACTCAACATGCCTCATTAATTCTAAAATTGCAATTAAATTGAACTCAAAACTTGATGTGCTAAACAAACTAAGCCAGGCTTTAGCAGTTTTAAAAGTTAAGTTAAGTTAAATGCAACTAATTGCACATAAGTTAAATAAGTTTATTAGCAATTCAGTTCAATAACATTGAATAGAATATAGAATAGCATAGAAAAATGCCATGAATATCTTGCAATCATTGCAAATTCTATTAGTCACATAACATGAACTTGTATCGATCCAGATTTGGTTGCTTTAACTTTCAGCTGTACTTCACTTTCTTTAACATAAATAATGCTATTAAGCTAAACTCAGATTTATACATATTTTATTTCATATTATTTTTTATCATTAAGGGCTGCTAAAAATAATGTTAAATTTAGTTGTATGCAACTTAAATTAACAAAAGTTAAGGTGGTGCTTGGCAATTACCTTTAATGCAATGTTTTGTAACACTCATAAGTAGTCTTCGCTTCTGCTTGAGTCAGTCAGTCAGAGTTGATAATATCAGTCATATTTATATGCGCAATCAAGATGAATGAAAACAATTGTATCTAAAATATTAAACTTAAGTGCAATGCATATAAGTGCATGTTTTTCCTAATTTTGGAGTTAACTAATTTAAATGCGTACAAATATACTAATAAAATAGCATCAATTAATTAGTTAACACAAAAATCTTACTCCATTGTTTTTTGTATTAAGGAAAGTTGCAGCTAAACGCACAGTTGCCAGTAAGTTGCAACATTTGACAGCATTTCTAAACAAATGATAATCTTTGTTTGTTTATTTATTTTTAACAAAAAATATACGTAATTTATTCAATTTTGACATTGCAGTTAATTGCAAATATTTAAAAATTAGGCAATTATCTGCAATTTGCAATTAAAATAAAAGTTAATGTTGTTTTTTTTTTACTTAATCTTAAAATGCCGAAATTAACGTTACAAATTATGCTTCTCTAATATTACATATGATGATATGTACACATAAATGCATATGGGTAATTCCATGACGGAATTTGTCCCGTGCGAGACTCTTTACATTGAAAATAACATAAACTGAAACAATTTTAAAAATAAGAAAAGTTTATTTTTATAGCTCTAGATAACTACATTAATTAGAGCTAAGAATAGTTTTGGAATTTTTATTTTGTTTTGTTTTCTGTTGGGATAATTGCAAAAATTAACAAATTCGTACGCACAACCAAAAAATGAATGAATTTATATATTTTATCGTAAAACAGAACAAGTTCCTAAAATCAATCTTAGCTCTAAATAAAATAAAATATGGTGCTTATCTAAAGCTTTAAGAATAACATTCACTTATTTTTAAAATTGTTTCAGTTGATGTTATTTTCACTAAAGTGCACTGTAAAAAGTCTCGCGCGGAACAAATTTCGCCATGGAATTACCCATATACCTTTCATATGCTTGGACACCCTGTATTTGTGTTGGGCCGCAATCGGAATGCTCTACATTTTTCGGCGCGTGTTGTTCGCCAGCGCAATTTACTCGCGAATTTTGTGTGTGCTTTTTTTTTTACTACTTTTTCTATTTTGTTTGTCTGTCTACCAAATTTGTTGTTGCTGTTGCTGTTGTTTTTTATTGTATTTTATTTTTGTTTTTGTCGCGCTTGCAAGTAAGTGAGAAGCAAAGTGTGAGTGTGTGTGTGTATTTTTGCCATTTGCTGTTGTGCTTTGTTGCTCAGCGCTATTTTGCGCTGCTCTTGTTAGCTGCCTTCGTTTCCCTTGCCCCTTAGCTGCTTCCTTACTTCCCCTTCCCTATTACTATTACCTTTCAGCTTGGCAGGCAAACTGGCCAAAAGCGTTGCTGGCTGGGTAAAAGGTGTCGGAATCAGAATCGAAATCGCAGTCTAGAGTTGGTCGCAGTTTTGCAGATGGACTCCAAGTCAGCACTGCAGGGCTGCTCTACACATGTGTGTGTGTGTGTGTGTGTGTGTGTGTGTGTGTGTGTGTGTGTGTGTGTGTGTGTGTGTGTGTGTGGCGCTTGGTTTGCTATTCATACGTTTGCCTGGCTTGTGTTTTTCACACGCTTTCTCTTTTTTTTTTTGTTTGTTTGTGTGTTATATACTTATACCGTGTTTGGCTGTCTTTCCTTTTGCTTTTCTATATTTTCCTTTTGCTCACACAATTTCTTTATTTTCTTTTTTTCGATTTTTTAGTCCGTTGTCATCGTCACCGTCACCGTCGCAGTCGCAGTCGACGTTGCAGTCACCGTGTGCACATCCATTTGTAGTAATCGCTTTAAAATGATGGCAACAGATTTATGGTGGTTTATCTCAGTGCACTCGGCTGTGAGCTCGCTCTGTCCTCAGTGCTGTGAGCAGAGGCAGAGGCGAGCGTTTAGAGGGCACCCACATGCCACAGACAGACACGAGACAGAGAGACAGAGACAGAGACAGCGATGCACAGAGAAAGAGAACGAGAGAGAGAGAGAGAGCGAGAGAATGAGAGAGAGAGAGCAGTCTGTGGCACCTGTGCGACTTGCGACCTGCGACTTGGCCAAAAATTCCCGCTCCGTCTCAACCCCCTTGTTCCATGATTTCTGCCCTGCACTTCTCTATACCCTGTAGTAAAAAGCACAATTATCAAATTATAGCAAGCCTGCTCAGTCTCAATTGTAGTTCATTATTTGCTTTAACTGTTCCGAGAACTTTAGCAAAATTATTAACTTTATTTTAGAGTTGTGCTTTTGAAAATTCTACTAACAAATCTTGAAAGCATTACATCTGAATTTGAAATATAATTTGATTATATATTTATTTAATTTCAAATTTCAAAAGTTTCCAACTTAACTTTTGCAACATTAGAAATAACCAAATTATATGTAAAACAATTTATGTAATAAGTATTTTACATAAATAGTTAGTTGAGTAGAAAAACTACGGTAAAACATGCCAAATAAATATACCGACTAAATTCTCAAATATACCAAAAACTATATTTCGTAAGTAAGTAAGAAAGCGGCATTATTCGTTAAGACTTACAAATAAATATACCTAAAAATACTTAAATATAACGAAAAATATTTGTAGAATATAGTAAGAAGGAAAACAACAGTCAAAGTAAAACATCATTAAAATGTGCCTAAAATAATATACCGAAAAAATACTTAAATATACCAAAAAATATTTGTTTTGAATATAGTAAGTAAGAAAACAACAGAGAAAGTAAAACATTGCGATGTTATCATTAAAATGTGCCTAGGATAATATACCGAAAAAATACTAAAAATGTACCAAAAAAAATTTATAGTACATAATTGTGCTGCAGTCAAAGTAAATGCTGCTCAAATGTCGCCAAAAATATAACGCAAAAATATTAAAATATGCCAAAAATTTTATTTCGTATTTATTAAGTAAAACTGCTGCAGTCAAAACAGTGCCAAAAATATGCTGAAATATACCGCACAAAAATGAAAATATACCAAGTTAATATACCACAAAAAAAAAACAAAACTTATTTTGTATAAACAAAGCAGGATGCAGTCAAAGCAAAACAGCGTAGTATTTTCACCAAATAAGTACCACTAAAATATACCAAAACTAATATTTGAAATATCAATATACTAAAATTTTTGCAAGGGTATTTGCTAGTCACTCAGTGCTGTCTAATGCTCCATTCAACTACTCGTAATAGTTTTTCCCTTTCAACTTTGCACCTCATTGTTGTTCTAGCTGTTGGCATTGCGATGTTTGAAAACCATTTGACACACTCCAGAGTGAGTATTTTTTTTCTCATTTTTTTTGGGTGTGTGAGTGCTTGAGCGTGTGAAAGTGAGTAGCTGTGTGTGTGAGAGTGTGTGTGTGTGTGTGTGGGCAACAACAATTTAAAGGTTATCGCCTGCAGCCTTGACGATCTTATACCTGACTAAACAGCCAAGCCCCAGGTTGCCCCGTGTTGGTTTGAACCCAACACAGTCTCAATCCCCATTTCAATCCCTTGTCGGAGGCGCAATCCCTTTTGGCCAGGCCAAAGGGGTCATCATTACCCAACGGCGTGTGACATTCTCCCTTTTTTTTAGGGAGCTCTAAATCCTCCGCTTGCAGACAGCAGTTGGTCGTGCCAAATCTCTGCCAAAGTCCGGCATGAAGTTCCCATGATTGATGATAAGCGGAGACTCTATGAAAGCGAGTATGTGACTGAATTGCAACAACTACAGTAGTAAAGTAGTACAGTAGTACAGTAGTAGTACAGTAGTAGTACAGTTGTAGTACAGTAGTAGTACAGTAGTAGTACAGTAGTAGAACAGTAGTAGTACAGTAGTAGTACAGTAGTAGTACAGTTGTAGTACAGTAGTAGTACAGTAGTAGTACAGTAGTAGTACAGTAGTAGTACAGTAGTAGTACAGTAGTAGTACAGTAGTAGTACAGTAGTAGTACAGTAGTAGTACAGTAGTAGTACAGTAGTAGTACAGTAGTAGTACAGTAGTAGTACAGTAGTAGTACAGTAGTAGTACAGTAGTAGTACAGTAGTAGTACAGTAGTAGTACAGTAGTAGTACAGTAGTAGTACAGTAGTAGTACAGTAGTAGTACAGTAGTAGTACAGTAGTAGTACAGTAGTAGTACAGTAGTAGTACAGTAGTAGTACAGTAGTAGTACAGTAGTAGTACAGTAGTAGTACAGTAGTAGTACAGTAGTAGTACAGTAGTAGTACAGGTAGGTAGGTACAGTAGTAGTACAGTAGTAGTACAGTAGTAGTACAGTAGTAGTACAGTAGTAGTACAGTAGTAGTACAGTAGTAGTACAGTAGTAGTACAGTAGTGGTACAGTAGTAGTACAGTAGTAGTACAGTAGTAGTACAGTAGTAGTACAGTAGTAGTACAGTAGTAGTACAGTAGTAGTACAGTAGTAGTACAGTAGTAGTACAGTAGTAGTACAGTAGTAGTACAGTAGTAGTACAGTAGTAGTACAGTAGTAGTACAGTAGTAGTACAGTAGTAGTACAGTAGTAGTACAGTAGTAGTACAGTAGTAGTACAGTAGTAGTACAGTAGTAGTACAGTAGTAGTACAGTAGTAGTACAGTAGTAGTACAGTAGTAGTACAGTAGTAGTACAGTAGTAGTACAGTAGTAGTACAGTAGTAGTACAGTAGTAGTACAGTAGTAGTACAGTAGTAGTACAGTAGTAGTACAGTAGTAGTACAGTAGTAGTACAGTAGTAGTACAGTAGTAGTACAGTAGTAGTACAGTAGTAGTACAGTAGTAGTACAGTAGTAGTACAGTAGTAGTACAGTAGTAGTACAGTAGTAGTACAGTAGTAGTACAGTAGTAGTACAGTAGTAGTACAGTAGTAGTACAGTAGTAGTACAGTAGTAGTACAGTAGTAGTACAGTAGTAGTACAGTAGTAGTACAGTAGTAGTACAGTAGTAGTACAGTAGTAGTACAGTAGTAGTACAGTAGTAGTACAGTAGTAGTACAGTAGTAGTACAGTAGTAGTACAGTAGTAGTACAGTAGTAGTACAGTAGTAGTACAGTAGTAGTACAGTAGTAGTACAGTAGTAGTACAGTAGTAGTACAGTAGTAGTACAGTAGTAGTACAGTAGTAGTACAGTAGTAGTACAGTAGTAGTACAGTAGTAGTACAGTAGTAGTACAGTAGTAGTATCAAGTGCAACTGACTTTGCTGCAGTTAAACATTGATATGTGTGCCCAGCAACAAACAAACAGCAGCAAAGCAGCTTGCCAGCCATAGGCCTTCAGTACAAATAAGACGAGACAGAGAGAAAAGGGAGACAGAGACAGAGAGACAGTCAGATGGTCGCACAAACAAATAGTCTACAAAAACATTGGCCAAAACTGTAACTGTAACTCTATTTGCTGCATGCCAACCACAGCACAGTGGCGCAAATTCGCATTTTTGCGGGCATAAATTTACATAGCGAAGCCAAAAGAAGATTGCAAACCTTTTTTGCTGACATACATTTGATTACTAAAAGTGCCTTTATTTTAAATTGTATCACACAAATACTAAAAACATACCAAAGTCTATATTTGATATATTGATGTACCAGTTTTTATACCAAAGCTGTATAGCTCAATCTCTTATAGTACAGTCAGACAGACGGACAAACGGAGATGACTATATCAACTCAGCTAGGTATGCTAAAAGAGAATATATATTTCTTATAGGTTAGGAGATGCCTTGAATTTGGTTTATTTTTACCTATATGGTATTTTTCAAATATTGTACTTCATCGATATACCAAACATTTTGGTATATTTTAGTACATTATTTGGCATATTTGACAAATCCAATTACTGCACTGTTTTCCTTTTATTCTAAATGGGTAACGAGTGTTTCAGAGTCGAGCAAACTCTATTGTAGATTTCTTCACGCTGAGCCTAGCATTAAGTGATTAAGTTTACTAACAATAATACAATATAATATTATACAATAATATATAATATAATGCAATATAATACAATAATATAACAATAATGTTAAAGTGCTAAAAATTATCTTTGAAAATGTATTTTTATTATGATTTGCTTTTTATACGTACAGAATGCCAGCAAAGAAGTGTTCAATTATGCCATTGTGCAGTTCGTAAAAGACAACACGCAAGACACACACACACACACACACACACACACACACGCGCATACCTGCAGTCACATAGATAGCTAGGCGTTGCCAGACTTTGCGAATTGCACTGCAGTCGCCAGTCGCAGCAAAATTTCGAAGAAAACGGCAGCAAAAGACAAACTGGGAGCAGGCAAAAGGAGGAGGTGGAGGAGGAGAAGAAGGAGAAAGCGAAATGGGGATTGGGAACGAGGACAACAACGAGAAGGCAACTGAGAATGGCAACGACAACGAAGAACGAGAACGAGACTGAGACTGAGAACGACATTTACTGTTTACCTTGATTATTTCATCAAAGTTTGAAAATATTTACATTGGCATTCCGAGCTCGGAACGTGATGTAGATATTTATACATGCCTCTCTCTCTCTGTCTCTCTCTCTCTCTCTCTCTCGTCGCTGCTGCTGGCAACTGTAAACTGAGCTGTAACTCTGCCAGCCTCTGCCTCAAGAATAAGTTTATTTTGATACACAAAATTAATACGTTGTTGGCATCGGGCATCAACTCATGCGTCGACATCTCGTCGACCTGCACTCACCACGTTCTTACCAAAGCTAAGCCTAAACTTCTCCCTTCTCTCTCTCTCTCTCTACCCTTTCTAAAACGTAACCCGGCAAAGCGATTGTCTGACAGTCAGTCAAAGCTAAAAGTCTCAGTCTCAGTCGCAGTCGATGTCTCCCTATCCCAGTCTCAGCCTCAGTCTCCTGTCTCAGCCTCAGGTTCAGTAGCTGTCACCGTCATCGTCATCGTCGTCGTCGACACTTGCCACTTGTAAACGACATTTTATTAGTAAAGTTTATTTAAATTTGTTGTGTGTGGGAGTGGGCGTGCTCAGTTTGAGATACCCTGCACTTGAAAATGAAAAAACTTGTATTGAAACTGATTACTAAACTGAACTGATTAAGCATTTTAAATGAAGCTTTAAGACTGCTTTAAGCACACACACACACACACACACACAGCATAGCTTCAAGTCGAGCATACTCAGCCCTGGCCCACTTATTTGCTTTGTCTGTCCGTGTGTGTGTGTGTGTGTGTGAGCTTGTGCTGCCATTTTGCGTTCGCATTCCACATTTCACATTCCCATTCAGCGAGTCTCTCTGCCTCTCCCTCTCTTCTTCTCTCCCTTTCGCACGCACGCCGAGTGAATACAAGAGAATAGAGTTGGAGATGGCTCGTGGATTTCGCATTCGTATTCAAAAGATCAACATATTGCGTTACGTGGTGTATTTTAAATTCAAAATTGACTTTCAAGCACTTACAGCTACATCGACTGCGACGGCGACGTCAACTGCGACGCTGACTGCGACTGCGAAGGCGACTGCGACGTCGCGAGTCTCTTTTTTGGTTACCTTCCAAATCCAGTTCGCAAGTAGTTCAAGTATATGAAGTGGGCGTAAGCGTGGGCGTGGCAACAATGCCTGTTACCCAGAGATCAGGCGACAAAAGTGCCTTAAACGGTACAACTTGTCGTATACGCAATCAATTCAACGCGAAGTCAACTTACAAAAAGCTTACAACTTGATAACACCACTTTAACCAAATGTGTATTTGCTACTAGTTTAAGAGCGACCTTTGACCCTCTTTCCCAATTAAATGTGCCTCAAATCACAACGCAACTAACGCTGATGATACACAGAAATATAAGCATTGAGTAAAGTAAAGGCACAACTCTGTTATTATTAAATGCAAAACTTACCAAAGTAAATCGAAAGCGTAGCAGTTGATTGTGAGATAAATCTGAAAGCAAAGAATGGTTGTTGATTTAATAGTTTTGAAATGCAACTTAAATTTACTCAAATTCATATACAACACTTAAGTAATATGGCTTCCGATTTCTATTTCACAAATTGATTTTAAGTTACGAATAATACAAATTTTAATAATATATTTTATTTTTAATATATTTTATTTAATAATGCATCTGGCAACCCTTTTTGAAATTAAGATTGTCTCAACTGAATGCAACTAATTGATATACTTTTAATATCTCAATGAAAACCTTGTTAACTTCAAATTGCATAAAAAAAAATAAATAAAATTAAAAGTGATATAAGTCAGCATAGAAAACTTATCTGCCTCTGGCTGCATGCATTTTAAATATAATTACAACTATGTTAACTCAATCATTTTTATGGCCGCTCTCCTTAGGATATAAGAAGAATCGGCTCTTAGTTGCTTTAGCTGAACTTCTGTTATATTCGTGGTATCTTTCGAATGCAATACCAAATTGATATTTTAGTATTTTGTGGCATATAATTTTGGTATATTTTAGGAATAATAACAAAACGATTTATTGCCTTCAGTATATGTTATTATTTTTTCGGTATACATTTGCTATAATTTAAGAATAATACCGCAATGTTTTGATTTTACTCGAAATGGGAAGCGTGTATCTCACTGTTGAGCACACTTGACTTTTGCTTTACTACTTGTTAAATGTAATTTGTAATTTAAATAGAAAACGTTCTTTAAATATTAAGTATACGTAATGTGATACATACTTTCTGGTATGTCGCAAAAATGAACTCGGCATTATTTTTAAAATAAAATAATAATAATAAAGAATATACCGAATGCCATGTAATTTTTAATCTAAATTGAAAACGTTCTTTAAATATTACGTATACGTAATGCCATACATACATTAATGCGTAATGCCATTCATAGATGTGAATTCTGTTAATATAAGCGTTAAGTAAAAGCAAAACAGTGCGGCATTATTCTTAATATTTATATATATAAAGAATATGCCGAAAACGCTTAATTAATATTACGTATACGTAATGTCATATATACTTTCTAGTATATCGCACAAATGAACTCTGTTAATATATGTGCTAAGTAAAAGCAAAACAACGCGGCATTATTCTTAAAATATATACATAGATATAAAGAATATACAGAATGCCATGTTATTTTTAATGTATATAGAAAATGTTCTTTAAACATTACGTATACGTATCATATTGTAGAGATTAACTTTTTTAATATACGTGCTAAGTAAAAGAAAAACAGTGCTGCATTTTTCTTAATATATATGTATATAAAGAATATACTGAAAGCCGTTTAATTTTTATTTTAATAAGAAAACGTTCTTACAATATAACGTATACGTAATGTTATACATACATTCTGGCATATCATATCGTAGAGATGAACTCTGTTAACATAAGTGTAAAGCAAAAGTAAAATAGAGCGGCATTATTCTTAAAATATATATATTCAGAATATACCAAAGGCCATATTTGGTATATTGATAAATTACTACATTTAAGCACAACAGTGCGGTATTATATTTAAAAATACAAAGAAAAATTTACAAATACTGAAATATATACCAATTGATTTATTTGGTATATTGATAAAATACTACATTCAAAATATACCATATGGTACAAAATAAAATATATAAATACTAAAATATATACCAATTGATTTATTTTGTATATTGATATATTACTACATTCACAATATACCAAAGAGTACGACATATACAAATACTGAAATACAAATAAATTGATTTATTTGGTATATTTTTAAATTACTACATTTAAAATATACCATAGAGTACAATATATATATAAAATATATACCAATTGATATATTTGGTATATTGAGAGTACAAAATATACCCGATTGCAGTAAGCTATTCCTTAAATAACTTCCAAACCTTGTCTGTTAGTTTCTCGAAATCTGAATTTGAGCTTTGCTCTGAGTCTGAATTTGTAACTTCGTTCTTCGTGTCTAAATTCTCTGCTGTCCAAGGGCGTTGCCATCGATTGCAATGGTCACTTGAACTGGGCACTCGAATAAACGAGGTATGTGTAGCCTTAAATGCAAAGTTCAAATTCAACTTTGCTGCTGTTGTGATTGTTGTTGTTGTGATTGTTTTGGTTTCTCTTGCTTTTGTTATTGTTGTTGTTTTTGGGGGCATTGTTGCTGTTTGTTTCGGAGTTGCGCAAATTGCAGGGCCAAAAACTTTATCGTGTAATCATTTTAAGTTCACTTTCTTATTATTTTTGCAGAAAGCGGCGGCGGCGTCAGCTGAATGAACTGTGTATGAGTGTACACGACTTGCTGACACCCTGTACAAGTTGTAGAGCAATTTTGAGTAGCTTTTGCCATGCATTCTCATTCATTACAGGGTATCACAATGGGAAGGGGGAGAGATGGAGAGAGAGCAGCGTGGTTGAGATAGAGACTCAAATTGCAATAGTTTCAGTTGCCTATGTCATTTTCAAAGTGCTTAGTGCCCGGTTTCGAGTTGATTGCTGTCGTTGTTGTTCTCGTTCTTGTTGTTGTTGTTGTTCTCGTTCTCATTCTCGTTTTCGTTTCGCATTCTCGATTGTTGTTGTTGTTGTTGTTGTAGCATTTATTGTTTTTGTATTTGCCACGGTGTGTTCACAGTTGGTAATTGTTGTCAATGTTGTTCTTGTTGGCATTCTTGTGTTATTTTATACCCGCTACTAACTCCAATGGCAGGCTATGTCCAGTTGGTCCTCATTCTAATTCGAAATATATCTATTTTTCTTATTAAAATTGTCTGATTAACTTTAGGAAATTTAAACAATCAAACAGAAAATGTATTTCCAAAATAGAACTCTACAATTTGTCGCCTCTTTACTTGCAATGTAAATTAAGATGAGAGTCTATTAGGTTTCTTACAATTATAAAAATATGAACATCAAATAAACATTTAATGTAATATTTTTAACTTTAAAAACGAACATAAATATATTTTTAATTTACTTTTTGTTTATTATTTGAATTCAACTAAGAGCTGTTGGCATTAAGAAACAAAACGAATTTTTCTTTTAATGTCAAAATTATTGTAATAATTTCATAAAAGTAAAAATATAATTATTAAATGACATCAAATATTTCTAGAAAACTAAATTCCAAATTTGGAATTAAAAAAATTCATAAATCATTATAATTCTGTGATATAAGCATAAAACTATAGTAATAATATCATAAAAGTAAAAATATAATTGTTATATAAAATAAAATATTTCTAGAAAACTAAATTCCAAATTTGGAATTAAGAACATACATAAAACATTATAATTCTGTGATATAAGCATAAAAATATTGAGATACCCGCTTCTCGTTTTAATAAAAGCAAAACAGTGCGGTATTATTCATAAAATATACCAAAATTTACAAAAATATACCAAAGATCATATACATATATTGATAAAGTACTACATTAAAAATATAACAGTATCTAAGCCAAGAAACTTGGACAGTAAAGTGCGGCATTAACTTAAAAATATACCGAATAATATATCTAAAAAAGATACTAAAATATACCAAAGGACACATTTGGTATATCGTTGAAGTACCACATTCAAAATATGCCATAGAAAAGCAACTAAGTTGGTAGCAGATATGTATACAAATACAATTAATAGTTAAGATTAAATAGAACATATACAAAAAATGTCAAAAATAATAATCAAGATAATAGTTTATATAATATATATTTCAAATAGTAATATAAATGTGAAATAGACCGATTAATAATAAAGTTTACCTTAAAGCAGCAAAAGAAACAACAAATACACAACTAAATAAATACATAACTTAGATTTTAAAGTTTGTGCTATGATTTGCTTTAATAATTTATAGTGATATATGTTTAGAAAATTAAATGAAAAATAATATATTCTATTTAAAGTTTCGTGAATTGAAAAAAAAATGCGTAACGGGTATCGCGCAGTCGAGCACACTCGAATGCAGCGTTTGTTTTGTTGCTGTTGCTGTTACTGCAGCCACTTTGAAGTTTTGTATACAACTTTTGTGACACTTTGTCTTATTGTTGTTTTCTACTTTGCGGCGAACGTGTCATATTCAGTTATGTATTTATTCCAATTCCATCCCAACCCAATCTCCAATCCCCAACTAGCCACGCTCCGCTCTGTGTCGGATCTGGGGCACTTCTTGGGCTCCGCTTTTGAGCATCCGCTTTCACAATTCCCAGTTAAACTCTATGCATCCTTTGCTTTCGCTTCCTCCCTTCCTTCGTCCTGCGAGCATCTTTAATGTTTGCTTGCAACGATTTCGGACAATGTGGCAGACGGCGTTCGCTGCAAGTTGCCGCACAACTTGCCACTTGCAACTCACAACTAGCAGCAACTGGCAACTGTCAGAAAAACGCTTGTGGCACAAATCAAAAAGATCTCGGCTCAGTCTCGCAGACTGATAAAAACAATCTGGGATAAACTTTGTTATAAAATGCATTTATAGCGAATTTAAAGGGTATAATTAGGGTATGCGTTAGTTGTGATTGAACGATTGAACGGCTGATTGATCAACATTAAGTCTTGCTGAATTTGATAAATGATTTATTTTGAACTGGAATAAACTTTGTATAAACTTTTCAAGCAAATTTTAGGGTATGCCAAGATGCGATTGAATGATTGAACGTCTGATTGATCAACCAAAAGGCTTGTTCAAATTAACTAAATAATTTATCTTGATGTCTAAAGCAGCTAAATACAAACTGATATAAACTTTGCTTTATATTAGTGAATATTTAAGAGTAGTTACAAGTTATGCAATAATGTTCGATGTGATTGAATGATTGAAGCGCTTATTGGTTAATGAAAAGTCTAGCTAAATTTGCGGAATAAAGGCGAGAGCTAATAGAAATAAACTGGGTCAAAATTTGCCATAAAAATGTGTAGCGAACTTTAAGAAAAACATAAGGATGTACAATAAATTTGATGTGATTGATTCGATTGATCGGCTGATTGATTAACGACAATCTTGCTGAATTTGCGTAATGATTTATCTTTAACTTTGCTATAAATTTGTTTACAGAATTTTGGGTTATGCCAACAAGTTTCTATATGTTTTTTGCATTATAAACGAATGATTAAAGTTTAAATGATGCAAGTGATTGTCTAATTTAAATCAGAAACTGAGTTGCATATCTCTAACTCTAACTTTGTTGTGAAATTGTATAATATTGCATTAAAGTTAAATTACTGATTGTACAATTAATAGACTGATTGAACTAAACAGACGAACTAATAAATTTCTGAAACTCTGTTGCATAACTCGAGCTTGAATAGAATTTTAATTAAAATTAGATTTATAGCAAATTTATAGCATATGCCTTAGCTGTGAATCTAAGAGGATTTGGCGTTTCGATTGAATGATTGAAACTGTGATTGAGAAATACTTTGACTGAAAACCAATTGAATGAGTTCATTTTTGAAACTGTGTTTTAACTACGTCTCAAACGTGAACTTATTTATAATTTTAATTTATAACAAATTATAGAGCATTTTATAACCAATTCCATCCCAACCCAATCTCCAGTCCCCAACTAGCCTCTCTCCGCTCTGTGTCGGATCTGGGGCACTTCTTGGGCTCCGCTTTTGAGCATCCGCTTTCACAATTCCCAGTTAAACTCTATGCATCCTTTGCTTTCGCTTCCTTAATGTTGTTTTTTTAATTTCTACTTTTGCAGCTCAACTTTAAATTTTGCTATAAATTTGTTGCAGTTTGTATTACAATTGATTGATTGACTGAACAACTGATTTAACTAATTGAAAAACTGTGTTCTACATCTCAAGCTGAAATCAGTTATATAGTACATATCTTTTGTGGAGGATATAGGGGTGTATATTTCTATAGCTCATATTACGTTTAATCTTGAAGATCTGCCTTGTGATTTGAGGCTTATAGCCACGCGTTTGTTTTGTTTACATTTTTCGTATCGTTTCGTTTCGTTTCGTTGTGAGAAATTAAAAGTTGTGCAACTTTTTTATTCTTCATCGAAGGCGGCTGCCTTCGCCTTTGCCTTTTGCCTTTGCTTGGAGCTGTGCTCCCGTTGGGTATTATATTCCTAAGCAGGTGTAGTTAAGTGTGTGTGTGTGTGTGTGTGTTTGGGTGTGCGTCTCTCTCTCTCTCTCTCTCTATCGCTTTGTTGTGCTCTTAAACAAAAATCAACAGAGGCGTTCAAGGCGGCACAGAAGCCGCAGTCCTTGGCATTAGCCCCCCACTGAATTGTCCTGGGGGCTTCTCCCTCTCTCCCTCTCTCCCTCTCTCTCTCCCTCTCCCTCTCCCTCTCCCTCTCCCTCTCCCTCTCCCTCTCCCTCTCCCTCCCCCTCTCTCCCTCCCTCTCCCTCTCTCCCTCTCCCTCCCTCTCTGTGCTGGGGAATTGGCATTCCATGAGGGGATTGCAGATTTCGCGCGACTCTTGCGAGCGATAGGAGATGGAAGATGGGGGTCCAAGGTTAGCGCCCTGTTTGTGCTTGTGCATCATTTGATTAACGTAATTGAATGACACGCCATATGCCAGTCACTCAGTCAGTCACTCAACGGAGTCGTCGCTGCTTTCCATTTCCCCTTATTCCCCCACTTTTACCTCCATCACCAAGTGTGGGAGAGAGTTAAACGAACTAAGTCGCTAAAAGGCACCAAAGGTGTGCGTTAAAATCACACGAGTGCGTATGCTTTTCTTTGTTGCATACCCTATGAAATTGGTTCGGGTTCAAAGTTGAGTTTGCTACATCTTAGACATCAGCATTGAGTCTACTTCAATTCTTTAACTACAAAATTTGTCATCAAAATGATGCAATTTTATTTCTTACTACTTACTAGTCGTGGTTGAACTGCTAAAAACAAAAACAAGTAATTTTTATATTTTTATAAAGTTTTATAACTTGTGAATTCTACATGATATTCACTGCTTTCTGGGCCAGTCATTAACTAATTACCCTTATAGCAAATTCTGAAAACTTCAGTTCAATTTAAGCAAAAATATCCGAGTTATTAACAAATTTAACTAAGCGTGTTATAAAGTTAAGTTAATTGCATAGGAATTAAAAAATACTGATTCAACTACTAACAAAGTTATGCCAAATCAAATCTGTATTATATTCACTTGAGTTTCTTTAATTACTCAAACAAACAAGCATACAAAATAAATGTAATATTTCAAAGTTTCAAAACTTTAGAATTCTGCATCATAATCGCTTCATTCTAGGCACGTCAGCAACTTATTACCTTATATTCATATTCTTAAAATTTAAGCACAATTCAAGTGAAAGTAGCTGAGTTATTTACAAAATTATGAGTATGTTCTTATATTGTCTTGTTATAATACTATTGCTATTAAAAAACAAAAAACTAATTTCAAAATAATGCCATTTTTTAAAATGTTATATGTCTTCAATTCTACATGATATTAACTTTATTCTTAGCTTAATGTTAATTTATTACTTTTATGTTCTGAAAACTTTAGCACAATGCGAGTGAAAGTAACTGAGTTATTTTGCAAATTGAACTTGTTGTGTTATAAAATTGAAAGAGTTACTTGAGATAAATAAATATTATAATATCTATCTATATATGGATAATTCCCAGGCGAAATTTGTTCCGTGCGAGACTTTTTACAGTGCACTGCAGTGAAAATAACATAAACTGAAACATTTTTAACAATAAGTCAATGTTATGCTTAAAGCTTTAGATAAGCACTACACTTAGAGCTAAGATTGATTTTAGGAGCTTGTTCTGTTTTACGATAAAATATATAAATTCGTTCATTTTTTTGGTTAATTTTTGCAATTATCACAACAGAAAACAAAACAGAAAGAAAATTCCAAAACTATTCTTAGCTCTAATTAATGTAGAGCTATAAAAATAAACTATTCTTATTTTTAAAATGGTTTCAGTTTATGTTATTTTCAATGTAGAGAGTTTCGCTCGGGACAAATTTCGTCATGGAATTACCCATATGTATATGCCTATATATTTAAGTAAAGTTTCCTATAAGTGACATTGAAATAATAACCGAATAATATAAGCTATATATTTTGCTTCATTAGATTTAAGCATAAACATTTATGTCTAACATTTCATGCTTCTGTAATGTACATTACAGGGTATTCAGCTAGTCGCTAGCCACTTGAAATGACTTATGCTTGCTTATGTGTTTTTTTTTTCTTGTACGCCGCCTGATAAACAATTGACATACGTAGCAAGGCAAGAAGTTGCAAGGAGGAGGCAAAAGGGAAGTGAAGGCGACAACACATGTCGCAAAATCAATTTTCACCTTTTCACTTGATCAATTTCTTAACGGCAATGAAAAGTTTTTTTTGCGAGAGCAGACGGCTGTGGAATGCCAAGCAGAGGCGCAGAGAACGTAGAGACACGTAGAAGGGGGAAGGGAAGGGGGAGGAAGGGGGGAGGTGGCAAGCAGTTGGGGCAGGCACAGATAGCATCATTTGCATTTGCACGCACACGCGACGAGCTGAAGATGAAGCTAGAGTTGGAGTTGGAGTCGAAGTTGGAGGCACAGAAAATAGGCAAAAGACAGCAGCAGCAGCAGTGTTGCAAGGTGGCACGCACGCATTTGCCACGTTGCCCGTTAACAGTTAGTTGGCGTCGAAGTCGCAGTCATCGTAGTTGCAGCTTCTCTCACTTTACGTCTCGTTGCGTGCCATTTAAAATGATGCTGAAAGGCAGCCGGAGTAGGGCATGGACATGGCCACGGATACGGATACGGATACGGATATGGACACGGATAGGAATAGGAATGGGAATGGGTAAGGGAATGGGAATGGGAATGGGTAAGGGAATGGGAATAAAGATAGAGGCACACACACACTGACAACACTCACTGCATAAAGGCCGGAAGTAGCAAATTTTCATTTTATTTATTTTGCAAAGTGCCCCTCAAAGAGGGTGGAGAAGGAGGTGATGGTGTGGCACGTGTCATGGTCGTGTCAGTGTAAACTGTTGCCGGTTAACTGTAAAAGTGTAACGCCGTAATGCCGTAAGGCTGTAAGGCTGTAAATGTAGTCGCTGTGTCGCTGCTTCAGTTTCAACTTCATTGGCTCAGCATAATTGTTTCCTCTGTCTCACAATTTACATGTCCCGGCCAGTCAAGCGACGAAGAGTGTCCTTGCTTCCTTTTTCACTTCCACATTTCCACTTCCACTCCTGCTTTCTCTTTCTCTCTCTCTCTCTCTCTCTCTTTCTCTGTCTCATTCTCTGCCTGCTGTGTGGTGAGCGATCAGCTTTCTGCTTGTTAATTGATTGACCTGCCTCACAATCACTGCCACTGATTGTTGCATTGCTTGATTGCTTGATTGACTGATTGATTGACTGATTGATTGATTGATTGACTGATTGACTGATTGATTGA
Source organism: Drosophila niveifrons (assembly GCA_035046325.1). Lineage (NCBI taxonomy): Eukaryota > Metazoa > Arthropoda > Insecta > Diptera > Drosophilidae > Drosophila > Drosophila niveifrons. The sequence goes on from JAWNOC010000020.1 coordinate 5,468,482, forward strand.
CTGATTGGAACAATCAACTGCTGTTTCTCGCAACGCTTGCAACGATTTAAAAGTGAAAGCTGCACACTTTAATTATGACTTATTCAATTAATCAGTCAGTCAGTCAGTCAATCAGTCAACGAATCGGAAACACACACACAGTTGATGGGCATCACTTTAATGTCCACAGCATGGACACAACCATCGAGCATTGAACATGGAGCATTGAAAGACACACGGAGCTGAAATTCGCGGTAGCCGATTCGCTTTTCATGTGTCAACAAAAGCAAAATTAACCAGCAGCAACACATAAGCCAAGGTAGTACAAAGTGAAGAACGACTAATAGATACCCTGCTAATTTACAACTATTACGTATACGTAATAACATGCATAAAATTCCATCATTTAATTGAAGAATGTATTGAAAATTATCGTGAATTCAATTAAAGTATTTATTATTTAAGAAATAATGTTTCAAGACAAATTAAATCAAATATTTTAAAGTGTTGTAAGTTCTTGAATTAAAGTAAAAAAATTGATTTATTTTAAATTACTATTTCAGAAATTCTGTAAATTCCTATTTCAATGAATGAATTTATTTTTTGACAAATTATTAAAAATTATAAATTCTTCAATAAAATTAAGGAATTTATTAAATTTTATAAATTATAAATTATTATTCAAGAATGTCTGTAAATTTCTATTTAAATGAGGGAATTTATTATTTGACAAATTAATAAAAATGCTAAATTCTTTAATAAAATTATGGAAATTTATAAAATTCTATAAATTATACATTAAATAAAGATGACTAAGGATTGTTAACTCTTCAATTAAATTAAAGAATTAATTAAATTGAAGTAATTTTCATTTTTGTTATATTAAATCGTAATTCAATCAAAGCGTGTATTATTTAAGAACTTGTTTAGAATTGTTAATTTTTAAATAAAATTAAGAAATTTTAAAATGTAATAAAAATTTTCTAAGGTAATGAACAAAACTACCTCGTAATCTATTTAAAATGTAATTTGTAATGTCTTTAACATTTTCTATCCTGAAAATAACTAAATATACCTCTCAACCATGCTACCCGCTGTTGCATTTTTATGCCTCTAGGGTATTAAAATCAACAGCAGCGACAAATTTTGATGTGTTTGGCGTCTTTGCTCGCCACAATATAAAGCACAATATTGTACACTGTACTTTTCGGGGGGGGGGGGGGGGGGGGGGGGGGGGGGGGCGACGCTGTCCGTCTGTCCCAATTTGGAAATGAACTGTAAAGTAATTACAGGAATTATACGACATTTGGTCGCAGCGTTCATATACAAATTAAATGCGCACACACACAAACTCATCTTTATAGTGTTCAATTTAATTCACTTTGCCATTTACCTTGCCAAGTTAATTAAGGAATTGTCATGTTAAGTTCAACTGTTGTTATGTTAAATTAATTAAATGTTGACGTGGCAATGTTAACATGTTATGTTATCTCACAGCGATGTTAAGTTTCTAAGTAAATTAATTGATATTTTGTATGTTGTTTACTTTAAATGAATGTGGTGTTAACATAACTATTAACATGTTACATTATTGTTATGTTAACAGAACTGTTAACATGTATGCTGTAATTTTAAATGAATGTAGTGTTAACATAACTATTAATATGTTACATTATTGTTATGTTAACAGAACTGTTAACATGTTTAATTAAGTAAATACTTTGATATATAATAAATTGATTTCGTGTCTGCTGTGATATTAGCTAAATTTTAGCATTTTTAAGTAACATTGGAATGACAATGTTAACAAGTTATCTCACAGATATGTTAAATTACTGTTAAGTAAATTCAGTTATTTTTAATAGATTGATGAAATCACTGTTAAGTTGCTAAGTTGATTGATGTTCTGTCTGCTGCTATGTAAAATTTGTGCAATGCTAACATGACTGTTATAATGTCGTACGACAGCTATGTTAAATGGATGTAATGTTAACATGACTGTTAAATTGCTACCTCACAGCCATGTTAAGTTTCTAAGTAAACTCTATTATATTTCAGTGAATGATATTTTGTATGATGTTACTTTAAATGAATGTAGTGATAACATAACTATTAACATGCTACAGAACTGTTAATATGTTAACTCACAGCTATGTTAAATTAAGTAAATACGTTGGTATACAATACATTGATTCCTTCCTTGTCTGATGTTGTCTTAAACAAATTTTAGCATAAAATTTGTCATGTTTGACAGCTATGTATGTTAAATTAATGTAATGTGAACATGACTATGTTAAGCTACTGTTTAATTACTTTTGTTATATTTCATTGAGTGATGTTTTGGCATAGAAAGAGCTTAAATCTTTGAGTTTATAGTTTAAAAGTTTATTGGCGCTTACCTATAGCAAATTTCCATGATTTAAACCAAATTTCCAGGCATTATTATGCGAGAGACTAAAAGAAAGAATAATTGAAATGCACGCTATTAATGTAAGGTTTAAACTTCAAATGCAGAACCAAAAAAATGATGCTAAATAAATGTTATATGAACTGCCAACTGCCAAAAGATGTTTTTTTGTGATTGATTGCTGGCTAATGGCACAAATTAGAAGCGTCAAGTGAAGATGTCGTTTAACTGGGCGTTAAGTACACAAATTTATATGTAAATTGAGCTTCGATTGATGGCAAAGAGTTGAGACTACATTAAGTACTATTATATTTGAAGTTACGGAGAGAGAGAGCTCCTTATTAGAAATACAATTCATGCAAACCAGCCGATGGCAGTGTTTGCTTTGCAATTTTTATCAAAAAAAAAAAAATTGAATGTTTGTTGTAAGAGTCGAGAACGGAATCAGAATTGAAATTGGAGTCAACTTGCACATACACGATTGAAACAGGAATAGAAGGAGGAGAAAGAGATGGAGATGGAGAGACACACATATTATTGGTGAGTCATTCGCATAAAGAGGAGGTAGAGAAAGAGAAAGAGAGAATGCTGGATGGATCTATGTAGACGACAGTCAGTCAGTCAGTCAGTCAGCTAGTCGAGTCAGTCACTCACTCAATGGAGACATTTCGCGACAGAATGGAACGAAATGGAAATGTTAAGGGGTTTGGGGTTGAGTATGTGAATGCTAGAGGAAATGGAAATGGAAATGGAAATGGAGAAGTCGACGATATTCGCCATTACAAATTCAATTACATGCTTAGCTACACTTTAGAGAAATTGAATTTTTATGTGCATTTATATTTAGTATATTTTTGCAACACTCAGAGAGCCGTAACCCGCAGTTGTACCCCCCCTTTCTCCTCCTCTAACCCTAACCCATAACCCGTTCCATTCCATTCACCTCTTCACGTACTTCAAACTCACACATTTTGCTTGGCAATTTTAGATTCTAGCTGCTGTTGCTGCTGCTGTGGCGGCTGTCAGGCATTTTCATAGTCGCAGCCAGGCGACAGCGTAATCTACACACACAGAGAGAGAGAGAGAGGAGGGGAGGCGAGGCAACTTCACTTGGCAATTGAACTGGCCTCGGGGCTAAACGAGCAGCAGTCCCCGAAATTGCAGCAAAGAAGCCATTGCCATTGCCACACAGGTTGCTACAGATAAAGAGAGAGAGAGAGAGAGAGATAGACTTGGGCACCTTGGGCTGCAGGTTGCAAGCGACACCTTAATTATGGCACCCAGAGCTCACTCTGCGAGTGTTGCGAGTGTTGCGAGTGTGTGTGCGGGTGTGTTTGTGTGTGTGCAGCTTAAAGTATCATCGGGTGACAGACAGTTGAGCCACACCGCATCCGTATCCGCATTCACATCCGCAACGTTACGGTTGCATGTGTTCCTTCATCTCCATCTCCATCGCCATCTCCATCGGCAGCTACCGGCATTCTGCCGACGCCTCTCACAAAGAAGAACTACAGCTGTAGACCATCTCGAATCTCTCTCACTCTCTCCCTCTCTCTCCCTCTCTCCCTTCTCTGTCTCTCTCTCGCACTTGACAAACTAAATTAGATTTCGGTTTTGTGTATGTCAGCGAGGACAGACTGCCGTCAGCCCCATTTGCCATTAGCGTCGAGTTGTGCCCCCTCACAGACTTCAGCACGATCTGCACACACGCAAAGCGATGAATGGCAAGAAAGGGGGGAAAGAGGAGGAGGAGGAGGGGTAGATAAATGCTGTGGCAGCTACCTTCATGTGCTGCATTCTTCTACACGCGATTGTCCTGGCGTCTTTAATTTGCCAGACCCATAAAGTTGAAAGTTGCAACAACAAACAGCTGCAACAATTAAGTCAATCAATCAATCAGACTGTCAGTCGGTCAGTCGGACGGTCAAACAGTCAGTCAGACGACACGTTTTCAATCGGTCAGTCGGTCAATCAATCGTCAGTAAATCCCTTTGTCATTAGTTAGACAGTTTTCAATCAATCAGTTCTCATCAATCAATCAATAAGTCATTCAGGCAAATAGTTTATGTATCAATTGTTTAACTTAAATTAATCAATCAGTTAGTCTGTTTAGCAGAATGTCGTCAATCAAACAGACGACAATCAATCAGGCAGTCATTAGTCAATCAGTAGGTCGGTCAATCAGGCAGTCAATCTGTCATTTTGCTGTCAGTCAGCTGTTAGTCAACGTCTCAGTTCTAAGATCGACAGTTTTTCAATTAATCACTTATCATCAATCAATCAGTCAATCAGTCAGTCAGTCAATCAATTAGTCAGTCAGGTAATCAGACAGACAATCACACAATCAGTCAGTTCATATTCAATCGTTAAGTTAGTCAAGCAATCAGTCAGTTGGCATTCAGTAAATCGTTAGTCAACACCTCAGTCATCAGTCAATCAATAGCTTGTCAATCAATCAGTTATTATCAATCAGTGGGTTGGGGAAAAATTTGTCAGTCAGTCAATCAGTTGATCATTAGTCAATCGCTTAGTAAATCAGAAAGTCGCTCAATCATGTCCAGCAATCAATCAGACAGTCATTAATCACATATAGCTAAGCAGTCGCGCATTAATCAATCAGTTAGTGAATCAGACAGTCGGCCAATCAGGCAAACGGTCAGTCAGACAGAAATTTATCAGTCAGTAAATGATGCAGTCAATCAGAGACAATCACACAATCAAGCAGTCGGTCATTAGTCAATCCAAATTATTGTCAAAGGGTCTCTAAATTCTCTCCATTTCCTACTCTCTTTCCATCTTGTTTTTTATAGGTACAATTTTAAATTGCAAAATATTTAAAGCAGTTAAGCTAAAGTTTTTGTAGTTGCAACTCGATCCGAAACTTATATCAGCAGTCTTCATAAAATTCACTTCATATTTTTTTTCTTAAGAATATTGTTGAATTTGAAATTAGGCTTAATTTTAACATAAAAGTGTTCTATGAAATTTGTTCTTCACTTTATACAAATTGTCTAATAATATTTAGAGTACTGACTTTACATATTTTAAGTCTTAGTCTCAGTTTATATTCAGCTCTATTTATTCAAATCTGCTTCCTCAATTTGTTATGTCTTTTTTTTAAACTCTTTAAAGCTATTGCAATATTTTACAATGGAGTTGGAAATTACAAATCAATCGCAATTGCAATCTTGTTGCTCTTTTTTTTCACTCTTTTTTATTATTCCTCAACTGCTGCAAATTTAATTTTATTATATAGCATGTGTGTGTGTGTTAATCTGTATAATTTATGCGACAATTGATGCAAAACTGAGTTGCTGGTCAAAAAGAATGAAAGATGCGCAGTGGCTGTTGATGAACATGCCGCTGCCAGCCACATGCCACTGCCTGCCACTTGCCACATGCTGCATGCCGCATGCCTCTTGCCACTCTTTGAGCCCCCTTTCTTTCAGGCTTCTTCTCCTCAGCTCGGCTCGGCTCCGCGTTGCCTTTCAGTTGTCTGCGGGTTCAGTTCGTCTGTCCGTCCGTCTGTCTGTCCGTCCGTCTGTCCGTCTGCTTGCCACAGTCATCGCAGCCTGCCACACAGCAGCAGCAGCATCGTGTGTGTCTGCCCCCTTGTGGCACAGCTCCGCTGCCGTTGTCGTTGTCGTTGCTGTTGCCTTAAACGTGGCATACAAATTGCACTCATTTTAGTTTCTCACGTTTGTTGCATGTTGTACATGACTGCAACGCGCACGCACACACACACACACACACACTAGCACACACACACACATACACTCGCATATAGGCCTCTGGTCTGAGCTCTGTGCTCAGTGCTTAGTCTTCACCTTGTGCTCTTCGGCATGCGACAAACGGAAATGTTGCTTTTATGCTTTAAATATGGCAACTTTGTGGTGTCGTCACACACACACACACACATACACACACACACATACACATTTAGAATGTGTGTGGCCCGTGTCGATTGCACGTCGCCTGCCTGCTGCCAGAGTCTCTGACACTGTTGCCTGTTGCCTCCTGGTGGCAATGATTCTGTTGCACAGTCCAACTGTCTGCCTTAGTGTGTGTATGTGTGTGTGTGTGTATGTGTGTGTTAGAGTGTGTGTGTGTGTGTGTTTGAGCGATCGACCATGAAGCCTTCATTATTGCATTTCAATTTCATGATTTTGCGGTTCTTTATGCTCGCTCCTTCACATTCAGACGCGATGCCAGGCAGCTTCCTCTGCGGCATGTGGCATGTGGCATGTGTTTTGCACTGGCCCCCCGAAAAACTGGTGTCGACACTTTCACAACACATCCTCAAAAGCAGCAGCAGCAAAACTAGAGCGAGAGTCAAAGCCATCAGAATGGCTTCTGCCTCTGACCCCCATCGAGAGCCTTCATTCGACAATCGCCTCTGGTCCATTTCTAACTCTTCTCCACCTCCCTCTCTCTCTCACACACTGTCACACTGTGTATTCATTCAAATTTTCAATATGTGTCTCTGTGTGTGTGTGTCGCTGGTCGTTATCACGCATTTCCTGCCATTTGCATCAGCATCAGCATCGACATCACACACAGAGAGAGAGAAAGAGAGAAAGAGAGCAGAAGGACTTGACTCCAACTCCAACTTCTGAGAGAGTGCTGCCTTCTTCTTCTTCTTTTCAGGGGTAGGAGGGAGGAGGGAAGAGGGTTGCACACATGGCAACCGACTTGACCAATTTGCCGTTTTGCGGTCATATCGGATGTTGAGCGAATTATGGCCAGAAAATGCCAGACATGCTCTCGCCTCGTGTCCAACATTCACATATCCCCATCTCCCCCCACAAACTGATCTTTTCCTCAGGCTAAAATGCAACAACATTGAGAGTGCAAAAGGGGAACAACATGTTGGACAAGCCTATATTAACAACAGCAGCCATGTTAACCAAATGAGAGTCGATGCAAATGTGAGGCGAACGCTTTCGGTAAGTGCTAAAAACACCTGCAACATTTGTGAAAGGCACAAAACTGAAGCGAAGCAAGCAACTACTACACAAAACTGCAAATACGAGTCGGAAACTTAGAGTGTTATCTCTCAGCTGATAACACTCTAGGGTTGTGAGAAATGATGCCTTAAAAGGAATACCAAAGCACAAACATAATGAATTGCATTTCAAAATGCATCACAGCAAAGTGAAATTTAAGAAAACAGAAAAGCAATAAATATGAAAAAAAAGGGTAAGAAACTTTAAACAAGTACGTAAGCTAAAGTTATTTCAAAAATATCAAAATATATACCAAAAATCTATATTTGGTATATTGATAGAGTACTATATTCAAAATATACCATAGAGTGAACAAAATACCAGATTGTCAGCCAATAATATATACTAAAAATACATTTTTGGCTATTTTTAGGTATATTGACAAAGTACAACATTCTGTCAGACAAAAATCCATAGTAAGTGGATGTATAAAAACTCTAGTTAATATGGTCTCTGCCAAAATTTGAGACTCTGCTTCCAAAATACACTTGTTATAAGATTTTATCAATTTTTGTGGGCGGAAGTGGGCGTGGCAAAAATTTAAAATAAACTTATTTTGCGTAACAAATGCTGCCGCAAAAAATTGTATCTGTATCTACGATAGTCTTTGAGATCTAGGTGTTTATACTGCCAGACGGACAGACAGACGGACATGACTATATCAAAAATTGATATATTTTATAGGGTTGGAGATGCCTTTTTCCGCTTGTTGCATTTCATAGATGCACAAAGTTATAATGCAATTCAATCCTATGGGTATAGAAAAAAGCCATTATCAACAAGTTAAAAAGTCTTTAAAATTTTAAATAATAAATTCGTTCATTCATCATTTCTGAAGTGATATTAATACATACTAAAATTAATAGTCAAGAAATCCAAAGACCAAAACGCTATTTGCTTTAAATCGTAATTTCAATAATAATTCTACTCGTAATTTTTCTTTCTAATGCTAGTCAGAACTTTACTATTTCAGTAACTATTTTCTACTTCCATCTCTAAGAATACTCTTGGGCATTATTAGGGAAAATATATATTTAAGGCTGAACAACATCTTCTTCTCCCTGAGACACTCTTCGATCTCCTCTGTTTGGTGTCTGCGTCAAGCTAATCGCAGCTTAATTATCATTCAACATTTCAATTACAGCTCTCACCAGCATCCACTTTGTTAGGACAATAAAATCTGTGCAGCCCTCCCCCCTCCCCACCCGCCCCGCAGCATTTACTGCCCGACGCCTGCCCAAAATTTAAGCGTGGAAATTGAGGACAACGAGTGCTCTTATAGTGAGTTAGTTAACTACAACTGTCAGACAATAATTAAATGGTGTCAACTCTGGCAATTGAGCGTCTTCGGGGAGGCAGAACGAATGTTGTCCCAAAAGGAGAAGAGAAGGAGAGGAAAGAGAAGGGAGAGCAGCTCACTCACTCAATGTCGAACTGCAGTTCCCTCTACCTTTACCTCCCTCACCCCCTTTGGATGCTCTTTGTTCGAGACTGACCAACAATATTGTTTTTAACTGTTAGCTCCACTGATTGCTAATAAATTGAAAACCATTTGGGCATTTCAATGGCACTCACACCCAGACACATACAAACACACACACACACACACACCTACACACGTGCTGAAAAATTTACAGTTGGTATATGCAAAAATGCCAAAGGTAAACAGTGAATAAAATCAAAATAAAAACTCATTTATCAACACATGCACATACACACACACACACACACACACAGATTCACCCAGTCGACACCGACACACATAGACATATGCAGATATTGAAGCCGATTCATCTGCAGTTGGATTTCCATCAGTTTGGCTGGCTCCACACACACACATACACATAGAGAACACAACAACGCAACATCGATACAAATGGACAAATCTGGGGAAAAGGTCACAAAAGCAGGTTAAGCTGCCTTTTTAAATAATACGCACAACACATTAATACACATGCCCACACACACACACACAGTCGGAGGAGTGACTGTGAGCGAAAAGGAGTGAGAGAGAGGGGAGGAAATGAACGAGAGCGTCGTGGTACATGGAAAGATGGCAACTGCATTTTGCCGGGCCACGTGCTGACGTTGTCGTCGACGGCCCACGACTGAGGCCGACAACGATGCCAAGCGAACGACAAACGACGAACGCGTGCCGAACGAAGGACGAAGCAGCAGACGAAGCAACAGCCGAAGTTGCCTGCAAATCGTGCGCTTCGATGCGAAGCTTCGTATGCCGAAAAGCCGAACGACGAACGCACGCACGCAACGAACTAACGAACGAACGAAACGTGCTCGGCTTTTGCTGCTGCTGCTGCTGTTGTTGGCAGCAGAGGGCTCAGCAGCAGCAAAAGCAGACGGCAGCAATGTTGTCCGTAATCCGTTCGCTGGATTTTTTGAATTAGTTGCGTGTGGTAGCTTGTTGACATCAGTACCGGGTACCGGATGCGGATGCAAAATATACACTTTACAACAAAAAAAAAATACAAGAAGAAAACACGTGCGCAAGATCAAAACTACAAACTAAACGTTGGCAAATAACGCGACGACAGCAGCAACCAGCAACCAGCAGCCAGCAACTAGCAGCAGCAACAGTAAACAGTGAGCAGAAGCAACAGCAACAGCGGCAGCAATTGAAAAGGCGGCAAAAAAGCAAACGTGCTAATTGTCAGTTGACTTGTTCTCGGCTTTTATTTTGCGTGGGATTCCCCCAGAGTCAAAGCAACTGTTCTTTTTTGTTTTTTGTTGGTTGTGCCACGTGCCACGCTTCGTATGTGTGTGTGTGTGTGTGTGTGTGTGTGCGGTGCGTTGAAGTGATTTTTGCCGGCTGATTGACCACTTTGTTGCCGTTGCCGCTGCCGTTGATGTTGCTACTGCTGCTGTTGCTGCTGCTGTTGCAGTTTGGCTTTTTTGCGGTCGCCGTCGGCTGCAACATGCCGCGAGAATCGCGTGTGTTCCGTTTTTAGCCGTTTTAGCTAGTTTTGCGGTCGCTTTGACGCGGTTGCCGGCCAATTTGAGCAAAGCCAACACATCGTGATCTCCCTCTACGAAATTGCAATCATTTAATTCGACGTTCGTACTGCGAATTTTTCTTTCTTTTTTTTTTTTTTTTTGTTGCTTGTTTTGTAAAGCGAAAACAAATGTTAAAGCAAAAAAGTGCACACGACAAATTTTAATTATTAACTAGCATATATGTATGTGTGTGTTTGCAAAACTGTGTAAATGACAGCTAAAGAAACAGATTCCCAACGTAAACGCCAACGCCAACGCCATCGCCTGTTGCAACAACAGCAGCAGCAGTTGCAAGTATTCAATGTGCGCACAGGTGAGTTGCAAGTTTAACGGAAACGGAAACCAGAGATGCTCAGAGAGCGAGAGAATGGAGCAGGAAGAAGTGGGGGGGAAGTCGAATGCCACAGCCAAGTGGCAAGTGAGGCAGCATCGAGTAGCCCCTCGGCAAAGTGCTCAAGTCAACTCAACCTTGAGGTACGAAGAGCAGCACTTCAACGACTTCAACTCCGTCTCCATCGCCAAGTGCAACTTCCATCCTCTAATCCAGCGTCTGGCCAATGAAAATATCAAGCATTATCATTGAATCGCAACCAGCTTCTCTCTCTCTCTCTCTCTCTGTCTCGTGAAATTTGGTAAACGATTTTAGTTATTCAAAAGCAGATTTAAAATATATATAAAAAACACCTATGGAATAACAATTTCGAATATTCAAATCAAATACAAAAAACTTTTCGTTTAAGCATGGGGAATTAGTAAGAAAATTTCGACACAGCTTATCCTTTGCATAAAATGGCAACAGACACACAAAAACACACAGCTAGCATATGGATCAGCAATTTGGATATTTAAATTAGACATTTCGAAAACCGTTTCATAGAAAAAGCTAATCCTTACAAAGATTTTGCGAGATTAATTTGAAAAGAGGCAAAAACAATCAAAATATATTCGAGAATATTTCATAGAAAGCAAAATTAAAATAAGCAAAGGGAAAATGTTAACTATGGAAAATCAATTTGTTACTTGAATGAAATATTTCTGAAAATGTTGCATGTAAATGTGAATTTTAATACAATGCAATTATAACAATTCAATTGCAATCGAAGTGCATTTGACAACTTAAGTCACAGGAAATAGTGAAAAGAACATTCGGCAAAAAAATGCAAAAAATTAAAGTTTGTTTAATTTTCGATTTCAACTTTTCTAAAACCAAAAAAAAAAAAAACAAAAACTTGAAATAAGATTTTAAATCTTAAAATGAAATTTACAGTTTTATATTTTAATTAAAATCGAGTGCTTCGTAAATCAAGGCAAATACAAATAAATAAATATATATATAAACCAAAATACAAATATGTTAGATTGCCTTTTGTCTTGGCATCGTAAATTATGTATTTTTGTGCCACAGAAATTGAGTTTTATGTTTGCTGCGAGTAATTACAAATATACTTTTACTATATGGCACTCTATTCGGTGCCTTTAGCAACGCAACGCAAAACTGAGCAATTTCATTTCGAAAGTAAATCAATTAAGCTTTGAATACTGCAGATAGTGTAAACCAAGGAATTCCATAATTGAGAAGAGCTATATTAAAAAGAAGTTCGAAATTTGCAGTACTGTGAAATACCCGTTACACATTGTGAATAAAAGTAAAATGGTGTTCATATATGACACAAAAATATATAAAAATATACCAAAGCCATTACCTGGTATATTAATATACTATTACATTCAAAACATACCATAGAGTGCGAAATATACCAGATTGTCAAACAGAAAAGTGTGCTATTATTTTCAAATATACCAAATGAGTATATCAAAAATATACCAAAAGACTATATTTGGTATATTGATATAGTGTTACATACAAAATATACTATAGAGTGCAAAATCTACCAGATTATCAGCCAAAGCAACTAAGACAGAAAAAAAGCTGTATTAACCTTAAAATATACCAAGAGTTCAAAATATACCAGATTGATAGCCAAAGCAACTAAAAACATTTATCAAATTTAAAATACACTAAAATAGAATACAAATTTTATCCGGATTATCAGTCAAAGCAACTAAAACTGAAAAGTATTAACTTTAAAATATACCAAGAGCTCAAAATATACCAGATTGTCAGTCAAAGCAACTAAAAACATTTACCTAATTTATATACACTAAAAAAGAATACAAAATTTTAAATATAGAGCGAAATCTACCGGATTATCAGCCAAACCAACTAAAACAGAAAAATATTAACTTTAAAATATACCAAGAGCTCAAAATATACCAGATTGTCAGTCAAAGCAACTAAAAACATTTACCTAATTTATATACACTAAAAAAGAATACAAAATTTTAAATATATCATGCAGTGCACAATTTTGTCTGTTTAAAGATTTGAGGCAATAATTTCAACCGAACTTTAGCAACTTATTGTACTTAAAGTATACCGAATGCAAAATAGAAAAATACTAAAAAATGCCATATTTAATATATCGATAAAGTACTACATCGGAAATATACCATAGAGGTAAAAATATATGATATTGTCAGCTCATATCTCAAATTTCAGTATTCGTAATTTGCAATACAGATGTATTTTTTAAATAACTGATAATATTTAAACCTTATCGCAATCAAATTGTTGGGTATTACAAATGCTTTAGTTACTGTTGTCAATGGGAAAATTCGCGACTCTAGCTTTAAAATTGCTGTCAGATATGTACATATATACAATTATATTCCAGATCAACTTTACAATTTTAAGCAACATTAAATTTCTAATAGTTTAGAACTGAAATGCTTAAAATCGTCTTGGGATTTTCATTATCGCCAAGATCATCTACATTATCTATTATTAACTATCAATTGGGATTTACTCGACATCGGTTAAAGCTTTGCTCTGATCTGCGCTTGGCCAAAGCATTGAAGAATATTGTGTTTGGTGATTTAACATTTTGTTTGGCTTCCGTTGCTTTCGTTGCTTTCAGCTTGCTGCTGTTTGCTCAGGCCAAGGGCAAGGGCGGTAGGCGTGGCCGGCTATGGGAGGCGGCCATCTTTGAATTGAGCTGAGCTTGCCTTTAAAATCGAGGAGTATTTGAATTATTTGCCTATGCATCGTATGTCTCCAACTTTCGACTGCTGTCCAGTCCAGGCACGTAATCTCCACAATACACACACACACACACAGAGATAGAGTAGGCAAACAATCCTTGGGGGGAATTAAATTTTATGGCAACTGCATTCGCAATTCGCATTCGCATTCGCAATTCGCCTTAAAGAGAGGCGTCACCCCATGCGATGCCACAAAACATGCGGCAATTGGCAGCTACCACAACGACCTACGACCAACTGCCCTGACTCTGACTCTGACTCTAACCTCTGACCTCTTCAACCCCTTCACCCCGTAGCTTGAACCCTTCTGCTGCATCAACTGCAGTCGAGCTGGTGGCCACAAGTTACAAGTTTGATATAACGAGTATATTTCTTTTGGCTCTGCGAAAGTGCAACAAATAAAACAAGTTAAAGTGTTTCAAGTTCTCTCCAAAATGCGCCTAGCAAAACATTCGACTGCGATAGACCCTTTAACGGTTGAAAGAAGTCTAATAAATTTGGATTTTTAAGCACTTTATTGGTTTAATTTACTTTATATTTGTGTTTCTAAAAATAGAGGCGCATAAAATGTTAAATTTGGAATAGAATCGACTGCAATAGACCCTTTAACAAATAAATATAACGTATGAATGAAATTTGCTCTCATGAATTGTAAATGATTTAATTGTTTTCATGCCAAACATATTTTAAAGAATTTTTGACAATATGCGTCAAGTTAAATATTCTTTTCATGTAGTTTCTCAGTTTGATGGCTAAAAAATCAAGGTAAATGTATTCTCGTTAAAAAAAATTTGTAAATTAACTTTTATTATCTTTCAGTTAGCTGTAGAAAGATTCGAAAGGTTCGACTGCAATAGACCCTTTAAGAAATATTAGAAATATGCTTGGATGAATTGCTTTGCAGTATTTAAATGCTCTTTTATTTTGAATAATTCTAGTCAATATTCAATATTCGACAGTTTCAATTGCAATAGACCTTTAAGTAAACATAATGAATGAAAGAAGTCTGCCCTGAAAGAAAGAAGTCTGCAGCTTAAGTTTATTTGAAATCAACGCTGGTATTTTTAGACTATTTTAAATATAAAAATTCACTTCTCACATTAAAATAAAAGAAGAAAACAAGTTAAAAAGTACAGCACTCTATTTGTTTGCAGATACTTTTTCAAACCGTCATTTGAACTAACATGGAAAAGCGCCTATTAATAATCAATGATTAGTTTTAATCTTTCTCGCTTTTGCTCTTTGCTTAAGTAAGCTTCGACTGCAAGAAACCCTTTAACAAACTCAATTCAGCAATGTTGCATTTAAGATGCTAGGCAAGTCTTTTTTTCGTTCTCTGCATTTAAAGTCTTGCTTGCTTTGGTTGCTTTACAATTTTATATTTAACAAATGCCTGTAATTGAGAAAATTTCTTAATTCAATTTAAAGACTGATACTTTCTCATCTCAAATTATTGCCACTCTTTAATGTAATGTTAGTTTTGTCTTTCCCTCTTTGATTTGCTTTTAGCTTAAAAGAGTATTCACGTCTTGTGTTTAACATAAACAGTTGCAACTGCAACTGCAACTGCAGCCGCTACTTATCATTCTCATCTCGTCCCGTTGACCCACGCCGCTTGCTTCCCAACTTTTTCCTCCAGCATTCTCTGCTGCATTCCATTTCTTTGTCGCTCGTTTGTGTTTTTTATACCCGCTACCCATGGAGTAGAAGTGTATTATAACTTTATGCCAGCAGGAAATGTATGTAACAGGTAGAAGGAGGCATCTCCGACCCTATAAAGTATACATATGTATATTCTTAATCAGCGTCAACAGTCGAGACGATCTAGCCATGTCTGTCAGTCTATCTGTCCGTCTGTCCGTCTGACCACCTAGATCTCAGAGACTATAAGAGATAGAGCTATAATTCCTTTTCGACAGCATTTGTTATCTTTGCACGCAACTCAAGTTTGCTTTAAATGTTTGCCACGCCCACTTACGCCCACGCAAATTGACAAAAATCAAATAACAAGTGTAATAGCAAAAATAACATTAGTTTTTATGATTTATGGTAGCGATCAAATAAAAATTGTCGAAGATATTAAAGAAATACTTTTGCCTGGTATCTTTTGTACTCTATATATATATATATATATTGAGTGTAGTACCATATCAATATACCAAATATACCACATTATTTAGGTATATTTTGAGCATAATATCGCATTATATTGCTTTTATTCAAAATGCGTATCGGGCAACTCAAAGTCAAGCACACTCCACTGTAGCTTTCTTACTTGTGTTGTTTTTTTGTGGGGTGTAGCAAAAATAAAATGCGCTGTCGCTGTCGCTGCTGCTGACCAATGTCCTAGTATCCTAGTGTCCTAGAGTCCCGTGTCGTGGCTCGCTGCACCACAATTTCGTTTTGGTGGTGACGATGACGATGCTGTTGTTGTTGCTGTTGTTGTTGGTGGGAAAGCCCGTTTAGCATTCGCCATTTTTGGGGGGCATTTGGCATTCGGCATTTGCTGCACTTGCAATCCTGGCAGCTTCCGGTTGCCAGCTCGCAGGACTCGCCACATTGGGGCAAGCAGCAGCAAGCGGAGTTGCATTTTGTCGCATAACCTTTGCCTTCAGCAGAAGCCTCAGCCTTTGCCACATCCTGCAGCTGTAGCTGTAGCCCTGACCTCGTTGCTGCACCGTCCCCCCTCTTTTAATTCCCCCTTCCACACACACACACACACACACACACACACACACACACACTTGCAACACACACTCACATTCACACGTATTGCGAGCGCACATAATAATCCTTTTCGCTCTGTCTCTCTAATTACACAGCAAATTTACTACAAACGAGCAATAAAAATCATTCAAGCAAAATCTCTGCGCTAACCACGTAACCAGTTACCCCACGTTCCCCTCCCCTCCCCCCCCCCCCCTTCACCCATCTCTTTCTCTCTCCCTCTCTCTGCGAGGGAGCAACGAGTTGCCGTTACATTTAAATGCAAATGCTTTTTTCTCACGCACACAAAAAACATTAACAACAATGACAATAAATGAAAGACATTAACGCTAAGCGATTCCCCCTTACGCTATACACCCCCGCTCCACACTTTCCCTCTCCCCTGAGTTGCCCAAGCAGCGACCATGTCGAAGTTGACGTTGATGGCGACGCTGACGCTGACGGTGACGTTGACGTTCACTGTGACAGCGTCCGCCATTCAATGGAATAACATTTAAACAATTATAAAAAAAACGACGCACAACAAAACAAGTAAGAAAGCTACAGACGAGTGTGCTCGACTTTGATATACTCGGTAACCATTTTGATTCAAAGCAAAACATTTTGGTATTAATTTTAAAATATACCAAAATGATATACCACAAATGTACTAAAATATATTAAATTATATATTTGTTACATTGATATGATGGAGTGCAAAATATACCAGATTGTTAGCCAGCTCTAACCTTAAAATTACGCTAGTTATTTGATTTTTGTCAATTTTCGGGGGCGTAAGTGGGCGTGGCAAAAATTTAAAGCAAACTTGATTTGCGTGCAAAGATAAAAAATACTGTCGAAAAGAAATTATAGCTCTATCTCTTATAGTCTCTGAGATCTAGGTGTTCAAACGGACAGACGGACAGACAGACGGATAGACAGACATGGCTAGATCGTCTCGACTCTTGACGCTGATCAAGAATATACATATATACTTTATGGAGTCGTAGATGCCTCCTTCTACCTGTTACATAGATTTTCTTTCAGCACAAATTTATAACACCCTTCTACCCTACGGGTAGCGGGTATAAAAGTACACAACAAGCAAAACCCAAAAATGCTGCAAAGTCGAGGACTTTTATACCCTTTCTTTTAGTCCTGAGTATTGTTTCGAATTCACTTTTTGATTTCACTTTAATCATTTTCAGCATTGACAACAAGAATTGAATTTCATTGTTAACACAACTCGACTCATTAGCTTTATTTTTCCGTATAGACTATTGCACATTCATAATTCATCGCTCAGTCAGTCAGTCTTATTGTGCATACAAATGCGATAAAAGTCTTACACAGCAAATACACTGCGCAAAAAGCACAGCTACTGTAAAAGGTTTTGAAGTGCAATATTTAATTGCACATCTTTGCTTGGAAATTGAATATTACATGCACACTTTTTAAAGATAATCCAATATTAAATATATGGCAACACATGAAAATATTGCTATAAAATAGATGAAGAATTTGAACCGAAATAAGCAAAAGAATGTTTTTTTAATAACATAGTATAAAGAGTATTAAGATTGCTAACACAACTTCAATTTTTTTTTTTTTGAATCTGAGCTATACAAAATTTTCATAAAAAAAAAAAATAAAATAAACCCTTATTTTTAAAGAATACAAATCCGACAAAAAAATAAAAAATATAGCTATAATATAGCATAATTGATATTAAGCTTGCTTATCTTAAAAAAAAAACTTACACAATCATAAAAAAAACATTATTCTTATTACAGCTTTAAAAATGTTAACTTACAGCATATAATAATACAAAATTACACTAAATAAACATTAAATCACTTCTCCCTTGTAAATTCTTATTAATGCTTTAATAAATTATATTTTATGTGCAAACCTTTGAAAATAATCACATATACTTATTACTTTACATTCTCTTTCTCTCGTCTTTTCATTGATCTTAATTCTTATCTAACTAGCTTTTTTTTACTATGAATACCAATAGAAGTTTGCTTGCGCTAATCTTGTATCGTTATTTAAGTTAATTCTTTATTGTTTCGAAAGTTTTGTGCCGTTCTTTCGAGATCCGTATTCATTAATCCTTTAACTGCTGTCGCTGTTGTAAAGCTCTCGAAATCTTTTGCAGTTCCACTCGGAATCCGTTTTGGCTTTTATGCCAACTTATGCCCGCCCACTACTTTGTTCCTCTCTGTCGCTGTTGGCTAAAAATATGGTTTAAGCATTAATATTAAGCTATTTGGCTGCTAACGGCACTTCCTACAGCTAAGCAGCTCTCCAACCGCCGAAACGTAAAATGTAAAATGTAAAAATATCATTTTAATGAATTTGTTTTAGCCGGGGCAAAAGTCAACGATACGAGTGCCCTTTCCTTTCTCCCTCCCTCCTTCCCCTCTCTTTTCTCTCCACTCTTTCGCTGTTGTGCTCTTCTCAATGTTTCGCTGCCCTTCTCAACTTTTTGTAGTGCTGGAGTAGACAACCAACCCACAACCCATTCATCCCCCTAACTCCCATTGGAGAGCCTTACGCTGTGTTTTATAACAATATTATTTGATGTTTTACTGTCTGTTCGCACACCCTGTAAATGCAGCTTCTAAAGAGTATGCTCACTTCTCTGCAGCGTAGGTAACAGATTGTTGAAGTGCATATAGAAAATTTCTAATTATAGTATAGTATATTGTATATCTTAGACAGTTGCTTAGAGCGTTTAAATATGAATGAAAGGTTAAGATGATAGCGAGTTAAGTTCATTAAAGGAATTGAGCAAATAATTTCATTTCATTTCGGTTTTCTTATGTGAAATTACATAATACCAAAAGTTATATACAAATTTAAAGATTTCATCAGCAAACATTTGAAATGTTTGTAATTTTTTTAAATTTGTGAATGAAATTTGACATTAATCCTTTAAATAAATAAATAATATGAATTTTAAACTGCAATAGTACAAACCCTTTTCTTTTTCTTATTTCTACAAAATCTTTACGGATTCACGGATCTAAAGTGAAAAAACAGTGAAAAAGTGAAAAAAAGCTCTTGTTGAGCACTTTAATTAGATCTAAGCATGATTTTTGGATTTGAAATGAGCGAATTTATATATTTTTTATCGTTAAACAGAAAAAGTTCCTAAAATCAATCTTAGCTCTAAATGTAGTGCTAATCTAGAGCTGAAAGATTAACTTTTGAGTTATTTCTTAAATTGTTTCAGTTTATGTTTTTTTTCTGTCTGAGCATAACTCATATATATATATATATATATAAATATTTGTTTTGTATTTCTTATTCCCTTTTTTATTTATTATATTATTTTTGTATCATAATTAAATACTTAAATAAATAAATAAATAAATGTAAGCAAAATAACGCTTGCGATTTAAAGCTGCCCTTAAATAGTGTATTTCACTTAAAGCACACTTGGCGTATACGTGATTTGTAGAGGGTATACTTTAAGCACAGCGCTCACACTTGTTGTATTGCCCCGCCCCTGCCCCGCTCTCCGCTACTCTTCAACTGAAGTCTCACTTGGACTCGGCAGCAGCAGTTTTTTTTTTTTTGAGTTGAGTTGAGTTGTGGAGTTGTGGAAATTTTACGCGACATAATCGTAATATGATTATCGTGCCACATAATCTCCACTCGGGGCGCACATTGAGTGTGCGGGTGTGTGTGTGCGGGTGTGTGTGTGTGTGTGTGTCCTTCTCCCACTCTTCACTCCTCACTGTCTGTCGCTGTCTGACTGTCTGCTTGGGTATGTGTTAAATAAGTTCCTTCCGGTTCCACCGGTTGACTAGGATATATCTCTCCCTCTCTTTCTCTCTCCCCCTCTCTCTCTCTCTCTCTCTTTATCTGTCATTACATTCATGTTGCCTTCATTCGTGCCACGCCTGGTTACTATATCCGCTTCCGGCAGAGCCAAATGACACCGCAGAAATGCTCTAAATCTCATATCATCATTTACGCAGTAATTTTTAGAAGCCAAACTCGGCATGATTCCTTCCCTCTCTCTCTATCTCTCTCTTCCTCTCTCTCTCTCTCTTTCGTTCTCCGAACTGAGCTAGCATCTCATCTCATCTCATATCGTCTCATCTTCAGTGCTGTTGTCGCATCCACTCGAAAATCCGCTTCTCGTCTATCTGACATCATAAACAAAGCTTCAGCTCGCAACTCATGCGAGTCACACAACTTGCAACTCTCAACTACGACGACGACGACGATGATGACGAGTGTGGCACGTTCACTACTTGCCACGTTCAAGTCCATGTTCATGTCCATGTCTCTAGCTCTGTGCTCCTGTCATTTGAATACTCTAACTCAAACTTCAACTGTGAACTGAGCAACAACTGAAGCAAACGTTTGAAAGTTTAGCTTTTCTTTGCAGTTAATATGCGAAAAATATCTGAATTTTGGAAAACTATCTTTAAAAGTAATTATCATTATTTTATTAAAGAGCGACTAAGATCTTCGGGCTGCTTTTAAAGTAGTTATTATTATATCTTCTATCTTTCAAAGCTTCTAGCTGTTGTATAAGGAAAATCTTTGTCTGAATTTTATAAAATTACTTATTAACAAAAAAAACTATATATAAAATGACGAGAATATCAAAAATAAGTACAGATCAAATAATCATGTCTAAAGATTATAAAATCAATTTTTAAAAAAAATTTAAAAAATATAAAAACTAAGTATTATGCAAGCAATATTCTAAGGTTGTATTTGTTGTTTTTCTAGCTCAATTCTAAGACAATAAATAATAATATAAAAAAATAATAATAAAAACAATAAAATAAAAAAATCTAAATAAATAAATACAAAATAAATAAAACATGTTCCATACCAACACGACTCGCATTTTGTACTTGTTGTTTTTGTAGCCTAAGACTAAGAAGCATTTTTACTTATGATTTCTGATTCTTAGTTCTGTACTCCAGACCATTATTTCTAAATTTATTGACATCCATTTTTTTTATAATTAGGTAGAAAATTAAAATTAGCTTAATTTCTAAATTTATGCTCACAATATGTTCTCTATATACAGACCAAATTGTTATAAAAGTAAAGCTTGAAATTCTGAAAGTTTCCTAATATATGGGGAACTAAATTTAAAAGAACTAAGCTTGAAATTCTGAAAATTTCCTAATATAATGGGAAATAAATTTAAAAGAGCTTAGCTTGAAGTTCTAAAAAATTTCTCAATATAATTGGAAACAAATTGATAAGAGCTAAGCTTGAAATTTTGAAAATTTTTCAATATAATTGAAAAAAAAATTAAAAGAGCTAAGCTTGAAATTCTCAAAATTTCTTGCTATTATTGGAAAATTAATTTATAAAACTAAGCTTGAAATTCTATAAATATTTTAATAAATGAAGAGACTTTAAAGTATGAATACATTCACTTAAAAAGTTAATCTGAGCAATCATGTTTTATTACAACAGTTCTCTTGATTATTTTGATAATTTCTTTAATAGCAAACGTGCTTCAATTCGATGGCAGGGTATTTATTTAGCCGCCTCGTCGTCTAGTCTGAAGTGCAGTTGCTTGTTTTACTATTTGGCGAGTGTCCTTATTTTAATCTCGACACAAGTTAACGGCATTGTGTTGGGAGCAGCGCGCGCCGTGAGCTCTGCTTTCAGCAGCACATCAACATAATGCGGCCATGCGACCCGAGCGCCAACCTCAACCTCAACTCTCCAACTCGCCAACTCTCCAACCCCGCTACCCTCCACTCAACCGCAGTGTTGCCGCAAGCTATTCCTGCTGCTGGCCCCCAAAAAGGCGCCCTAGGCAGCTTCCTCGACTCTCGCTCTCTCTTTCTTTGCCCCTGTGTGGCAGCTCTATCGACTGACTGACTATGCTTTATCCTTGTCCTCCTCTTCATCATTAGCAGTTAGCTGTCGCTGTCGTTGTCGCTGTTGCTGTTGCTGTTTCTGTTTCAGTTTCACTCGCCTGTCGCCTGTCAGTTGCCGTTCATAATGTTATGATGGCTAAAAGCTAATTGCGTTTGTCTGTCCGTCTGTCCGTCTGTCTGTCTGTCTGTCTGTCTGTCTGTCTGTCTGTCTGTCTGTCCGTCTGTCTGTCTGTCTGCCCTGCATGAGATGTGCTCTATACATAGCTTGGTACTTTGGTGTGCGACATTTGCTCTGCTTTCAGTGCTCGCATCGCTGACGCTGACGTTGACGCCGGCGTTGTGGCATTAAGTGTCACTGAGTGCGTGATCCTTGTAAGCCGTCTAGTTACACATGTTTTTATAACCTCCTCTCCTTGTTTTGTTGTTCATCTTCTTCCTTCCTCGCCCCCACAACAACAACAACAGCAACATCCTCATCATCATCATCATTGTTTTTGTGCCAATGTCATCGCTCGTCTCTCGCTTTACTCTCTCTCTCTCTCTCTTTCAGTGAAATCAACGCGGCACGCGCCGCATTGAAACGGATTGAAATTGGATTTGGAATTTGGGATTTGCTTGCAAATTGAAATTATTCACGTATCACTTGGCTAATGCTTTTGCTCCTCCTACCCCTCCCCACCCTTCTCCAAAAAAAACTTTAAAATTCGTAAGCACTTTAATTGCACAGCATCATTAAGCCATCAAAGCACAACTCAGCAAGCAGTCAAGCAAACAAACAAATATCAATTACATGAATCAAGAAGGGAACAAGAGATAGTATGCTATATATATATTTACGTATGCATTTGAGTGGATTACAATTTAGTTCACGTCATAAATTTCAGTTGGAGCAAGTGACTAGCTAAATTTGATGTGAATGAGTGTGTGGAGTGGCATTTATCTATAAGTGATTAACATTACTATAACTTAAGCAACATTCCTTACTTCAATTATAAAAACCATATTTGAGAAATCTACCAAAACAAAAATATGCAACAAAATACTAAAATATACCGAAGTATATCGTTGCATAGATATCAATTTTTAATAAGACCATATTTTTAAAAATACCACAAATATACCGCAAATATACTAAAATATTCTAAAGACTATTTTTGCCATAACGTTATAAGCATAGATATCCGCTACTCATATTCAATAAAACCATATCTTGAAAATATACCGCAAAAAATTCCGAAATATACCAAAAATATTCATCTGAATATTAAAATTTATACCAAAAACAATTTGTTGATATATCGTTATATACCGGCTACTCATTTTCTCTAAAATCGCACTTTAAAAATATACCAAAATTGTACCAGAAATATACCAAAAAAAATTTGTTGACCTATAGAGATACCCGTTTCCAATGAAATTATATTTTCTAAATATACCGCAAATATTTTACAAAAATACCAAAAATATACCGAAGACTATTTTCGATCTATAGTTATAAAGATTTCCACAACTCATTTTTAATAAAATCACATTTTCAAAATATACCAACAACTATTTTTGGTATATCGAAGTGCCCTTCTCCATTATGGGGAGCAGCTTAAATAATGTAGTCGAATAATAATATGAATATTTTTAAAACTGACACTTACCATAAATAAAAATAGAATTTATTGCACTTCCAACGAAATCGGAGCTGAAAATAACAAAAAAAAAAGCATAATAATCAATATTAAAACATATTCTATATTTCAAAAAGAATCTTAACTTTCACCTAGTATTCCCTCATTACTAATTATTATTTTTGATTGCTAAACTAATAACTTTTCATATAGCTTTTTGCCACATTAAATGGCACAAAATTCTGAGCCTCTCACAATTTGCTAATCATTTTCAGCACATTATTCATACAACAAATATATAGTATAGTGAAATGTGCGTCAACTTTTGAATTTGTCACAAATTTCATGGTGTTTGTGGCGCTACAAAAGTTTTTTTGCTCAAGTTGACACGCAGACAAGCTGACAGAAAGGCGTTGTCCTTGTCCTTTAGTCCTAACCTAATCAGCTAATCAGTTTGCTGAGTCCTTCACCTGTTGGTCCGCTATTCTTATTGTTGTTGTTCTTCTTCTTGTTGTTGTTGCTGTCCATTTATCGGTGACAAATCGCCAACTGAGTGAGTGGACTGACAGTGAGAAGTATCATCATTAACGAGCACCCAAAACAAGCCCCAAAACAACATTTATCAATATCAAAACGACAACGACAAAACAATTAAATAAAACGACAACAGCGCACACAAAAAATACCCTGTAATCTACTACTAGAATACTGAAACATACCAAGCACTATTTGTGGTATATCGGTATGGTTCTACATTCAAAATATACCATTACTTTATATACAATTTGAATATTAAATACTAAATTAGAGATAGATAAACTAGAGTTGCTTTTTTTATTTCAATATTTATGCACTACCCAACACTTAATCGCTATGCGCTACTCAACACTTATGTAAAAGAAATATCGTTATAATAAAAGGGAGAGGTTAAAAATCAATAGATTGTGCAATAATGAAATCAAATAAATTTAAATATTCATCATCATATATGAATAAAATTAAAGTAATGCTTAAGAGTCAAGTAACCGAATAAGAATTGCGGAGCTTTCCAATATAATCTATTGTTTTATGTGCTACACATTCCGGTTTTTGTTTGTTCTCATTATAATCTTTTTAATAATAGATCCACTAAGTTAGTTTTTTTTATTTTGTATAATAATCCCTAAATATTTAAAAAATATAAAGTACATAGAAACAATAAAGTCTAGATTAAAGAAATCTAAAATTAAGATTTTTTAGATCTTAAAAAGAACAATCTTAATATAAGATTTTTAGGTTGAAAGCATCTTAAATTAAGTTTTTTATGCTCAATTATTTACTTTCAATTATTTACTTTATTTAAATTTTGACAAGCAAAAACGTTATCTTGATTTAAGATTTTATTTTTGAATTCTTGGCACTTTTGTTCTTTCTGTTTTTAAAAATTTGAAAAGACCTACAAAGTTATTTCTTTTATTTGCAAATGCGCAAACTACCCGCTTGTGATTGCTGTCAATTTGCAGGGTGTGCAAACAAATGTTAAAACAAACGAAAGCGTCGAAAAGTTTGGCAAATTAAATGGCAGCATTTCAGCGCGACCTACAAGACAGCCGCACAACAAAAACACACACACACACACAGTCGGAGTATGAAAAGTTGTGTTTGGCTTTTGTGTGATGTTGGCTAACCGCGCAGTAACAATCTCTGAGCCACTCGACCAATTGGCTAAACCGACCTCTAGGCCCAACTTTCTCTCTCTCTCTTTCTAAATCCAACTTCAACTCTAACTCGAGTCGAGTCGAGTTGACTGCTTAGCTTGTTGTTGCCACAGCCACTGACACTCACGCCACTGCCACTGCTACAGCCACTGCCACAAAATGAGGCAAATCGTATTAAATAACAGTTAATTACAAATACACACGACCCAAGCCAAAGTCGACTCGAGTCGAGTTGAGTTGAGTCGAGCCGACCCAAATCGCGGCGTCGACATGAAGCCAGCAAATAAATTTGTGCTAAGGAGCAGGACAACAGAGTGGATTCCCACCTCTCCTCCTCCTTCCACAATATCCCTGCATCTCTTTTCCCACCACAATTTGTATGAGTGTGTGTGTGTGTAGTATACTCATTACTTATGGGCTCTGCCTAATTGGGTATAACCAATTGATAAACATTTCAAAATCAAAGAAAGTAAGTTGATAATTTCGTTCTGTTTTCTAAATTTTTATGACTAAATACTTTTCTAATAAATTTCTTTTGGTAAAGATTTAATTTATGCATGAATTGGAAAGTTTCAAGATTCTATTAAAATACCAAAAAAATATATAAATTCCATGTATTCCATTCCAGATACGAACCCTTACTTATCTTTGGGTATAATAACCAAATTGCTGCATTAATTGATTCATTCACTTTCTTAAAAGTACAAAAAATTAATCGCAAACTACAAAAAAACTTTAAATAGATATTTTTCAGTGCTTATAAATGAAATGCTAACCAAAGTACCAAATGCTGTCAACTAATGTGACTTCGGATTGCCGTAAAATCAAACCTTCATTGCCAATTAAATTCCTGTTTCTAGACCTTTTCACGTTCAACAAAGTGCAATAAACTTATAATTTTCTTACAAATTATGATAAGATTTCCTTCAATTCAGAGATGAAGTACAACAGCAAGCAAATTATAAGTACTTAAACTAATACAAGGTCTTTGTAAGTCGAGTATACTCCAAAAAATTAATTGCTGCGCTAAGAGACCATTTTCTTTTCGTTAAAGTAGAACAAATTCGACTACTATGAAAATAGGTGTATTATAATACTTGTCTACCACAAAACAAGATAAGTTTCGAAAATAATACAATGTCTCCGAATGTCGAGTATACGCAACAAATTAAATTCCTGCACTAAAAGACTAAGGCAATGAATGCTTTTCCCACAATTAATTATACATTTTTAAGGAGTTTTGAGATGAATATAAAAATGCTAAGACAATTAAAAACCACAAGGTAACAGCAAGTCGAGTACACTCGCATTAATAGACCCTTTCAATTGCATGAAAGTGGAACAAATTTGACTACTATACAAATAAATATCATATTCAAGTTGATCGCCTACGACAAAAAAAACGACAAGTTTTTTAAATTTTACAAAGTCTCTGCAAGTCGAGTAGACTCTACAAATAAAATTCCTATATTAAAAGGTATTCTGACTTTCAAAAAAGTATTCACAGATAATGATTTGCCAACAAATAATAATAGAATTAAATGAAATTTGAAGATGAAAAAGAAAAGTTGGCAAAAGATAACTGCAAGTCGAGCATACTCCACATACTGATACGCTAAGAGAGCCTTTTACTTTCTAAAAAGCATGCTAAGAGAATACTTTTCCCATAATAAATCATAAGAAGATTAAAAAGAAAAACTAAAACAATAAAACCCAACACAAGGTAACTGCAAGTCGAGCATACTCCACACACTACACCGCACTACATATACTGCTTACTTGTTGGTTTATCTCTTATTTGTATCTGCGTTGTCAAGTTGTCCGTGGCTGGGGCACAACTTGCGTTTTGTTTTCGGGCTCGTTTGGCCTTCTGCAACAAAGGGGCTGAGTAGCTGGCTTATCGGGGGTTGGGGTTGGGGTCAGGGGTTGTATTTATGTTTGGGGTTTGGGAGTCGTTGTTGTTGATGTTGGCCGGGGAGATGCTGGAGATGTAATGTGAACGCCTACGAATGTGCTTGAGGTTGCCTAAATGGTTGAATTAATTAATGATATGCTTGAATGATTGATTATTTGCCCCGAGATGATTGAATTATGCGATTGCCATTTTATATTGCCAGTCTCTGGCCTCTGTCCGCCCCTCGACTCCGATTCCGTCCATCTCCATGTCTGCCACTTTAGCCACAATAAAAACCCAACTCATTGGCTAGAGAAGAGAGAGAGAACGCAAAATGCAAAATAAGCAGCAAACATTGGAAGCAACGACGGCGGCGCCCTTTGAACTTTGGGCCAATAATTCAAGGCCTGGACAGATTTGGGACATGCATAAAAAGCCATAAACACAATAACCGACCACCTCATATACATACAAACCGCATGCGAACAAGAAAAAGACGAAGAAAATACATACATATGCTCTCTCTCTCTCTCCCACTCTCTCTCTTTCTCTCTCTCTCTCTTTTATACACTCTTTTGAGGTCCTTCGCACGCAACGGCTTTGGCAGCTTCCATATGCAAAGCTATGCCAAGAAGCTGTCGTGCTTTATGCGCCGTTACTCGCCTGCCCTCAATCCTTCCTTCTCTCCTCCTCCTCTTGCGCCTCTCTACGCGCTTCTCACGCTTCGTGATTGTTCTGGCTTCTTGATATGCCACACGCAGCAGCAACAGCAGCAGCAGCCTCTATAAAGCTTCGCATAACCCCATCATCACTTTGCACTGAACACAAAATCTTAAGTGTTAAATGATCTTTGATTCAACAGTTCAAACTGTATTCAATATGCGTATTCACAGTTCACCAAGGTCTAAAATATAATTTCAATTTTTTAAGAATAATAATCCACAGTTGCCCTAGATTTAGAATTTCATGCTGCTTCTCGGTTTATAAAGAAAACAAATAAAATTATAATAAATTTATAATTTAATGCTGCTTTTCGATTTATAAAGAAAACAAATAATAAAGAATAAAAAGTTTGAAATTCGGTTCGGTTACTTTTCTTTTTGACATTTTTTAGAATTTAATTCAAAGCTGCATCTAATCTCAATCTCTCTTAGTTTGCCATTTTTTGCAAAACTAAAAAAACAAAAAAAAAAAAAACAATTTAAATGTAAGCAACATCTAAAAAACGAAGCACGAATCTTTGGCAATTACCCATTACAATTTCTAGACTACAAAGAACATTTTTTAAAGAGATAATTTCAAGAATATAAAGAAATTTCTACGAAATATGTTATAGCTAAGATTATTTAACATTAATATGAAATTTCTATGGAATGTCAAAGGCTACAATAATAAAAGTTAAGTCGATAAGATTAGTTTTTGACCGGCATCGATATAAATGAACTGATTCTTTGATGACCATACAAAAAAGTAAAGGATATTTATGCCAATTATGCTATATATAATATGGTCACACTCACAACAATAAAATCTATGAATATGGGTTTAGCACATATTTTAAGATAAATTGAAAGAAATGTAAAATTAAAAATGTAAATTTAAATTAACAATGCACATTAATTTACCAAATTTAGAATTTCAGTTTCAAGCAAGTGAGTACCTTTAAAATTCAGGTAGCTCACCTGCATCAAGTATGTTGCTTATGCTTGTTTTCGCTGAGTGTAGCTCACGCTAGACAAAAGGGAGGAGGCAGGCGTGTCAAAGGGCGTCACACGCACTTGGGAATTGCTGATGATGTGAAGGACGAGAGTGAAATGAGCAGAAGGAGGAAGAGCAACAGCAACAGCAGAAGAACAACGATGTTGGTGTCAATGCTGCTGATGGAGATGGAGATGTTTGTTGCTTGTTGGCGCCTGCTGATGATGCTGACAGCCACAAATTGGGCACAAGCCAAGGCCAGACAGACAAGACAGGCGAGGACAGACAGATAGACGGACAGCCAGACAGACGGACAGACGGACGGAGAGACGGACAGACACACTGATGGAATGATGAGCGTCTAAGCCTTGACGGGGCAGCGATTCTTTAGCCTGTCTGGGCCAAGTGTAAATCGTTGGCCCAAAGTTGAACATATGTTTTATGTATTTGACTTTATGGCGACGTCGCCTTCTTCTTCTTCTTCTTCTTCTTTTTCTTGGCTTCTTTGGCCGTATCCTTATTCCCCAGTTAGTAACTGAGATTTTCAAAGTTGTTGCCAAAAAAAAACAAACATCGCAGGGCAATTTAGTAGGTCGACGAAAATTTGTAAACTCCTCTCTCCCTCTCTCTCTCTCTCGTTCGCTGTCTCTTATCTAGACAGGATGAGCATGCAACTGAATGAGTGACCAGGTGAATGCCGAGTTTCCGCTCTTATCATCATTGCTTGCCGTATGATCGCACGCTTAGCAGCATGCTTTCCAGTCTGGCACACTCTACTCGGCTTGTTAATTTGATTAGTTGACATTTGCCGAGGCATTTGAGTGCAAAGATAAGCGTGCCACAGCGTGTGGACAGCTGGCCACAGACTGTGCAACTTGTGCAGTCGGTTTTTTTGTGGGTTTCTTGTTGAACTGTTGCCAACTTCGTTGCTCTAGCTTTGATCAAGCTAGCTGGCAAATGCTGATCAGGAGCCCTAATGAAGTGTGTGCCGAGCTTTAAGCTAGCGTCGTAGTTTTTTTTTTTTTCTTCTCTTCAATTGCAGCCACAAAACTTAGTCACTAATGCACTCTAATTGAACGCAGTGGCAGCAGGAGTTGCATCCTTTGACCTCTGCCTCTTGCCCCTGCCTCCTGCCAGCTGATTGACTGATGGGCTTGCACAGTCAGGAACATTCTCTGTCGTGCTCCGTGCTTTTGCGCTTCTTTTCTAAATTATCTTCATGGGCGCCAATGGTCAAGCACTTGGCAGCTGCCTCGCTGCATTCGTTGCTTCGTTGCAGGTGCAGCTCGCTCACATATCCTTGGCAGCCAGCTCTCCTCATCCTCTCCTCCTCTAGGTCTCTGTTCTGGCAGCAATTGAATGTGGCCCCGGCGACCGACCGACGACAAAACGACACACACAAAATGTGCCACGTCCTATGTCCTATGTCCTGTGTGTCCTGCGTGTCCTGTGCATTGTCCATTGTGTCTGTTGTCCAACGTGGCTCGTTTGTCCTTTGGCCAACATTGTGTCCCTTTGCTTTTGCTTTTGCTCTTGCTTGTGTGCTGCGTGGTAAAAATAATTCTATTTGCTGGCTTCTTTGCTTATCTATTTAACGATATTTATTTTGCTCGCTTGCGAGCACAAACGCAGATTAACTTATGAGCTTACATATCTCATAGATATCATTTCCCCGCAGCTGCTTAGCAACCAACTATCAACCATCTATCTAACGACAATTTTAGCGCTCAAAGCGCATTAAGTACCTCAAGTAAAGCTTTCAAAATAATAGACTTCAACTGCTGCATTCAGGCTGCATAAATATGCTTTTCATGTTAAGAGAGATTTCTGCTTTAAGAGAGGAATTCAAACAAAAGAAAGTTTGCCAGCTTAAATCAATTGTGAGTTGAGCTCTATTTAGGATTGGAAGCTGCTAAAAGCTCTTCAATATTATTTACTTAACTCTTATTTGCTCAATTTCTTAAATACAAAAGACTTTGGCTCTAAAAATATTTTCTATGCACTTGAAAGCTGCTTAAACCGAAAACGATTCGGTCAGCGATAATGTGAGAGAAGTTTCACTTTCTTAAACTGCATTTGAAAGCTGCTTAAAGCTCTCTTCACTTAACTTCTACTTAAACTCTTATTTGTTAAAGTTGGAGAAAGTTTAGTTTTTCAAATTGAAATTTTTCGGTTTTAACTAAGAATTACTAAACGATTTGGGCAGCAAAAACGTTGCTCTTTCTTAAACTGCTTTTGAAAGCTGCTAAAAGCTCTACCCAAGCTCTTACTGATTCGATTTACAGATAATTCGGCTGATTTGAAACTTGGCCTTAACCGCATGCATCCAATTAGAAATTTCAGCGCCAATTGCGATGCAAAAACGTTTAGAGAAGGGCGAAACAAACAATTTGGTGGTGGGTGGTGGGCTAAAGTGGGTGGTGGGCTAAAGGCATTTGCAATGGAACTGTTTAAAGTTGCGGAACTAACAAATCCCCATCGAGAGCATGGTATAATTATGCTGTCATTTATCTGACAGTTGTGTCGTTCAGTCGAAGCAGAAACATGATATGTTTTTGTGGCATCGCTTGTTGCTGCTGCTGCTGCTGTTTTTGTTGTTGTTGTTTTTGTTTTTACTGTTAACGTTGAATGTTGTATGTTGAATGTATCCACTAATTGGCTCTAATAACGGCTTAAACGATTCCAGCTGCAGCTGCTGCAGCATGCCACAAATGTTGCACTGTTGCACGTTGCACCATGCACATTGCAATGTTCGTGGCCAAAGTTTGTTTCCTGGAAATTTAAACTGCAACCGCGCGAGTCCCTTTTTATGCTTATATATTGTGTGGGTGTGTGTTGTATTATATTTTCTTCATTTAGCCTTTGTACTTATTACGTAAGGAGCTTAGAGTGCGCAGCAAGTTGCATTCGCTTTATACTATTTTGTAGTTCTTAAACTTGAAATCTCATAACGATCAGACAAAGAACAAATAAACAAAGAAAACACTCAACAGGTAAAAAGTATGCGGGCGCCATCTAACGTGCAGCTCTCTAAGTTCGCCATAATAAAAATTACGCCATCTAACCAATGCAAGAAATAATAAAAAAAAGTGCTGGCGCCATCTAACAAGCAGATTGCCTAACTTGCGTTTCGATCGCGTAAGAAATTTACATTTTGGATTGGCGACATCTGGCGTTAATATGTTGTACTTGTTACGTTACCTGTTGTACTGTGTTCGACTCCATTTTGCTTTTCCTAAAGCTTTCGCTGCTCTAGTGCCATTGTTGTTTTTGTTTTTGTTTTTGTTGATTCAATAAAATGTTGTAGAAAATTGATTGATTAGTTGCTCGTGGCCTTTTGGCTCTGAGTAGTTGGCTGGCTCACAATAAATATCGACCGGCTGCTTCTTCTTCATTCGCCTTCCATCTGAGCTGCAGCAGCTGAAAACTAAGCTGTCTTTCTGGTCTCTGCTTTTGTTGTCACATTTGCGATTCCTTTTGCCATTGTGTCTGCCATTGTTGTTGCTGCTTACACAATTGTCTGTGCATTATTAGAGCTTGTGCCGGCATTTGTTATTTTGCTTTTATCCCTTTGGATCAGCATGTAATGCAATTGTATGCGTCTCGCTCACACTGCAGCACAATACATACACACTCACACACACTTAAACACTTTCACAAACACACGCGTAATAACCATGAATTATTTAAACCGACTGCGGATCGACGCGACGCGACTCTGCTTTTCCGTTTGGTAAATCGCGAAATGCAATTGTATGCGTCTCGCTCACGCTACAGCACATCACTTTCACACACACACACACACTTAAACACTTTCACAAACACTCGCGTAATAACCATGTATTATTTACCCCGACTGCGGATCGACGCGACACGACGCTGCTTTTCCGTTTGGTAAATCACGCACTACTAAAAGTTTCACTAAAGTGTACTTCGCTCTTACCCACAGCAATACCATTTGCTAACACGCTCTCTCCCTTCCAAAGCTTTACTATTTTGCATTTGCTTCTAATTAAGAGCAACTGTTGATCGGCGCTTTGCCATATGCAAAGCTCTTAAGCTACACCTCGTTAGCTTGCGCTCCCACTCACACCCACAGCTACTGTTGCTGCTCCTGCTCTCTTCGCTCTCGGCTGACTGCACTGGCTGTACTTTTCGATTAGAATGTCACGCAGTTACATGTCCATTGAGCCTGCAAGTCTCTCTTTCTATTTTTACTTTACAGAGCGTTGCGAATAAGAGCAACATACATATGTACATATGTAATACAAGAATTGACTTGTATTAGATTTATTTATATTTAATTTGTATTTGCAATGCATATTTTTATTTATAACTGGTAATAAATTAATATTTATATTCTATTATTAATTATTAAAGCATTTTTATGCATTAAATTGCATTTTTAACATGTACGGTATTCTCTCTGTGTATCTGTAATTTACAGCTTTTCTTCTCACCTTCCCTCCCTTTGTCAAGCATTATGCATTTTGCTTAGTCCGCTGGTCTCTTAGTGTTCAATTAAAAGACAGAGAGCTTTCAGTTCTTCGTTCTCAGCTGGACATCAGGTGCTGCTTATTCTGCATTTGTCTGTGTGTATGTGTGTTTGCCTGTTTGTCCTTTCGACTGCTTGCATATTTGATTTGTGCATTTAAACATTTCAAGCACACACACACACACACTCATACACACCGCACACCTCTCTACATCTACTCCTCTTCTATTTCTGTGACGTCGTCTTCGTCGTCGCTCGTCGTTGTCTCATCGCAAATTCTCTTTGGAGCAATTTTAGTTATTATATTGCATTGGCTTTGTTCCGGCTTGTTGTTGTTGCTGGTGCTGTTGTTATTGCAGCTAGCTGCTGCTGTTGCTGCTGCAGCTTGACGTTCACCTGGCATTACTTATTTATTATTGATGATTAACAAGCAGCTATTTTGGCCAGGCCAGTAGGAGCTGACAGCCAACCAGCAGCCAGCAGCCAACAGCCATGGCAGAGGCTAAGCTCAACGTCAACGTCAACGTCAATGCGGCCTTTGCCGTTTCAGCCTTAGTCTGCGTCTCAGCCTCAGGCCTTTGGCTTTGGCAGTGGTGAGTGGCGAATTTCGGATGGGGCGGGGGTGGTGGGAAACCAAGCACACTGAGCTTGAGCCGCAGCCAGCTTGCCAACTGTCGATCTCGCTCTCTCTCTCTCTCTCTCTTTCTCGCACTAAGCTGCGTATACATTTTGCATGTCATCGCAGGCAGCAGATTTTAAGTGTAGGCTTTGAGGTTATGTATGCATGACAGACTACTTAGATTCGCAGCAAATCATCTACACACACATACACATACACACACATACAAACAAATATACTTATGTATGTATGTGAGTGTTTATCTATATTGCGTAACTAGGTGTATTTGTCATAAGTCTCGCATTGCCATTTCTTTAAGTTTAATATTTAGCTTTGCTTTCGTCTTCATCTATATTTTCTTCTTCTTTCACAGTGCAATGCGCCACGCCCAACAACAACAACAACAAGAAAAGAACAGCGCCTCGCCCAACAGCAGCAACAGCAGCATAAATAAATATGATTAAGCTTAAGAATATATAAAAAGAAAGTTCAAATGAAATAACGCAATATACGAAAAAGGAGCAGCGCGAAACAAAAAAAAAAACAAAAACAACAGCAGCAGCAACGGCAACGGTGACGAAGAAGAAGACGAAGAAGAAAAAATATAAATAAATAAGTAAGAAGCAGCGACGCAACGCAACGACGTTGGCAGCGGGACGAAGGCAGCAGAGAGAGCTGTGGGGAGTAGCTGGCAGCAAAGCAGTCTGGCAATTTGTGGGCAGTCTGACAGTCTGGCAACCTGCAAGCTGGAACGAGTGGAAGGCGAGAGTGAGAAGGCAGCAGCAGCAGCAGCAGCAGCAGCAGCAACAGCAGCAACAGCAGCACGGACTGCACGGACAGACGGAAGGAAGTGAGAGATAGAGAGAATCGAGCTCAATTACGCCGCCAAACTGTCGTGTCAGCAACAACGTGAAATGTGCAATTCCTGGCTGCTGCTCATAATTGCGCTCACTGTTGTCTGCCTGTGGAACTCGCAACAAACCGAAACATCCAAATCATGCCCAGCCGAGTGCATCTGCTTGTCCCAGACTCAAGTAAGCTTAACACAATCTCCCTCTCGATCTGTCTCTTTCTCACTCACTCACTCAGAGTTAGGCAAGTGTTTTGTAGTTGGCATTCCACTTGTTAGTTGTGCTAGTTGTTAGCTCAGTGCAGCAGCAACAGCAGCAGCATCATCATCAACAGCAGTAGGAAAAAAAGCTTAGCAGGCTGCTCGACTGTTGGAGACCCTGTAAACAACTTTGAACTGCGCTAGCTGCTAGAGTTGTTAACCGATTTCGTTGAAATTTTCAGCATAGCAAGGAAATAACTAAAGCTCAACGTATTACTACTTTGAAGAAAATCTATAAACATTTAAGTGATTGCTAGTTCTCTTTTAATTAAATGTATGCCGTATTTGACACTAATATTCTATTATATTATGTGCTTCATGTGGATTTTGTCTATTTATTTATTTTGGTATTATATATATGCTTTATTATTATCTTATTATTCATTTTATTTGTTTTTTGGGTATTCGTTATTACTTTACTTACTTTATTTTTTACTTCACGTCTTAAGGAAGTTTTTCGACACTTTCGAAATTCAACTAAACCCAACCAATAGTTTACTTCGAGCACAGGGCATGCAAAAAGAAAAGCAAATCAGTGTGTAGATGAGCAGCCAGTCGTCTGGGGGATCCCCATCTGGTCAGCTCCGTGCTCGTGATGAGCACGAAAAATTAAATCGAAAACTGCTGGGCAAAATGGTCATTTCCCTTTTGTTTCAAATGCACTAAAGGGGGGGCAAGTTCCTTTCGTTAGTGTTCACAAGTGGCTCGCATTCCACTTGTTACATGGCCTCCGTTCGTCCATCCGTCCGTCTGTTTGTCTGTCTATCTGGTTTTTCGCCTGTGCGAGTGTTTGCCCAGCCTCGCATTCAATTGTCTCCCGCGAGAGTTTTGCGGGTAGCCAAAAGCACAAGTTGGGCTCGGTCGGGAGCTTCTTGATGCGCATCCTTATTACCATTGGGAGCAACGCTGCTGGCATCGTCATTTTTACCAAATTGAGAACTTAAGTGATTTCATTATTCCAGATTATGAACAATGAAATGATTTACTCAGCACTCGAAACGCAACAAAATATCAAGTAATTTAAGCTGGAGACCTCCACCTGCTTGTACCCTATTCTTTGCTTTACTTTACTTTACTTTCACCTCCATTGCTCCATTGTAGCACTCTACTTTTCTTGCCCCGACTCAACTCGACTCGACTCTATGGGTGACTCTATTCAAAGACTCGGGATTACAATTGTTGACCGGGCCAGGTGTAGCATACTTCCAGGGGTTCTCGAGGCAATTACACTTGGCATTTTGGGTTCAGAGTCCGAATCCAAGACCGAGAGACCGAGACCGGGCAACATTTTTGCCGTTTCTCGTTCACGTTGTCGCACAAAACTTCATGGTGAACAATTTTCCACTTGTTTTCGTAACAAAAGGGCGAAATTTCATTAAAAATGGCGAAGAAACATGCCAAAGTCGAAACAAAAACGCGATAATAAAGCTGCGAAACAATATGGAATGAAACGCAGTGCAAAATGCAATGCAATGCAACGAAATGAATTGAAATGGAAAGCGGAAAACGCAAAAAACGGAATGAGCAACAAAACATTGCACATCAACAACAGTTACACAAACAATAACATTCAAGAAACACAACAACAACAACATGAAGAGCAAAGAAAACATAAAGAAAGCGGAAAAAGAAATGAAACTTTTAATTCGTTCATTTAAAAGGTGAAGCGTATGAAAATTGCGCAAATGTCTCGACCAGGGGGGGGACCGGAAGAAGGCAGCTTGGCTTGAGCTATTGTAAAGTCTCGCGATTAGCGATGACATCGTGCACGGGGAGCTCACAACAAAAGCGGACTTGGGATAAGGGTATAAAGAGGTGTTAAGGAAACTCCTTCGGATATCTAACCAATTAGTCGTAGGTGAAAAATTTGAACTTATCTATTTAAACACTGTCCTAGGGACTTTCACTTATAAAGTTTATTTACGAGGTGTAGTTGGAATAAGGGTAAAGTGAGGTGTATCCTAAGGAGATCCCATCTATCTATTCGATGAAGTTACAAAACTTAACTTCTCCTTTCAAAGACTGCCCAAAGGACTTCCTCAAGCAGTCTGTACACTGCCGCGGTGTAATGAGGTGTAAGAATTACGCGTTCAGAGGAAATTCCACCGGAAGTTTATCTATCGATCCGTAACTTATTCATCAAAGGGCTGCTCTCTAAAGAAATCTATGTAGAGATTTCTGTCATAAAATCTGTCTGGTCTTAGCTTAAAGCGTAAAGTTATAAAAAAGAGTTTCATTTTTTGTTTTGTATGTGTGCGTTCTTGGTAATAATGAAAAACTTGATGATAAAGGAACAATTAACTGGGTTATGCAAGCAGACAGTTATTGCTACGAGCCTGGGGAGGAGAGCAGCGACACACGCACCCATCTCTAGTGAGTGTGCAGAGGGAATTGCAGTAAAAACATGTTGTAGAGCAGAAAAGCGTAAAGCGAGGTGATTTCGAGAGAGGAGAAGGACGACAAAACGACGATGACATCAACGTGACAGCGACAAGCGTCGCGACAGCAGATAGACAGATGGTCTAGGTCTAGGATGAGAAGATGCCAGAGATAGCGAGAGCTCCGAGAGCTGTCGGAGAAGTCAGGCAAACGGATATTCAGCTGGACTGGACATCGGACAAGGTCCTGAAATGGCAGCGAGGCAGTAAGGGAGGAAGAAAGGAAGGGAGGAAGTGAGGAGGTAGGCAGTAAGGAGTTTAGGGGTGCGTGGTGATTTCACAAACGCACACATCAGCACATAATAGTTATAAAAAATTAAAGCACAAAGCAGAGACGCGAAATAAAGATAGAGCCACACAGAGCTGAGGGAGCAAAACAATGTAAGACAAAGGCAGGACACAGTAGAGGAAAGGACTGGACAGCACACAGAGAATGGGGGAGTTGAGGGGGAGCTAGCAGGGTGCGAGGAACGTGCGTGGTAAACCCGAAAAATGAAACACTGACTGCATAAAGCAGACGTAAAAGAAGCAACAGCACAGGAGCAGACGTTGAAGTTCCTTCCACAAAAAAAAAGAACAACACAACAGAACAAAACAGAGGGAAAAAATTCGATTTAATTTTATTTGCAGCAATAAAGCCGCAAATTCAATTTTCGCGCCGGGTTCCAAGTATTCGTCGTTTTTACCCCCCCACCCGCCTGCCTAATTCGGCGAGTGTCATCATCAACATGGCACTACATTAGCTGACTTCCCTTGCCCCTCACTCCTCACCCCTCGTCGCTCCCTAACCCCTAACTAACCTTACCTTACGTTGCAACTAGTCGAGGCGTTAGTCAGTTGTCTTGTGTTTTTGTTTATCTGGATGCTTTGCGATAGCACCGATGTGCGTAGGGAGTTTTTTTTATTTTACAGTTGATTGTTGCAACCTTACCTGAAATGAGTTTAATAATACATTGCATGGAAAAGTTTCCTATTCAGACAACCCTAAGCATCAACACAATCTTTAGCTGCCTCCAAAAGTTGCAATCTTTGTCGCAACTGACGAAGATCCTTTCACTATCCTTCACTATCTAAGCTGCCTAAAACTTAATACTAAATATTATATAGTGCTTTGTAAGCTTGATCTTAAATATATTATAGCGCACTTTGAAAACTAATGCAATATTAAACATAGAAACATATAAGGTAATAACTATCCTAATTCGAACTTCTTTTGAGCTAATTCAACAGCTAAGTCAACTACACATATTTGTGATTATTTTGATCATAATAATACCGAACTTTCAATCGGATTTCTGCTCCCAAGCCTACATAGTTAACTTTACTATTTTCTCCCTCGGGGTTTTTAGTTTAATTCCGAATTTAGGTAATTATTCTAGAGGAACTGCCGAACTTCTAAGCTGATTTATGCACCCTAAAACTCATATAACTAACTCTAACTTTCTCTTCCCATTTCTCCCACTCTTTCACCCGGTTTCCAGGTGCTGTGTAACACGGGCGGACTCGAGCAGATCCCGCTGCGTCAGCTGCCTGCTACAGTGGAGAATTTGGCGCTGACCAAAAACAACTTTCCGATCATCAAACCCGATTCGTTTGCCGGTCTCCGTGCACTGAAGAAACTCTCGCTCGACGGCAACAACATCACACGGATCAAACAGTTTGCGTTTCGGGGTCTACCCCGACTCCGGGAGCTATCCATACAGCATACACCGCTGCAGACGGTGGCACAATTCGCATTTGCGGGCCTTCAGAATTTGTCGACTATATTGTTGAGTAACAATCAGATTCAACGCATCGAGGGCAATGCATTTGCGGGCACATCGAACATTAAGCTGATATTGTTGAGCAACAATCCGTTGATACGGATCGAAAGTTCCGCATTCTCGAGCCTGACGAATGTCGGACACTTGATATTGCCGTCGGGTATACGGAGCATCGAGCAGGATGCATTCTTTGGCATGGATGCGGTGGGTTTGCTCAAATTGGCGTACATGGATCTCAAGGAGATATCACCGTTCACCTTTCGTGGACTGTCCAATGTGCTGTTGCTTACGCTCCAGGAATCGGATCTCGGGGTGATTTGTGCGGACGCATTTACGGGTCTAACGCAAGTGGATACGCTGCAGATATTGAACAATAAAATCGATTCGATTGAGGAGCTCAATTTCACGTATACGGCGGCGATAAAGCATTTAAAATTCCATGGCAATCATGTGCTTGAGACCCCAAATCCCAATGCGATCATTGTCGATGGGGTCGATCATCTGCAGTTGATCAACAATCATTTCCCCTGCGGCTGTCACATTCACACCCTCCTCGATGGTCCGCTCGCCGAGGGGGCGCACAATCTCAGTGATTTTCTGCAAAAGAACTATTGCATCTCCCCGTTGGAGGTGAACGGACGTGTGATGAGCGAACTGAATATCGATGGCATTGGCCGATGTGCCGATATGCTCACCAAGGGCAATTTGGGATCATCGTCCGCCTCGTTGGCGTTGGGCATCAATGCGATGCTCCTCATCGCCGTTGCCAGTTGTGTTGAATGGTGGCGTTATGCTCGCCTCTTGGCCTCGCGACTTGTTCAGCTCTTGAGTCACGGTCACATCGCTTGGCGTCGACGTCGGAAACGTCGGCGACCCAATTAAATATCAGCATCAGCATCATCAACAACAAAAACAACAACTCACAACAAACAGTCGAAGATCAGTTTGTACTTTAATCCATACTCGCTTAATAAGTAAGTAAGTAAGTTTCGCAAACCCCTAAAAAAAAAAAACAAAAACGTAAAAAGTAACTGCGCTCTATACTCTAAGAGAATTTCCATTATCCTCAAGTACTTTCCTCGAATGCATTTCAAAACATTAGCAACAATTCATTAGCCTAATCTAGACGTGTAAGTAGGCATCGTAGACCATTCGCATATGAGGATCATCTGCCCTTAACTCTGTACCCTTATAGCTACCTATAAGTAGCTGCCTAGACTTTAACACATAACTAACTGAATATCGCTCTTGGGTTTAAATACAAATTGATATTAAGACTTGTGTAAAAATGTATATTATTTTATTTCATTTCAATTGCAAAAGAAAAGTACTCACAATGAGACCAAAAGCTTAACTTTACCGACTAATATCTAATAAAAACTTCATAAGAATAATTCTAAAACATTTTCAATTCAAACCGTTTCCAATCTTTCTTCCATGATAACATGCTGACAAATTGCTACGAGTATTTATTATTATATGCTTCACATAGTCCCTAAGGCTTATTTTGTGTACTGCGGTATATTTTGAAAGTTGTAGTATAATAATATACCAAATATAGTTCACATTTTTACCCGTTTCCCCGTAGGTATATTTTGAACTCATTGCTATATATTGAAGGTTGTTATATATCGATATATCAAAACTAGTTCTTGGTATATTTTAGTATTTATTTCAGTATAATAATTTGGAATGTTTTAACGATAAATCCTCTCATTGTAAATTGGTGCAACTCTCTTACTTGTTTTTAATTGTGAAGGTTTAAAATACTGTTAATGATTTTTATAAATTTTACATGAATATATTGAACTCTACAGTATATTTTAAAAGTTGTAGTGTATCAATATACCAAATCTAGTTTGAGGTATATTTTAGTATGTTTTTTATGGTATATGAACTCGACATGTTTTAACGGTGCTCGACGGTATTTTTTAAAAGTTGTAGTATATCGATATACTAAATCTAGTTTGAGGCATATTTTAGTATGTTTTTTGGTATATAAAAATTTAACTTTTACGGCACTCGACTGTATATTTTGATACTTTCAGTATATAAATATATAAAAAATATAGTTTTCGGTGTATTTCAGTATCTTTTTGGTATATTTATTTGACTGCTTTTGCTTATATTGAAAATGAGTGGAAGGTGTACTCGACTGCAACTCACTTACTTCTTTTAAATTGTGAAAGATTACAAATTTTACATGAATAAAACACTAATCAAAGTAATAGTAAAGTTTTCTATATTAAATGATTACAGAGTTTTTTACATTTTGAATATGAAAATACTGATGGTATATCTTTATACTGCAAATGTGCCCAATGATTTTATACTGAATTTTTATAAGTGAATAGTTCACATTGCTTTCAACTTGAATGCTTCATTTTGATGGCACCACAAATTTGTAGATTTTAGCAGCTATCCAACAGAGAGAGGAGAGAGAGAGAGGGGGAAAGTGAGAGAGAGAGAGAAAGAGAGATTCGATTACATGCTGTGGCAATTGGAAAACACTTGGCCGACAATCGCTCAATGGGATCTTGCATTGCATCTAAGCGCCTTAAAAGCGCCCAGAGATCTTTGTGCATTGCATAACGCATAACACACACATAAAAATATATATATATGTGGACTATATATGAGGAGAAGAGCAGACTGAGCAAGCTATCAAATTTTACGTTTCACTTTGAAAATGCAAAATGGAAAAATGGCAACTGGCAAATGGTTTCAAATGCTTTCTCTCTCTCTCCCACTCTTTAACTCTCTCTCTCTCTGTCTCTGTCTCTGTTTAAATGCATTTGCTGTTGTGGCTTCAACGTCATATTCCGAACCGTTAAACAAATCCGAAATCCGAAATGCTTTTTGGGCCGAGGAAAGAGGTTAGCAATTGAACTGCGGCTGCCTTAAAGACAACTGCAACAGTAGCCAAGAGAGTGAGAGGGAGAGGGAGAGGCAGAAGAGAGGGAAAGGCAGAAGAGAGGAAGAGAGCGCAACTTGAACAGCTTCATTGTGGAAGCTGGAGCACACTTAAAGTGCTGCAGGCTCAACTTTTGAGCCACAGCCTGGGGTCAGAGAGGGGGAGAGAGTGGAGAGACGAGGCGAGGGTTTGTTGCTCTGCTCTGGGTTAGCATACAAAAACGAAAAACGGAAATTACAAATTCTATTCACTCGCTACGGCATTGGGAGCGCTCTAATTCGTTGGTTCAACTTCTCTTCTCTCCTTTCCATGCCTCTATTCCAGTCCGAAGCGAGAGAGGGAGAGAGAGAGTAAAAGGAAGAGCTTTTGCTAGGCAAGAGCTAAAAGGAACAGGCGGCTATTCTTTAGTCGCTTATCGCAAAGGATTTAGATTTATCTAACTTGATTATGATGCTAAGCATTCTCTCTCTCACACACAAACACACACACACACACACACACACACTCAATCCGCTACCCAAAAACAAATGCGCAGAGAAATCATTGAAGGAAATTAAAACTTTGTTTACTTTCAAGTCCACTTCTTGTAATGTAGCCCAGGCTCGCCCCCCTCTCTCTCTCTCTCCCCCCTTCGTTCATCTTTTGTGTTGAGCTGCTGCTGGTTTTACATTTTCGCATTTCCCTTACGTATTTGCTTCGTTCCTCCTTCCCTTTCCTTCCCTTCCGTTTCTTTCCGTTCCCAATTCTCCCTTTAGTTGCAAACTCTGGGCACACATAATATGGCAATTCATTTAATCAGTTTGACGTTTGGCTAATTGAAGGCATGTTTTGGTCTACAACTGAATGCCAAAAACTTGGCTGCAAGCCAAACAAGTGACCAGAGTGTCCGAGCCACCGTCCGCAAGATGGCGCTCAATGCTCAATGCCCAATTTCCCCAAGCAAAATAGCACATATTTTATGCCATGAATTTATGCTTTAACTGATCGGCTCTTTTAAAGTGTAGCCAACCATTTAACAAACTTATGAGATAGAAACACATAAGAAAACTTCCATACACACGCTAAGCTTTCTCACACAGAAGCAAAAGAAATATACCGAATGAATATACCGCAAAAAAAAAACCACTAAAATCTACCAAATGCGTTAAACCTTCTTAAAATCCTAAATGTTTTATTTTGTATGAGCAACCAATCTATTATCATTGAAATATACCGAATAAATATACCACAAAAAATACTTAAATGTCCCAAAGACTTAATTTGGCATAAGCAAACAATGCTAAAACAGCATTATACTTAAAATATACCTACTTAAAATACCAAAAAAAGCATATAAGCAAACAATGTTAAAATGTTAGTGCGAATAAACATAGCAAAGGTTTTATTTGGTATAAGCAACACAATGTTAAAATGGTATTTTCGTTAAAATATACCGAAAAAATACCGAAACTATTGTTTGGTATGCTCAAACAATGTTAAAAAGGTATTATTAGTAAAATATGCCTATTTAATATACCAGAAAAATGCAAAAAATATGTTCAACAGATTTATTTGATATAAGCAAAGAATGCGAAAATTGTATTACCCTTACAATATACCGAATTAATATACCGAATGAATACTAAATTATAACAAAAACATTAACATATTTGCTACTAGAAACTTCTCAATCGATTCACTTGGCAACACTTATTTATTTTTAATTCATTTATGTTAAGAAAAACACATTTTCTTCTCCAGAAACGTGTGAAACATGCAAGTGAGAAGATTACAAAAAAAAATGAATTTATTCTGAAAGAAATGCGCTGGAAATACGTCATCTTGAAACCATGATTGAAGATCAAAATTTTGTGTCAACAATTTTTCAATCTAAAGTTTTTGTTTCAAGAATTTTTTAAAACGTT
The DNA here is from genome assembly GCA_035046325.1 of Drosophila niveifrons. NCBI lineage: Eukaryota > Metazoa > Arthropoda > Insecta > Diptera > Drosophilidae > Drosophila > Drosophila niveifrons. Next base: position 5,512,722 of record JAWNOC010000020.1, read on the forward strand.
CTTCATGTGTACTTCAATCAGTTGTATCGCAGTTGAGAAGTAAGCATAAAACTATATTTATTCAAGCTTTAAACGTTACGGAGGCGGGGGAGAGGCTGCTGAGTTCTGTGGGCGTGGCTACGTGTGAGGCAGCGACGTTGACCAGAGCACGTGGCTGGACTTTTGGCATCACGATTTCTGTCACTTGGCGTTCCTCATGTCCGCAGATCGTTAACTTAATTGTTCCGCTTGAAATCCTGAAAACTGTCGTACGCCATTGTTGCCTATGATAGTTGCACACCACGCCCCCCCCAACCGCCCCCCCAACCGCCTCTTTTTGCTCCCACTTGGTCATCAGCCATGTCAGCATTGCAATAAAATTGGCGTGACTAACTCTCTCTCTCTCCATCTATGGGTGTAGATGAAAGGCGCACGACGATGAGACCAATAGCAACAGCTCGCTACACTGCGAGAAAAATACACGACACAACATCCTACAATTTTTCAAATTTACGTTCTTCATATAAATTAGAGATTCAATTGAACCATTTTAACATTTTTCGAAAAGTGATTCGATGAATCGAAATGCATTTGAAAAATTGCCACTTTAACATTTTTGAAAAGTGATTCGATGAATCGAAATGCATTTGAAAAATGCCAATTTACGAAAAAAAAAAAACTAATAATTTGAATATTTATTTTTATTTATAATTTAGAAATTGAAAGTCTCGAAACTAAATACATCTAAAAAATATAAAAATAATTTGAAGATCTGGAATATTCTAAAATGTATTTCATGGTTTTAGAACTTACGGTATTCATTTAATTCTTGTTTCTGTGCTCTTCCTTTTCTCCCAGTGTACTACTCTGAGCTATGTGTGTGTGTGGGCTTGCTGTAGTTTGCCCCGGCATACGCTGGAGGGCGCTCTAGCCGTGCGTGCCGCTGCTGACAGCGCTGTTGACGTCGCGACAGCAGCGTCAAGCTGCAATCAGCAAACGGTCGACCGCAGCAAAAGTCGCGTAATTAACGCGAGTGTCGTTGTCCTTGTTGTCTCTTCCTCTCCCTCCCCCTTTCACTCCCGCTCCCTTCTCTTCCCCCATGCGACTCACTTGCGTTGCTAAGCTAAGCCAAATTAAAGCCAGGTTTCTATGCTCAGCTTCTGCTTCTGCTTTTGCCCCTTTTCTACCATCAGCCAAAAATCCAATAGACAAGCAAGTTCGCAGTTAGTCAGCGCATTTGCAGCTGGAAACAATTTGGCGGGCCAAACATGCAGCACATTACTCAATTTCTGGCAACATTTCCACAGCCAATCATCGACTCTTAAATACCCTATGAATAAAGTTTATATTCGTAAGTTTTGTCTACTGATTAAACATGTTAGCAAGTGACAAACGAGAATTGATGAAAGCTGAATAGCGTTGTATTAGCATTCAAATCTACCTAACATAATATACTGAAATATACCAAAGTGTATATTTGGTATGTTGCATCGATAGTCGAGAGAGTTCATAAAAGCTGAATAGCGCAGTATTATTATTTCAATATACCAAATGAATATACCAAAAATACTGAAATGCCCCAAAAAAATGTGAAATGCAAAAAAATGTGGTCATATGTAAACAATCGAGACTCGATAGTCGAGAGTTGATAACAGTTAAACAGCGCAATTATATTGTAACATGAAAAAATACTAAAATATATCGAATCGCAAATACCCCATCGGCTTAGTCCCACATTACAGGGTATAGAACCCGCTAAATGTGCACCTGAAAGCAATGCACATAAAAGTGAAAGCACAATGCGAAAAACGGATTAATGAAAATCGAACCACACCAAAAAAAAAAAACTCCAATTACTCAGAGCCAAAAGCAGTTAAAATGTGCTAAGAAGGCACAACCAATTGGATAAGCAGTTAATAAAATACAAGTTGTAACTACTTTCTGCATTTCTTGGCACTTAACTCGCAACTCTCATCAGTTTAGCCAAGGCAAATTAGCTGCGCCATCAATTAGCCTCAGTCTCAGCCTCATTCTCGCCTCGAGCTGGGATCTGTGCTTGAAATATGACACCAAGAGAGAAAAAAAACAGAAAGAAAAAAAAAGAAAGGAAGTGCAAGCTGCGGGTTAAGCGTTGTCCATTTGCGTGTCTCTGAACATTTGTTTCCGCCTTCCGCTTTTTCGACTTTTCCTCACTCTCAGTCTCTCTCTCTCTTCCTCTCTCTCTCTCTCTCTTTCTCCCTCTCTCTCCCTCTCTCTCTCTCTATTTTCGTCTATTTAGCTTCTACATTTTTCTGACGCACTATTTCCACACTCTCATTCAGCTTGCAACGTATTACAAAACTCTCTGAAGCACTTGCTTAAATAAATACTAAAATACCGCAACTTGGCTTAAATACTAAATCGCAGTATAAAATAATATAGAACAAAATTCCGCTTTATCAGTAAATTTGGTTGAAATTTATTGAATTTAAAGTAGAAAAAACTAAAAATGCTTCAATTAAAGTTAAATAATAAATTTGCAATCCAACTTAATTAAGTTTATTTAGAATTCAAATTCAATCTTGAAATTTTGTCTAAATACTGCTAAAATAAAATTGTTCTTTTAGCATATTTACTGCAAAGCGAAACTTTTCATTCCAGTTTTATAATATTTTTCCAATTAATCAGTTGCAGTTTTTTTTTAAAGCTATTTTCGAGCTATTTGCCACAAAGCAAATCTGTTTTATCAATAAATCCATTTCTATTCCCTTTTGTTATAAAATTATATTTAGTTAAAGTAAATCAATTGTAAATAATTGAATTTACATCTTCAATTCTACTGTTTAAATCAAATTGTATTCCTATAGACACTTTTTGCAAAGCCAAACAGCTTTGTCGAATTATCTATTTCCATAAAAGTTTATTAGTATTTGTTTACAGCAAAACAAAGCACAAAAAAAAATAGTTTTAGTATACCGATATATTTTTTTGCAGTATATTAAATTGGTATATTTCAGGAACTATACGTAACTGTTTTGCTTTGCTTCGACTTTGGTATTTCTCAGTATTTTCACAGTATATTTAATGGGTATATTTTAAAAATGATAACGCACTTTTGTGCTTTGCTTAAAAGACTTTGTAGACTTTGGTATATTTTGCGTATTTTGCAGTATATCAATTTGGTATATTTTGGGAATAAAACTACGCCGTTTTGCTTTGCTTAACAATGAGTTGTGTTTTCAGTGTTTTTTCTAGTATATTAATTCGGTATATTTTGGCAATAATACCGCACAGTTTTGCTTTGCTTAACAGTGAGTAGTGTAGACAATGGTATATTTCAGTATTTTTTAGTATATGAATACGGTATATTTTATGACTAATACCACACCGTTTTGCTTTGCTTATCAATGGGTAACGTACACTTTGGTATATTTCAGTATGATAAGCAGTATATTAATTTGGTATATTTTGGAAATAACGCCTAAAAACCTGCAACAGTATTTTCCCGATAATATTTGCTGCACACATTTTATGAAAACTTTTGCCTTAGCTAACTTTTTCAGCACTTACTTTCATCGCATATTGTTCAGCGAGTATTGCAGAGAACTTTTCCAGAAGTTAGAGTATTCATGTGTCGCAATCGTTTGCCTTTGCTTATTCATTATTTCTTTTTTTTTTCGTTGTTGTTGTTGTTGTTGTGTTGCTTTCTAGTTGTTGTTGTTGTTGCGTTTGTGGGGGGGTTGTGTGATTCCGTTTGGCGTTTGCAAATTTATTGAGCTAATACAAAATTTAATCAGGCAGGCAGGCAGGCAGAAAGCAGCGAGCCTTTGGGCAGCAACAACGGTTGAAGTCCTTGCAGCAGCAGCATTATCAGGCGCGTCGTCCATAAATAACCGTTAGGGGCACAGACGATGAGGGGGCGTTGTGGGGGCGTGGCCCAGGGGTCACAGTCACACAGTCACTGTGCTGGATTGGGTTTCTCTTCCCCCACTTTTTGGTATTTTTTTTTTGTGGGCTTTGACACTTTTTGGGTCCTTACACTTCATTTAAAGTCAAGGAGTCGCACATAAATTTCCATGCACATAATTAAACTAGCAAATGACAAAGCAAAAATCGTTAAATCGAGGTCAAAAGAGGCGACTAAAAGTCTCTCAACCCCTTCCCTCTTTCACTCTCTTGCCTTTCAAAGCCAATGGCAAAGGGCAACTATAAATGTAATTAAATATGCGGCTAGATGACCTCTTCTTCCTCTTCTTCTTCTGTGTGTGTGAAAATTATGAAAGTGTTCGCCTGGCTCGACTGAATTAACATTGTTTGCCAAGTCGAGGCAACGTTGCGTATGAGCGATGCGTAAGTTGAACGCCAAAGTTAAGCTCAATCATTAACATTTTAAAGATGACACCCAAGTCCCCCTGAAAAACTGCAAACTGAGATTGAAATGCCGAGTGTGTAGCTTAGAGTGTGGGGTGCCAGTGGTGGAGAGTTAACTTCCAAAAAACACAGAAGGCAATAGGATCACAATTGGGCCTGACATTGACAGGGAAGCCAGCAAAAATGCTTAAGTGAGCTTAGTGTAAGTGAGTTACGCACACATGCACACACATACACACACACACACACACACACACACACACACTCCTACACACACACACTCCCACACACACACACACACACACATACACACACACACTTGCGTATAAAACATTTCTACACATGTGCGTACTTCGAAGCTTCGTTTTTCACTTTTTTTTGCATACCCTGCACAACAAAAAAAAAAGAAAATGTAAAAGCCAAAAAGGCAGTTTAACTTTCAGTAAAGAACTTTATAGAAGGTATTTATTTTTGGTATACATACAGTACTTTTTTAGTAATTTAGTCGAGCAATTTATATTTAAGTATTACATTTTTGCAGTTTTTAAACAGAATGTTTAGTATTTAAGTTATAAGACAGTACTTTTTTAGTAATTTAGTTGAGCAATTTATAAACAGTATTTTTTTTAGTATTACATTTTTGTAGTTTTTAAACAAAATGTTTAGTATTTAAGTTATAAGACAGCATTTTTTTTAGTATTTCTGCCAAGCAATTTATAGACAGTATTTTGCAGTGTTTTAGTTTAGCAGTTTATAGGCAGTATTTTTTTAGTATAACAATTATTAGACAGCATTTTTTGTAGTATTGTTTTAGTACTTCAGTTAAGCAATTTAAAGAACTTATTTTGTAATATTTTAGTTAGGCAGCTATTGAACAGTATTTTTTTAGTGTTTCTGTTAAGCAACTATTAGACAGTATTTTTCCATTATTACGGTTCAGCAATTTATAAACAGTATTTTTTTAGTATTACATTTTTGCAGTTTTTAAACAGAATGTTTAGTATTGAAGTTATAAGAGAGTATTTTTTTAGTATTTCGGTCAAGCAATTTATAGACAGTATTTTTCAGTGTTTTAGTTAAGCAGTTTATAGGCACTATTTTTTTAGTATAACAATTATTAGACAACATTTTTGTAGTATTTTTTTAGTATTTTAGTTAAGCAATTTAAAGACCCTAATATAGTATTTTAGTAGTCTTTTAGTTAGTCAATTATTGGACAGTATTTTTTTAGTGTTCCTGTTAAGCAGTTATTAGGCAGTATTTTTCCAATATTACAGTTCTGTAATTTTTAGATAGTATTAGATTGTATATTGAACTCGATATAGGATTCGATTATTATAATATGCTGGATTCAGCTGAAATCTTTTGAATATTCGCATCATGCTTTTATGTCAAGAAAAATACTAAACTTTAGATTATATGATCGATATTTCTGAAGTTTTGTGAAATTGGGCTGAGGTAGATACTTTTGAAAAACAAAAAGTGCAAAGAAGCTGTTTACGTAAAGTGAAAGTAAGCTTAATTTACTATAATTCTATTGTAAAGTGTAAAGTCTATTGTTCATATAGCAAACATTTATGGATCTGACATATATAGTTGAGCAAAAAAAGAGTTCATATTCGAAACTTTATATGCGAGTTTATCATTTGCTGGATTCAGCTGAAATATTCAAAATGTTGACAACATTCTCTTAGTTGTTTTTTATGCTCAAAAAATACTGGATTCAAAATTAAAAGAACAAGTTTTCTAAACTTTTAAGAAATTGTTCTACAAAAATTACTGACTATACATTGCTTAGCTGAAGGACTAAAAAACACTGACTATAAATTGCTTGGCTAAAATACTAAAATAATACTGTCTACAATAACTGAAATACAAAAAAGAAATACTATCTAATAATAGCTTAACTAAAATAAAAAAAAAATCTGTCTAATAACTGAAATACTAGAAAAAAAACATGCATTTTCGAAATGTTATGAATATTATCTTGAGCAAAATCTTTGCATATGCATTTGAAAAGCAAGTAATGAGAAATTTACAGCATATTTGTCGTGTCGACGCTCGGCAGAGATTTGAAAATTGTTGGGCACATTTGAAAAGTTGGCAAAACTTTGTGTGCTGCGCTTAAAGCCTTTAAGTATTTTAATTATGTACAGGCTAAAAAAAAGAGAAAAAAAGAGAGCTACACTTTTGGCGCCACATCTCTTTGGAGCTCTTGAGGTCTTCAGTCATCCTCTTGGCTCTTGGGCAAAGCCCGGCAAATTTGTAGCCGCCAGCTACCAGCAGCGACAACAGCAGTCAACTAATTGAAAAATCGCCTATGCCAAAGGCTTCAGGCGTCCTCTCAACTCTCACTCCAATCTCTACACATTACGCACAAGGCTCAAGCTCAGGTTGCGTGTGTGTGGGTGGATGATGTAGTGATGTGTGTGTGTTGTCAACTCTACTTGTGTGTGTGCGTGTGTGTTGTCACCCCAAAAACTGATGTGACACATGCAAATGAGTTGAGCCAGTGGCAAGCATGGGAGGCCAAGAAGTCATCAGGGTCTAAAGTGCTGCTGTCACTCAGTCACTCAACCAGTCAGACAACGAGACAGTCCTTCAGTCAGTCAGTCAACCAGTCAGTCACTCAGTCAGTCCATCTCACAGTCGCAGTCAATCTGTAAACGTAGTCAATGATTAGCGCTGCTGCCGCTTCGACTGAAAGAGCTGCCGACCGTTGTAATCGGATTGCAGAGATTCCCAAAAATGTAGTTGCCAAGCAAAGTGCTTGACTTTCTGTTGAAATCCGTATTGAAATACAGCATGATTGTTCAAAGATCTCAATCAATCACTCTATCAGTCAATCAGTCGGAAGTTTATAATAATTATTTGACAGATATATCGATGCCAAGTTGAAGTATTTTAAAGTATTTCAAATACTTAGTCAGTCAATCCGTCAGTCAATCAATCAGTCAATCAATTTGTCAGTTAGTTGTTCAATCACATATCTGTAAAATAATTTGACAGAGATTTTGACGCCAAGTCCAAATCAATCGAACAATCGATTTGTCAGTCAATCAGTCAGTCAATCAATCAGTCAATCATTCAATCAGTCAGAAGTTCATGAAAGCTTTTTAAAGTTTTTCAAATAATTAGTCAATTAGTCAGTCAATCAATCAGTCAATCAGATGATCAATCAGATTTCTGTAAAACAATTGATTATTCAGTGAAACAGTCAATCAATCAATCAGATGGTCAATTAATCAATCAGTTAATCAGTCAGGCTTCCGTAAAATAAGCCGACAAATAATTCGATGCCAAATCAAAATCAAACACTCATTCGCGCAATCAATCAGTCAATCAATCAATCAGTCAATCAATCAGTCAGTGAATCAATGAATCAGTCAGCATTCTATAAAACAATTTATGGAATAACAGAAGTAATCAAGAATTCAATCAGTCACTCAGTCAATCACTCAATCAGCCAATCAATCAGTAAGCTAGTTTTTCAGTCAGCACTCTATAAAGTAGTTTAACGTAATAAATGTGTTCAGTCAGTTAGATGTATTAAAAGGGTTCATTCAATCAATCAATCATTCCGTGACTCAGTCAGTCAATCAATCACTCAATCACTCAACATTCAACAAAAATGTGTAAGATGCTTAGAAACTTCAGCAGAGACAACGAAAGCAATTTCGAATATTTAGCAAAATTAGACAAACAATTTAGAAACAAAAGTTATGCGCCAAATTTCTTGACTTATAACTGCAAGTAAATTTAAGAGAAAAAAAACAACTTTGTTGAAACTTGCTGCTGTTGCAATGCTACGCAATTTGCTGGAACAAAATTCGAGAGACGATCGTCCTTGTGAAATCGAATCAAAAATAAGTGCAAACAACGTCGCGAGTGTGTTTGGCGAGTGCAAACAGACAGCACACAGAACACGACACGACAAGACACGATACGACAAGATTGGACACGATAAGACAGGACAGAAACAGGAACACAGGACACAACTCAAGCAGCAGATTGAGTTTAGAAGCAAAGCGGAACCGAGAGCCAAGCTGCAAGTTCCGAGGAGACATATGTAAGGACAGACGGACAGCCAGACAGACAGACGGACAGACAGACGGACGGACAGAAAGACAGATAGAGTTCAGCTAGCACATAAATCAAAGTGGGCTGCGGTGTCTTGTTGTTGTCGTTGTTGTGGTATGCAACATTGCAACAGCTTCATATAGTTGGGATGCATACACATGTATGTTTGTGTGTAGTCGTGAGTGTTTGTGAATGCCAACGAGTGTTCGCATAGGCATCCAAAGTGCACTCGAATGTCCTTTCTCCACTCGACTACGTTACTCTGCAAGCCTCTTCTTCTTCTTACCTCTCCCCCCATTCTTTCTCTCTCTCTCTCTCTCGGTCTCGGTCTCTTCCCTTGTTGACTGTCTGCTGGAGCATCAATCTGCTTGACGATGTGCATTCTGAGCTATGACATCGAAGCATTTTATTGTTGTTAACAGACTCTTTCGCACACACACGTTCAACAAAGTAACGTTGAACGACCATTTGATACCCTGGACACTCTCATTTCCTCAACTATGTCAAACTGATTGCGAAAGTGCGCTTAAATCGCGTGTTACGTACTAATATATAGTTGTTTCTAACAAAATGTAAACTATCGATAACAACAATCGATAGTTTATAATGAATTGCTTCTTAATAACTAAAACCTTCGATAAAAACAATCGAAAGTTTAGGCACAATTGTTTCTCCCAAATCATGTAAACTATCGATAACAACTATCGTAAGTTAACTGTAAATTGCTGTCAGCTTTTTTTTTGCAATTTCTATTAACAATGGATTGTAGAACACCTATCGCTTAATAAGTTCTTAAGTTATTTCCATTGTTGTTGTCTATAAATGATATAGCGATAACAACTATCGAAAGTAAATAGCGCTATACTATACATAATGTTTTAAAAACAGTGTTCACCTAATTTAATTATAAGTTTATTGATTTATCGTTTACTTCATATATCGATAACAGCTATCGATAGGTAAAAGGATAGTTCAAATAGCTTTGGAATGCGTGTAAATCATATATCAATACTTTTACAACAATTTTCACTTTAAAAATGAATATATTAGCTGATTGGCTTCATGCAACATAAAACATCGATAAAAAAATAACGCGTATTTATTATTCTAGCATCAGTCTTAAGCAAAAAAAAATTAAGAATTTTATTAAGTCACTAAACAAAAGCATCATTTCAATAATAAAGAGACTCTTAAAGGTGTTTTCTATGTACATATGTATTGATTGCTGTGCTATCGATAGTATGAAACGCACGTGATTTCCTTCTAAAATTGTCTAACATTTTCTTATGAAGTCTTTGAAGTTTTCATAATTGACGATAAAACAAAAAAATGCTTTAAAAAAAGATAAGTAATCAAAAAATTTCACTTACCTACTTCATGTGTTCATCTCTAATGCAACTGTCATCTCCAATTAAAGCACGACTTCTGAAAGAAAAAAAAATCGATAGTTATTAAAGTGTGCACTGAGAATATAGCCTTGTTAGGTGAACTGATAATTACAGGGTATTTGTCGATTGACCACAAAATTTGTCAAATGCAGTTTTCTCTATCTCAATTCGTTTTGAGCCATGTTTATTTGATGTTTATGCCAAACTCAAGCAGTTTCCAGCTAATCCTGAGTGAAGGGTAAACAAGAGTGAGGAGGAAGGGGGGGGAGGAAAAATGATGAGTCGACATTGTTGGGCAGATGAGCAATCGAATGCGAATGACTCGAAATTATTGTACGTATCGAATTTGAAACTAATGTGTAAATCATAAATTCAAATACAAAATGGAAAACAAAACAAATCCGATTAAGCATATGCACAACTATATCGATACATGCCGATGTGTTGTTTGTTTTTTTTTTTTTTTTTTTTTATAGTCTGTAGATGATAATACTAAATATATATATATATGTGAAAGTAATAATAATAAATCTATTGGACAATTAATAAAGAGCAATTTATAAACACACAAAACAAACAATGCAAAAACAAAAGCGAGATAGAAAAACAAATGAAAATATCTTAATAACATAGTCGAAAATTATGCAGATATGATATAGTTAAATACACACACACACACATACACAATTCTAGTCAATTAAAGCGAGAGAGGAGAGAAGAGAACTTGTATCTACACTATTAGCTAATCTAAACCTAAGCAAACAAATGAAACCGAAATTTAATTGAATCGAAATGAAATGAAAAATCATAAACTGCAAACTACAACAAAACTAATACTAAAAATAAATACTAATAAATATGAAAAATACTAAAACCTAAAAGCGAAGCGAAGCAACATTTGTACTTATTTTATAAAATGCATAGAATAATGTGAACAAAAATTATGAAAGCAACAACAAATTTCGATAAGGGAATGAATGTAGTACACACATACATACATACATATATACATATACTATACCTATAAATAAATATGTGATAAATGAAATCTCTTGCAATTTGCAATAAACGAGCTAACCTTCCCCTCACCCATCCCTTTCCCCCGCCCCTCCAAATTACATTTAAAGAGAGCTCCCTCAATTGCAGACTGTACATATCAAAAATAATAATAATAATGAAAAATGATGATGATAACGATGAAAAGCAACGAGAAAACTAATCAATTATCAATTGTGCTTAATCCAAAAATCCAGCATCTGTTATATATATATAATCCAATATACATATATATATATATATATATATATATATATTCCCCAATAAAGAAAAAACGAAAACTGAAAGCCTAAAACAATTTATGGCGTTTGCTAAATGTAAAACTATTAAACAATTGTTGCCTACTCACAACACATCATGTAAAATAGCATTATTTATAATACTAACCATAAACATAAACAAGCAAACACACACACACACATACATATAACTACTTTAAGCCAAAAATAACTGTGTGTCTAATTACAATAACAAAACAAAACAGAAAAAAAACACAACACACACCGCATATTAGAGATGAACAAATTGTCAACAGCCCACATCTATCTATATCTCTCTCTCTCTCTCTCTCTCTCTCTCTCTCTTTCGCTCTCTCTGTTGCTGTCTCTGTCTCTGCAACAGCAACAGCAACCTCAATTAAATTCAGGTCAATATCCTCAACCGAAAATCGAGTATATCGTTATAATATCAAATAGCTTTATTTGCAGCCTTCACATTTTTTCTTTCTTTTTTTTTTTGCTTTAATTTACATTTTTCATTTTCCATGCATAAAATGTCACAAATTTTTGCAAACTTATAAAATGAAATCATCATAAAATCATTTTACAAAAAAAAACCTATTAAAAACAGACGAGTTTTAGTTGCTTTGGTTGACAATTTGGTATATTTTGTACTCTATGGTATATTAGGAAAGTAATAGTATATTTTTGATTTGATTGATAGGCTAATTTGGTAGCTGTTAAGAAACAAACCCTTTCAAGTATATATACTCTTGATCAGCCATGCTTGTCTGTCCGTCTGTCTGTCTGTCTGTCTGTCTGTCTGTCTGTCTGCCTGTCTGTCTGTCTGTCTGTCTGTCTGTCTGTCTGTCTGTTTGTCTGTCTGTCTGCCTGTCTGTCTGTCTGTCTGTCTGTCTGTCCGTCTGTCTGCCCATCTGTCTGCCCGTCTGTCTGCCCGTCTGTCTGCCCGTCTGTCTGTCTGTCTGTCACTGCCTATGAAACATTGGATCTCAAAGACTATAAGAGATAGAAATAAAATATGGTGTGTTTAAAATGAACAAAAAAAAAAACGAATAACTAGTGTAGAGCGATGATTTTTGAGAAAAAAAAAAACGATAATAAGTGTTATTAAAACTTTAAATTGCTGAAGTTATTTAAAAAATACTTTTATATGGCGAAAAACGCCTTCTTACTATGGATTTTAGTTGCTTTGGCTGACAATCTGGTATATTTTGCACTCTATAGTATATCTTTAGTGTAGTACTAGAACAATATACCAAATGTAGTACCATAAGCTATATAGTACCATAAGCTATATTTGGTATATTGTTATAGTACTAAACTTAAAGTATTTCATGTTGTTTATTAATTTGGTATATTTTAAAATTAATACTGCACCGATTTCTATTCTATTCTCAATGGGTAACGGGTATTTCACAGTCGAGGAAGCTCGATTATTTTTGTATATTTTTTTTTCTTTTTTAATTCACAAAATGTTTAGGAATAACTTAACTTACTATTGCTTAAATCGTGGCAAAATTGCAACTTTCAATTGCATTACTTTTAAATTGAGTATGTACGAAATTTAAGTTAAATTATTGCAATGCTGTGGCTCAGTGTCAAAGTGCTGCATTTGTGTAATCAATTGTAATCGGTAATCGTGTTATTGATCAGACTTGATTGAGTTTATTTATAGCATTGTCCTTGCTGTTGATAATGCACAGAGAGTAAAGCGAAGAGAGATAGAGAGCCAGAGAGTGAGAGAGAGAGAGAGAGAGATGATAAAATGTCATATGCGCGCATGATGAATGATATGCATATAAGCGATAACGATAACGATAACGATACATAGCTACCAAAACAATTGAATGCATAATAAACCCACTAAAACTTACTATCGACAACAACTACAACAACAACAAAATAAAAAACAAAAACGAGACAAAAACACAAAAAAATGAAAATGAAAATGAAAAGCAACAAAAAAAAAAAACAAAGAACTAAAAATGAAAACAAGCAAACAAAACAAAAAAAAAAAACAAACAAAAAAACAAAGAGAACAAAGCCAAATAAAAACATAATAAATTCAAAAGCCAAAGCCAAAAGTTTCTTTATTTTGCAGCAGCAGTTTTGCAGCAGTTAGTGGGCAAAATGGGGCGTGGCATGATGTGGGGCAGCCAATAAATCAAGCATTGGCGCATCACAAAACGCCACTTGCCACATGCCACTTGCCACACGCCACTTGCCGCTTTGCCGTCTGCAAGTCTCTCGCTTTAAGCCCCAGCTAAAAGGACGTTTTTGTTGCCATTGTCGCCGGCGACATTGCTTCTCATCTCCTCAGCTTCCCTTCGTCCTACTCCTCATCTCCTCACCTTCCCTTCGTCCTCTCCTCATCTCCTCAGCTCCCCTTTTCCTTCTCCCCAGCTCCCCTTCTTCGCCTCCTCATCTTTAGCTTCCCATCTCCGTCTCTTTCTCCTCCCCAACAATTTCGCCTTCTTCTCCCTATTGCCTCAATTCTTCCGTTACTGCTGCTGCTTCTTCTTCAGCTTCTTCTTCGTTGTCGTGTTCCGCTGTGCTAGTTGCTTTATTGTTGCTATTTTTGTTTCATTTATTCACTTTACAGCAGCGAGCATTCCGCTTTCAGCACAGCATATGTAACGCATCCCATATACCCTACAAATCTGACGACTAGAGGAATCTTCCTTCATTGGATGAGGTAAATATTTACCAATATATATTAAATATTCTTGAAGTCTAGATGTGCTTTCTAACATTACGGTTTTCATGTTCCCGACGCACTTTTGAGACCGAAATTCTTAGTACTAAGATCAAATTTTTAATATTAGAATTATTTTATGTTTATTCTATATACTTTCTATAATGTATTCTAATATATACTTTTTATACTATAGAAAATTTAATTTAGATTTAAATAAAAGAAATTATATTTTATTATGATTTTATAATGATTCTCAATTTTTATTTCAAATTCAGAATTGCAAACATTTGTGGTTTATATACATTTTATTAGATATAGTTTTATATACAACAAAATAAATATATATTTAATTTCAATTATTTTTATTATACGGATATTTATAGCTCTTGTTATGTTTGATTTAACTAAAGAGCATTGTCAACTTGAACAACTGATCGCAGAATCTGAGGTAAGTGTATTAAGTCTTCGGTTTGCTGTGGTTAGCTATGCATGCTTGCTGATTTCTTTATGTTGTTGTTTGTTTTATTTTTTTTTATTTATATGCCGCAAAAGCTTTAAATGCGTCAGCAGCAGAAGCAGAAGCAGGACGAGCAGCAGACTGTCAAAGGGCGAAGAAGAAGAAGAAGCAGTATGGGAAATCAGGAGATGAGGAAGAAGAGGAAGAGAAAGTGAGCAGCAAGCAGCGAACGTTGAGGACACACACAGCAATTTCAGCAACAATAATAAATATCGCGAGTCAACCGCAGCCACAGCAAAAATACAACAAGCAACAGCAGAAAGAAAGCAAAAAAACAAAAAAAAAAAAACAGCGAAAAAGAGATGAAAACAAAACACACAAACACACACACACAAGGGTGAATGTAAGTCCCGTTCGTTCTTCGTCTCCCTTTGCGTTCCCCCCTTTCGTTCTTCCCTTCATTCTCCCCATCGTTACACTCTTTCATTCTCCCTTTCGTTCACTCTTGGACTCACCGTGTCGTTCTCTCTCGCTCTCTCTCACTCTCTCTCTTTAGCCGTCTATCTCTGCAGTAACAAGCTGCAGGCAATGGCAACATTATTTCGCTAGCTGCATACACAGTGCGCCATAAAAGTCTACGCACACACACACTCTATAAACTATTTAAGTACAGTCTACGCAAAATCGTGTGTGTGTCGCCCTAAATCGATGGAAGGCAACTCGTACACAAATCTAGCATTAAGCATTGCGCATTCGGTGCAATTACTTTTCGATGCACCTGTAACCGAATGCACTTCATCTCATCCTCTTCCTCATCCTCAAACTCAAACTCGAACTCAACCCACCCCCAAATCGCATCGCTGCTTGTTGCTTGTTGCTTTTGTGCAAAAATATGAAGGGCATTAAAAATTAGTCGAAAGTACCGCTAAGTGCGCCAACAGCAGACGCGCAGCAACCATCAACGACAACAACAGCAACAACAACAACAACAGCTGCGACAACTGCAATTGCAACAGCAACAACAACAACAACAACAACAACAACAGCAACTTTAACAATTGCTGCGGTGCATGCTCGACTAAGCGTTCTACTCTGCTTCCAATTCCAACGCACTATGGACAAAATATTACTTTTTCGGATAAATTGAATAAATGCAAATAATATAAAATCTAAAATAAAAATTAAATAATGAACATAAATATAATTTCCAAATATATGAATTCAATAATTTAAAGATAAATCAGAATTAATATAAAATCTAGAAAAACAATTTAATAATGAATATAAATATAATTTATTAATATATAAATTCAATAATTTACATAAAATATATACATAAATTTTTATTTCTTCACTATACTTAAAATAAGAATTTTTCAGGTAGATAAAATGAATATAAATAATAAAACTAAAAAAAAAAAAAAAATCAATAAATAGAATTCAATAACATAAATATAAATGTATATAAACGAAAAAAAAAAAATAAAATTCAAAAATATAAATATGAAATATTAAAATAAAAATTAATTAATGAATATAAATATAATTTATTAGTATATAAATGCAACAATTTAAAGATAAATATCAAATGTAAATAAATAAAATATATACATAAATTTTAATTTCTTCACTATGCTTAAAATAAAAAGTTTGCAGGTAAATTACAAATAATAAAAATTAAATACAAAAATAAAATGTAATAACAAAAAAATTTATATAATTAAAATAAAAATTTCAATTCAGTAATATAAATAAAAAATTTGAAAATAAAATAAAAATGTAAATATATATAAAACTAAATAAATGTTAACAGAACAAAGTTAAATTTAATTTAGCAGCTGTTAAAGTCAGCCAAATGAAATCGCTTAAATTTTTAATTTTATGCCATCAGAATATATTCTTAATAAGAGAATTCTATGTTCTGGTAACTTAATCTTGATTTCTTCATTTAAGTTACTAGTCACTAATCTTATTTTCTGTATACTGCACAAACTTTTAATATATAAAATAACAGAAGCAGCAGTAATTGATTTTCTTAAATTCAAATATGAGTTTTAACAAAACTGATTTAATAAAATATAATGAATACCTAAATTTATATTTATTGAAGAAAAACCCTAATGTAATCTAATAATTTGCTAAATATCACTAGAAAAGTTCTTTTATTTCTCCATAGTGCAGCAGTGGAGGGCAGCAGGGCAAGGACTTGTGCATGCCATATTCAAGTACTTGATCCGATTTGCGAAGTGACTATCGACAACTAGCTGGAGAGTGGGAGTTAGCGACTACAATGAGACCACATTTAAATGTTGCAGATCATGGTACTTCAATAATTATGTGTAAAATGCTTAAAACTGGTAGTTTTATTCTCATTATTTACCAAACGTGAATATCAATCACAAAATAATATCTTATTAATACGCAATGTACCATTTTACTTTGATTGTGCGGATTCTTCAATTAATAACATGATAAAAATCATAAAATTTATTTTAATTGCTTTTTACCTTTTAAACCACAACAACATAAACAACAAACTAGCAGAGAATCTGGTATTTTTTGTATACTATGGTATATTTACGAAGTATGGTATATTTTGAAAATAACAAATATATAATTTGGTATATTTCAGTATAGTTTTAACGTATCATTATATCTATATATCAAGTATACATTTTGGTATATATCAGTATTGTGTCGGTATATTAATGTGGTATATTAGTTTAATTAATGGTTATGAAATGATTTCATGCAACATAATGTCATAATACTTAAAAAAAACTGTAAAAGACATATTTATTTTGAATTTAGTAGTATATAGATATTATTTTTCTGGTATACAATTTTTGGTATATTTTAACTTGTTGACAAATAAAAAGGTCATTTTTCTATAAGTTATGAAATCATCATAAACTTGAAACTGTTTATGATATTTATTATCTATACACTTTATATTTTAAATTTATGTGTTAAGCACAATTAACACACACTTTATAACACTTTATAACACAGCATCGATATCTTCAATTAATGACTCTCGTTGCCTGCTTAAGGTAAGTGGTTAATGTGTTTAAATGCATGCATTAGCCAGGAGTTCAGCTCTAACCAATGCATCGGTTCATTGTGGTTGTTGTCGTTGTCGTTGTTGTTGTTGTGTTTGTAGCATGTATTTATTTATTTTATGCATTCCATTCCATTGTTGCACCGATAAGTAGCTTTTGTTGGGTAAATCCCACTTGAAATTTTAATCCCATAAAACACTTTTTTTCGCGCTCACTTGCAATTCGTATTAAAACTATTATAATAATGTACTGTAATGTGGAGCACAAAGCACGACTGTCAGATACCCTGTACAGAGTTCTTTGAGTGTTTAATTTGGTATTTTTAACGGAATAGGTATATAAATATACTGAATTAGTATATTTTTTATATTATTAATTTGATTTGGCAGTGATGTTAAGGCAGTAAATTAAAATGTGTGTATAGTTTGGTATTTAATATTGGAGTTGGTATATAAATATACTGAATTTGTATATTATGTTTTTTTAGTATATTACTAATTCAATTAAACAGTGATATTCAGGTAGTATATTGAAATGCGCATTTACTATGCAATTTTTTATGGAGTTGGTATATAAATAATACTAAATTGGTATATTATTCATGTTTTGGTATATTATTAATTTATTTTTGTAGTGATGTTTTGGCAGTATATTAAAGTGTGCGTTTACTTTGGTATTTTTGGTGGGTTTGGTATATTAATATACTAAATCAGTATATTATTAATTCAATTATGTTTACTGTGAAGTATTTGCAATATAAATATACTAAATTGGTAGCTTGTTAATATTTTTTGGTATATTATTAATTTAATTCAGCCGTGATGATGTTCAGGTAGTATAATGTGAAATGTGCATTTATTTTGGTACTTATTATTGAAGTTAGTATATAAATATACTAAATTGGTATATTATTCATGTTTTTTTTTCGAGTATGTACTAATTTAATTATATACCCTCTAAACGTCCAAGGCATGCAGTGATGGTCATCAATCTTTCTCGCTTTCTCTCTCTCTCTCTCTATCTCTCTGCCCAGTCTCTCCTTTCTCTTTCACTCTCTTGGTAAGTTCGCGCTGTGACCATATTTTTAGTGTCCAGTTAGCAGTTATAAATGTGTGCGTGTGTGTGTGTGTGTGTGTGTGTGTGTGCGTGGGTGGTTAAAGCTTTACGGTTGTTGCGTTGTTGCTGCAACAAATTTAATGCCACATTTAGCGCTGTGGGCAGCACGATGAATGGCAGCGCGGCTTTAAAAGCGAGACCGAGAGAGAGAGTGAGAGAGTGAGAGAGAGAGCTGGACACCTAACGCAGTTAGTGGCAGCATGCAGCATGTGGCATGTGGCATGCAACAACATACATATGCTTGTTATTGTTGCTATTGCTGCTGCAAATAGTTCGAGTTGTTCAGTTCATTGCATACAGTCGCATAATTGGCAAGTTGTATCCATTTGCTACTCGCTGCCAAGGCGGAGTGGGGTGGAGTGGGGTAAAGGCTAACTGCATTTGGCACAGACAAAACAAAATCGCTTAAACTGTGCACACCAATAAATTTAAAGCAGCTTAAGCGACGCAGCAGCAACAGCAGCAGCAACTAAAGTGGACACTGAGCCAGGCGACTGCAAAGTGGCAACAAGGCGTGCAACATAATATATGTGCACTTGTCTGTGTGTGTGTGTGTGTAAGGTCTATTTTGATAATGCCACGCCCACGTCAGCAGCAGCAACAGCAGCAGCAAAAAGAATCGCTGCAATTAAATGCAAATCAGCTGGTCAAAAGGACACAGTTGCGAGTTTTAGTTTGAAGCTGTGGCTGCAGCACCACAATTTGAGTGGTTTCATGTGAAGTGAAGCAAACATGGGCGTGGCTGCACACACACACACACACACACACACACACGCACATACAGAGTTTCGATTCAACTTCAGTCAGCAGCTTCAACTCATGCCCACTCTCAACATGTTTAGTTTGGATGCCCAGGCATGCATTCACAGTCACATTCCCATTCCCCTTTCCCACTCCCCCCATTCACAGGTAAACACATCGGAGAGTGCGAGTGTACTCGTTATACCCTGTAAACACATTAATTAAGCAACAGTGTAGCATACAACTCTGTATTCAATTTAGCGCAAAAAGTGTTGCATACTTCGACGGGCAGCGACAAGCGACAAAAAGAACAAAAAGTGTTGCATACTTCGCAGGGCAGCGACAAGCGACAAAAAGAACAAAAAGTGTTGCATACTTCGCAGGGCAGCGACAAGCGATAAAAACAACAAAAAGTGTTGCATACTTTTGAGGGCACAACAAGTTACTTAAATCAGTTTTACTTTAATCAGCGCAATTAAACAATTCGTTGGCGTTGATTTAAAATTGAAACGACGCTTTTAAATGCAATATGTTCGCCATTGGTTTAAACCATCATTGAATGCCAAATAAAATGACACTAAACAACATCATAAATAGAGAGAAGCGGCTATAAAAACCCACACAAACATATCATATTTATTGAAACTGAATCTGCCATACGTTTGCAACTACTCTTCAAATGTGTTTGCTGGTAGTAGTTGCTTTATGATGATTGCCAACATTGATTTGTTATCAATTACTAACTCGTATATAAATATTATGGAGTCAGTGCTTTGGAAATTGTGATGGTGTTAATCTTAATTATATCGAACAATTTTCAAATAAATTAATATATGGATGTACATTTTATTGTTGAACTAGATCAAGTTTTCCACAACGTCAACCGCAAAGCATTCATTTAATAAAATACTCATTAAAATGTGAAACAGCAGGGACTATGAACCAAAAATCATCATAACTAAAATATGAATACATGAATATAGACCATGAGGAAAACTCAAAATAAATATGCAAAATTCATAATGAAAAAAAAAACCCTAAAATCTGGTATATTTTCAAAGTAATTGTACATCGATGTAGCAAATATATATTTTTACATATAGTATATTTTGTATTCTATGGTATTTTTTTGGAAGTATAACAATAAGTATAACAAAAGTACAACAAAGTAATAAATTCTATATACTTTTTTTTATATTGTGGTTTTAATCTGGTATATAAAGTTTAAGGTAAAGAAATAATAAAAAAGTTGGTATATTTTGTATTCTATGATATATCTTGGAAGTAGCAGTATATCGATGTAACAAATATAAATTTTAGTAAATTTTAATATAAAAGTGGTTTACATTTTATGTTGTAGCACATCAATATACCAAATATACATTTGATACATTTTAGTATTTTACCGGTATATTAATATGCTATTATTATTTTTGTGAATTGATGTTATGTAATGATTTTTAGCAAAATAATTTCTGTTACTTTGGTACATAATTTTAAGAAAAAAAAAAACCGAAAAAAGATCATGAATAAATCTGGTATATTTTTTAAACTATGGTATATTTTGCATGTAGTAGTATATCGACATAACAAATATAGATTTAAGAACACTTCAACATCAGTCAGGTATATCATTTGAAGTAAAGATACCAGAAAAAAGATCGTGAATTAATGACATTAAATATTAAGAAAAATCTAGATAATCTAAGATAAAAGCATTGCAAGAGTGTAATTAAATAGGTGAGTAACTTTCTATAAAGATAAGAAGTAAAACTAATTTAAAAAAGACACTAATAACTTAAAATAAATTACTTTTTAATAAAGAAAGCAGATATTAAAATAAGCAATAAATGTGCGAAAATCTAAAAAAAAAGTTAAAACCAAAATTAATTTAAAAAAGCAATCAAAAATTTTAAACAATACTTAAATAATTAAAAAAAAAAGAGTAAAAAAAAAACGAAAAGCTTGAATAAATATGCAAAGCAACAAATAAATACAGCAGTGCCCAAAAACTATAATAAAGGAAATTTAAAAAGAAGAGAGTAAGAAAGTCAAAGAAGTAACACAAACTACTTTTTAATTGATAGAAAGACAGATAAAAGCAAAAAAATAATTCCTTAAAATATGTTTAAGAAATAAATAAAAACTAAAAGCAAAATCAAATGAAAGTGGCAAAAACCATAAACTATAATAAAACTATAATAAATATATACAAAAAAAAAAAAAAAAACAGCAAGTAAAAGCTTAAGAAAATATGAAAAACACATCAAAAAAAATGGAATAGCTAAAATCAAGTAGACAAAAGCCGAAATCAAAGCAGTAATATAACAATAACCATAAACTATAATTAACAAAAAAAAAAAAAAAAAAGAAAGTAAGATCGTAAATTGGCAATCATCTTTCAGCTCGCATTTGCTGGGTATCCTTTGGTCAAAGTGCTTGTGTCCTTCGGACCCTTTTCGACTTGTTTTGTGCCATGCAACACGGTGAATATATTTATATACATAACATAATGTGATGCATGTTGAATTTGCTGCTGTGAATGTGTATAAAACGTATGTACATATGTTATATAGCGATGGCTCTTTTCCTCACCTCTCTTCACTCTCCTTTCACCATCCCCCCCTCAAAAGCCTGGCATATCACTTGTGTCTGCTCTTGGCCGAAAATGCACAGCACAAATGCTTTTCACCTTGCTGGGCAAACACAAACGCTATTCAATTCATGCGATGGATGCATTTCGACAACAGCTGGACACACACACACACACATACACATACACTTGTGTGTGTGTGTGTGCCACGCATCTGCTGGCCATGAAATAATCCTTAAAAGACCACAAAACGATTTTATTCAATTAAAATGTCAAAACGCTGTTTGTTTTCCTTATTTAATGCAATAAATATTTACACTTTTATATGTATGCAAGCCAACAACAACAACTTGAACAACAACAACAACAACTTGAACAACAACAACTTGAACAACAACAACTTGGACAACAACAACTCGATTGATTTTAGTGCCACTTGAACAACGATTCCTTGGCAGCATTCAAAGTCAGCACAAATGAATATGCTGCATGCATTCACTCACATTCATTTGCAAATGGCATTCGAATGCATCATTAGAGCTTTTATCATGAAATCAAGTCCGCATTGAACAACTATCGATTCGATTGCTTTTGATATCCATAACTGCAACATCAAATGAGGCTTAAATTGATTAATTAAATAAGCATCAAATAAAAATGAGTAGTAATAATACAAGTTCTTAAACAAAAACACTTTCAACATGCAATTGTAATCTTCATTTTGCATCTATCGTGTGAACTGCTATCGATATCGATAACTGATAACAACATCAAATGAGGCTTAACAAGATAAAAGCATCAAATAAAACTGAGTAGTAATAAAACATTTAAAACAAGTTCTTTAACAAGAATACTTTCAACATGCAATTGCAATCATAATTTTATATCTAACTACATCTATCGAGTGAGCTGTCGATATCGATAAGTTTATTATCTATTGAAGATAAGATAAATCGAATTAAAATGAACAAGTTTAAAATAATAATAAGTAATAATAAAAATAAATTAAATTTAAGATATTGAAAATGCAATTTCAATCTTTTTTTTAAGCAATATCTATCGATTCAACTGCTATCGATAACTCCAAAATCAATTAGAGCGCAAGCTAAAAACAATAAATAAGTGCAAGGTATTAAAAATACATAAAACTTAAGACAATAATGTTTATAAACCAGATTACTTTCAAAATGCAATTTCAATCTTCAGTTTAGGCAACATCTATCGATTCAATCGTTATCGATATCGATAACTCCAATATCAATTGAACACCGATAGAGAAATAAGAGTAATATAATAATAACTTTTAATAAACCATTAAATTGAAGATATTCCACAAACAATTGCAATCTTTAATTTGTGAATTTTATGTTTTAAAAAACAAATTCTTTAAAAAATTGAATAAATAATATGACTTTAATTCTGCTGTGTTGAATTGCAATTGTTTTTCATGTTTTAGTGCGAGCTTCTCAATTAATTTTGAGTTGAAGAATTTATTCTCTCGTTGTAAAAAAAATTGTAATCTTGCTTCAACCATTTTTGAGGGCAACAAATTCGCGTCTAATTTAATGAATATTGTGATTTATTGTGTTGTGGCAAATGTCGAGTAGCAAAGATAAAAATGCGAGTGCACGATAATTGAGCAGGCAAATAAATTAATTTCCATAGGCAGACTTAAAGCACAACTTTTATATGGTTCAACATTTTGCTTAAAATATTTCGACTATCGATTAAGCAATCAAATATATTTGCTTTAATTAAAATTAACGAATAAATTATTATAAGTGACTTGAGTTGAAGAGAAGTCA
This sequence comes from Drosophila niveifrons, assembly GCA_035046325.1. NCBI lineage: Eukaryota > Metazoa > Arthropoda > Insecta > Diptera > Drosophilidae > Drosophila > Drosophila niveifrons. The sequence goes on from JAWNOC010000020.1 coordinate 5,536,286, forward strand.
ATATTGGTTGTTCATTTTAATTAGTTGAATAGTTTGACAACTGCCAAAGACGGCTTTGAAAGTCATTTCATAAATCAAGCAAGTGAGAAAGTTAGAGTCAAGCATAAAATAACAAAAAATACTAAAATATATACTGAATGCTATATTAACATAGTAATACATTTACAATATACCAGATTTTAATTTAATACTGAATACTAAAATATATACCGAATGCTAAATTTGGTATATTAACGTAGTAATAAATTTACAATATACCAGAATTTAATTTAATACTAAAATATATACTGAATGCTATATTTGGTATATTAAGATAGTAATACATTAACAATATACCAGTACTTCATTTAATATACTAAATACTAAAATATATACTAAAGACTATATTTGGTATATTAACATAGTAATACATTTACAATATACTAGATTTTAATTTAATATACTAAATACTAAAATATATACTGAAGACTATATTTGGTATATTAACATAGTAATACATTTACAATATACCAGATTTTAATTTAATATACTGAATCCAAAAAATATATACTGAAGACTATATTTGGTATATTACTGTAGTACATTTAAAATATACCAAAATATATTTTCAGTATTTTTGCGGTATATTACTTTTTTTTCGTGTAAATTTAAGTTTTGAATTCATTTTTGTATGACTATAATAATAATAATAACTTTGAAGAACTTTAGAGGTAAGAATATGAACTTAAAGTTTGTAAATTTTAAAAATGAAATAATAAATTGTATTATTATATTTCTTTTTAAGAATTAACAAACTTTAATTTTATATTCTTACCATAAAAGTTCTTCAAAGTTTTTAATATTCAGTAATTCTTAAAGTTTATGCTTAAAGTCTATTTTCTATAATTCATCATACGATGAAGTGAACTTTCAGTTTGAAGCTTAAGCACTCAGTCTGCAATTGCGAGTGCAGTGAGTGCATTCACAGAGCACACTCACAAGTGTGAAGCAGACTCAGAGGCAGCGAGAAGTGAGGTGAAGGCACATAAACATTGCTTTGATAATGATTATGATTACGATTATGATTATGATTGTATGAAACAAGAGGGCAAAAGCGACGAGGCACAGAGACATGTTCGATAATTTGTTGTTGTTCTTCTCGATGTTGTTGTTGTTGTTCTCGATGTTGTTGTTATCCTTGTACAACAACGGTAGAAAAAAGGGACGCAGTCAAATTGTTGGCCTATTGCAAATTTTGGGCACGTACAACTCGTAAAGACTATTTACGATTCTAATAAAAACCGTTGGACGACGTTGCGAACGAAGGGGCACAATTCCTTTGACTTTGACCCCGCCGCCAACACACACACACACACACACAGAGAGAGAGAGTTCCCCTCTATTGAAGGAGTCCCAAAGTTTTTGCGTGACAATAACGAAAGCGAAGCGAAGTGAGGTCTGAAAATTGTTGAATTTGCTGCTAATTAAATTGCCCCCGAAATTTGCATTCGCTTTTAATAAACTGCAGATGCTCTCGATGATGGTCGAGAGAGAGAGCAGGGAAAGGCGCATGATTTACTCAACAAAGAAGAAGAAGAAGAGGGGGGAGGGGTAGAGGAAGGGGAAGTGAAGGCGGTACAACTGCTGCTTAGGCTTCATTAGACGCTGATACTCGCATTCTTATCCCTGACATGGCACAAAGTCTTTCGCTTGCCATCTACCTCTCTCTCTCTTTCACTTCTTCGCTCTTCCTCTCTCTCTCTCTTTCACTTCTTCGCTCTCCCTCTCTCTCTCTCTCTTTCTCCCTCTCTTTTTACGATGCACATCTATGAAATTGTAGCTCTGACCCAACGGCAACACATTGAGACACTGCCTCGCTGCCCAACTGACCCAGCCAACAACGACAACAACAACTAGCCGCAACGACTGTTGATCCAGCAACAATTCCAGCTCAATGATACCCTGTAAATCAGTTGCAGCGAACAATTTAAGCTAGCTTAATGCTTGCAAAACGTATTTATAACATTGTGCTCTTAAGAAATGTAATCTAACAGTCAACAAGTTTATATTCTTCATCAGCTGAAATGATACAGCCATGTCCATCTGTCTGTCGGTCTGCCTGTCCGTCTGTCTCTTTGAGCACCTAAATCTCAGAGACTAATCACGATAGAGTTAAAATTTGTTTTTCAACAGCACTTGTTATGTTTACACAAACAACCAGATTGTTTCAAATGTTTGCCACGCCCACTTTTGCCTTACTAAATCAAAATGGGGGAAATGAAGCGCTTACTTATTATGGATTTTAGTTACTTTGGCTGACAATTTGGTAAATTTTGCACTCTACTGGTATACTTTGACTGTAGTGCTATAAAAATATACTTAAAATAGCCTTTGGTATATTTTTTAGTATTTTTGTGGTATATTTTGAGTAGGGTATTATAACTTTGTGCTGACAGGAAATGTATGCGACCCCCAAAAAGTTCTTCATCAATGCCAACAGCCGAGACGATCTAGTCATGTCCGTCTGTCTGTCTGTCCGTCTGTCTGTTTGAACACCCACAACTCAGAGGCTACACGAGATAGAGCTCTAATTTCTTTTCGACAGCATTTGCAATGTTTGCACGCAGATCAAGTTTGCTGCAAATTTTTGCCACGCCCACTTCCGTCCCCGCAAAGCGACAAAAATCAAATAACAAGCTAGAGTCGCGAACAAAAGCAACAAAAAAAAAATAGATGAGCTCTTTACAAAGTGCAGCTTTAAGCAACAGCATTGAAATATACAGGGTAACTGCTAGTCGAGCACTACTCAATGTTGTCGCTTGTTTTTGTGCTCGTTTGTTGTGCTCTGATTTTCATGTTGGCTTCTTTTCACTCGGCGCTCGCTGTGTTGGCAATTTGTGCTGTTGTCGCTGATGTTGTTGTTGCTGCTGAGGTTGTTGTTGCTGTTGTGGTTGTTGCTGTAGTTGTAGTTGCTGTTGTAGTGTCTGCTGTTGTTGCTGTAGTTGTTGTTGCTGTAGTTGTTGTTGCTGTAGTTGTTGTTGCTGTAGTTGTTGTTGTTTGTGTTGCTGCTGTATTTGCTGATGTTGCCGTTGCTGCTGTATTTGCTGATGTTGCTGTTGTTGTTGCTGCAGTTGTTGTTGCTGAGCTTGTTGTTGTTGCCGCAGTTGCTGAGGTTGCTGTTGTTGTTGTGGCTGTTGTTGTTGTGGCTGTTGTTGTCGCAGTTGCTGCCGTAGTTGTTGTTGCATTGATTGCCAACTCGCTGTGGACCACCTGGACAATTGAACAATCTGGACAATGGGACAGTCGAAAAGCAGCTCAGTCGACCACACAGAGAGAGAGAGAGAGAGAGAGAGAGAGAGAGAGAGAGAGAGAGAGAGAGAGAGAGAGAGCGCTGTTTTAAATCAATACAACAAATTTCGCTGCTGGTGGTCGCCGTTGTTGCTTCTGCTGTTGCTGCGGGCAATGTTGCTGCCGTTGCTGTTGCTGCTGTTGCTGCCGTTTAAAATGTTCCGAGTAATTAACACGCGCCGTGTGTAACCCCAAATGGCCACAGCCAATATGTGTGTGTGTGTGTGTGTAAATGTGCAGCGTAAGCGAAGGATGTGCGCACCCACGCAATGGGGCAGAAGGCGAGGCAAGCTTGCCCCATAAAGTGGCAAGCATGTGTGTGTGCGTAACTTTTATTTATTGATTTAATACTTTTTCAATTTACTGCAAATAGCCAAAAGAAGCTGTGTGCCATAACTAGCAGCAAACTGCCATTGCCCACTGCAACATGGGGCAATGTGGCATGTGGCATGAGGCAGAGAGAGAGAGCGAAAGAAATGCTCTTCGACCATTTGGCATTTGGCAATCCCCACGATCTCAAACCCAATCCCAATCCCAATGTCCCGATGTCGATGTCGTTGCATCGACACACACAGAAAATGCAGCGCACGGCATTAACGACATGTCCCCAGCGCATGCCACACGCCTCCCCCCCCTTCCACCTACCTCTTCTCTTGCTTCGTAATCGCTGCTGGTGGCCATGGTGGCAGCTTTTAATTCACAATTTAATTTCACAGTTAGTTGCTCAATAAAAACTTTTCACAGCAGCTGAATCATCTGTCAGTGGAGGCGACGTTGCATGCCGCATGTGGCATGGCATGGCATGGCTAAAGTTCAGCGCGCTGCCTGACGCCAAGTCTAATTGAAATGTCTCATAATTGTCACGAATCAACAACAACTACAACTTCAACTGCAACTCCACAAACAACAACAACAAAAAAAGAAACATAAATAAAACAGGTGCAAAAAACAGATTTGCTGCTTAAAAATACGTTAAAAAAAAGTAAAATAAAATAACAACACTACAAGCAATTCGTTTTCAGAGAGATAGAGAGCGTAAAAAAAGGAACATTCAAATTCGAAATAAGTTTGCCAATACTTTAATGTTGTACAGCAATTTTGTAAAAAAATTGACAGAGCGAAAAAAAAAGAATTTAATGCAATAAATGTAAAAAAACTACTTTTAAATACTGACTTCTAAATACTTAGAAATAAACACATTTATTTAAATAATAACAAATAGCTAAGAATATCATTAAACCAGCAAATAAAACGAAAACGAAAAGTGTTGGGAATATAAACAAACTATTCAACAAGTGTTGACTTCTAAAGACCCTTTTTCAAATTAAAAGAAAATTCGATTTTCTTTAAAAGCAAAGAATATAAATTTCTTTTTTTTTTTTTTATTAAAATAATAACGAAATGATAACAAGATAGGTGCACTGTTACCTTACTGGGCAATTTAAACAAATCAGAAATAATAACACAAAATTAATTATGTCAGCAGCACATAATAAATATAAAATAATAAAGATTGTATAAATTGAACTTAACTTATACGAGAAATTTATAAATTATAAATTTCTGCTTTGAAAATTATAAATGCTTTAATTAAGTATTGACTTTGAAAGACCCTTTTGCTCTTATTGTACAAAAGAAAGTCCCCTAAATGCAGGTGATTATAACAAGCAAGAAAGCTGAACGCTGTCTATTCTATTCTATTAAAGCAATATACCAAAAAATACTAAAAGATAATGTTTTGTATATCGATAGTTTTGCAACTACAGACTATATACAAAATATTATACTGAACAAGTAGAAAAATGTAACAAACACTACATTTTGTTTAGATACAAAATATACCATAAAATACAAAATATACCATAAAATACAAAAGATACCATAAAAGACAAAATATACCATAAAATACAAAATATACCATAAAATACAAAATATACCATAAAATACAAAAGATACCATAAAAGACAAAATATACCATAAAATACAAAGAATACTAAATTTTTAAACTAAATTTTTAAGATCTGACAGCTGCAGACTACAAATAAACAAATTGTTTTAAATAAATACACAAAAATTAGAATATTGTTAAACAAACAAATAAACAAATTATTTAAAATAAATACACAGAAATTAGAATATTGTTTTACAAACAAAGAAAGCACAAAACATAAACAAATAAATGATCCAGTATTAACTTCTATACACATACAAAATATTTTTCTATTAAGATTATAGCCAAATTATTAAGAAAAGCTCTATTGAAGTATTGGCTTCTAAAGACTATTTGCTTTAAATATATTTGACACCAAAAACAAAAAAAAATACACTTTTATTTGTGTTTAAATATTAAAAAAAATTGATAAATTAATTCGAATCGGGTAATAAGAAAAGCTCTAATCAATTGTTGATTTCTGAAGACCCTTTCAAAGAATAACGGCAGGAATAAAACATGTACAAAAAGTTATATAATCAGAATATTGTTAAAAAGATGATAACAAACAAAAAATTGAGAAAGAGAAATAGGCAAATGTTACTAGAAAGCATTGGCTACTAAAAACCCTTTATTTGCATTAAAACAAACTATTTTTAATTGAGAATCTAGAAAAGAGACTTATATTTATAAATTCTTGGCTGGACAATATGCTAAACAAATTTATTGTAAAATTATAATAAATATGGCAAAGTGAAACTGAAAAATGCTCGTCTCGTACATAGACTTCAAAAGACCCTTTGGAAAATTCCTTAACAATGAAAGAAATACGATTGTCGTATCGAGTTGAATATAATACGTATATATTTGCTTTGAAAACACGCCGCGTAAATAACAGAATATAATTGTCAAAGGAAGAGGATGCTTAAGAGGAGCGAGCAGTCTTCCAACTGAAGAGCACGAATTGAGCAAAGATGCAGGTCAATTGCTGCGATTGCAGCCATAAAAAGTGCGTGCAACAACGCACAAGAAGAGAGAGAGAAGGAGAAGGAGAATGAGAAGGAAAACAACAATAAAATGCAAGAACAGCCGCAAAAGAATTTCCGAGTGCAGAGAGAAAGCTGTTGGCAAGAAGGCAAATGGTAAACATTCAATGAAGCAAAATTGATTTGATTCAATTTAAAGTTGTGGGCGAGGGAGCTGAGCAAAAACTGATTTTCATTTCATTTCATTTCATAGACGCCTCTCGCGGTCGCCCCCCCCCAATTGTTTTACAATGATTGGCGCATTGTTCAATTGCATTTCCTTGCCACAGTCCAGTCGAAGCGAGCAACAGCAGACGGACAGACAACAAGCAGACGGACAGACAGACGGACAGACAGACGGACAGAAATAGAATTCGAGCATGTTTCAGCTCAATTTAGGTTTGCATTGCATTTGCATCTTGTACACGCTTTAATAGACCACATTAAACACACACGAGTTAAACACACGAGTGTTGTATTACGTATACGCAATATTACGTATACGTCTCGCATTCACACGCGAAAATCGGAGCCGTTTTTTTTTTTTTTTTTCATTTAATCCAACACCTATTTGGATCTCATCCATCAAATTTCGCTTGCAAGTGATTATTTCTGTGTACATATTCGATTTCCATCACCTTATTTTCTCTTCGTTTTTTTGATTTTTTTTTTAATTCTGCTTCTCTTTTTTTTTCTTAGCAATTCTGTGCGCAACTGTGTAGCCTCAACGAAACACCACAATTAAGTGGTTACACGAAACGCAATGCCGACAAAAAACTGCAGCAAGGGAACAAAACAAAACAAATAAGCAGCAAGCGGGTATGCTCGACTAGGGAGATACTCATTGCTTAGTGCTGAAATTTGGTTGTATATTTTAATATATGAAACGTTTTGAAACAATTCAAGTACAAAAGGCAACCACAAAAAAAAAAATTAGTGGTAGCACAAAAAGTCACCAAGAAATTGTCAAATTTTCAAGTGTTGAAAAGTTAAATGTGCTCGACTGTGAGATACCCGCTACCTAATTGTTAAAATATACTACAAATAATATTTTGGAAAATACTAAACTCTACCAACAGTTTTGTTTGTATATACCGATACGCTATTGCGTTTAAAAAATACTTTAATATACCAAAAGTTTTGTGCTGTGTATCGATATACTAAATATATTATTATAAATATATTAAAATAAGCTTTGCTTTGTATGGACATACTCTTAAAAATATATCAAATTTATATACTGAGAATTACTAAAATATTATATATATATCTTTGTACTACTACATTCAAAATATACCAAATTAATATACTGAAATACTAATAAGATTTACCAAATCGATATACCAAATGCTGTTTTGTTATATGGACATACACTTTAAAATACATCACAATTAATATACAGAAAAATACTAAAATATACCACAAGTTTCGTATATACTATATCGATACACTACTGCATTCAAAATACACCGAATGAATATGCTGCAAATACTACCAAGTTTAACGAAATCGACTTAACGATATAATATTACATTTAAAAGATACCAAATGAATATTCTGAAATAATCTTGCGATTTACCAAACACTATATTTTAGCCAAAGTCCAAAGTCAAAATATATTTCTATTATATAAGCTTTAATAATAAAAATAACAATAAGTGAAACTTTATCCTATCTACTTTTACTCGCTTGCAGTCGAGCATATCTTGTCGGCTTTTCATTTGCGGAGTGCTTCAATAAATCCAGTTTAACAATAGCAGGCTGGAAAAGAGATCTTTTTTTATTTTGTCTTTCTTTTTTTTTTTGTTTCTTGTATAGCATAAACAGTACTCAGCGCGCAGCAGAAAAAGGCATCATAAAGCGCAGCGCAGTCAGTTCAACTATGTAATGTGTCAAATGTGCCCAATAGCTATTTAACAAGTCTAATACCCTGCAAAAAAAGTTTAACGTTCGGAGTCATACACCTCTATTTAATACGACGCTAAAGAAAGGAAATAATCTTGATGAATCTGAGAAACTAAAAAAATAATTCTGTGAAATAAATGAATATTTAACTATCTTTCCTAATATGCATTAAAAACATTTCTAAATTTGTGCTTCAACAGATATCATAAAGTCTCCCAAGTTTGTAGAGATCATTAAATAAATGATATTAATTTTCAGATGATTAAAAAAATGTTTGAAAAACAGCGATATATAAATAATAAAAAATAATAAAGAAATGGTAAAACTAAAACCGAAATTCTTACAATTTTAGGTGTTGATAAAATTGATTGAAACAAGTAAGAAAGCTCATCGCTACTCATTTGTCAAGCAAAGCAGTAGTATTTAAATATACTAAAAATATCATACCGAAAAACCACAAAAATATGCCAAAAGTTTGGTTTTTGTATATCGATATACTACTTTATTTAAAATATACTAAAAATAATATAACGAAAAAATACAGAAATGTATCGAATACTGTACAGTATAGTATTCGGTACATTTCAGTTTTAAATATGTCAAAATACAACAGCGAAATGATACGAAAACGTACAAGAAGTTCGGTTTTGTATATCGATATACTACCATACTTAAAATATATCAAATTAATATTCCGAAAATATACTAAAGTTTACCAAACATTTCATTTTGTATATCAATATACTACATACAAACAAATAATACAAAAATCAACCCAAATAATACAAAAATGAACTAAGCGCTATATTTCGTACATTAATAAAATATTATATTACAATATATTCGTATAATAATATTAATAATAATAATATTCCATTTAAAATGTATCACTGCGGTATTACTGTTAAAATATACTCAAAATTATATATCGAAAAAATACTGAAATAATAATGTTGATTCATATATCGATATACTACGTAGTACATTCAACATAGTATATTCAAATTTACCACAATTTAACAAATTCTATATTCCATATATCAATATAATATTCCATTCATGACTGAAGTACAAAATATAATCGATTTTCGACCAAAACCAAGAATATTAAAATGTGACAGCTGCAGACATCTTTTTGCCATATACATTTATTTCATGAATAACCTTTATGTTTTTACCACATTTCTGGCATCATAAAGTCATTAGTTGTTATTATGTATGCCAAAGAAAGAAATATATATAGTTTTGTTTCATTTTCAGATATTAATAAAATGATGAAAATGAATTTAAAAAAAAAAATGTCAATAGCCAATGTAATTTACTATGCATTATAACTAAAAACAATAAATAAGAATAAAGAAAAGAATATCAATTTTTTGCTTTGAAAATGATAAAAGCTTTAATCAAGTATTGCCTGAAAAAGACCCTTTCATATATGTTTATTTTTGTCTCATTTTCAGATACAGATAAAAGCGCAATAAAATGATGAAAATGAGTTGAAACAAAAGTCAATCTCCTAAGAAATTTACTATACATTATAACTAGATTATCAATAAAAAATTATAAAGGAAAGAATATTAATTTCTGTTATAAAAACGATAAAAGTATTGACTTGACAAGACCCTTTCACACATATTTTTGCCTGATTTTCAGATACTGATAAGAACGCAATAAAATGATGAAAATGAGTTAAAAAAGAGCGCCAATCTCCTAAACAATAAATAAGAATAAAGAAAAAAAATATAAATTTGTTCCATAAAAATGATAAAAGTATTGACTTGATTAGACCCTTTCATATATGTAAATTTTTGTCTCATTTTCAGATACTGATAAAAGCGCAATAAAACGATGAAAATGAGTTAAAACAAAAGTCAATCTGCTACGTACATTATAACTCGATAAACAGTATTGCCAATTTGACAGACACTCAGTCAATACATAGCAATAGTAGTCGAAGTATTACCTGATATCCTCGATGCAGCTCTCAGCTCGCGGCTCTAAGCTCACAACTCACAGCTCACAACTCAGAGCTCAGAACAACTCGTAACTCGCAGCTCGTGACTCGTAATAAGCATTTGGTAGATAATCATCGTTGACTCGCGGCCATTTGGCTCAATGCAGCAAATGACAGGTGCTTGTAGGCGTTAGCAGACACGCCCACGCAGCAGCATTCAATTGCAGTTGTTGTCATTGCTGTTGTTGCTCTGTTGCTTTGGCTGCTGTTGTTGTTGTTGTTGTTGTTGTTGTTGTTGATGGCAGCGATATGGCATCATCAATGGAAACAACGTCAACCTCGTCGTCGTCAATTGCAATGCAAGACTAAATGTCGTTGATTTTGGCATTGTTGTCATCGTTGTTGTTGTTGTTGTTGTTGTTTCGACTGCAATTGTTGTTGTTGTTGCTGTTGTTGTTGTTATACACTGTTGTCGGCATTGTCGGCATAGCTCATATACCAAATGCTCTCTATCAAATTTGATTTATAGTCGCATTTTTGAAACGTCAACGAGTTGAAATTGTACCGCCATCGAGAATTCGATTAAACACTTCGTAATATGCTGTAAATTGTAAAGAATTACTTCAAGTACTTGTAGTATATTGCATATTTAGTATAAAATATGGTATTTAGTATTTAATTTAAACTCTTGTTATTATATATTACAATAATTCAATAATACTTTAATGATATTTTGTAAAATGTAAAAGAAATAGCACAATGGGCATCGCATTTATTTGCAGTATATTTTTATATTTGGTATATAGTATTTAGTATAAAGTATAGTATTTAGAATTTGCTTAAACTCTGGATATTTATTTTATAACTAAGCGACTGTAAAATAAATCGTTTGGGTTTATAATTATATGTATATCGTATAGTATTTAGTAGCATAGTATTTAGTATAAAATATAGTATTTAGTATTTCGTTAAACACTTGTTCCTTGTATATGGTAAAAATGCTTAAACTCTTGATATTAATGTTATATTCATTCGATAGTATTAGATATAACTTAAGATTATTATTATTCATAGTATTATTCGGTATATCGTATGGTATTTAGTTTATAATATGAAATAGTATTTAGTATTTTCTTAAAGTTTTGGTATTATTATTATTATTGTTGCATATATTGGCAACCCATTTGCTTTAGCTCCAACTCTCTATTATTATGCGATTGTAAATGAAGTAACTCTTAAAATTATAATTATTTTTAGTATTATTGGTATATATGGTATTTATTATAAAATGTAGTATTTCATATTGGTTTAATCTTTTGTTTAGGAATTATAATTATTATTGTATACATGGGTAAAACATTCGCTCTGTCTCTTTACTCTCACGTCTTCTGCTTTTGTTGATCCTAAGTGGCAACCTAACCTCAAATTGTGCCATGAGCACAAGGATATTTGAGCTTCGGCATGAGCTTAGTTCAGTTTTGGGGGGGCTCAGTTGTCGTTGTTGTTGTTTGTTTGCAGTCTAACAATGCCAGTTGAAAACACCTCAAATGCCAGCATTCAATGTGTGTCTGTGTGTGTGTGTGTACAGGTGTGTACATGTGTGTGTGTGTGTGTGATGTATGTTGGCTTTGTTTGTGTGGCTAGCTCGTATTTTAGTGCACCATTATCCGCTGTTCTATGCAGATGCAGACAATTTGTGCCGCTTCACATTGCGGGGGAGCCAAAAGTGGGGAAAGGGGGGGAGAGCAGATGGGAAGAGCGTTAACATAAATCAAAGCTCCAAACTCAAAGCGAGCGACAGGCGCACACAAAGCGGTTCCACTGCAACGCTGACGTGGCCAGAGGACTGAAAACTGAGCACTCTCTGTGTGTGTGTGTGTGTGTGTGTGTGTGTGTGTGGACTGAGAACTCTCTGCTGGATAAAGCCAGAGAACCGAGAGCCGCAGGACAGGCGACACAGAAGACAGCAGACTGTAGACAGAAGACAGCGGAGAGCGGAGCGGGTGGGGGAGGGAGGGGGGAGAAGCGAAGCAACGGCAAAACGGAAATGCCGACTGACACACATCCAGCTTCATTTCGGCACGTGCACTTGAAAAGCCGAACACTGCTTTTGACATATTGCCGACTTGAGGCAGCGAATGGATTGGAAAGGAATGGAAAGGAATGGAAAGGAAAGGAATGGAAAGGAATGGATCAGCATCTGAAGCTGTAGCTGTAGCTGTACATGGAAGCTGGAGCTGTTCAGTTTTGTGCGAAATTAGACAGCGCATAGAACCGCCAGCGTTAGTTTTTCATACACTGCATTTCCTCAACTCACGATCTATCGGCTTATAGCTTATGTACTTTCAGACAAAAGTTTTTATATTTAATATGATATATTACATATTCTCTATTGCATAATCTAACATGGTAAAAATAAATAAATAAATAATAAATAGCATAATATTAAATTAAATAAAATGGAAAGGAACGAAATGAAACGGGATGAAATTAAATGAAAAAATTGAATAGGATAAAATAAAATGAAATGGAAGGAAATGGAATGAAATGGAATGGAATGAATTGGAATGGAATGGAATGAAGTGGAATGGAATGAAATGCTATGAAAAGAGATGAAACGAAATAAGAATAAACGACATAAAATGAAATGAGATGAAATGGAATGAAATGAGATGAAATGAAATAAAGTGGCTAAATATTAAATGAAATGGGATGCAATGAAATTAATTGAAGCCCGAAAAGTTCCGCTTAGATTTTATACTGTATATTATATATAACGTAAAATAAAAAAAATTGAAATTAAAAAAATTTAATGAAATTAAGTAAAATGCGAATAAAAAAGGAAAATGAAATGGGATGAAATTAAATGAAAAATTGAATGGGATTAAATAAAATGAAACAAAATGGAATGGAATAAAATGGAATGGAAGGAAATGTAATGGAATGGAATAAAATGGAATGGAATGAAATGAAATGGAATGAAATGATATGAAGTGGCTTAATATTAAATGGAATGGGATGCAATGAAATTTAGATTTTATATTGTATATTATATATAACGTAAAATAAAAACATAATTGAAATTAAAAGGCAATGAAATGAAATTAAGTAAAATGCGATTAAAAAAGTAAAGCGAAATGGGATGAAATTAAATGAAACAAAATGGTATGAAATGAAATGAATAAAATGGAATGAAATAAATGAAATGGAATGAAATGAAATGAATGAAATGGAATGAAATAAATAAAATGGAATGAAATGATATGAAGTGGAATAAAACTAAATGAAATTCAATGAACTAAAACCCAAAATATTCTTCACTTGAAATGAAAAACATTTAAAATAAAACAATATAAAGATATATCACAAGTTATGTTTAGAAATCACTTCAAATGTAATAGCAAACTTTATAACTTGTGGAAAAATCATAATTTATTGAGCTACAAAAATTAATATTGATATAAGATACAATAAAATAGAAGTTGAAAATTCGAAATCGATCTGAGCGACTAAAAATGCCTATTATATAAATTTATAGAAACAAAGAAGTACAGAGCTTTCAAATAGCATTTAAAAATAATGATTAGAAGATGAAACTGTGCATTTAGTTTGCGAGCATCATTAAAAAATAAAGAAATATAATGGAAGAGTGATCAAAATTAAGAGTTGAAACAGCACTTTATAATATTGCTTGGCACTCAGAGCTATGCCTAAGTGAAACGTTGCGACTTATTCATTAGCAAATGAAACACTTTCGATATTTCCCCTTGTGACATTAAATGCATATATAGATAGTTATTAAACTAAATCGATGAATTAAATTGACGAGCAAGCAAATCAGTTGCATCAAAAGTTTGCCGAGAGATTTTCGCTTGCTGATACCGATTTTAGTGTATTCGATCTTCAGCTAATCTGCAAACACTTTTCTAGTTTTCTTGTTTTTTTTTTTTTCTTGTGCTAGGCAAGTTGTGCCGAAGTGAGGCGAAGTGAGGCGGGGGGGAGGTGGGGGGGAGAGGGGAGAAGCCGTCGGGGCGTCATTGCCAGTCATATCCTGCGGGGATAAGCGCACTTTATGCAAAACGCACAAGTTTTATTCTATTTTGATTTCTTTCATTCTTTTCTTGTTTTCTTGTGCTCGTTTTTTTTTGCTCTCTCTTTTTGTTGTTGTCTCTTCGTCTGTCGTCCCGAAAGTTGCACGCGAGGGGGAGGAGGGCTCAAAGCAGGGGAAGGGGAGAAGAAGGAGAAGGAGAAGGGGAGGAAGGAGTATATAAAAGTGTAAACAGCTTCAGCTGCGTGTCCTTGTTATGTCGCTGACAATGCCTGCGAGTTGATGGCTTTCAGCACAGATTTGCTGACAGGGCGCGACGCGATGCGCGAAGGGGGAGAGAGGAGAGGAGAGAAGGGATGGGATGGGATGGGAAGACGGAATGGAATGGAATGGAATGGGTCTGGTTGGCAGTAAAAGGCACAAAGGCAGCGACAACGGTTAAAAGCGATGGGAATTGATTGAAAAGTAAAGAAAAGAAAGGAAAAGAAAAGGAAACGAAACAACCTAACTACAGAATTAAGATGTATACGCGACACACACACACACACACACACCCTTACACAGATATATGTATGTATGTACGTGTGCCGCAAGCGATTGCTGAACCGGAAAGTGGGGCGGGACAGCGATCAGCCATTTGATTATGCTAATGAAATAACAAGCCTATAAACTTAAAAACTATGCCGGAGCAAGAGACATTCACACGCACACACACATTGATACCCAGACACGCCCACCACTTAACGCCCACCTTAAGAATAACTTTCTGGCACACACACACACTGAAGGGATACTGAGATTAGCTGCCAGAGGACACAACGAGAGCGAGAAGCTCTCTCTCTCTCTCTGTCTTCCTTTCTCTCTTGCTTACGTTGTAAATATGTAAACGAGGAGTTGACAATGAGAATTATACAAAAAAAAAAAAAAACTGGAATCAGTAAATTTAACGTACGATATAAATAAATAAACAATATCTTTGGGGTAAGCTTCCATTTCGATTTCACTCGATTATCAAACAATTATTATATTTGAATTGCATATTTTATGAATGAATGCTACAGGCAGAAAATGATATATTACTACTACTACTACTGTTATATTGTAATTCTATTATACTGTTATACTGTATACTGTTGCACTATACTCCATTATATCATTTGTTATTCTACTGTATTTCGGCTGTACTTCTACTGTACTATGATATACTATTATATCATATAAAACTGTTATACTGTACTACGCTCTACTATTATTGCATAGTAATAATGCGTTACTGTTATACTGTACTAATGATGCACTATGGTGTACTACGCTGTACTTTTATACCACATACTACTGTTATACTGTACTACTGCTGTACTATACTACTTTATATCTTATATTATTTTACTGTACCTCTCGTATACTGTACTTCTATTGTACTATGATATACTATTATAGCATACAAAACTGTTATACTGTACTACGCTACTATAATTGCACATATTATAATACTGCGTTACTGTTATACTGTACTACTGATGTGTGCTACGCTGTACTTTTATACCACATACTACTGTTATACTGTACTACTGCTGCACTATACTACATTATATCATTTATTATTTTACGGTACTTCTGCTGTACTTCTACTGTACTATGATATACTATAATACCATGTACAACTGTTATACTGTAGTACGCTCTACTATTATTCAACATATTATTATACTATGTTACTATTATACTGTACTACTGCTGCACTTTACTACATTATATCATTTATTATTATATTTTACTGTTCTAATGTTGTACTATACTTCTTGTTTATTGTACTACTGTTATACTGCACTAAGCTACATATACTGTTATACTGACAAAATAATATTGTGTACTTCTCCAAAATAAAACTACTTAAGTATATTTCAATGCTGTCTATTATACTGTACTACTCGAATATACTATTGACGAATACTATTGACGAATACTATTGACTGACTTTGTTATATATTGAACTGTACTACAGTTATACTCTAAAAAACTTTTCAACTTTACTATGTTAAAATGTTATATGGATGATTAGTAGCGACATATATGTTTATGAGCTTTATGACTACTGGGTGTTGTAATTGTTCAGTGTTGTATGTTATACCAACTTACACATATACTGTACCACTGTTATACTGTACTATTGCACAGTGTTATACTGACATCATTTTATATTACTCACACATTATAATAATTTTATTACGACTGTTATACTTATTATTATATGTTATACTGTCATAACATACTATTGTGTAGTGTTATACTGACATAATTTTATATTGTTATATTATACATTACTTATATTAAGTTACTACTGTTACACTTTAGTTTTGTATGTTATGCTGACATACTTATATACTGTACAACTGTTATACTGGCATACCGTACTGTTGCTCAGTGTTATACTGACATCATTTTCTATTGTTCCATTATACATTACTTATATTTAGTTACTACTGTAACACTTTAGTTTTGTATACTTTATACTGTTATATATATACTTATACTGTACTACTGTTATACTTATTGTTATATGTTATACTGGCATACCGTACCATGAGATAATTTTGTAATGTGACATTTTACATGATATATATATTATTACTTCTGTTATACTTTAGTTTTCTATATACTGTACTACTGTTATACTGTGAATCAAATTGCCTATAACTAACTCATTAGAATTCTCAATTTTAATGGCTAGATGAATGAATGAATAGATGATAATAATGATCGACATCGTTTGCAATTTGCATAGTTTCCGCTTGTTGCGAAGCTGATGCAGTTCTATGGCCTTTCTTTATGAGACAGAGGGAGGGAGGGAGAGAGAGGGAGGAAGAGAGAGAGAGAAGGAAAGTGTGTGTAGAGTAAATTGCTTGGGGAACTGCAACGACACCTTGTGCGACACCAAAGAAATGCACATAAAGCGCTACTAAAGAAGCGACCAAGTGTGGACAAGGGAGTAGCACACATACCTATGTATGAGTGACGTGGTGTGTCTGTGTGTGTGTGTGTGTGTGTGTGTGTGTGTGTGTGTGTGTGAGCATTGGGCAGCAAGCACTTATGCGCTTGAGGGCATCCTCTGGCCGCCAAAGAGCGCCACGCTCTAAAGCTTCCTTTCTCTCATTTGGCTGCGTCTTTTTTTTTTTGTGCAGCACCTTTTGCATATTTATTGTATAGTTTTTGTAGTTTTATCAAGTTAGCTAGTTAAAAGTCAAGATGCTGCAGGTGAGCAAGGAGAATGGAGAAAGGAAAGTGGCGAGCAGGAAGTAGGAGGAAGGAAGACGGCTGGCAACCGTCTTCAAGCGTCTTCATCTGCATCTGCAGCGTGGTCGAAAAGTCGTTGGTGGTGTTGGTGTCTTTTATTAGCTACGTGCGCCAGCTTCAACTACAGCTTCACCTTCAGCTTCAGCTTCACCATCGGGTCAACTACAAGCCAAGAAGTGGAAGTGAAGTGGTGGAGCAGCAGAAGTTGCCAAGCGTTGGCGATAAGATGAGCGTGCTAAAGTTTTATTGCCGCATATTTAAGCTATTAAAAAATTCATGCATAAAATGACACACACACACAGAGAAAGAGAGAGAGAGAGAAAGAGAGCGAGAGAGAGACAACACTCATAGGGTAAGGCAAAATTAAAAACGCTGCCAAGACTGCGTCGCACTTTAAGACAAAGACGAACTTTAAATGCACTAAAAAAAGGGAAAAAAATGCCAACCAATTAACCAATGAAGCAGCTTCGGAGTTGCCGAAAAACGCTTTATGTTAAATACCGCAACGTTATCTTGCATGCTATCTCTCTCTCACTCTCTCTTTCTATCTCTCTCTCTCTCTCTGTCTCTCTCTGGTGTTGCTTTCCCTTTCGCATTCACGTTCACAGCTGCTGGCAATGCAGTTAAATGAGTTGGCCAGCCCAAAGGCGTCTAAAATGCTGCAACAAATGGCCAACGCAATGAAGTTTAGCTTGAACTGAGCGAGACAGAAAGACAGAGAGAGAGAGAGAGAGAGAGAAAAAGAGAGAGCGATAGAGATAGAGTATGTAAGGAGTGCGCTACCATCCATGTCTATGGTAATGGAAACTGTTGCTAACTGCAACTGGCGGTCCACACAATAATAACTATAATAATCAACATGGCGGCTACACAACATAAACACACACATACACACACACACACACACACACACACGCACAACACACATGTACACAAAACTCAGACAGTTCACATTAAGCGTTGCTGTGTTGTTAAAATACCCTGTAGAGGGTTAACAATCGGGTATATCAAATATTTAATTAGCATTCGTAACATATCAATTATATAAGTAAACAATAATAAAATATGACTTAATTAAATTACATTGCGAAATCATACCTAACAGAAAAAAAAGAAATCTTGTTAAGCTACTCTTTAAATTGTTTAGGTTCTTTACTTAATAAATAATTTACAACAAAAAAAAAAAAAAATACAATTCTTTTAGTACTTAAAATGCTTTTATTACTTTTTTTTATTAACAGAATACTTTTATAACATTCACAGGGCATAAAAAATGCACTGAAAATGCACATTGCAATGTATAGAATTATTAATGGAAATTATACAATTATTATCAATAATGTTTTGAATATTCTATAATTTAGATCTATGAACACGAAACTTTATGATCATCTATAATTTTAGCACTTTAGATCAAAATTCATAATAAAATCAAATAAATAATTATTTAAACGTACGAATAAATTAAATTCAACATTTGTAATTTAACTTATAATAGTATTAACCTTTCTATAGCAAACTTTAACAAATTTTCAATCGTGACTTGTTAATCTACTTATTCAAGATTTAAACACATTCTGATATCAAGAATATTTGATTTATTGATAAACTGTTGCACAGAAAAAAAGCTCTTAAATCATGTTTTTGTTCTTAGTACTAAGAAATTTGGTATAAAAAAATAAGCCAAGAACATGAAAATCCTAATGTTAGCAAACACATTTGAATTTTAAGAATATTTGATACCAAACACAAGTTCTTAGTAATAAAAAGAAATAACGTTTGAGTTTTAATCTTATTATAAGATCAAACAAATATTACATTATATTTATTACTTTACGATTTTATTATTTAATTAGCGCATTCAATTATTCAGTTGTATGTTAATCACTCTACTTACGGCATTTAAAGAATAGCATAAAGCATGGCTAGATACAAATTGTGAAGGGATTTCGATAAATGAAACAATATTGTATTCGAAATCTAGTATTTTTGCTTTTACTTTGAGAATTTGACTTTTTTCAGACTAGTGTTCTTAGCTTGTAGAATTTGTGCTTAAAAACTTCAATTAAAAACGGAACATTTTTGAGCAGAGTGCATAGCAAAGTCATGTTGAATATTGATGAGTATTATATAAATACATTCAACATAGGTGTCTTGCACTTCCTTCTATAAGTTGTTTTATTATTTTTGTATAACAATTAAACACGTTAATAAATAAATATTCAAAAATTTGAACTTTAACTAAAATTTGTATATTATATTATAAATCTTTATAAAGCTAAATTTATTCAAAAATTTCTTATTCTTGTTTTGCACTTATCTTTATTCATAATGTTTTATGTTTTCCGAACTTCTCTAATGCTTTTTACTGGGTATCTTTTGTGTCTATCACATGCGCGCTTTGCCTTTTTTACATTGTTCGTTTTCATTTTCTTAATTTTGTACACACGTTTTGTGCGCATTTTCATTTTCTTGGCGCTGTGTTTTGTTCCCCGTTTGTATTTATTTCATGTGTCTGCCTCCCTTCCCTTCTTCCGCCCTCCTCTTGCACTCTTGCTTCTTATTTGCCATGTCCACTCCTCCTCTGTCATCGTTATCCTCCTCCTCCTCCTCCTCCTTCTGCTGCTGCGTCTGCTGCATTCCTTAGCAATTTACCCGCATTTCCATCGCAATGTAGGGGCAACTTTTTAGTATTCATTAAATTACATAATTATACAATAAGTGCAATGGCTTTGACTTTCCCTCTCTTCCTCTTTTCATCTCTCTCCCTCTCTCCATCTCTCACTCACTCAATTCCTTTGGCAGGGGCGTTTGCCACGCCCCCTTAGGCATTGCATATGCATGAGTTAATTACAGACATGTGAATATGCCGTCCTCTAATGTCGCTTTCGCCGTCTGAGCTATGCAATTGATTTTCCCTGAACCACTTGCCGAACCGGTTCAAGTGAGAAAAGTTTACTTTCAAATTAAACTAATTCATGCACTCTAAAGTCTAAATTATATTTGCCTTCAAAACGTGACATTATAAAAACCATTTTGAGCTCTTTAAGTAAAAAGAGATTTGAAATCGGTTCAAAATGCTGTTCCGAAAGTGGTTCAAAAGGATTAAGTCAGCATTTCCATTGGTCAACTTTAACATAATTTGGCACAATAAAATGTCAAACAGTACTTTTAAAGTGAATAACACTTTATGCTTAAAGACTATTCCTTTTGTTTTTAAATGCATTTAAGAAAGTGTTTTGGAATTTTAAAGGTAAATTAACATTGAATTAAGGTATGCATTAGTCATAACATCTCTTTTTAACCTTGAAAGCATAGTTAAGTTGAAAAAAAGTGTGTTTAAACATTAGTTTTAAAGCTAGTATTTTCTTGTCACTAAAGAATATTGAAAATGGTTCAGAAAATTGTTTAAAAAGTGGTTCAGAAGAGTTAAGAAAGCAAACGTAGTTTAACTTTTAATGACTATAGTTCACAAGATATTATTTTTAATCAACTTTATATTTAAAATAAACAAAAATGTTAACTATGGTTATATTTAAACACATTAAACTAATGAATTATTTATCTTGCTCTACTCTATTGCAATTATTGAAATATATTTGCAAAAAAAATTGGTAAGTAAAATATAAAGCGGTTCAAAAAGCGGTTCAGAAAGTGTTTAGTAGTAACAAAAGTAATTTGGCATGAAATTAATTAAAAATAATTATAGTCTTGTGTCAACGCTAAACATGAAAATTAAACGGTTCAAGAAGTGGTTCGAAATTGCTTTACAAAATATATTTTTTGGTTTAGAATACTTTTCAAATCTTACTCTACTAAATTGAATTGCAGACATATATTGTCAAAAGACAAAAAAAGGATATAAAAATAGAATTTAAACTGGTTTAAGAAAGTAATTCAGAAAGTGATTCAAAAATATTTGTAAATATTTAGCAAACAAAGGTGTTTTAGCATTGAACTCATGTTCACATTAAACGAATGTTATATTCCTCTTTGAATACTAACTTTAATAATTATGTAAATATTATTTTACAAAAATAATTGTATATAACTAGCATTGAAAATGCTACAGAAAATGGTGCAAATGATATGGTTCACACATTTTATCACTGAATTGATGTATTCAAAGGGAATTTGAATGGATACCCTTAAATAAAATTCAAATATATTCAATGCATTAATGTCAATGATTTAGGCAAATTGTTGAAACTAGATCATGGCAAACTATTTGAACGACATCTGGCGTCAGCTTTAAATGCGATACAGTCAAAGTTATGTTTGTAGCTTATTAAAAATGATGACGAATTTAATGGCATTGAATAACTTGTGGGCACACACACTCACACACACACACACACACACACTTATGGTTATCATGTATAGGAATGTTGTTGAAAAATCCAGCTGCGCTCATTTTATCTATTTAGCCGAAGCATTCTTGCCTATTCTATTTCATTTCATTTTATTTTCCATGAGCTTTCCCCCTTTCTACTTTCTCTATAGTGTTTAACCCATGAGTGTGTGTGTGTGTGTTTGTTGAGGGAGATAGAGAAGGAGGAGAGAAAGGACATAGTTGGTGTGGATTATTAGGCAGGATTATGAATACATGGGCCGTTCAGTTAGCCGCATTGTTTTTATGTTTAAGCAACTTGCCAATTTGCAGCATGTGGAAGGGGGGAGGAGGAAGGTAGAAGAAGGGAGGGAGGTAAGAAGGGGGAGAGTGGAAGGTTGCTCGGATCGTTTGACCCAAAATGGAGCGGCAACATAAACAAATCCCTTAAACGTTTAAGCGAACAACGTCCGAACGAAGGCAGCAGCTGCCACTAGTGTCACGCCCCCTTCGCCCCCCGTAAACGTGCAACGCTCACATTGCCACATACATAACTTGGTGGCAACCCGATTGCCAATGGACATCGGACATATCGCTGGACATTGGACGCACTTGGAGCATGTGTGCGCGTCATTTCAAGCTCGAAAATAGTTTTTGGCCACACACACACACATTTAGAGAGGGAGGGAGTGAGAGAGGGAGAGGGGAAGAGAGAGAAAGTAGCTGAGCCGAAGCTGGACCAACAGAGGAGGCCAACAGCATCGCCCTCATGTGCATCGTAAAAAATAAGCAGCAGCAAATTGTATTTTTATGAGCTGAAACTGTTTTGGGGCCACATTTCAATGTCGATAAAAACAACGATGGCCCCCCAACAACAGCAACAACAACAACAATGGCAACAACAACAACCACAGCAAGAGACACAACAACAAAGAAGAGCAACAGTGAAAACCAAAAACTGAAACTGAAACAGAAATAGAACATAGAACATAAATGAGAAGCGAACCAAGTAAACTATTTTCGCAAGTCTCGAATTCTAAATACTCTATCTTTCTATCTATCTTTCTTTCTATCTTTCTTTTTTTCTTTCTTTCTTTCTTTCTTTCTTTCTTTCTTTCTTTTCTTCTTTCTTTCTTTCTTTCTTTCTTTTTTTCTTTCTTTCTCTCTTTCTTTTCTTCTTTCTTTCTTTCTTTCTTTTTTTCTTCCTTTCTTTCTTTCTTACTTTCTTTCTTTATTTCTTTCTTTCCTTATTTCTTTCTTTCTTTTGTTCTTTCTTTCTTTCTTCCTTTCTTTCTTTCTTTCCTTATTTCTTTTTTTCTTTCTTTCTTTCTTTCTATCTTTCTTTCTTTCATTCTTTCATTCTTTCTTTCATTCTTTCTTTCTTTCTCTCTTTCTTTCTTTCTTTTTTTCTTTCTTTCTGTCTTTCTTTCTCTCTTTCTTTCTTTTTTTCTTTCTTTCTTTCTTTCTTTCTTTCTTTCGTTCTTTCTTTCTTTCTTGCTTTCTTTCATTTTTTCTTTTTTTCTTTCTTTCTTTCTTTCATTCTTTCATTCTTTCTTTTTTTCTTTCTTTCTTTCTTTCTTTCTTTCTTTCTTTCTTTCTGTCTTTCTGCTTCTACTTCGACACAATGAGCGTCAAATACATTTTCACACAATTGTCAAACAATTGTCACAATTTAAAAAACAGTTCCAAATATATACCGGAAAATGTACCAAATATATACCGCAAAAACTACTGAAAAAGTCAGCAGAACAGCGCAGTATTAATCTTAAATATACCAAATAAATATACCAACAAAATATTTAAATATATCGTTGGTAAAAAAGTCGTGTAGTATTAATCTTAAATATACCAAATGAATATACCAAAAAAATATTTAAATATACCGATAGTAAGAAAGTCGTGTGGTATTATTAAAAAATACCAAATTGATGCATATACCGGAAAAATATTAAAATATATTCATGACAACAAAACAGTGCGGTATTATTCTTAGAATATACTGAAAACACACAAAAATATACCATGAACTACAAAACAGAGCAATATTATCATTTAAATATACCAAATTAATATATCAACAAACTTATACAGATGGCAACAAAGAAGTGTTGTATTATTCTTAAAATATACCCAATTTATAAATATACCGGAAAAATATTCAAAAATAAATTCTTAAAATATACCTAATTTATACATATAAAGGAAAAATATATAAAATATATTGATAGCAACAAACAAGTGCGGTATTATACTTAAAATATACCATATTAATATACCGAACGAAATACTAAAATAGCTTGAAGTCTTTTTCTAGCATATTGACATAGTACTACATTCAAAATATATACCATAGAGTGCGAAAATATACCAGATGGACAGTTAAAGCAACTAGGACTCAATGTCAGTCGGCGTTTTTTGATTGATAGATTGATTGAGCAAGTGCTTAATTGATTGAATGAATGATTGATTGAGTAAATGCTTAATTGATTGAATGATTGATTGAATGAATGATTAATTAAATGAATGATTGATTGAATGATTGATTGATTGAATGATTGATTGACTCGTTTGTTATTGAAAAGCTTTGTGTAACTCTCTTCTAATCAAAGTTATCTAAATGATGGATTGTGTGATTGATTGATTGATTGGTTTGAAAACCTCTATGCCAATTATGACTAGGAAAACCTAGAAGCAAAGTCGCATACATAATAATCATTCTTTTCCTTTGACTAACTGACTAATTGAGGAGTTATCTGCTAATATGATCATATAATGTTTCGATCCCAAGTGCATATTCATATAAGGTAACACACTCAATATCTAACGAATGTAACCCGCTGTCAAGAGTATGACAAGGACAAGCAGCCAATGAAGCAGAGGAAGGGTAACAAACGCTGTTGAACGCTGAACTGCGAACTGAGAACGGAGAACGGAGAAAGACGAAGGCGAGAAATCGGCAGCAGCAACTGGCAACTACAATAAAAACTGAAACAAAAACTTACAACAAATTACAAATAACGAGCCAAAGACCATATGAGTGTCTGTCTGTCTCTAAGTTGGGTGCCCCTTGGAAATGGGTTCGAGATGGTGAGAGAGAAAGAGAGAGAGAGAGAGGGAGAGGGAAAGCAGTAACGATACAGAGAACTAATAGAAAGGCGTGTAGAAAATTGCATTGGGGGTGTGTGAGAGCTAAAGGACGTGCCCTCAAACCCGGCTAAATATTCATTAGAGCTAATTAAACATGATCAGCCCCAGGCGCCACACACAGACGGACAGACGGACAGACGGACAGACAGACGGACAGACAGACAGACGGAGGGAAGGAGTCACAAAACGATGAAACTGGAAGCAGGAAACAATGTCGGAAGCTGAGTCGGATAACCAACTAACTGGCCAACTAAACAAACTGACCAAATGTTCGACAACACAACATGCAACTGGTCGCATTTCGATCGCATAAATATCAAGTTTTTGACCATTTAACTCTCTTTAAATTGATCTCAAAGCTAACGCAACGAAATCAAGCAGAAAGTCAACGTTAAATCTATAACTATACTTAAATTCAACTTGGAATTTAAAACTATAATAAGCTGAACAAGATTGCGAAAGTAAGAAAGCAGTGGTTATAGAATTAAACGGAGAGCATAATTATTAAAAAAAATATGTGAATTAAATGAAACAAGAAAACTAACGCTAAACTAAAGCTACAGTTAAAATGATTACAATATAAGTTACATTAAAAAACAAATTGAATAACTTTATAAATTACTTCAGAAAATCATCAATAAAATGAAAAAAAAAAGATATATTTGAATGCAAACTAAACACATTATTAAATTGTTAGCAAATTGAATAATTAAATGATTAAAGTATGATTGATTAATTGACTGGTTTGTTATTTAAAAACTTTGTGTAGCTCTCTTCTCTCTTTAAGCTTCGTACACTGAGAGAAATGTTCTTCATAATACGAATAAAATTTTGTCATATTCATTATTCACGTAATATGAATTTTATGTTTCATTTTGTTATCACTCTTCGATCCAGTATTAAATTAAAGTAAAGATAAGAATTTGCAACGTTTTTCTCTCAGTGTTAATTGACTGGATTGTTATTTAAAAGTTTTGAGAGAAATGTTCTTCTTAACACGAATAAAATTCTTACAGTATTCTTATGTTCATGTTTTTATTTTATGTTTTATTTTCTTATCACTCTTCAATTCAGTATTAAATAAAGTAAACGTAAGAATTTGCAACGTTTTTCTCTCAGTGTACCCAAACTAAAGTCAATTGCATGCAACACCCATAAAATGTGTGGCTGTTGACTGTTTTGAAATGAAATGTGATTTAATTGATTAGATCTCTTTAAATGCGTTCAAAGCAAATCAATGCTTGATTAATTGAGTATTTTGTTTTGTTCTGTTTTGTTTTGTTGTTGTTTGTTTTTTAGGATTTGCATTTGAAGTTTTTGGGGAATCGTGCATTGAATTGTGTCAGAATTATATACAGAATTTAGCGTACAGATTGAATATGCGAATGGATTATAATGCACAAATTAATTAAAATCTCAAGGCGACCACATGTTTCACTCTCTCTCTGTGTTTGTGTGTGTTTTTGTGTGTGTGTGTGTTTGTGTGTGTGTGTGTGTATGTGTGTGTGTGTGTGTGTGTGGTAAATAAATACAATTAGCTGGGTAGCTGGCAAAATGAGATGACACTAAATCAAAGTTATTCAACGCACGTCGTTAAGTCATTAATCGAACAATGCAAGGCAGTAAGACAGAGAACACACACACACAGACACACACACACACACACACACACACACACACACACACATACATATATATATATATATATATGCATATAGATGGGCCGTAACATATGCTGATACCTTCGCCTCGACGCCATCACGTTGACGACCATGTTGGCACATAATAAGACGACTTCCCTCCATCTCCATCTCCATCTTCCATCTTCCTTCTTCCCTTTTCCCATTTCCCATTTGAAATGCTAATAATGATGATGTGCGTGTGTGTGTGTGTGTGGCCACGGGGGCATACAACAATCGACAATCCACAATCGACAATCCACAATCGCAATCGCAATGCGAACGAATAGACTGAGCGAAGAACAACAACTGGGCAGCTCAAAAGGAGGACAAGTCATCTGCATTATGATGCCAGCAAGAGACAGACGGACAGACAGACGGACAGACGGAGGGATGGAGCAGGTCTCAAGTGATGGGGCCAAGGCTGGGAATTAGGAGCCGGGGAGACAACAGACAACAGAGAACAGAGCACAGACAGAATGAATGCTGGACTGAACTTGTGGTCAGCCCTTGCGGCCGTCTTGCGGTCTCATTTTGCCATTCGCATTCGCATTCGAATTCGCAAGTGCAATTGACAAGTGACCGGGACACGAGCGGCAACCGCAGTTGTGGCACGGCAATGTGGCACCTACTACCTCTCTCTCTCTCTCTCACTCTCTTAGCCCGGTTGATGCCTGATCTCCCTTTCAATTCGATAGTAGTTCACTTTTATTTGTGTGCAGCTTTTTTTTTGTGTCAGCAAACTATGCAAACAATAAACAAACAACAATCAAATAAGAGCGACTAACAGTTACCCTATATCATTAAAGGATGAAGACAAGAGCAACAAGAAAATATAAAGAAAATTAAATTCAATTCAGTTTGAAAACAAATCAATAAAATTTATAAACAAAAACTTTCAAATTTTCAAGATTTATTTTATTTACATCTCTGTAAGAACGAAATGTACAAGACCTACACTGAGAGAAAAAATCTAGCTCGAAAAGTAGTTTGCTAAACTTGATTTAACGTTTTTTCGATTTTAAACAAATTTTAAAATAAGATTTTCATATTGAACAAAACTTAAATAAAGATTTTTACAATAAATTTGCATTTTAAGCTTAAAAACATCCAAATTCCAAATTAAAATCTTGCTTGTGAGCATATTTTATTCTAGCTTGAAATGAAGATTGCAAATCTTGATTTAAGAACTTTGCGATCTTACCAAAAAAAAAAAAAACCTTAAAACGAAATATTGTTTTTCAACTATCGATTTAGGTAAAAAAAAAAATATTTACTTTAAAATAGAAAACATCTCAAATTAAAGGATTTTATTTTTGTTTCGTTTAAAATTACAGCCTATTGTTGTAAGCTCAGTAAGTAGAGATGCCAAAGAATAAACCGTCTTGGTTCAGCTTTGACATCATAATCTTGATTTAAGATTTTATTCCTGATTTTTAGCATTTATTGTTTGTGTACATATGAGAAAAAAGGCAAATGAAGATATGTTTTTTACTTTCGAGAATGCATACAAATATTTAAAGCATATCCCTAAAATTTTAAATGTATATAAAAAATCTATGAAGAATTTACAACCATAAAATAAGTATTATTTTCAGAACGAATGGAGGCAAAAAAACTGATATTAAATTTTGATTTAAGCTGTCACTTAACATACTTTTTGAAAGCACTCGCAAAAGTATATAAACAATATATAAAAAATTGATATATAGAAATATATAAATTTATAGGGTATTTTAAAAAATTATAGCTATAAAGAAGAGAAAAGAATGCAACTTTGTTCAGTTAATACATTTTAAATATAAAAAATATATATATAGAAATATAATATATAAATTTTAAGCATTTTTAGATTGTACAACTATAAAGTAGTGAAGAAAGTAAATAACATTTAGAGCAATTCGTTCAAAAAAATGTATCTGATAAAGATGAAGTACATAAAACCAAATATTAACAGGGTATTTGTCTAAAAATACTTTAACCACAGAGTACCTTTGACAATGTTTGACAAACTTGAAACACTTTAGCTAAAGCTCATACTCTCAGTTGCTAAATCCTTGTGCACAGATTACAGGGTATATGAGCGGAGAAGTATCAGCCCTTTATTTTTGGGGTGGGGGGGGGGCGGGGTTGGACGGTGGGTAATAGGATTATGGCTGGGAGTGGACAGCGTTGCACATCAACTCCATCAAAGCCAAAACAACCGCAACCACGCATAATTGTTCAATTTATTTATTTAAGCGCGAATTGCGCAACCTGGCTACGACAAAAAAAAAACCCCAAAAGTGAAGCAGGTAAAACGAGTGTAACCGACGGCGAGACACCTTGTAATGAAGTCTAAATAGTTAACAAGTTTTGTGTGTTTGAAATGATTAAAAACATTTTGCAATACTTTGATGATTTCTCTATTATAAATAAGAAAATAGGGAAGCAGCTAAAACGAGTGTAACCGACAACGAGACACCGCGTAAACAAAATTTAAATAGTTAACAGCTTTTGTTTTGAAATTATGTAAAATATATTCAATAAATATGAAATAAGAGAAACTCTTTCATGCTTGGCTACAGGATATAAAATACATATGACATACAATGCGGGATTGCTGTCGATGGGAAACGATTGAGTGAGGCAGATAGAAAGAGAGAGAAAGAGAGAGAGAGAGAGAGAGAGAAAGAGCGAGGGGGGAGTCAAGGCGGCTGGCGTGACACAGTCAACAAACGTTTTCGGTTATTGTGGTCAATGGGAAATCGCTTTAAATAATGCATTTCATTTAAATAAATATTTAAAACGCTGTCAGCAATGCGAACCACACACACAGACAGCCACTGAACTGTTGCCACCGATCAACGATGAGTGTGGAGAGTGGAGGGTGGAGAGTGGTGGAGAGCTAAGCCTCCCCCATGAGAACTGAATGCTGACCCACTGCCAAATTAGTTGGCCATGCTGTATAATTCATTGCAATCAATGAGGCCCGCGAGCCAAAAAAGAAATCAATGCGGCACGAGAAATTATAATTATAATTTGTACTTGTAATTGGTAAGGCAGAAGCAGTGAAGGGAAGTGGAGGGGAGTGAAGTGAAGGGAAGTGGAGGAATGGGAGTGTAACAACGGCAAACGGTACTCGACTAATTAGTCTCCTGAGCGTGTTCGTTGATTCCCGATGCCTGATTATAGTAAATCTCTGGTCACGCACCAGCGAAAGAATTCATAAATTTAATTTCACGTCAAGCGAGCGACTCTCTATGTGTGTGTGTAAGGGGGATGGAATAAGAAGGGGGATGGTGGAGGAGCGACGACACGTCGCTGCAAACGGAATTCCCACAATAAACATTTGCACGGCAGCCGCGTTCCAATGATAATGTTGAATGTTGCTCCATAATGATGATGTTGAATGCTCATGATGATGATGATGATGAGGCTGATGTTCGATGGGGTGGGTGATAGAGAGAGGGGGGGGCAGGCTGGTAATGACGCTAGCTGACAACACAGCACTGGGAATTACTCTCGCATTTTGTATATATGCAGTCATGTAGCATCGATTAATCATTTTATTATTATTGCTGCCATTCGTTGTCGTTCCCATCGCTCGTGATCCTCATACATATACGATATATATGTATTCTGGCAGAGCAGAGCACTATGCCGGCACATTGTTATTATTATGCGTGTCAAATAGCAAAAGTCATTGCAATTTGTATTTAATGCGGAAACTCAAGAGGCCACTCGATCAGAGCCAAGTGCCAAGGGCGAACGGAAATGGCGAAAAGAAAGGACCAAGGGTTGCTCTCTCATAGCAGGCAGCTTTAGCAGCTGTACTGCTCAAGGCAAGCGTCATCATCATCATAGCAGGCAGCTTCATTACAGCCGTTAGCCTCGTCACTGCACTCATAGCATACAGCTTTCGTTAGTCGTGGCAGTGTCAAGGCAAGCGTTAGAATGAGACAACAATATGCCAAGCTGTCACTGTCAACTGTCTGTCTGTCTGTCTCTCTCTTTCTCACTAACTGTCAACCTATAAATTGTGTGCCTCTTTGCTACTCCGAGTTTTCCCATTTTCTATTTGTTATTGCAAGCGATAAATCACACAAGACAAACACAGAAGGAAGTGAAGAATGTACGCTGCTGTGAAGCCGCTCTCCAAGTACTTGCGCCTGAAGACGGTGCGCATCTACGATCCGATATTCACGCTCCACTCCAAATGCACCATTGTCATCCTGCTCACATGCACATTCCTCCTCTCGGCCAAGCAGTATTTCGGCGAACCAATTCTCTGCCTCAGTGCCACAAAGCACACGGAGTATGTGCAATCCTATTGTTGGACCATGGGCACTTATATCTTGCCCCATGAGCAGGAGGACAGCGAGAAGCACGCTTTGCTGAATATCGAACAGATTGAGGCACCGCCGTCGCCGCCGACGTCCACGCTCAACAGAAGCAGCATTCGCGCTTTGCTTGCCAACAATGAGCAATACGCTCGCATGTTATCGATAGCCGAGGGCGTCGGACCCGAGACGCGAGGCGTTACGAAGCGCCTCTATTTGCGCTACTATCAATGGGTCTTTATGATTCTGCTCTTTCAGTCGCTGCTCTTCTACTTTCCATCGTTCCTGTGGAAGGTGTGGGAGGGACAACGCATGGAGCAGCTGTGCTGTGAGATCGGTGATGCGCTCATCCTCGAGGAAACCTATCGAATGCGTTTGCGCATGCTAACGAAGTACTTTCGGGCGCGTTTCTCGGCCATTCACTGTTGTTATGCCATCAAGTATGCCTTCTGCGAGCTGCTCAATCTGCTTATTAGCGTAAGTAAATGTTTATCGATAGTATGCGATTGTCTTTTCGATCAATTAACGGTAGCTACCAAACCCTGACATTACTTCTATTGATTTAGCTCATTGAATTGCTTTATCGACTTAAATTTCTACACTTATGTAATATGTTATCGATTATCTATCTATCGGTATTTATTAAAGTGCTTCTGTTTTTTTTTATTTTAATAGTTATTTAGTTATACATTGTATTTCGAATTTATAGTCCATGTATATACTTTATTATTATTGACTATCGAAAAAGATTTTATATTTTTGTTTTAATTCACTTTGATTAATCAATCGCTTTACTATCGATGCCATGTTACTATCGATTTTCGATAAGAATTTATATTTAGTTGCCGATCAACAATTTCACGATCAGAATATGCAGCTATGTATTTCTACATTCTTTTCAGCTTTACTATAGATATCATGATACTATCGATAACCAATTATGCTTCCTTCATTGCTTTTTTATTACCGAGTCATCTATATCCCAATTGTTAAATGCCTTTCACACCAATTGCTCTGCAATCAATGTTTTTATCGACTATCGATGAATCTCTAATATCGCTACCTAATTTTGCTTGTCCCAATGTTTTTTAATAATATAGTTGCTCAATTATAAACCGATTAACGACTCAAACACATCCAGATCGTCACACCAATTGCTCTGCAATTTATGCTTTTATCGACTATCGATAATTCTCGATCCATCATCTTCCGCTTAAGAGGTACTGAACTCTTTGCTCATGGACGTGATCTTCAACGGTCCCTCAAATCCAGATTGCTTATTGCCTCTCACATTATTTGCTCTACAACTTATGCTTTTATCGTGTATCGACTATCGATAACTTACGATTCTTCATTTCCCGCTTAAGAGGTACTGAACTCTGAACGCTCATGAAAGTGATCTTCAACGGTCCCTCAAATTCAGATTGTTTGATGCCTCTCACATTATTTGCTCTGCAGTTTATGCTTTTATTGTCTATTGGTTATCGATAACTTACGATTCTTCATTTCCCGCTTTAAAGGGACTCAACTTTTGGCTCATGGACGTGATCTTCAACGGCTTCTGGCACAAGTACATTCACGCGCTGGCAGCGATACCCGTCTACGACTGGAATCTATGGAACCTGATGTCGTCGCGCGTCTTCCCCAAGGTGGCCAAGTGTGAGATGTTCTTCTACGGCCCCAGCGGCACACCGAATGTGCTCGACATCCTCTGCGTGCTGCCGCTAAACATACTGAACGAGAAACTGTTTGCGGTGCTGTACGTGTGGTTTCTGTTCATCGGCATGCTGGCTGCCATCAATATATTCTATCGCCTGGTGCTCGTCTCTTGTCCGGAACTGCGTCTGCAACTGTTGCGAACGCATTTGCGTGGAATGCCAAAGGCGCATGTGCGTCAGGTGCTGTCGCATGCCGGCTACGGCGATTGGTTTGTCCTGATGAGCGTTAGCATCAATGTGAATCCAACGTTATTTCGCGATCTCCTCGAGCAGCTTTATGCGGAGTATGCGGGCATGCGAGCGAATGCCGGAGTTGCTGCTGATGATGCAGAAGAACATGATGATGATGATGAGGGTGATGGTGATGATGGTGATGGTGATGAGAACAGCAAAAGCAGCAGCAGCACAACGTCCACAGTCACTTCGCTGGTGCGCGGCGTAAATCTCAAGCGTACTTCACATTTCTACAACGAGAGTCATGCCTAGGCCTCATTCTCATAATTTGATAGTTTTATGATTGTTTCTCTCGTTTGTATTTGCCACGAACAACACGAACAAAACACAAGACAAACACCAAAATGCAGCAGCACTGAACAATGGCAAATAAATGCGATAATCAAAATGGCAAACGGCCTGCCTACATTTTGGGGGGAAGGGAGGAAGGAGGGGAAACTGCTGCTGCTTTTCGACTACTCTGCAAGACAAACATTGCGGCAGCAACACGTGTGGGCAACCACAACTTGTGGCCAAGCATGTAACGTGTGGCAACAGTTTTGGCAATCAAATTTATAAACTGCAACCATGAAACATGAATTACAAATATCGAAGTTTATTATGCATCTTATTAGCTCTTTGATGTTGTAAATTCAAGAAGGCAAGACACTAAGCTAGCACATTATAAGCATAATCAGAATTAATCAGCTAGCTCGAATAACTAATCAAAGTTAAGCACTGTTAACACAGATTGCTTGTCATAAAATACAGATTACAAAGCAGAAATTTCGTTTCTTGAAGCACCAATAAAATTAGCTTAAACTTCTAGACTTGTTGTTCATATTAAGCACGATTTGGAAGCTTGAAATCGAAAGCCCATAAATAGTAGTAATATAAAAACACGTCACACCTCACGTATACATAATATGTGTGCACATATTAAGCATACGCCTAGTATTACAAAATCATGCAATATGCAATGTGAATTATTACAAAAATTCTATTCAAGATATTTTTACAAAACTTTAATTGAATTGCATTTTAACAATAATGCAATATCTTAACTTAAATGCGCTTAAGTGCAACAATTGCTTATATAGTAAAATTACAAGTTTTAACTTAAATACATTGCTGTTAAGTGCAATCATTTATTTTTAATGAAACTATTAAATCAAGCTATAATATGCATAATAAAAGAACATAACTTAAAATTGGCTAGCAAAAAGCTAATCATATTTTAACTTAAGTGCATAAATGAATTGCATTTAAGCACAATAATAATTGTATATTTTTAATTATTGAGATTAAGTTTTACTAAGCTTAGTTTATTTAATCATTTAACATAAATGCATTGCACTTAAGTGCAATAATTGTTTATTTGCAATGAAACTCAACAAAATTGAGCTGTAATATGCATGATAAAAGCTGCATATAACACACCTTACGTATGATTAATATTTGTAATTAAATGCTAATCCAGTTTTAACTGCATTGCATTTAAGTGCAATGCACTGCATATATTCAATTATTGTGGTTATCAAAAGAAAATGAAACTAAAGTAGAACAAGTACACAGCACAAAATTTTGAAATACGCACTCATTACGTATACTTAATATATCTAAAGTAATCGTATTTTAACTTAAATGCATTGCATTTAAGTGCAATAGTTGTTTAAATTCGTTGATTGTGTTTGTTGAATGGAAATAATGCTACGTAAGCACATAACAAGGAATTTTCGCCACGCCACATGTTGCGTATACGTAATATTTGTGTATGTATTAAGTATACGTACAGAGTATATATTTACAGCAGTAAATTAATACAGAGTTTGCTTTAATTTCCAACATTTTTATATAATTGATATTTATGCAAGATATTTGCGCAATTCTTAAGTGTGTGCCCTAGTCGCGTTGACACGCCGAGAAAAGGCAGAAGGCAGAAGGAGGCAGGAGGCAGGCAGCGAAGTCATTGCCGGCAGCCATAACAAAAACTTGGCCAAACTAAAGTTGCAAAAGTTACACAGCTCGCGTTCGCTTTCGCAACGATGACGATGGCGATGACGATGATTGTAAAACTCTTTTGGCTGCTGGCAGCAGTCGGCGGCAGTTGGCGGCGGCAGTTGCCACACTTGCCGCCGCCGCCGCACGTTGACTGTTGTTGTCGACAGGCAGCCAACAGGTAAAACTAACAACAACAATTGCTGAAGCTGCCGCTGCTGCTGCTGGTGATGGCTGTGACGACAACGCAAATGGCGGCAATTACAAGCAACGACAACAGCAGCAACAACGCGAGTAAAGTAAACATCACTTTTAAGGCGAAAAGCAAGCCTTGTTGCAGGAAGAAGCAGAAGCAGAAGGCGGCTGGCAATGCCAAATGGGAAAAGCGCAAAATAAACAAAGTTAATTTTAATTAAAAACCGCAGGAAAACGAAGAAGAAGAAAAAAATAACAAAAAGAAGAGCGCAAAAAAACAATAACAACAAGAAAATGCTAAATAAAATGGGCGTAGCGGCATGTGGGCGTGTCAGCGTCAACTTCAGCAGCAGCATCAGCGTTAGCGTCTTGCATATGCATGTGTAGAGCAGAAGATGAGACAGAGACGGAGAGACAGAGAGAGAGAAAGAGAGCAGCGAACACAGAGGCAAACAAACGCGACGAAGCCGAAAGACACGACAAACAGAAAGAAAGACAGACAGACAGACAGTTAGACAGAGCGAATGAGCTGCCTGCAGCTAATGCAAACGTCCCGCCCCCGCCCTCGCCCCCGCCTCTTACTTCCATATTCCCTTCCCTCCCCCCACCCCTCGCCACACTTCACTCCATCAACAACAAAACGCACCCACTCCACGCGACCAGCAGCAATGATAACTGTAACAAAGACACATGTAAACAATTTGGTTTCGTCTTCTTCGTTGCAAGCTTTCCCCCCGCCCCCTTTCCCCTTTCTCCTCTGCCTCCATCCCCGTTTGATGTGCGCTATGCTGGCTGCATAGTTTTAATTATACAAAGCGAAAACTTTGCCAACTTCAAAGTTGAAAGTGAGCAACGGTTAAAGGATTTTACCAGCTAACATTTCCCTCCACCCCTCCCCCCTCCACCTCCTCCTCCTCCATCTTCGTGCAACGCCCTCAAAGAGCAGAAGGCAACAACATCGAGCATCTGATTGCTTGTGGCTACTTTAGCGATATTAATGTGAGAATCGCAGAGAGAGGCGAGCCATTGCATTACGTAAAGGGTGAATGGCAGAAACGAAGAACAAGAAGAAGAAGAAGCACTTTAAACACTAGACAAATGAAGACTAAAGAAAACAATCAGAAGAATTCAAAATTAAAAGAGAAAAATGACAGCTTTAAAAGCAGGATGATAAAAGTAAAAAGTGTAAATTTGACAAAATAAAAGTTGAGTTAAAAGAGAACTAAGTACAGAGTAAGAACAGCAAATGATCAACATAAAAAGTGAAGCGAACAAAGCAAATAACAAAGATAGAAAAACATATCTAGCAGAAGGTATGAAAATGAAGACAATGGAAAAACATCTGAAGAGTTTTAAATTAAGTGACAAAAGTAACAGTCTTAAGGGGAAGATTGAGTAATATTTGGAAAAACGAATTAAAAAAGAATTAAAGAGAAATAGAAACATAAAAAGCGAAGCGATCGAAATGAATAAGAAAGTATGGAAGAGAAGAGAATGCTAGTCAGAAGTAGAAATACTTATATTAGTTGGAATTTCTATATAATGCCAAACTTTCTTCACCCTACAATATTATGTTACCTTAAATTTATTTTATAAAAGATCCCTGTATGCCGTCTCTGCCAATATGTTAATGCCTTGGCATTTGCCTTTAAGCTGCTTGTATAAAAAAGAGAAGGCAAGAACTTAATTTCAAGCTCAACTAGAGTTCAACCATTGAATGAATAAACGAAAGGAATGAAACTGATCAAAGAGCGATTCTAAAAAAAGCTAGCATAGTTTTTAGTACTTTTCATTTTGAGTGCGCAGCTCGTGTCACGACACGCGCCCATCTCTAGCACCAACTTTATTACAAACTCAGCTAGAACTGAAGGTGACGAAATTGAATGTCAAAAAACATTAAACTAAGAGGCTAAACTGTTCTAGGGGCAACTTTAAAAAGAAGCACTTTAAAAGCGCAGCTCGTGTCACGACACGCGCCCATCCCTAGCTATAAAGAAAGAATGCAACAACTTTATTACAAACTCAACTAAAGCTAAGCTGATGAATGAATAAATTAAATTAATCTCAGAGCAACTTAAGAAGTAAGCAACCTTATTAGAAGAGCGCTTTGAGAGCGCAACTCGTGTCACGACACGGACCATTTTTAAAAACAACTTAATTATAAGCTCAACTAGAGCTAAAGGTGTCCAAATTTAACGTGAAAATACATTAAATTAAGAAACTAAACTATTCCAGGAGCGACTTTAAAAAGAAGCACTTTAAAAGCGCAACTCGTGTCACGACACGCGCCCATCTCTAGATTCAAAAAAGATGGCTTGAAGCGTGTCCTTTGCTGTTGTTGAATGCTGCTGTTGTTGTTTTCGCAGCAAGGAGACGAACTAAGCGCGCAAAGCAAATGACAAATAAATTAACAAGTTAATTGAGTTTGCTGCAAAGGACTCTCCCCCCAAAAAAAGGACACCTCGAGGTGACACCCTTTGAGAAAGTTGGCGCGGCTGCTCGGTTATTAACAATAAACAATTAATGTTAAATCAATAAGCAACATATTGCGTATAGAAAGAAGATGGGCGTATGCCAATGTAATTTATATGCTAATCACCAGCTAGTCACAGAGCAAGCGAAAGAAGAGAGTGTGTGTGTGAGAGAGAGGGAGAGCGGGGGGGAAGAGCGGGTAAACCACAAAATACCGCGTAGCGACTTGGTTATTAAATCTTGTGAAGTTGATTCGAGTTTGCAATTCGGCAAATTAATTAAAATTTGACCAGGCCACGAAATTATCGACGCACTACGCACCAGGAACCGATATGCCAGCCAGGATATCCAGCCCCCATCTCCCTCTCCCCTCCCCTCGCTCGTCCCTTTGCAAGTGCAGCCCCGGACACGTGTAACAAAATAATTTTTCAATTACATTTTCGGGTTTCGTGTGGTTCTGGTTTAAAAGCCGTTGGTCAGAATATCGGCCTGGACATCGGCCAGGTGCATAAGCTTGTCCGTCTGTCTGTCTGTCTGTCCGTCTGTCTGTGCGTGTGGTAACACTGGCCACAGCCACAACCACCCTGCAACCAGCAACGCACAATCTGCAACCAGCAGCTGCCACACACACAAACCGGCTGTGTCTTTTTCCCCCCACCCCACCCAACTCGCAACGTTGCATATTGAAAATTTTGATGCAAAATTGATTCAACGGCATTTTTGTGGGCGCACGCATTGCATTTCACCAGCAATAGCCATAAGCTGGACCTTACAAGCTTAGAGTGCTCCCTAATTGCAGCAACAAATAATAGCATCCGACTACTTCAAGTATCGAGTAATCACACTGCTACTGAAAACACTTTTGATCGATGTCCTCAAATTCTATTAGCATTCTAAGAAACTCGATTTCAACGATTTTGCCGTTGAGAGAAAACGAGAGAGAAAGTGAAATACAAAGAATGGGCATCGACTACTATCGTAAAGTTATATAACTTTTATATATCGAAAAAATACCAAAATATTTCGTTGGTGATATTTACTACTACATTGAAAATATACCAAAATATGTCTATCATACGGTTATATTCATTTAATATACCAAAAATACTGAAACATATACACACTATATTGTTTCATTTATCAATAAATACTACTAGATTCAAAATATACCAAAGCTAGCGTAAAGTGATCTCAATTTAATGTACTGACAAATATACTAAAAAATTTTGAAGCAACCATAATATATTATTTCGATTTACCTTCAAAATATACCAAAGAGTACAAAATATGCCAATTTAATAAACCGAAAATATACCAAAAACATGCCAAAAGCTATATTTCGTATATCGTTAGTCTACCAAAATAAAACACATAATCAACCAAAGCAACCGTTTTTTTTTTTGCTATAAAATTATTCATTGAATAACTTCTAAGTTTTTTAACTGATTGCAACTAAAATGTATGCTGGGGTTGAACAGATTTTAACTAAACTACTCAGGAGATCAACAAATGAGAATATTTAAAGAAAAAATTTATAAATAAGAATAACAATGACCAATTATTTAATTTAAAATTTATTATCTAATTATTGTTGACAATAAAACATAAGTAAATGGTAACTCAGACATATTAATATATTTTGTTGTATTTCTTTTCTTTGATTGGAAAATTGATTATCGCAATTGAATTGTGCAAATGTTTAATCATTTAACTAACTAATTAAAGGCTGTCAAGCAAGAAAGATTTTCTATTTCCATAAATTGCAATGCATTTTGTGAGGTTTGCCATAAGCATGCATGCGATAACATAAATTGTCGATGGACAGTAAAAGTGTCGGAGGATATTAAGC
Organism: Drosophila niveifrons; assembly: GCA_035046325.1. Lineage (NCBI taxonomy): Eukaryota > Metazoa > Arthropoda > Insecta > Diptera > Drosophilidae > Drosophila > Drosophila niveifrons. The sequence goes on from JAWNOC010000020.1 coordinate 5,575,692, forward strand.
ATTGGGAAAACCGCAAATAAAGTGTGCTTTAAATCAGTGGAAATCAGTTGGTGATATGCGACCAAAGGCGATAGAGATGGAGAAGGAGTTAGAGCAATGTTATTGACATATTTTGGGTTGTCCTTTCAATATGCAACCCACTCTTATGCAATTTGTTCAAATGGATGAATTACTGCCTGACTGCAAATGCAATTCGTCTCTCGGTTTTGAGTTCGGCTCATCGACTCGTTTCATTTTTGGGGTTTCGTCTTGTGGCTCCGACGCTGGTCTCTGGTCTCTGGGCTCAGGGCTCGTTTTAATCAATTATAATTGCTCGCATTTTTGATTAGTTGGCACCTGAAATTGTTTTTGCATCCCGTTTTCACTCCCTCTCTCTCTCTCTCTCTCTCTGTCTCTCTGTAACCAAACATTTTACGTAATTGCACACATATTTAAATTGCGTTCACATTGCACACACAATACATCAAATTATGAGTCCAAAGCAAATCTGACTATTGCTGCCCTCAGCAGCAACAGCAACATGAGCATCATCATCATCAAGAGGAGCAGCAGCAACAGTTGAAGCTCTGTGTCCAGCCATTATCCATGGCTGTATAGAAGTAGTCCTGTGTAGTCCGCCTGTTGTCGAGTTCGAGTTTCATATGCACATGTATGATTACGCTCAGCTTTTGCTGCTACGCGTGGGTCGACTGACAACTAATCGATTTCACTCTTCTTCTGTTACTCTAATGCATTTCACACGTCCACGTCATAATTAATCGACTTTTAATTAATTGTTTCAAATCTCATTTACTCATAACATTCATAACATTCTCCCTCTCCCTCTCTTTTTCCCGCTTCCTCTCTCTATTACTAATAATCATAAATTGGTAAATTGTCAGTCGCTTTTGGTTTTTGATGGACTCTGCTGGCATCTGCATATTAAATTTCATATTTGCAATGAATAAACTATTGTTGTTGGAAATAACGTACTAAATAATCTTTTTTTCTCTAACGTCTTGGTAACACTATTTTATTTTACTCTTTGTTTTCTACTTCATAAAGTTTTCATTGTGACTGCCAATGGAAGAAAATTGAATTTTAACATTGAAAATTTAAAACAAACTCTTTTGATTACTTATTCTCTAATAGCAAAGTATGATGTTAAGTAGTAAGTAGTTAAGTAACTAAAAAAGTTTAATAATTATCGCTTATTGACGGAGCCCTGAAAGTTCCTTTTTGTTGATGATTAAAAGCATAATTGTTTCAATTAACTTCGAAAGTAGGGAATAAAAATAAAACAGTGTTACCCACTTTTTAGATCGACAGTATTATTTAGTACGTTATTTCTAGCAACAGTTAAAGTATAGATTTGTTTCATAAGATAAATCAATTAATGACAAATTGTTAGTATTAGTTTAAATTAATCATTAATCATCATATATGATATTATTATTATATAATTTTTTTGAATTTTAAGAGCAACAATGAACTGAACTGCTTCATTAATTCTCGTTCAATTTTGAAACTTATTTCTTTATGCTTCAGTTTTCTAGTTTCTTATATTCCATCTATTGCTAAATTGTAAATTATATAAAATGTTTTTCAAAGCATCTAATGAAAACTGATAATAAAACTGTTAGAACAACTAATAGAACAACAGCAATAAACAATTTAGTGACCTAGTTTTAATTGTTCTTTTTTTTAATGATCCAATAAATTTTAGATTATTGCATAAAGTTTCTGCTGAGTAAATTACTATAAATAGTATTATAAAAGCATAGATTACAAATTCATTTACAATGAAGCGTGAATTATTCAAAAATTATATTACTAACGACTTAGTTCACTGATCACTAATGAACCAAACAAACTTATTTAGTAAATTTTAGCAATGTTTCCACAAGCTAAGCACTTCTCAATCCGCCCTCGTTGGTCTAAGCCAAGTGGTCACTGGGCTGGTCAGTTAATAAGAAATAGGCAGAGGTTGCAACAGCAACAGCAACAGCAACAATGCACAACACATGCTTATGTGCCACAAATATGCTTATATTCATACGAGTGTATTCACTCGCATTCACATTCGCACTCGCATTCATATTGCTTGACTGGCATTGTCTGTGCTTGCGTCTTGGGTCACAAATTCCTCCCTCCATTCGCCTCATTCCTTTTTCTTCGTTTTCCGTTTTCCTTCTCCTCTTTTCATAGCCATTGCGATTGCGATTTCCATTTTCATATTCATATCGAATATCTGCTACTTGTGTCTTCATCTTGGCCTTAAAGTCGTCTGTGCTGACTGTTCTCAGTTCTCGGTTCTCTATTCTGTGTCCTCTGTCCTCGGTTCTCTTGTCTGCCTTTGGTCGCTGCGTCCTGTTGTCCTGTTGCATTTTGCATAAGGTTTTTCAGCCGACTGCTCACACTGCATTGTAATTTATTTATATTGTCTCGGCAAATATTTATGCACATATTTTTATTGATTTATAAATCAATTGCTGAAGCCAGCCAGATTCACAATTGTCCAACGAAAGAGACCAAAGGACCACAGGACCAAAGGACCAGAGGAGCACCAATGTCAGGCCGTTTATCACTTGTCCCTTGCAGTTTGAGTTCGAATTTGGGTCCTGACACAGCCAGTAATTAACGCTCCGCCGACATAAACAGCGTCGGTGAAACGTTTGCCAAGACCTCAACCTCATCCTTCCTTCTGTCGTTTCGTCTGCTTTCGTCTTCTCATTCTCCGCGCCATTAAGAGAAATTACCTGAAAGCCATTTTCAATCCCATTTGCCAACGGCATTGAACCCTTACAACAGCTCAGACTAGAGATGAGCACGTGTCACGATAAGCTCAAGCTAAAGCTTATTGCCATTTTCCAACACATTCTTCATCTTTCTCTTTACTTTAAAGAAATCTTTAAATGAAACATTTGCTTTATCTAGATTAAGCTTCAACCTGTTCATGTTGCTATAATTTTGTATTTTTTAAAGAATAATTGTTACTATCGCTAATACTATCGTAGAAGTTAATTTGTATCGAATCAAACTACAATATAATCATATTAAACTGAGAAATATCTGTTAACAATTTTTGATTTACTATTGTAAATAGTATCGTAGGTGCTAATTAATATAAAATTTGACTGCAATTTAAAATGAAACTTAATGAAGTAACCTCCACTTCGTGAAAGATTTTTCAGACTTTGTGAAATTAGTTTGTACTCTTAATAACTATCTTAGCCATAGTAATTACTATCATAGCTGCTATCGTATCAGACTGCAGTATAATAAGCAACTTAAAGAGTCAAGTTCACTGCTTGCAAGATTTTGCTGCTTTTTGAAATTAGTTTTCATTCCTTATAGCTATCCTAAGTATCGTAAATGCTATCCTATTTGCTTATCTCTGATTTACACGCTACTCTTAAGAACCATCTTAACTATCGTAAATACTATCGTAGATGCTAAACAATATCGAACTAGACTGCAATATAATATGAAGTTTGAAGGAGTTAAATTCACTTGGTGAATATTTTCTCTAGCTTTTTAAATTAAAAAAAAAAAACTATTCGATCCAGACTGCAATATAATAGGAAGCTTGAGGGAGTTAAGTTCTCTTCTTGGTAGATTCTTATGGTTTATTGAAATTAAAATACACCAGTTTTGCAGCAACGTAAATTACGCCACATGTTATTTAATCAATTTGAGAAAAAAAGGCCTTCAATCAGTATATTTTACATACCAAAATATATGAAATGATTAAGAAGTAAGTGTCAAGACTTTACTTCTATTCGGTTAAACAAATAAAATGAAATTACACTAAATATTTGCATATGGTCTTAAAGGGACACAGGAGACATGCCCATCTCTAGCGGCGATAAATCGAGCTCTAACATAAACGTCCTTGGTTTGGGTCGCAGGACGAATGCACTTAAGTGTCGTGTTATTGTGCTCGTAAGTTGCTCAGCCCAGCGTCCCAGCATCTTCAACTCTCACTATCGATGCCATTCGAAACTTCAAGCTCAAACTTGAGAGCTACAGTTAATCCCCATATACTATACTGTGGCATATAATTAAAATGGATGCGTTACGTTGCGTTGCGTTTTCAAGTCATAACGTCCGTCGTCCCTTTCGCTAACGGATTTGGGCAAATGGTGCACTGAGTGCCTCAGATTAGTAGCCAATTGCCCCATGAGCAAACACTCTACTATCTCTTACACTCTCCCACTCTAATATATCTTTTTCTATTTGTATATTGCTCTTCTGAAGTTTAGATATAGCATTTAGTTTTAAATACCATTTGAACTTAATTTGATAGATTTGTTCAATAAAAAAAGCAAACAGAGATGCGACTTTTAATATGGCTTTAAAAATAAATAATTCAGCGATAGGTTGCGCATAAGATAAAGCATAAAACCACAATCATTTAATCCCTTAAACTTAATGGTGATAATGTTTCTATCTATCTTAAATGCCTAGTTTAGTTTTTGATTAATTTTGTTGAGAATTGCAAATAAACAATCTATAAATCTAAAAAACTGTAAATATGCAATATATATTGTACAGATCATCAATGCAACAAGCAAAATGCGGTTTACTTCTAAAAAATATACCATATTAATATACCAAAAAATACCGAAATATACCGAAAGCTATACAATTATCAATGTAACAACAATATTTCGGTATTATTAAAATATACCAAATAAATATACTGAAATACTAAAATATACCGAGCGACCAACTAACAATTCAACAGCAATAATACGGTATTATACTTAAATATACCAAAAATGATTTACTCAAAAATTATATTTATTTCTTTATTTATATCTTCAAATTAGTATACTGAAGTTTACCATAATATACTGAAAGCTAAAAATCATTTGAAACGTGCACTCTTAAAATAATAAAAAACCAAATGAATATACTAAAAAATACCGAAGGATATACAACTATCAATGCAACAACAATGTTTTGGTATTATTCTTAAAATATACCAAAAATGATATACTAAAAAAGTAAATGATACCGAAAGAAACATATCGTATAACAATAAGAATGCAGTATTATTCTCAAAATATACTTCAAAAAAATACTAGAATCTACTGAAGGCTGGAAAAAAAACCATTTGAAACGTGCGCTGACAGCCCAAAAAAATAAAATATAATAAAACGAAAAGTGAACGAGCTAAGTGGAAAATGTGACAAACCTTGTTTAAAGCGACAGATTTTGCGAGAACAAAAGACGTTCAGTTATAGAGTATTCCAATTGCACATATATATATGTATATATATATATATATGGATATATCTATGTGAGTGTGTGGTATGTGTATATATTTGGAGAATATTTCACAGGCAATTTGGCATGCTGAGAGACATATTCGCAACGTTCTGCCTCAGCCACGGCCTCAGTCGTTGCCACCTCCATTTGGCGCTCTATCAGCCCTGTGCCCCTCTCCCCTCTTCACCTCTCCCCACTCCATATCTCTTTCTCTCGCTCTGCTTGCTGCTTGTCTTGCGTCCTGCGGCACGGCGAGGGACATTCACTTTTGTGCATACTTCTAGAAACGGTAATAAAAAATTCAGTTCACGTCTCAAGCACTTATTGATACGTGAGCATAGATGGCACACGCCCACACACACACATAAATAGCGCATATATATGCATAGCCTCCGTGTATGTGTGTGTGTGTGTGTGTGAAGATGAAGAAAGCCAGAGAATATGGTGGGAGAATAAACGCAACAGCAACGCGCGTTCGTTCGTTCGTTGGTTCGTTCGTTCTGTCACCAGCCCAAGGGGACAATGCATGATATGGAACAGCAGTTGTGCTGAAGCCAAAGCCAAAGCTGAAGCTGAACGTTGAGGTAGAGACGTCGACGACGACGTCACAGTCTTGCCAATTACTGACCATGAAAAATGACCAAACGTCGCATAAAAAATAGCCGAAATACAAAGTTTTCCACGCATCAATTTGGTTAAACAGTTGCAGCTGAGGGGCGAAGGCGGCGACCAAATGTCATGAACTATACACAAAAAATATACCTCCCCCTGTTCCTCTGAAGGTGTGACTACTTGTTACTCACGAGCTAAATTTGATGTTCTCCACCACTACTAGATGAATTATGTAGTTTACACTCGTACGCATCTCTTAACAGCAGCCTGATGGACACTTAAAGCTGTTGCGAATTAAAAATAAACATGAAAAACTATTGTGGAATAGCAGAAAGCAAAACGAGTTGGAATTGCGTACAATTAGGGCAAATAATGTAGAGTTCTCTATATTAGAAGTGATTAGTGGAGAGTTTTATTAGAAGTTTAAAGATAGGTAGTTGAGTAATGGAGAGTTGTTTTTATTAGTTAAAAGCAGCTAGCAACATTATAAAGTTGCATCGAGTAGTGTAGAGTATTGAAGTAGCGCGGAGAGTAGTGGAGAGTTTTATGAGAAGTTTAACAATAGGCAGTAATGCAATGGAAAACAATGTTTTGAATAGTGAAAACATTATAGAAGCAACGTCAAGTAGTGTAGAGTACTAAAGAAAAGTGGAGAGTAGTCCAAAGTAGAGTCAAGTTGTGGAGAGTGTTATGGGAAGTTGAGAATTCGGTTTAGTAATGAATTGTTTTCAATAATGAAGAGCAGTCAACAACATTTTAAAGTAACACCGAGTAGTGTAGAGTAATGAAGAAAAGTGGAGAGTTGTCCAAAGTAGGGACGAGTAGTGAAGAGTTTCATGAGAACTCAAGAACTTGAGAATTCGGTAGAGTAATGGAGAGAATTATTTTCAATAGTGAAAAGAGTAATGGAGAATTGCTTTGAATAATGGAGAGTTTCGCAAAGACATATAGCACAGTACGAAAAGTGTATTTGTGAAAAGTTGTGCAAAGTATTACAAAAGCAATAGAGCAATGGAAAGAAATGGTGAATGGTGTAGAGTAATGGAGAGTTCTGAAGAGATGTGGAGAGTAATAAGCAGTTTCCCAAAGTATTATAGAAGCAATAGCGACAGAAATGTATAGTTGTGTAGAGTATTGGAGAGTTGTGAAAAGTATTATAGATGTACTTGCGAATATTGTAGAACAATGTAGAGAAATGGTACGTGGTGTAGAGTAATAGCGAGTAAGATAAAAGGTGAGTGGAGTAGAGTAATGGAGATTTGTTAAAAAGTAGTCAAAAGCATCGAAAAGAATAATAGAAGCAATGGCGACAGAAAGTGCAGTGCATTGGAGAGTTGTTAAAAGAGTTGCGCAAAGACTGTGGGAAAGAAAAGTGTAGAGTTTTGTAGAATTATAAAGAGTTATCAAAGTTATCATAGAAATAACAGTGAGTGAGAGATAATTATCTAAAAAGATGATAATATAGCAAAAGAGTTGCTTAGCCAAAGGAAGTGTCTAGACTAAAGAAATAATTATATAATAATGAAGAGTATTGTGTAGAATAATGAAGAAAAGTGCAGGTGGAACGTGTGAAAATATGAAAGTATCTGAAGAATAGGAAAAGAGAATTAAATAGACCGTTAAACAGAGCTAAAGCATAGACGAGCTTGGCACAATGTCAAAGCGCAAAAGTTATGGAATGGCGAGTTAAATGTAGAGCGAAACATGCTGGGAATAGGCGCAATATTGAAGAGAATAGAACCGCGTGGCACGCTGCCCTTCTTTTTGGGTGCTCCCACACCACAAGGGGAGGAGGAGGGGGGCGGAGGGAGGAGGTGGTTGCTGCTGATGGCACGCTAAGGGATATTCAGCGCTGACCACGCGCTCAATGCAAATGAATTACGTGACTGAGTGCTTAACTATCTCAATTGCAATAACAGGCAAAATGTGCGAAAGGCGGTGGGCGGGGCCAGATAGCGTGGATGAAACGAACGTATTTGATTTTGCGTTGTTTCTCTCTGGCGCACAACAATGAAATGGACTAATTAATTGGTGAAATGCGAGACGAGACGAGATGGCGATGGCGATGCGACTACAATGGGGCATCATAGTAAGCGCTGCGCGTGAGGTCAGCAAAGCGGCTTGATTACTTATACGCCAGGTGGGCCGATTGAGAGAAAAATCAATTAACATTATTCATTCGAATACAATTAATTTTCATAATTAAGCTCATCGTCGTCGTTGTCGCCTGTTGTGAGTGGAGCGCGCTCTTTGAAGTGGCATGCAACAATTGCATGCCACATCCGCAACAAGCGTAGCTGCCACATCCACATCCCGTTCACATCCTCATCCGCATCCGCATATATACTCCTTTATGGTTGAGAGTTTTTTTTTTTTTCGTGCTCGGCACAAAGGCAATTGCGAGGCGAACCAATCTCAGTGACAGCAGCAGCAGCAGCAAAAGCAGCAACAGCAGCATAAACAGGTGACACCAGAGACAATAAGCTGCAATAGCAACACAACCAGAAAGATAGAGAGAGGGAAGAGGGGGGAGCAGACTAAAGAGCTAGCAACATTTTGTTAAGGCCACTTTGCGACATTTTAATTTAAATGCTAATCAGTTGCCAATAGAGTAAAAAGGAGACGAACCCCAAACACCAACTATGACTATGACAATGACAATGACTATAGCTATAGCTATGACTATGACTATGACTATCGCTATGGACGTTGCACGGTTGCACGGTTGCAAAGGCTTTTCAGCATCGGAGATGCAACAGCGCTGCAATTTGTATTTAAAATGTCGGCCATTCTGGATTAGACAAGCGTCCCACATGCAAAGGCCTATGATGACAGCTAGACAGCAAGCAGCGTCACTGTGCTGACATTTTTTTTGTTTTTGGCGATTTTGCGGCGAGATCTAGCCACTTTTAGTTAGCTACTTTTTTGGAGTGAGCAACTTTTTGCCATTTGGATAATTTATACAAATATAAGCAAAATATACATACATACATATAGTAAAAATGTTCTAGATGCAAATATGAAAAGTATTCCAGTAACGCCATTTTTACAAATATACCATAAATATACATACAAACATACATACATACATATATTTCAAATGTGCTATGTAAAGTTTAACGGCAACGCCATTTCTAGTTCCTTTTTTTTCTAGCTACTTTTGTTTTCCACATTCTGGCAACACTGACAATAGCATGCCCAACACCGTACGAAAGAGAAGGAGAGGGAGTGACTGACACACTCACACACAAGCACACACATGCACTGCTGATGCACTCATACAAAATGTCACCTGACGCTGGGGCCTCGTTGGGAGCCTCGTGTCATTATCATTTGCATTTTCGAAGAGAGTCAGATCCCGGGCTCAGGCCCAAGCGCTGGCCCAAAGGCCATTTATGCAATGTGCACAATAAGTAAGTGCTGATAACATCAACAAAGTGCATTTCACAAAGGTGTCAAAATTGCAAGTTGCAAGAAATTTGACAAGCGCGCCACAAAACGCAAATATAAATAGTAGCTCCCCACCCTCCCTGACCCAACACTCATAATGCCCTTAATGCAAACACATATGATGAGTGCAATGGGCACAAGTTGGTTCAACTAACTAAAGTCAAGTGCAGTTAATAAGAAGGAAAAAAAGGCAATAGTAACAACAAAAGCAAACTTACCAGCCAAAGAATATAAGTTCAACCATTATCAGCCCGATCACAACATTCTACACAACACTGCTACATACATTATTATATAAACACACATTATTCACTTATCACATTCACTTTTTTATTATTTTGCACAAGAAAAAAAATTAAAAAAAAAAACGCCGCAGATCGCACTATTCTACACGACCCTGCTATATAAACACTATATTACGCACTTTATTAACATATTAACACTAATAATATGCACTAATTACATTATTTTATTAATATTTTTTATTAATTTGCACCAAAAAAAAATGAAAAAACGTTAACAGATTCCGCCAAAAAAGCAACTAATCGCGTTATCGATAGGCAGAAAGCGCGAAAACTGCACTTGACATTCAAAAGCTGCAAGCTACAACACGCGCAATTGCTGCCCACTTGCTGAGCAAGCAACGATCAGCTGTGTGACCAGCAGACACATTTTATACACCGATAACAACAATAGAAATAAGATTTTAAACAGTTATTAAGAGCGTGGTAGTTATTTAACAATTATTCTAGCTATTTAGCAACTTGCAAATACTCAAAAGGTAATGAAATTGCGCGACTCCACTTGTGTTAGCAGTATGTAATGTGGTATATTTTACTTTTTAAAGTAGTATATTAGTAATACAAAGTTACGGTCACACCGTCAAATGCAAACCTGATGCACAGTGTATCGCACGTGGAGAACAGAATTTATTTTGTGTTATTAAGCAAGTCGCAATAACAAACATGGAGGTGGAAAACATACAAACCGATGTCTTTGTGGCCCCAAAAAAAGCACAAAAACGTAGCGCGAACACAGACGATGTCGAAATGACCGTTGTGGACGCCGCCACTGGCATCGAAGGCGCTAAGAAACGCACTGGAACTGGTGCGAAACGCATCCGCAGCGAATTGCGCAAAGTATCGGTGCCGCCGCACAGATATTCATCGCTCAAGGAACAATGGATGAAGATCTTCACGCCCGTGGTGGAACACATGAAACTGCAGATACGTTTCAACATGAAGGCACGTCAAGTGGAGCTGCGCATTGGACCCGAGACTCCCGATATTTCCAATCTGCAGAAAGGCGCCGACTTTGTCAAGGCCTTCCTCTGCGGCTTCGAGGTGGACGATGCCCTGGCCCTCCTACGACTCGAGGATCTGTTTGTGGAAACTTTCGAGATTAAGGATGTGAAGACGCTGCGCGGTGATCACCAGTCGCGTGCCATTGGTCGCTTGGCTGGCAAGGGAGGACGCATCAAGTTCACCATCGAGAATGTGACCAAGACCCGCATTGTGCTCGCGGACAGCAAAATTCACATACTGGGCAGCTATCAGAACATTCAGCTCGCCCGTCGCGCCATCTGCAACCTGATCCTTGGCTCGCCGCCCAGCAAAGTCTATGGCAATCTGCGTGCAGTCGCAACGCGTCTCTCCGAGCGTATGTAGGAACAGAGGAGATTCGGGGCTGTGATCAGGATCCTGGGGGGACGTGACTATCTTATGTTACATTTAAGTTTAGTTCTTTTTTTTGCACTTGTACTAAATATTAACTTAAATAAATCAATCATATATTAAATAGAATTGTGGATTAACTTCGGTTCGTGTCCGGGCTAGGTTTAAAACTTGGTTGGCTTACCAAAAAAACGAAACTTAAACTTAACTTTTTTAAATAATTACAACATGCATATGGATGCAAATAAAGAGAAAATTGAATTTAATAGTTGTAAAAGAGAACTGCACAATTAAATCATTATAAATTATCTTCTGTTCGTCTCGTTGAACAATTTTGAAAGTGTTAATTCATCGTTGGTGCGTTTCTTGGCACAGTTTTTAAGCAAAGGTTCGAATTTTGGTTGAAGCAAAAATAAAAAAACAAATCAATTGCCGATTAAGCAGATATTTGATAATAAATTATTTAGCACACAATTACAAAATTTTGCTTTTTAAAAACTAGAGAATATTTCAATTGAATTAGAATTCTTAAAAAAAAAGTATTATATACAAAATAGTTTTGCTTTTTAAACTTAAACAGAGAGAACTTAAGTTGAATTAAATGTTGGCAATTAAAAGCTGTGCTTTTTACAATAAATTATCGATCGTCGATTTAGTAATATTATTGACTTGGCTTTGGTAATAAATAAATAAAAGGTATTTATATATATTTTACATTATACAGCGACAATTATACACACCACGGAACTACACATAATAGTAATAATAATAGTTAATAACGGAATAACTGCTAGCCTTGGAGCTGGAATTTGCAAGTCGTTGCCTCCGTGACTCGGGGTGTGTGTGTGAGCATAACCTTCTTCTTCTTCTTCAACTACAGCTTGGTCAGGATGAGCAGCAGCAGCATGAGGAACGTGACAGCGGCGAGGACGAGAATGATGCACATTTTACGATTCTTGCGCTGATACATCTCGGCCCGCTGCAGCTGTCGCAATCCCTCGGAGACACGCGTCTGCGTCTGTTCCACATTGTAATCGATGCGATCCATGATCGTGCCCTGCTCGTGCACCATATGCCCCAAATCCTTGAAGATGTCATTCAGATCGTATATCGATTTGACAATCTTTGTCACCTCCTGCTCCCGATGCTGTGCCAGTCGTGTGTTCTCCTCCTCGAACAGCAGCAGCTGTTGTTGTGTCATTCGCTGTGCCAGCGGCTTCTTGAAATGATCATCGATCTCATGCTCATCCTCCTCGAACAGATAAGCATTTGTAGCGGTTCCTCCGCCGCCGCCGCCGCCGCCGCCGCCGCCTGTTGCTGCTGAATCCAAAAAGTTATCCGCAAAGCTGTCAGCGAAATTTCCCAGCTCATCGTTGCCCAGCTCCACGTTGGTGAACTCATTGTTGTCAAAGTACTTCTGAGAGCGTTCCTCGCGCGAATTCAGCTGCAGCAAATACGCGTTCTGGCTGTTGCGAAACTTGACCGTCAAATCCTGCAGCTGGAGCAGCGCACACTCCACCGCATTGGCGGTGAGACGTTGCTCCACCTTGCTGCCCACGCCGAGGCTCGAGCGCACACACTGTATGTGGCGATGGGTGCTCGCAATCAACTTGGCCACAATCTGACTCAACACCTCGATCTCGCACTCATCGTCGCGCTGATCATCGAAGGTGGGACGCAACAGATGCCGGGCATGCAGCGAGCCCAGTTCGTCCAGCTTAGGCTTGATTCTGCACACACAAAAGACAGTTAGAAAGCAAGCGCTGATATTGATAACAATTTCCCCCACTCACTTGGACATTGTGTATTGGGCCTCCTCGAATTTGTCGAGCCACACAGGCGGTGTGCCGTAGTCATCCTGCATTTCGAGTCCCTCCTCCGCTTCACGCACCGAATGCTTGAGCAGACGCTCCGAGTCGCTGCCACGCTGCAATCACACCACAGGTTGGCATCAATTAACACACATGTGATTCATTTAGCATAGTCCATATGGATTCGCTTACCCGATGATCATCATAATGATTGCGATTTTTGCTGGCATTGTTGCGCATGATAACAAACACCTCGGTGAGATTGCGCGACGTCATCGCTGCAGCCTTTTCTTTCTATGTGTGTGAGAGTGTATATAGTTGTGTTTTGATTTTTTGTGTGTTTAATTTTGCTAATTTATATACATCTACTTTGCAGCATTTTACATTTTTTTTTTTTGTTTAGTTATTTGCTATTTTCGGGAAAACAACTTAGTGATGGAGCAATAGCGATGGCACTATCACACAATAAACATCGATTTCTTAGCGCAAACATGAATGCTTTTCTTCAGTTCGCGAATATCAACAACTTTATTAATTATTGTATAAATATTATCATTTCACAATATGTAAAATTTTTCCTTAAAAAAAGCTTTTTTCTAACAGCTGTCTATGTCGGTGTGTGACCACAAGCAGGACATGCGACACCATTCGAAAATATATACCAAAAATACAGCAGCTCCCTTAATTGTCAGCTGGTCACACGTCCGATGTCCACGATGTCCAAATCTTATGTAGTATGACGCGTCATCGACCCACCTAAATTATTAATAAATCAGTTGCATATTTTAATAAAACCCGGCTTTTTAAACAAAAAAAATTAAGTTTTAAAATAACTCGAATAGCAGGACGGTCAGCTGGTAACACCTCTTTTGGTATTTTGGTATATTTGCACAGCGAGAGAAGCTGGCATGTCATTTAATAAAGCATGCTACTTTTTCTTTTCTCTTCACTAACAAAAAAAAATTTATCATCACTTCTACATATTAGTTACGCAGTAACGTGAGCATTTTGAAATGTAATAATTTATGCATAAAAAAAAAAACAATTCAAAAAACCAACAATTAACGCAGAAAGAGCAACGCAAAACGGAGCGCGGCCAAGCGCAAAAAAGTAACGCATAACGTAAACTAACGGATGATTGGCAGCGATATCAGTCGTGTATTTATTATTATTTATCTTTATTGTTGGACGCTGCAGTTGGTTGTGTGGCAAGTGAAGACATCAACAAACTGGTAAGTCTATTAAAAGGCATTTCAAAGAACAGCGTCAACGCGGCGGACATTGCAAAGGCAATAACTGTGTAGGCAATCGAAAGAATGGACTGCAACGAAAAAAAAAAGTTTCGTTACGTCACTGTCTTTAACGTAACCGCTAACGGTGTGCGTTGTACTTACCCAAGTATTGACATCGGAAGGCAATAAATAGCTACAACCATAATTAAACCAAAAAATAAGCAACGGATGAATCAGGTAAAACGTATACGTCAATTTGCCAAGGAACTGAAAGCAATTTGCTTGCAGCATTTGCATTCCCCACCGAATGACGGAAGAACAGCGTTCAGGGCTAAAGTTGGCCAAGATCAAATGTAACGTAAGCAGCGAAATGACGAGACGTAAAATGACGATGCCAGCGCCAATGACAGACGCATTCAACTCGTTGGCTTCCAGCTGCATTTGCCAAATTACCCACAACATGGCTGCGACTACCAAGGATTTCACCACACGCCCCGGAAAGACCAAGTCCAGCGGTGTCTTCCCATCACGCAGCCCATTGACATGGGCATGGGCATAGATGCCGCCGACGACATAGGTCTGCACACGGACCAACGGATTAAAGTAGAAACGATGGCTCATCTCCTCGTAGACAAGATCGAAGCGCAGTTGCAAGCCAAACGTGATGATCACGACAACCGTGTACAACAGATTGGCCAACAGTATGGCCACAACGAGACGACGCACCAGCTTCGGACGATGCGCATACAAATGGAGCAGCAGCATAGCGATCACATGGAACTGCATTTCGCAGGCCAACGACCAGGTCCAATTGGCGCACACGTAATCGGTGTTGAACAGATTCTGGATGAACAAAGCATTCTGCCACCAATTCTGGGCGCAGTAGTCATCCAATGGCTCATGGATGTGCAGCAGCGACACCTCACGGTAGTAACTAATGGCAACGGTCACCAGAAGCATGACCACCACCTGCATGGGCATCAGACGCAAGTAGCGCTGCAGCAAGGACTTGAGAAAGGCGACCAGATTGCTGGCCAGCGGCTGCTCAGCCAATCGCTGCAGCTGGGCGCGATTGCTGAGAAAGCTGCGCACAGTGAGAAAGCCGCTAAAGAGGAAGAAAGAAACTAAAGTGAATGGAAGATGTAGATGAAGCGGAAGCGAAAGCTTACCTGATGGTAAAGAAAATCTCGAGCATGGCCGGAAGATAGGCATGATGCAGCCAAAGGGTTGCAACGGCTCTGAGCATGCCTGCCGTTTGATTAACCGACATGGACGAATACCACGTGACATGAATGACCAACAACGAGATGGCGGCCACCACACGCAGCCCATTGATGACGGCAATCTCTTTGCTGCTGTCGGTCAAACGCTGCCAATTGCTGGGCACATGAAAGCAGTCGAGCACACGACTCCAGCCCTTGGGCTGCACACTGCCAAGCAGCGTCAACAGCAGCACCAGCGACAGCAGAGCGATGAGCAAACGGAAGGCGCGACTCTCAAGGAAGCGACCCACAAATTGTGGCTGCTTTGTGTACACCAACTGTGCCTGCAGCTCCATGTGTTGCTGCTCCAACGCTAACACCGGGAGTGTCTGGCGCAACAGCTGCTCCAATTCGTCGCTTCCGCAGCTCTGCGGCACACAGAGTCCAATGTGCATCAGCATCATGGGTCTGTGTAAGAATTGCAGCTTGAAACGCGTTGTGGCATTGACATAAACCACGCGATAATCGAAGTTAAAGGGCGCCAGACTATGCAGCAAAAGCTCCTGTCTCGATGTGTAATACTTGAGCACATGCTGATTGACCGCTTGGCAGGTGACACGACTGCCCAGAAAGTGTCCGTCGCCCATCAGTATGTTGGCAAAGCCGCTGCCCGATGCATCGAACGCTGCAGGAAGAGTTGTTAGAGGGGAATTGAATTTGGTGCAAAGTTTTCTTTACCCTTGAGCGCCCAGGCTTCGTGTCGCTCCCAGGCTGTGTGCAGCGCCAGCAGCTCTTGTCCGCATCGCGTCGTTTCATTGGTGCCTGGACTAAGCATCAGCTGTGTGAGACCCTCCAGCAGCGAGCTGGTTGCAGCGCTCAAGTGCAGCACAGGCAGCAACAGCAGCAGCAGCTTCAACATCTCTTAGAAGTAGAGAAAATTAGAGTGTTATAAGCGGGTAGATATAAGACGATTTAGATGTGGTCAAGCCGAGTTAAATAGAGTGTTATTATCAAGTAGAGATAAGACGATTTAGATAATGGTCAAGCAAGTCCGTTTTGTCTGTTCGTTTTTAAGAACAGATGTAAGAAACTGTAAAAGCAGCATTCAATGCAATCTGCTTACGTAGCACATTCCAAAATCTTAGGAACAAGTCAAGTATAAATTGGCATCAAGGGAAATATAAAGAGGCTTAGTTCTATATTACTAAAACCTATAAATGGCTTTAGTCGTATACGATTTATACTTCAGAATAGAAGACTTTTTAGTAGTATACGATTTAAACACACTTCTGTATATAACAGGCTTTAGTCGTATGCGCTTTATACTTTCGAATAGAAGACTTTTTAGTCGTATACGATCAGGTTAAGTAATTTTATTTAAGGGTAATTTAAAAGGTTTTAGTCTTATACAAACTAATCAACTATAATTTCCCTTACATATAAATATTTAAAGTCTTACATGACTAAAAGTATAAATCGGAATCAGAAGAAATATGAAGAGGTTTACTTCTATATTATCCAAATGTCTTATATGCGTTTTATACGACTTTTTAGTAGTATATGATTTATACTTTTGAGATTAAGACTTTTACTGATATACGATTCATACTCTCGTATAAAAAAGGTTTTAGTAATAGACAGTTTAAACCTTCGTATATAAAAGTCTTATGAGTATCCTATAAAAATATAAATGAGTATAAAGTGTTAGCTACTAAAACCTCTTTTATACGGAAGTAGAAGCCGTGTACTATCTTATTATAAGGTTGAGTAATATTGCGTAAGGGAAATTTAAAAGGTTATAGACGTTTATCATTAAACTTTTCATATACACTCCTTCAAGGTCTCCAGTAATACAATATGAGGAAAGTATGTATAAAAATCTTTAGTAAAAACCCCTTTAAATCAGTATAAAGTGGCTAAGTTTTATATTTATAAAACATACAACATAAGTTTTATATCTTAACATTCCCATAAACACTTTGTGATAAAAACACGAACTGATTATATTGAACACACACTTTGATAAGTCCAGTCTTTAGAAGCAAAGGACAATATAGATAATTGACCAGTTTAGAAGTCGCGCACATTTTTTCAGAACACATAAAAAAATTTAAAAAAAAGGGGAATTTTTACCTTTAGATTTACACTTGACGGAATCTTTTATTAGGACTCGCCTCTTGAGTTTTAAGACAACCGTGAACTACTCGAATTGATCTTCGGACCGAACTGTTTTCCGCTGAAACTGCTGACCTAAGTAGAGGTGCTTGTGCTTTAGCTAGAAATTAAAGTTGTGGGTGGGTTAAAGTTAATTTTAAACAAGAATAATTAACAGAGGTTTATGAGAGCCACCGATACGAAATAATGAAACCATAAAAAGCGCATTGTACAGCTGAATTTGGCAGTAGCAACTAATCATGCAACTTGCGAATCCAAATTGGGTTTTGCAGTCGCAAACCACTTTGCCTTACATTTAAATGATTATAATATTTTGATTCCCGGAAGAAGAAAGGTTAAAGTTAATAAAATACGTCACAGGATTAGAATAAAATTAATTACTTTTTACTAATCTAAAATTAGAATTGAAAGTTGAATTGTTGATTATAATTTTGAAACGTCTTTTTGCATAAAAAAAAAACGATTGCGGATGACCTAATCAAAACTTTAATTTACATCTTATTTAAGTTCGGTTTTTTTGTTTGGCAATAATTATTTAGTTTTTTTGCCAAAATAAGCTCACGGAAATGTTGCTTTCGTCACACACATATTTTGCATAGTTTTGTGGATCGCTGCTACTAAAGTTGTATCCTAAATTGATTTCTATACCCATACGGACTGTGAGTTCTCTTACTTGGACTTTTCAGTTTGTCAACCTCGCGAGTGAAACGTCGATCAAATACTGATCGCAGTGATGAGATCTGAGTTCCAACTTCCATGATGAGAGAATCGTGTTGTTTTTTTTTTATTTTTAGTACCACTTTGAATACAATTTGAACACATAGTGCTCAGGTTGACCCATAATCTTCTAAGATCCTAAGGTTCTCTGACAAATGACCCATTTCAATTGCTCGACGATAGAGATTGTTTATTTTGACGCGTTATATTTCGAATGGCATTGTGCATCTAATAATAATAATAATATAAAATGATTACATGAGTAATGAGTGAATTCAAAAGAGCAACTTGCAAATACATTTTCAAAAATCAATTGAACGCTAGTATTGTATTGTGTTGCAAACCTAAACTGATTATTATTATAATAAGTAAAAAAACTAACATTAAAACACCCAAAATTGTATTATTATTATTAAGAAATTACACCCAGAAATGTAATGGGTTCCACTTGCTAAAGACAGTTTTTAAGCGTAGAGAGTTTGGTAAGCCAGTCGCTTACATTGTCCACAAATGTAATGAGTTCCACTTGCTTGAAACAGTTTTAAGTCGCATTAAAAAGAATCATATTAAGACTAAATCTTAGGCAATATGTCAACCAATTCATTACCTTTGCTAATAACTGTATGAATAAATTCTAAGTTCTGCAATGCTGGCTAATGTTTACAATATTTAGTATGTAACTTAAACATTTTATTATTATTATAAGTATAGAAACTAATGCATTAAATCACCCAGAAATGTAATATGTTCCACTTACTAAAGGTAGCTTTGCTTAAATCTGTCTTAAGTCGTATTAAAAAGAATCGTATTAAGGCAGACTATAAGACTAAATCTTAGAAAGTATGGCAACCAATTCATTACCTTGTCCACAAATGGAATAGGTTCCACTTGCTTTAAGAAGTTTATAATGAAAAGCAAGCTTATGCATTTCATTGTCTAAAAGTATAATGAGTTCCACTTGCTAAGGCACTTTTTAGTCTAAGAAAGTATGGTAAACCAATGCATTACATTGTCCTCAAATGTAATGGGTTCCACTTGCTAAGGGCGCTTCGAATTTCAAAGGTTCCTCTTGCTAAAGTTAGTTTATATTGTAATGTAATGAGTTCCACTTGCTTAAAACAGTTTCAAGTCGCATTAAAAAGAATCGTATCAAGGTACACTTTAATACTTAATCTTAGAAAATATGGCAACCAATTCATTACATTGTCATTACATTGTAGCTATCTCAATTCAATGCATTACATTGTCCACAAATGCAATGAGTTTCACTTGGTTGTAGCTATATGAAAAGATTTCGCTCGACAATGCTGGAAAATGTTTAGAATATCTAGTATGTAAATTAAACTTATAATTATTATTCTAAGAATGTTAACCAGTTGTTAACTGAATATGCAAGAGTAATAAACAGATCGATTAGACTTGGCATTAAATAAAAAATTGTAGGATATGGAACAGAAAAGAAACAAATTAACATACAACATTGTATGTAACGAGAATTGCAACATTATATGTACAGAAAATGAATAATTGCCAATCTGTTGCTTCACTTTGATTATTCTCACTCACTTTGCTGACTAATTTCTCAATGAAAACTTGTTTAATCGTAACCCTTAAACCCAATGTTACTAGGCACATGTTAAGTGCCTCTCGACCTCTCTATTAACGTATCTTTAATGATTCCTTTGGTACACAGTAGTAAAACCTATTCCTTCTAAGAGATATTAAAAACATTTACAGTATTTTTTTTTTGCATTATTTATTTTGGCACTTTATGTTGTTTGTTTATTATAATTTTTGTAATTGGAATTGGTTGTATTATTAAGCAAATTATTATTAGGTGTGTAAATTATGTTTGTTTTACTCCTTGTTTGTTTTTGTTTTTTCCCATTTTTTCAAAATTTTACATATATATATAAATATATATAGTAGATATAAGTACATATTAGGTTCGTAGTAGGTAAGTAGGGGGGAAGGCGACAATTAATTCATAATTATTTGCAAATTAATTAATTAGTTTCAAGTGTTTAACGTTTAACTATACAACAAAAGTTACAATTAAATTGTTACAATTAGTAAAAAAAAAAACCAAAAAAAAAACACATATCGAATATGATGGAAGAAGAAGGGGGCGTGTCAGCAGAGGCAACAAAAAATAATGATAATAATAATAATAATAATGATAATGATGATGATGATGACGACTGCAATGCATGTTGGGTGCTCTTCTTTTGTTTCCTGGGGCCTTTCATTTTGATTTGCAGCTTGTCAAATGAAACTAAAGCCGAGAGAGTCGAGTTGTGGAGAGTTTATGGAGAGTTTGCGGAGAGTGGAGACTTGTGCTGCATTTCATTTGCGATTACGCAACTCGATGATGGTGGCGCCGGAGCCGCGACGCAACTGTTGTTGCTGATGTGGATGATGCTGTTGTTGTTGTTGTTGTCGCACAATGCTCGCCGTGTCCTTGTTGAGCTCAACGGCTGGCGGGGATCGCGAGTCGAGGGAATACTTTGCCTGCAACGCATACTTGGGTGACCGAGCGTAATCCTCCTCAATGCCGCCATGCATCACACGATAGAGATCGGGCGCTCGCATATAAAGTTGCTGCTCGCGTTCGCGTTTTCTGTCCTCCTGATAGAGATCCTCATCGTTGGCGGTGATTTTGCTCAGATCCTTTTGACTGCGACTGATTAAATTCACAATCGAGGGACTTTTGAGGCCGCTCTTCAGTGAATTATCCTTGCCGCTGGAGAAGAGATGCGGATTCGATTTGTACGCTTCCGATTGCTGCGGTTGCTGCTGTTGGAATTGCGTTGCCGGGGGCAACTGACGTCCGCTGCTGGCGTAGCCATTGCTATAGTTGTTCCTCGTCAGCTTCTCGATGTAGATGGGACTAGGATCGTTGCTGCCATTCATGCCGTGCACATTGAAGCTCTTGCTGCGATTCAGCACTTTGGCATAAGTTCGCGCCGGCTTTGCAGGTCCCTCGAGCTGTTGCTGCTGCTGCTGTTGTTGTTGTTGTGGTTGCTGTGGTCGCATGGGCGCCGGTGCAACGCTGTAGATGCCGCGATTGCTTTTCTCCAGCGTTGCGGTTTGATTGTAACGCGGCTGCTGCTGCTGCTGTCGTTGCATTTGGTGTCCCGACTCGTGCAGCTTGCGGGGCAACGTCTGAGCCGAGCGATAATCCTGCTGCTGTGCATTCAGGTTCGGTGTGGAGCCGCTAAAGCGTTGACTGTGCTTCTGATAGCGTCCCAGCGTGTGCGTCGTCGTGCTCACCGGCAACGCTCTCGACTCGTAGTAATCATCCTCATCCTCTTGCTCACGCTCCCGCTCACGTTCCCTTTCACGCTCTCGTTCCCTTTCCCTCTCCCTCTCCCGCTCACGTTCCCGTTCCCGCTGCAGCTGCTGTTGCTCGTAGCGCGGCTCGAGGGAGCGTTGACGAGCACGTCCCTGCACCGCCTGAGCCTGAGCTGCACTCCCATGACGCTCGTAGATGTTCTCCTTGCCATAGAGCGTGCTCGAGTAGGGATCCTCGCCGAGATAGTAACGCTGTCGCGGACTTATCAACTGCTCCTGCGACTGCTGCTGGAGTTGCGGATCTGCGGAGCGACCACGCTCCTGCTTTAGTGGCTGTCGCTGCTGTCGCTGCTGATCGCTCAACGAACCATCCGATTCGTTGCTGCTGTGTCGCATCAATCCGTTCGTGCCCACCACACCACCGATATGCCCATCGATCACATTGTACTGCTGATAGGTTGTCTGATTAATCGCTGCGCCGTTGGGCGCACCCGGTTCTCCCAGCCCGCCACGATTGCCGCCCGCCGGGGATTGTTCGCGCGATTTGCTGGCCGCTGACTTCATGCGAAACTTGCGCTCAGCGCTGGCCGAGCGAATTTTGCTCACCAGCTTGCGCAACGAGTTGCCAATCACTTGACCCATTTTGCTCGGTTTGCTGGCGCTCAGCGTCGACAGATTCGAGGTGGAGGCCGCCGTTGGACGCATGCCATTCAACGAGGAGGCCGCTGCCGGTGCAACGTTAGCGACAGCAGGCGGATAGCTGGAGGTGGGCGCAAAGCGTGTGCGTTGCTGTTGCTTGCGATTCAGTGTCATCGTCACACCAGACGACGCTGCCTCCAGTTGCGGTGCAACCGGCGGCGGCCTTGCCCGATTCACCACATAATCCACCTGGGGCGATGAGCTCCGACTGCGACTGCGCGGTGGCGGTGAATAGTCCGGCGGCGGTTCCAACTGTGTTGTGGTTGGTCCCGCGACCTTTGAGCCATGCTGCAGCTCGCCCAGCTTCTTTTCGATGGCACGTCGACGCTGCGGCACTGTGGGTCGCCCCAGATTGCTGTTGCTGCTGCTGCTCGGCGCAAACTGTTCGCTGCCCCGCTCATAGCTCTTGCCCCGTCCCCCCACATTGTTGTTGTTGCTATTGCTGCTGGGCGGTGCATGGCCGTTGATAATGGGATTGCTGCTGCTGCGTCCGTGTCCGTGCGCATGACCGTAGGCAACGCGCTTATGCGACGGTTCCTCAACAGCTCGCGGTGCGTAGGCCGCCGCGGCAGGGGCAACGCGACCAGCTGCGGGTCCAGGGACTGGGCCGAGTCCCAGACCCGGTATGGCATCCAAATCGTCGAGGGCATCGCGTGAGCCGCGTGTGGAACGCGCCAGGAATTGCGAGGACAAACTCTGACGCTTCTGCTGCAGTATATCGTTCGCTGTGGCTGCCACCACATCGGGCGGTGCACCGCCTCCTCCTCCACTCAGTTTCTTCTTCAGCCCGTTGCGGCGTATGGTCTCCTGGAGATCCTCACGAAATGCCTGCGACGAGAAGTGATTGACATTGTTCGAGGCGGGCTCCTGACGTTCCGCCCAGTTCGAGATGCCCTGATAAAATTTGCCGCCACGTCCCGCCAAACCCGGATCCTTTAGATACTTGCGATCGAGTGTGCTGGGCAAGCGTTCGCGTTCACGATCTCGCTCCCTATCACGCTCCCTTTCGCGCTCCCGATCGCGTTCCCTTTCGCGCTCTCGCTCCCGCTCCCGTTCGGCGCTGCGTGGCAAGGTGTGGGTGAGCGGCACAGTTGCATTGTGACCGCCCACTGGCAGTTGACTCTGCGACTTGATGGTCACATTGAAGTAGCTCTTCTTCGTGGGCTCCACATCAGCGTCCACATCGCGCGTTGCTTCGTCGTCGCGTGAATCGTTCGACGCTGTCGACTCGCTGCCAAAGTGTGACTCCAGCCATTTCATGGTCTCGCCCTTGCGCGTCTCCTCCTCGCGATCAAAGTCCAGGGGTCGCTTGGTCAGCGCATCTTTGCGATCCGCCAGCAGTGCCACTTCTGTTGAAAAAAACAAATACGATTATTACTTTTTCTGCGGTATTTGAGGAGTTTTGTGCTTCAACCTCTTCGAATCTTTCAACCTTTTCATACTTGCGGAGTTTTCGCCCTCTTCGGTCCTTTCACCGTCCTCGACTTTCGAGCTTCTCGGACTTTTCGATCTCTTCGTACTTTTCATTCTTACCGACTTTACAACCTCTTCGGACTTTTCACCCTTCTCCCACTTTCGAACTCTTCGGACCTTTCAACTTCTCCATACTTGAAGACTTTTGGACTTCCTTGTTCACCTCTTCGAACCTTTCAACCTCATAATTTTTGCGAACCTTACTTTTCCTTGTATTCGGTCTTTTCGCTCTCTTTGGAGTTTTCGACCTCCTTGGACTTTTTGGCCTCATCGAACTTTTCGACCTCTCGGATTTTGGAGTTCCTCGTACTTTTCGACCTCTTCGAAATTCTCCACCTCCTTCCACCTCTTTCCACTTCTCCGGACCTTTCCACCTTTTCAAACTTTTCGACCTCTTCGGACTTTTCAACTTCTCCATACATGCAGACTTTTGGACCTCCTGGACTTGTTCACCTCTTCAAACCTTTCTACCTCATGATTTTTGCGAACTTTACGCCTTCTTCGGACTTTTCACCCTACTCACACTTTCGAACTTCTCAGACTTTTCCATGTCTTCGGACTTTTCCACCTCTTCAGACTTTTCGACCTCCTCGTACTTTTTGCCCCTCATTGAACTTTTCGGCCTCTCGGATTTTCGAGTTCTTCGGACGTTGCGACCTCTTTGAACTTCTCCACCTCCTCGGCCTTTTCCACCTCTTCGGACTTTTCCACCTCTTCAGACTTTTCGACCTCATCGAACATTTCCACCTCTTCTCCTCTCGAACTTACCCTTCTGTTGTTGCTGTTGCTGGGTGCGTCGCAGCTTGCGCATGCGATCGGAGAGACTGTCCCAGTCGCCCGGACGCTCCAGGGAGCCATCCTTGTCCATTTGCGTTGTCTCCGCCGCGTAGCGCATCTCGGTGGCCACCAGTTTGCCGTCGCTGTCTAGCAGATCGACATGCTGCTCGTCGCGTTGCTTGAAATACCTTTGACTCGCTGTCACCGTCGCGTTTTGTGCCTTTGTGCTCAACTGTGCATTGCCCGCAGCTGTCTGCTCCTCATCCGCTTCGTCGCCTTCAAGTATGAGCTCGTGTTCGGTGGTGCGTTTGCTCTCCGTTACCAAAGTGCCGTCCTCTTGGGCCAGACAACGTTTTTGTGTGTCCTCTGAGTCGATGGTTTTGCGCGACGCACTTGTATTGGCCACCAATTGTGGTCCGAGCGCCACCAGCTGCTGCTGACTCTCCGGGGAGCAGAGCACCGCCTCTAGATCCTTGACACCCTCGCGCACTGCCTTCACATACGTCTGCGTGGGAGAAAAGGAAAAATGGGTTAGTTGACGTTAGGATTCGTAAGCTCTCTCTCTCTCTCGAAGCCTGGTGATCTTCTTGGGGGAAACCCTTAAAGTTCAAGTGCTTATTCAAAAAGATTAGTTCAATCTAGTGTATTCTACAGAAAAAAGAAAAGTTGGTATTAGAGGGACACTTACAGTTGAACCATTATGGTTGAAACAACAGAGGTATTCTCCCAAAAGAG
This sequence comes from Drosophila niveifrons, assembly GCA_035046325.1. Taxonomy (NCBI): domain Eukaryota; kingdom Metazoa; phylum Arthropoda; class Insecta; order Diptera; family Drosophilidae; genus Drosophila; species Drosophila niveifrons. The sequence continues at coordinate 5,600,798 of JAWNOC010000020.1, forward strand.
TTAAATATAATGTTTCCGCTTAAGAGAGGTTCATTACTATGTATAGCCTATAGAATAGATTTCACACTAACATGAAATTTCAGTAATTTGGAGGTATCTACAGCATTTCCTCCAAAAGTCAATTGTGCTCGATTGTGAGTTACCTGCTACACATTTTTAATAAAAATGCAGTATTATTCTTAAAATAAACCAAATTGATATACTGAAAAATACTAGATTATACCAAAGACTACGCTTGGTATATCGGTATATTAAATGAAATTAATATACCAACAAATATATAAAAAAGTATATATCAAAGGTTTTATTTGGTATATTTGTAACTTTCGAAATATACATATATTAAAATACCAAGAATACCAAAATATACCAAAGGCATATCGTTATACTCTTACGTTTAAAATATACCAGACTGCCAAACAAAGCAACAAACCAGGTAAGCAAAAAAAACAACTTTCTTTGGGGGCGATGCTCTGAGCAGCCAGCACTCTTAAAATAAGTTAGCTCCTCAATTTTAATTAAAAATTAACTGTTAAAATATATGTCATCTTTTGAATTTTCATTACAAGTTAACTGTAAATAAATAATTCAGTTCAAGAAACTTATTAAGCGGCAACTTATGATGTGAAACTACTGTCAATAAATCACAGCAGAAAAACGTTGTAGAAATTTCTAAGAAAATAAATTAGAAAAGTATAGATAAATTTTCGTATATTTCATTGAGGCACTTCCGACTATATAGAAATGAAGTTCAGATTTTTGACTTCTTTCGTAGAAGAAAGCAATTGTGAAAGCAAACAAAATGTTTTCGCTAAATGTCAAAGGAACCAAGGCGCCACACAAAAGCTGTTACCTCATCTCGATGAGGCAACTTCAAAACTGAGAATGGAGAAGTGAGAGCCAAGAAGAAGAAGAAGAAGAAGTGCTAACAGTATACGATCTCATTCTCGTCGAGACATATGCTAATCGTATTTGCCAAAGCGTGTGAGCGTTTTGTGAGTAACCAAGTGAGTGAGTGAGTGAGTGAGTGATGGTGATCACATTGCATCATCGACATGGTCGATGCTTCTCAGTTGCAATTGCTGCAAGCTGAAAACCGTAAAAGAGTGGAACAGACTAAAAGAGAGAGAGAGAGAGAGAAAGGGAGCGGTAGCCAAGCTTTGGATGGTATTCAGAGCAAGACAGAGAAGCTTCAAGCCCCAAAACCGCATTGCGATTTCAGATGTTGCAATTGTGAGTCGAGGAATGCTACAAAAAAATAACGGTAAGAATGCGACGACAGCAGCAGCTGAGCTGAACAAACGTTAGCTCAAGGTCAGCAGACAACTCCCCCCCCTTACCCCTTTCCCCTTCCCTTCTTCCTCGCCTGCTCAGCGAATGACAAGCAAAATGCACGCATCGCTGGACAGGCTTGAAGCTGACCAGTGCAGATGACCACTTGGCAGATGCCACTCGCTTATACTTACACACACACACACACACACACATACACACATATATATATAACTTGTTGTCGTCGTCATCGTGGTTGGCGACCTTGTTTAACGGTAACGCGCGTAGAAAGTGTTTTTTTTTCTCGTTTTTGTGTTTTTTGTAGCTCGAAAAACTTGAATGTCAGCCATAACATCAGCTTCAAATTTGTTTTGTTTTGTTTCGCCTCCTCCACTTGCCTGCCTTACTGCCACTCCCCCTTCCCCTCTCCCGCACCGCCTCTCAACTTTTGGAGCAGCATCTTCGCTCTGCTGTAAATTTGACTGCTCATTGAACGATCGATGAACACGAATTCGAGTTTGTAGACAAAAACAGAAAAAATAATCAAAAGCTGACAAAACAGCTATCAAAAATATAGCGACAAACAACTTAGTAGCTGACTATGAGATATGCTGCAAATTTCGCTGGAAGAGTTTAGCGAATTTACTAAATTAAATAAATATAACTCAATTATTAAATTTCCTATTATATAATTGACAATATTAAATGCTAAATTTTGCAAGTTTAGCTTTGATAATTTTCGAGTTTAAGGGCAAAGTTCTCATTTATGTTAGGATACTATATTTATAAGACTTTTATATATATTTACAATTTATATAGCTTCAAGTAACTTCAAGCCAAATTTCATAGCCCTAGCTTTTGTAGTTACTGAGTTCAATGGAGCAATCCGAACGATTTATACCATGATATTATCATACATTAAAATGTAATATGCATTAGCATAACTCCATACCAAATTTCATAGCTCTAGCTTTTGTAGTTACCGAGTTCAATGGGACTGTTTGGATGTATTTTATGAAATTATAAGTGGTCTTTAATATATTACAATTAAATAGCCATAAATATCACTTTATAGAAAATTTCAGAGCTCTCGCTTTCCTCGTTACTGAGTTCAATGGGACTGTTAGCATTTATTTCACGATATTATAAGTGGTCTTCAATATATTGCAAATCAATAGTCATTAATACATCTTTATGGCAAATTTCAGAGCTCTCGCTTTCCTCGTTACTGAGTTCAATGAGACAGTTGGATTTATTTTATGATATTATAAGTATAGAGTAACTTTAAAGCTCAATAAATTTAGCATAATAATTTATTTGTGCTTCAATCAATTAGAAACTAGAGCTGTGAAGTAGTTTTCAAGGTTGTTAAAATAACAAAAATTATATATATTTTTAGTTTTTCAAGTGTTTGAAATCAAATCTTAGCATAACAAAGTTTTTAATGGCATAGGAACAGTCGAAAAAATTTGATAACGCTAGCTTTTGTAGCTGCTGAGTTCAATGGGGAAAATGTGAGTGCTAAGGAAACGGATTTGTGTATTTGGCATAGCATATTCAATAGATGAACACAGAAATGAATAGAGTAGAGGTTAAACCTTTGTGCTGCTCTCTGTGATTACAGGGTATATGTGTTAAAGAGATCTTTGGCTTTACAGCAAATGTTGTTGAATCAAAGACGAAGACAAAAATAAAAAAAATAAAAATACAAAAAAATGATGAAGGCAAGAAACTGAGAGTGGGGAGAGACTTCTGCTATGAGTCTGGCGCCAATGAAGATCATGATAAATGTTTATGGCTATTATTATTATTATAATCTCTGGCGTGATGACGTTGTAGATGACGCAGAGTTGTTTATCATGAGTGTGTGTGTGGATGTATATTTTTTTTTCTCGCTTTTTTTGAGGGTATTCATTGGGTACATTGTCAAGAGATTTGTCATTGGCCAAAAATGCCAAAAACCGTTTCAATTTTATGTATTTTTTGTCTTGTCTCGTGTTTTTGTCAATAATCATTCAGTTGTTGGTCGAATGCCAATGCAAGAAACAAAAACTAACCTCAAGTTGGAGTCGAGTGTGTGGTATAAAAATGAAGTTAAGATCGAACTTAAAAAAGCAGCCACGACACACACACAGAGACAGGCTGTGGGCATAATTTTCAATTCGAGCGACGATTTTGGCCCGCTTGAAGGTATTCAAATGAATTGCTGCTGCTTGCTGTTTGCTGCTAGCATGCCAAGTGGCCAAAACACAAAAACACAAAACGAACAAAAAGAGAAATGAGCCAAGCTGCTGATTTGTGGTTTTCGATTGTGGCGCATACCCTCTATAATCAGGGCAAATGGGCATGCACAGCGAGTGCATTTTTCCACCACTTAATTAGATGCAGCCAAGCTTCGAGCTCTACTTTTTCTTCTTACTCTATCCAATTTGAAGTCTAATTTGAATTACACATCTTGCTATCAAGTTCTAGGTTAATTGCTCAGTTTTTGCTTTACTTTGGACAACGCAATAAAAAACACAGACATAATCCATTAGTTTGCCAGCCTTTAATTATATGTTAACATATGTTTTCTTAGCGACTCATTTTGCAGACCATTAACTTTGACTCTTTCGCTGGTTCGTTCATCAGTTTTCTTTAATTGTGTAATTAACTCTATGCCTAACTTTTAATCACTCACTGTTGGCAGTATTAGCAGAAATCTAAAGCTGCAAAGATAGTTTTGACTGATTTTTATTCAATATCTGAATTGTTTTTCCCATATTTTTACATTTAAATGTATACGAAATAAATGTGAAATAGTGGAACTGTTAACGTGTATTTTATAATATTACTAATAATCTTCTGTATATTACAAATAAATAATCACTAAAGTAACTTTATGCCAAATTTTATAGTCCTAGCATTTGTAGTTTTTGAGTTCAATGAAATAGTTAAGATTCAATCTATGATATTTTGTATAGGTTTTAACATATTAAAACTTAATGTGCATTAGAGTGACTTTATGCCAAGTTTCATAGCTCTAGCTTTTCTAGTTACTGAGTTCAATTGGACAGTTAAGGTGCATATTATGATATTATTGGTAGTCGTTAGTATATTATAAACAAATAATCACTAAACTAACTTTATCTAAAATTTCATAACTCTAGCTTTCAAAGTGACTGAGTTCAATGAGATAGTTATGATTTTATGGATGATATATTGAATAGTCTTTTACATATTAAAACTTAATATGCATTAGAGTAACTTCATGCCAAGTTTCATAGCTCTAGCTTTTCTAGTTACTGAGTTCAATGGGATAGTTAAGGTGCATATCATAATATTATAGGTAGTTTTTAGTATATTACGTACAAATAATCACTAAACTAACTTTATCTAAAATTTCATAACTCTAGCTTTCATATTTACTGAGTTCAATTAGGTAGTTAAGATTTAAACTATGATATTATGAATAGTCTTTTACATATTAAAACTTAATATGCATTAGAGTAACTGCATGCCAAGTTTCATAGCTCTAGCTTTTCTAGTTACTGAGTTCAATGGGACAGTTAAGTTGCATATTATGATATTATAGGTAGTTTTTAGTATATAACGTACAAATAATCACTAAACTAACTTCATCTATAATTTCATAACTCTAGCTTTCATAGTTACTGAATTCAATGAGATAGTTAAGATTGAAACTATGATATTATGAAAAGTCTTTAACATATTAAAGCATAATATTTATTAATGTAACTTTAAGGCTAATTTCATTCCTCTAGCTTTTCTAGTTCCTGAGTTCAATGGGACAGTTTTGGGATTTACAAAATTTGTATTTCCTTGTTACATTTTTGATATTCTTTTATTGCATTTCCAAGGTATTTACTTGTCTAGCTTTAGTTGGAGTTGTGCTGTGTTGTGCTTTGTGTCTTGGGCTAGTCAGAGCTCTGGTCAGCCACAAAAGTTACTGAATTGGCCTGACGTTTTTGTCTTTTGTGCGTTGATATTCGCAGACCAGTTTGCCTTGGGAGTTGCTCAACCTCCAGAGAGATAGAGAGAGAGAGACAGAGAGAGAAGCATAGCCACAGCGATCGATTATTATTTTTATTATTATTATTATTATGATTATTATTAGTGTTGTTATTGTAATTCAGTTAGTGTGTGCGACAACGCCAACGCCAACGCAAATGCAGCTTGGGTAGCTGGACTGTGTCCAGAGTCGAAGTCGAGATTCAGATTCAGCGGCCGGCGTGGAGTTGGCGCTGGTTGTTGTGCTGATTGGCATTTGCTGATTAGAGTGCGACCCAAGTCAATGTGGGCACAGCTACAGCTACAGCCACAAAAAAAAACAAGTTTCCAAGGCATCATGTACACACACACACACACACACACACACACAGCGAGCTGCTTGCAGCTGGGCTGTAAGACAAGAAGTACACAAAATTCAAACTGAAATTCAAATTCGAAATTCCAACATACTATAAATGTTATTTTTTTTTGGTCTCTCTTGCATAGACAAAACTCCAACTGCGCGGCACTCAGTATGTGTATGTGTGTGTGTGTGTGAGTGTGTGTGGTAGTTAGGTTCATGGACCTGCTGCAGACACGCCTAGAATCCGAAGTCGAGTCTCGAAGCGAAGCCAAGGAGCAGCAGCAGCAGCCACCGCACTCTGGCTATTGATTAAACTGGGCTCAGAACAGGTCTCAAGGTGTCCATGTGTTTGTGTGTGTGTGTGTGTATGCCTGGTTCAACATCATCTGCTGTGTGGTGGTACACAACCTTTTGCTGGCTGGGTAATTGCCAACTACCGGTTTAAAGACGTGCTCCTAAGTACCTCTCTTTCTCTCTCTCTCTGCGAGCTGTTGGGGAGGGGTCAAGTATAGGGGGGAAGGAAGGGGAAGGGAAGGGAAGCTGAGACAGCGGGGGGTGCCTTCTAAGTTCTCGCCACATTTATTGACTTGCCACAGAACTTTCAAATGGAGTTTCAAGTCGCGCAGTTAACACGTACATACATATGTACATACAAGTTCGTTGCCTAAGTCTTTTCATCTAGCGTTAGCGTCCTCAAGTTCGTCGCTCAAGTCTTTTAGTCCAGTTCGTTTTTGTTTTTACTAGCTCTTTTTCAGTTTCCGCTTAGCATATAGTCCAGTTCGTTGTCTAAGTCTTTGTTTCTGCTAAGTAAATCGACAATTCACGTTCGTTTCCTAAGTCATTCGTCGTCGTCGTCGTCAAGTTCGTTGTCTAAGTCTTTCCATTTAATGCAGAATACACATTTGTTCTGCACAAGTTCGTGCTGCAAGTCTTTTCTTTTTTGTTTTTTTTTTGGCACAAGTTCGTCGCCTAAGTCATTTGTAGAGGCGAAGTTCGTTGTCAGAAGTCTTTAGGCCATATGCAGTTTGTTGTCCAAGTCTTTTTCAATGAAATGTGCAAGTTCGTTGCCTAAGTCTTTAATGAAATAAGCAAGTTCGTCACTTAAGTCTTTTTCGATGCAATGTGCAAGTTCGTCGCCTAAGTCTTCATGCCAGTTTGTTGTCTAAGTCATTCAATGCATGTTCGTTGCCTAAGTCTTTTTTTTGTCTACTTGCGATGAAATGTGCAAGTTCGTTGCCTAAGTCTTTTGCAGATGAAATGCGCAAGTTCGTCGCCTAAGTCTTTCAATTAAGTGAAGTGCGTTTGCAAGTTCGTTGCCTAAGTCTTTCTATACTATATTCAAATGGTTGCCCAAGTTGTTCGTGTTATAGCTGCAGCAACTTATGCAATCGCCACTCGTATTCACAGATATACATATATAACAGATATAACATATAACACATACATATATATGTATATATTCATAATATTCGCATATTCGCACCTGGATAATTAAGCAAATTGAGCGTTGCCGTTGGCCAATCGTTTAGCTCCCCACGCACCAAAACTGTTGCTGTTGCTGCGATTTTTTTTCTTTCTTTTTATGTTGTGTTGTGGTTGCTGCTGCAGTAGTATTAGTTGTTGTTGCTGTTGTGGTTGTTGTTGTTGTTGTTGCTTTTTTTCACTCTTTTCTTCGCGTTGTTTTTAATGAATTTAAGTTAATTACTAAGCTAAAAACTAAGACTTAAACAAATGCGGGGCAAGTGATGCGAGTGTGTGTGTGTGTGTGTGAGACCGAGATTAACTAAATCACAGGCGTGCGGGGGCGCGGCGCGAAGCGAAGGAAAAGAAAAGAAAAAAAACACGCACAGAAAAGAAAAACGCAAATTCAACAATAACAACAAAATGGACACAAGAAAAAAAAACAAAAAAGAATTTAAATCAAATCAAAAACACACACAAAACACAGCCACGAGGTTAGAGCGAGAGAACGAGTGTGAGTGCGAGTGCGAAAGAGAGAGCGAGATCGATAGAGTTGACGATGGATTAAAACCGTTAAAACAAAGATCAACCAAATTCAGATCAAGTTAATGTCAATAATCGAGCGATTGATCGAATCGAATTGAATCTAAACGAAACGAAACGAAGTTTGAGTTTTTTTTTTTGTGGTATCTCTCGGGTATTTTTAGCTTGGCTAAGAGCGAACCCGTTGCGAGTAACGAGTTTCTTTTGACTGCTCTCGGCGCTCGCTCGGCGGCAACTGATCTAGCGGCAGGCGAAGCCACAGCCACAGCATTCGATGCAGCGCTGCTTGTTTTGTGCGGCAACAGCAACAACAACATCGCCTCCCCTTTAACTTTCGAATGAGCTTTAAAGCAGCCACAACTGGTTGCTTGTTGCTGTTGCTTGACTTGATTCAACTTCGCTCAGCTTAGCTTAGCTTAGCTTAGCGTTCACTGCTGGCCCTGTCGACTGCCCAATGGCGCTGCTACCACGCACTACCCTAACACCACAAGGCTATGCGGCTTTCATTAGCCACCACCCACTTGCAAAGCAACAAAGCAAAGAATCAACAGTTTATCATAATGCAATAATTTGTAATTGAATGGAATAGTCAGAAAGGGGAAATAATTCATTACGAAATACTGCACTAAATTCATGAGATCAATTTCTATCATCGAAAGTATTTGTACACTTTTTTCCTCTTAATATTATTCAATTGCTTTTCATATTTAAATAGAAAACATATTTATCAATACTATAATTGGAAATTGAAGAAGTTAGTCATATAGGGACATTAATCCATTGCGAAATGCTGCACTAAATTCTGGAAAATCAATCTTTATCATTAAATGTATTTATGCATTTTATGTTCCTCTCAATATTATTGATTTTCTTTTCATACTTCAGTATAAAAAAGATCTTTATAATAATACAATCATTTCTAATGGAATTCTGCACTAAATTCTTAAGAATCAATCTTTATCATCGAAAGTATTTATGCATTTTATGTTCCTCTCAATATTATTCATATTCTTTGTATGCTTAAAAAGTAAAGATATTGGGTCTCCCTCTCTCTCTCTCTCTTTCTCTCTCTGTATATAACCATCATATATAAATTTTATTTTATAAAGTTAAAGTTTAGTTCTAATTTTAGTAGAAGAATAATATAAATCTTTAAGCTGCGAACTTTATTGAAATATTCTGCACTATAAAATTCATATATTGCCTTTGAAGCACATTTATCTCTGTGTTATAGTTCTTTAACAGACAATAAAGAATAGTAAACAAATATGTTAAAGACAAACAACTTGTTTTCCTACTGAAGTTTTGAATGCCAGCTAAATAAATTATGCGATGCCATTTGAAGAGCTAAATTCTGCTGGTAAGAAACACTTTTTGTTGACTGATTTTCTATTTATATAAGTATTTAGTTTAAATAGTTGGTGTATTGTTTAGTATTTAAGTTCAGTTCTTCGTATTCAGTATTTTAGTATTTAGTATTTTTACTGTTCAATATTGAGTATTTTATTTAGTATTTTTTGTATATAGTATTTTTATTATTTAGTGAATTTACTGTTCAGTACTTTCAGTATTTCTTATTTTTACAGTTTAGCATTTAGTATTTTTGATATTTAGCATTTTTACTGTTTACTGTTTAGTATTGAGTATTTTATTTAGTATGTTTAGTATATAGTATTTTTATTATTCAGTCTTTTTACTGTTTAGTACTTTTGGTATTTAGTATATTTACTGTTTAGCATTTGGTCTTTTATTTAGCACTTTCAGTATTTAGTATTTTTTAGTATTTAATATTTTTGGCATTTAGCATTTTTACTGTTTAATGTTTAGCATTTTATTTAGTATTTTTATTTAGTCTTTTTTCTGTTTAGTATTCAGTATTACGCAGTATTTTATTTAGTATTATATATTTATTTATTTAGTATTTTATTTATTTCATTTTCAATATTGTTATAAGCTTCTTTTTCATAATGAACTTAATACTTAAATATTTAGTATTTAGTACTTTAGTATTTCAGTATTTTAGTATTTCGTATTTCACTACTTTAGTATTTAGCATTATTCAGTATTTTAGTATTTTATTTATTTTAATTTCAATATTGTAATGAGCTTTTTTTTCATAATGAACTTATTACTAAACTATTTAGTATTTCGGTATTTCGTATTTCAGTATTTTAGTATTTAGCATTATTCAGTATTTTATTTAGTGTTTTAGTATTTTATTAATTTTAATTTCAATATTATAAAAGCTTCTTCTTTATAATGAACCTAATTAAAAACTATCCAAAGTTTCCCACTAAGTATCTCTGCTCTGTTGTTGTTGTTGATCTTGTGCAAAAGGTGTGTGTGTGTGTGTTTGTGTGTGTGTTTGTGTGTGTGTGTGTGTGTGTGTTAGTGTGTATGTTTAGGGTGTTTGCTGTTCGTTGAAGCGCACTAAGCGATTCTTGCTCTGCTTTCTGTTGCTCTTTTTTCACGCCAAATTGATTTGCAGTTATTTGCCTGGCAATTTTCTGCTGCTGTTGCTTTTTACTTGCAGCTATTCTCAAATTACCACATCAGCAGCAACAGCAGAAGAGAGAGAGAAGGAGAGAGGGAAAGAGAGAGAGAGAATGGGAACTTGTTTTTGGTGCACTTACCTCATCGGTAAAGTCGCCCAGGTGCCTCACATCCTGCGTCTCGTGATAGTCCTTGATCTCCTCATGCGATATGACGCGCTTGTCGTCGACCTGACGCACCAGCCCATCGACTGGACGCGGCACCATGCGCTTCACCAGCTTACCACCCTGCCCCGCCCCTCCGTCAACGCCCACGCCAAACGATTCCTGCAGCTGAGCCAGCTGCGATTCGTTGACGGCGCTCGCTTCCAGCGCAGCTGCATCAATCAGCTGTGCATTCCCATCCAGCTCATCTGGCAGTCCCAAGTCACGCTTCTGTAAAGAAGAGAGAGAGAGAGAGAGAGAGAGAGAGAGAGAGAGAGAGAGAGAGTGAGAGTGAGTGAGAGAGAGAGAGTGAGCGTAAGAGAATGAAGAGTTAAGTTTGATAACGAATATGTATATGTAAAGCAAGATTCATTTAAGAATTTTAATCTGCAATAAATTGCAAATTGTGCAAATTCTAAATTAAAAATGATCTTCAATATCTTCTGTATGAAAAATCGATATTAACTTATCGAAATTCCCAGATGAAATAATCAACTGGGATTTAAGTTGATTATTTAATTCGGGAATTTGGATAAGTTATTATCGATTTTTTATACAGAAGTTGAACATAATAAAAGCTTAAATTTTAAATTCTTAACTATATCAATTATAAAATACGTTTAATTTACGGTAACAAACAAAACAAACTAGTTTTAAAATAAATAAAAGTATTAAAAAACTTCAACATACAAGTATAAACATTATTATTACTTATTTGCGTGTTTAATGTTTATAGAAAATAAATAAAATAACTCAAAGAATCGATTCTATAATCTCAAGTTTTAATATAGTTTAATAAAAGCATCAAAAGGAAGATTTCTATTTTTAACCTCCAATATAAAAAAGAATATCTTTTTCATTAATTCCCAAAATTAATATTAAAAAATAAATTTACGCTTGATATTCTTCAATTAATAACATAAATTGGAATCGTCAAATTATCTACGTGGTTTCAATCAACAATAACTATTTAAACCAAATAAATCGAAATAACGTTTACGTACTTAAAATCACAAAAAAAAAGCATGTAAATAAACTACAGTTGAGTATGCTCGACTGTGAGATACTCACTACTCATTTTGAATAAGATAACAGTCTGGTATTATACCTAAAATGTAATAAATAATATACCACAAAAATGTACCAAACTAAATATTTGGTATATTGATAAAGTACGATGTTTAAAAAATACCAAAGAGATAAAAATTAAACATATGTTCATACAGACAGATAGACGAAAACTGCTTTATCATCTCGGCTGTATACGCTAATCTAGAATATATATATACTTTATAGGGTCTGAGTTGAATTTTTCTATGTGTTACAAACATTTCCTGGGGGCACAAAGTTTTTATGCCCTACAACCCCACAGGGTAACTTTCTTTTCATTTGTCTGAATAAATCATTTTGTGTTTACTTGTTTTTAAATAAATATTACCAAGCAGCCAGTACTCTTTTTTTTCGCTATTAATTATTTGATTTTCTATCTATATTTTATTAGAAAAGATCTTTAAAAATAATTATAATAATTATATAATAATATAAATTGTAATTCAACGAAAAAGTAGTATTAAATACTAGATTTAATATAATAAATAAAAAAAATATCTTATCAAGTTCATGTTTGATTTTTATATCCGCTACTCAGTAAAGACAATTAACATAAAATCATTTATTTAAGTAAAGGAAGCAAAAGTAATCATTTTAATCTTTCCAACTTAACTATGTATAATTCTGATCGCATATGTTAATTACCTCGGTTGTCTCTGTTTCCTGCTTGTCGGTGTCCTCGGTGGTGTTGGTGGACACTATGGGACCGGAGTCCTCGATCACTTTGCCATCCTGCAGCTTCACCTGTCGCTTCACTCGCGTCTCGATTTGTCTCGTTGTCGTTAGCTCGGTTTTTCGCTTCGTTATCCATTCCTCTGCAAAAAGAAAATCAAAGGGAATATATGTATTAAAAAAAACTATTGCATACTTTGAGGCATATTCAAAAAACTAACTCAACTCTAGCAACAGAAAATGTTTGTAGCCAAGCTTCGACAACTAAAGCTTTCAGCATTCGCTGAGCTTTAAAAGCAACTTGCATCAAGCAACAGACCTTGCCACAAAGCGACAAATGCTTACGCATTTTGGCAGCAACATTTGAGGGTCAAGAGCTGCTGCCTACGCCGAGCCTGAAGATCGTGATTAGCTGCAGCGATTGTCAAGCAATGCTTCAATGTCAATCAATCAACGATCTTCAAACTGAAGTTCAAACCTAACAAGATATTTGCAACCATTCATCTGAACTTTTTCCCAACTTAATTTCATTTAATTAACTTGTTGAGTTAACTTTGCTTAGCTTAAGATCAAAATTGCAATGTCAAAATTTTAATAAGAACTCAGCATTACAATAATAAAAACTAATTTCACAAAACAAAAAGTATAAAAAAGGATATCATTATAAATAAAGAAATAAACAACTATTTATTAAATAAAAAGAGAGTGGAGAACAATACGTTCTTATAAAACCATAAATAAATTTAAAAAAAAAGTATACTTATGCTCAAAATAAAATAAAAACAATGCAAGGAACCTAATACATTTTAAGGTGAATTACGAAAAATGATAATTGTATCTACCCAAAAAGTTTGAAGCAAACATCTTAGAAGTATGCCTAAGTAATTCTTTCAGCTTGAAATTAGTTGATAATTGGACAAATAACTTGTCATAAAAAATAACAAACACAAAATGTGCAATCTTCCTGATCTATTAATCTAAATAGCTAGATATTGTGAAAGTTGTATTGTTAGTAAAATATACCAACTTTCTATACCAAAAAAGTACTCGATATACTGCTATATTAACGGTCAAATATACCAAAATCGTATACCATAAAATATATATACCATAAAGATGTACTAATATCTACTTGTAAAATATTTCATATGCATATACCGAAAAAATGCGCAAAATATACCAAAATTTGTATTCTGTCTATGAATATGTAGAAAAATACCGAAAGCTTTATTCGGTATATTTATATACAACTGCATAATGTGAAAATATACCAACTTTATACACCAAAAATACTAAAACATACCAAAATCTTTATTCGATATATTGTTATACAGCCACATAATGTGAAAATACACCGACTTTATACGCCGAAAAAATACTAAAATATATACCAAAAACTTTCTTCGGTATATAAATATATAAAAAAAATGCAAAAATATGTCAAAAGCTGTACTCGGTATATCGATATATTATTGCCGGTAAAATATACCAAATATATACCATACACCAAAACAAATACTAAAATATACCAACAGCTTAATTTGTTATATCGATATACTACCGGATTATATATAGTTACATATATTTAATTAAAGCATTTGGTATACATATTTTAGTATTTCGCATTTTAGTATATTTTGCATACTTCTCCCTATCATTACGTGTAATTATAATGTTGGTATTTACAACTTGTATGTAAATGCAATAAAATCGTGTACTAAAAGTCTGCAAACAGCGATTCCTTAACTAACAGCTTATATGGAGGGGTAATTAGCATAACGTAACTACTGGCGGCAGTTGCAACAAAAAGTGGCAGTTGCAACTGCGATCGCAACTGTGGCTCTCCCACCTGGATGGATGGATCGGAAATGGTCGACATCCTCCGCTAAAAAAAGAGGCATAAAAACGCGCTAATTAATTGGAACTAGTTCATGTGTGGAGTCGTGGCAACATGTTGCCAGTTGCCACACCACCAACCAACAGCCAGTTCTGATTGCAACACCTCAGCTAAACTGAGCTCAGCTCAGCCAAAAAAAAAAAGAAGTTGTGCATCGCATTTGCATTTTGCATTTCCACTTGTCCCGCTTCTAACAAACAAAACGCTTGAAGAAGCGAATAGGAGAAGACTGAAGGAAAGACAGAGACGATGGGAAGGGGAACGGAGACGGAGGGCGGCGCAATAACGAAGCGCTTCAGCGATTCGCTGAGTGGCTGCCGCATTTGGTTGCCGAGAGCTGCCTGGTCGCCGAATTACGTAATCCAAGTCCAAGTTGGTCTCTCTGTCTCTGTCTCTGCCACCGTCTAACTGTACTATGAGTGTGTGCACGACTTGCTGTCCGTCTGTCTGTCTATCTATCTGTCTGTATATCTATCTGTCTGTATATCTTACTGTATGTGTGTGCTGTTGGCAACCTGTGACGCTAAACAAACCACAGAGAACAAAGCTCTGTGCGCACGGACATCCGACAGCGTCTGTGTCCAAGTTTTGCTCAATGAAAAACAACTAAGCAAGCTGCGAGCGAGGCTGCTCGACTGTGTGATACCCGCTAAACACTGCGAAAGTTGAGTTAGCTCAAATGTACCGCAAAACGAATAAAATATACTAAAAGATTTAGTTTAAATATCAATATACTATTTTAATCAAAATATACTACATTTTACAAAATATACTAAATTCGTATACCGAAATAATACTAAAAATATACCATCAACATTTATTTAATGTACCAATATACTACTTTCATTAACGTAAGCCTCATAAAACAAAATATACCAAGTTAATATACCGAAATATTACTAAAAATATACCAAAAACTTTTATTTAATGTACCGATATACTACTTTCTTTAACATATGCCTTAAACAAAATATACTAAAATATGCCAAAACTTTTATTTAGTATATTAATGTATAACTGTAATCAAAATATGCCACAAAGTATAAAATATACCAAATTCAAATACTGAAATATGCAAAAACTTATATTTGGCGTATCAATATTTAATATAATATAATACCCTTCCACCTTCTGTGGGTACAGAGTATAAAAACTACTCGTATATGCTTTTCATACTATCTTCAAATGCACTGCCAAAGAGCATATTAACTACCATAAGCTACGCCAACTTTTTTTTAAAGTTTACTGTAGTTAAATATGTAAATATAAAAAATATACGAAAAAAACACTTAAATATACCGAAACTTGTATTTGGTATTTTGATTTACTAGAACAAATCCTATATGAGTCACAGTACAAAATATACCACATTAATATACCGAAATAATACTAAATATACTACATTATTCAAAGATATTAAAGACTACAAAAAATACCAAATATAATATACCAACTAAACACTACAATATACTACATTTACACCAAATACAATTATAATTTATTAATAAAAATGAAAATATACCTCAGCGTACAAAACACACACAATTAATATACCAAAAAATATACAAAAGTCTTCATTTGGTATATCGATTTTATACTAAATATTGTTAAGTTGGCGTTTCCAACAATTTTGAACAACTAAAAGTTTGCTTATTATTAAATGTTTCAATAGTAAGCAAACTTTTAGTTGTTCAAAATTGTTGGAAACGAAAACCTAACAATATTTAGTATAAAATCGATATACCAAATGAAGATTTTTATATATTTAGTATAAAATCGATATACCAAATGAAAACTATTATATATTTTAGTATATTTTTGGGTATATATATATTTTTTAACTATTTAAAGATGTTTTTTTTTTGTTTATATTCTTTATTTATTTACAATCTATCTAACTAAAGATAATAAGTAAAAATTGTAAATATTAACTAAAATGTTTGCAACATAAAAAGGGCATTAAAAAGTCGCTATGCTGTATATATTTTTTTTTATGGCTAGTTGATGCTGTGCGGTTGTTAGTGTTTGAGTTTGTGTTGTTGTCTGCTGCCTGTTGGCTGCATGAAAATCGCTGGACCATTAAAGGTCGCTTATATAGTTTATCTGCAGTTGCAGAGTGGCAGAGAAAGAGAGAGAGAGAGGGAGAGAGAGAGAGGGGGGAGAAGCAAGTAACCGAGAAACGAGATCTTGAACGCTGCAGTTGCAGTTGCAGTTGGCACTTTGAATTCAACTTCGACTTGCGAGTTGAGAGAAGTTTTTTTTTTGGAGTGTTTGGTAATCGACAATTGGCCTGGTCAGCAGTGCTTGTTGCCCTCTTTATCGTTTTATCATTCGTTGTGTGTGTGTGTGTGTTCATATACTAGACAGATATCCGCATTGCATCAGCCAGACAGTCAGCCAAGCACTTCATAAATAGCAACAACAACAACCACAATTAAACAAACAAACAGCACGAGACGCGCAGCAGAAGGGCAGCGGGGGAAGCAGGTAGAGGGGGGAGGGGCGCGCTTCTCTGGTTCAGTTTACTTTGCATTCTCGATTTCCTCGATTCGCATTGTTTCAACTGCTCTCTCTCTCTCCTTCTCTCTCTTTCTGTCTCTTTCTTGCTCGCTTACTTCATCGTCTAAAATCGATTGCGCAGCTTTTGTCGATGACATGTAATCGCCATCAACTGCCACGCCCCATTGTTATTGTTGTTGTTGCTGCTGTATTTCATTACGTTTATTACGTTCATTACATGCACACACACAAACACAAACACACACACACACACACACACACACACACACATGTAAGTTGCACTTGTTTGAGACTCTTTGAGCTAATTGTGGTGTCAATTATTGCCTTGCTAAGTGGCTTCCATACAACTGTCAACTAACTCCCCCTCCCCACCACCCTCCGCCCCTCTACTATTACCACCCCCCCCCCCCCCACCCTTTTCCTCTCATATGTCTGACCTCTTTTTTTGTTGTCTTCATATTTATTTTGCTAGTTTTTCTTGAGCTTGTTTATCTCGTTTTATTAGCGCATTTTCAATGCTTTTCTATTGTTTGCATGCCAAATTCCTCTTAAATTCCTTTCAATTTTCATTTATTAGATTTTTTCATTAGTAATATAAATACTTTTAGTTTTCTTATTTATATTTATTTCGGTATTAATAATTTTTCCAAAATATATATTTCATATTTAATGTTCTTATTAAACTCTAACCAAAAAGTAAGAGCTAGAAAGCTGCAAATTTTATGTTTAATCATTTTAATCAGTGTTCAAATAAAGTTTCTCAAATCTTTGCTTTTAGATTGTTTTAGATTGATTTAACAACGAAAAGGTAGGAGCTAAAAGGCCGCAAATTTTATGTTTAAATTTCCAGGCTACATCATTTTAAGTTTAATCATTTTAATCAGTGTTCAAATATAGTTTCTCAAATCTTTGCTTTGTTTAGCTTCATGTAATTTCCTAAATGTTTCAGATTGATTTAACAACAAAAAAGTAAAAGCTAGAATGCTGCACATATCTTAAACAACTTTCCTTCATAATTTTAATAATTTTAAACGGCGCTCAAATATAGTTTCTCAAATCTTTGCTTTTGGTTTTGTTTCGTGTAATTTTAAATGTTATTGATTAGTTTAACTAATAAATGGGTAGGAGCTAGAAGGCTGCATATTTTTTAAACAACTTTACAGCATAGCTTCGATAATTTTCTCTTTAAAAACTTTAATCAGAGTTTAAATGCATTTTGGCAAAACTTTCATTGTATTGGGTAAAATTTCTTTAGCAATAAAAGGTAGGACCTAGGAGGCTGCACGTTATATGTATAAAAGATATAATAATATACATTCTTCAATCTTTAACAGCTAGGTATATTCAGTAATGCTTATACAGCTTATTATAGAATGTAAAATGATCTAGATAAGATCGATCAGTTCAATCAGAATTAAATGTTTTGTTGAGGAAATTACATCAAAAATCGACAAACAGAGGATTTAAAATAATACATTTGAACTCTGAATAAAATTATGGGATATAAAATGATCTAGATAACGTTCGAAAGTTTTATAGCTTTTACTTTTTGTTAGTTCAATGTTGCAATTGTTTCTACATTTGTCGATTTTTGATGTAATTTCCTCAACAAAACATTTAATGCTGATTGAACTAACAAATAAATGGTAAGAGCAAGAAGGCTGCATATTTGTATGGAACATTCCTAGCTCATTTGTAACTTTAATCAGTGTGGTTTCTTTAACAATAGAAGTGACTTTAAATCAGTTGACAAAAGGTGCTACAAAAGTACAGAAATAATATCAGTGAGTCATTAATAATTAGAAATTTGCAAAAAAAAGGTAAGAGTTAGAAGGCTGTCAATAGATATTGTGTAGAATGTTTTGTAGAGTGAAGAGTGGAGAGTAGAGAATTTAAAAGGGGTGTAGAGAATCTTTTCTTTATATAAATGCTAAATTTTGTAATTCTTATTTATTATTTTACTATTTCTTTACTCTTTATTCCTTAGTCTTTATTCCTTAGTCTTTATTCCTTATACATTAATCTTATAGTTTAGAGAATCTTTTCTTTATATAAATTTTAAGTACTGTCATCTTTATTTACTTCTTAATTCTTATTTATTATTTTGCTATTTATTCTTTACTCTTTATTCTTTACTCTTTATTCCTTACTCTTTATTCCCTATACATTAATCTTTTTTTTCATTGCTTAGACACTTGTTTGAACTTTATTTTCTTTATAGTTCATATTTGTATTTCTCTATTGTTTTTATATATATTATTTTTTTACTTCGAAACAGCTTTTTCAGCATTTGCTTTTCAGTTCGAATTTGCATTTTTCTACATGCATTTAATTTGTTTTAATTTTATTGTTTGCTGCTGGTTTACTTCCTTTCCCCCTTTGAAACGACGTAGTGTAGAGCTCGTCAAAAGTGGAGAGTGGAGAGTGGAGAGTTGTGTTGTGAGTGGCATAACAAGTGCTGTCTGCAATTATTAAATATCTGCATATATGCAAAAGCAAAAAAAAAGAAAAAAACAGCAGCAGCAACAAATGAAAATTTGTGCACTATTTTTTTGTGTTCAGTTTTAGTTTATCTTGTTGTAGTTGTTGATTTTTAATGATTTACTAACGTGGGAAATTCGCTGGCAACATTTTCTTTTGCATTAGCATTTTGCGCCATTGTTTTTGTTGTTGGCACTTTTGGCTTGAAGCTGCTTGTTATTTCTAATTTTTACACTATTTTTTTTTCTTTCCAACAATGTTGTTACAAGTTATCCGCCATCGTCGACGTTTTCCGCCAAAGGCGCCTTTGTGCTATGTTAATCACATAATTAAATCAAACTTTCTATGATTTCCGCAGCTCCGCGATGCCAAAGGGGTGGGAAAGGGGAAGAGGTCAGACAAGGGATCAGTTGGCATATATATCAAGAAAAAAAAACACAACATCGAAAGGAATCAGTTCACATCTCTTTCTCTCTCTCTCTTTCTATCTTTCCCCCTCTCACATGTGTCGTATACGTAATATGGCACCCATGTATAGCAAACGTATTCATGAATCATTCACTAGCAGCCCTGAATGCCAATTACCAATTACCAAGCATCCATCATTCATCATTCATCTAGCCATAACATTATTAACAATAAATGACGAACTGTCACGCCATATCTATCGATTTATTCATGTATATACATACATATATATATATATACTCATTCCAATGACTCAAACTGAATGAATCGAGTGTGCATCGCTACGATTGGGGGAGTGCCTTTAATAAGCCAACTACAGCTTTTATAATCGTTCACTGATCAATCGCTAAACACAAATGTTCTACTCAATGAATAACTTAGAAAATTTGCTATATTTATTCATTTTTTATTTTATTTTATGATATAAGTAGAACTCTATTCAATAGTAAAAATAACTTCTTTCTAGCAGCTCTTTAAATTTTGTACTATTAATACTATTTAAGAAGTTCTCATAAGAACCTTAACAAAAAGAAATAAATATCAAAAAAACTGTATAAAGAACTTCATCATCTTATTCACCTGCTAAATAATTAAGCTGTTTTTATTTGAACGGAAAAGCTACGAAATATAGTAAGTAAAACTCTCAGATTTTCAATTGTAATTGTTATCGTATCTAGCTGCAAATATCTAAATTTATTTTATTTATATTTTAACGACAAAAAAAAAAACACAATTTAAAAAGTGCTTTGAATTTAAAAGAAAATGTAAAAAGAACTAATCTTTAAATAAATAAATTAAATATCTACATACTGTATATGTGAGGAGGTAATCTTCTTAAATAAAAAAAAAAATTAAATATAAAAAAGTTAAAATAAATTTTAAAAATTATGTTATTTTAACTTGAACGAAAAACCAATGAAAGAAGTGAAACGCTGATATCTTAAATTAAAAAAAAATAAATAATTATATAAACAGTAAAATAACTACTCGATTCTAAATTTATTACTATTTTTCAATTGCGCGAAAAAGCAATTAAAGAAGTGCAGCCGAGTTGTCTTAAATTGTAATAAATACCAACAAAAAATACCAAAAACTAAGCTTTGGATACCTAAGTTAACAATGAAAGAAGATCGCGATAACTTTACTCGATTTTGATGTGAAACAAAATAAGTCAAATGTGATATAACAGCTACCTAAGTATTGCCAATAAAACCATATTCTATAAATATAGCAAAAATACTTGAAAATATACCGTGTGCTATGTTTGGTATAAAATAAAATAGTACTGCATTGAAAATATGGCATAAAGTAAAGTAAAATATACCAGATTGTGAGAGCAATTGAACGTGGCGAGTATATTAAATAAGTAAATATTTAACTTGTATCGATTTGCGTTTATATAGTATATAAATATACTATAAATATACTGACATTCTTTGGTATAAAAAAGTACTACAACATTGAAAACAAACAACAATAAAGAACGAGTAAAGTAAAATATACCAGATTGTCAAAGCAATTGAATCGCCTCGTATATTAAATAAGTAAATATTTAACTTGTATCGATTTGTGTTTATGTGGTATATAAATATACTGACATTCTTTGGTATAAAAAAAAATAGTTCCGCATTGAAAACATGACATAAAGTAAAGTAAAATATACCAGATTGTGAGATCAATGAAACGTGGCGAGTAAATGAAATAAATAAATAAATAAATAAATATACTATAAATATACTGACATTCTTTGGTATAAAATAAAATAGTACTGTATTGAAAACATGGCATAAAGTAAAGTAAAGTAAAGTAAAATATACCAGGTTGTCAAAGCAATTGGAGCATATTAAATAAGTAAATATTTAACTTGTATCGATTTGTGTTTATATGGTATATAAATATACTATAAATATACTAACATTCTTTGCTACTCTTCTACTACATTCTTTACGTATTTGAGTAATAAATTTGCTGTTGTGCAGAGACACTCACCTTCTTTGGTTATAGCTTCTGTATCGCAATCGGTTGCAGTTGTCGTTGCCTCGTTGCCATCATCGTTGCCATCATCATCTTTGGCCTCGTAGCCGACCTGCGAAGTATCAACGTCGTAGAAATTAACGCGTGTCACGTGACGCACATAATCGACGGCACTGTTAGTAGTAATAGTATTTGAATTGGAGGTGGAGTTGCGTAAGTTGGCAGCGCTGCTGTAGCCAGTGGCAGGGCCGTTGCCAGTGCTGCCAATGCGCGAACGACGATTTCGCTTATGCTGTTGTTTGTTATTAGTATTTGTTGCATGTTGCAGGCTCGTTGTAGCTGTAGCTGGCAGAGATTGGGGCTCTTCTTGTGCTCCATAGATGCGAAACACAATCGGTGCAGGGGCGTGTTGAAAGGGGGCGTTGGCATAGCTGCGCGGCGGCTTTGGCACAGCATTCGCCGCCGCCGTTGGCTGATAGCTAATATGACTATGACTAGGCCAGTTGTGGTGCAAGTGCTGTGGCTGGCGATAGAATGTGCTCGCCGGTATCGCAGTGTCACCCGTGGATGCCGATGATGAGACGTTGCCTCCGCTTCCTTCGTTGCTCTCATTGCTGCTCTGGCTGCAGTTGTAGTTGTTGTAATTGTGTTGTGCTGTTATTGATGATGATGGTGCAAGGATTTGGTGTTGGTGCTGCTGGTTGGTGGTTGTGAGACGGTTGCTGCTGCTGCTGCTGCTGCTCGCTTGGCTGCTCGCTTGGCTGCTGCATGTGCATGGCGACAGTAGAAGGATCACCACCATTCGATCATCTGGCGGCGGGCGACGTTGACTACATCGGTGCCAGGCCCAGCTGCTGTTGTTGGTTTGTTTGTTATATTGTTATCTGTGTTTCGTAATCGATCCTCCTCTGCCTGCCCCCCTTCTTCTCCTTCTCCTTCTCCTTTGCCTTCTCCACCTTCCTTGTTTTGTCGCCTTCTTCAGCTGCTGTTGACTTTTGTTATTGCTCTTGTTGCTTGCTAATTAATGTTGCACTTTCGCTGCCACACATTTCAGCGAGTTGCACGCGACACGCGACTTGCCACATGCGCACCACATGCAACAAGGGCGCCTCCCCCGAAGCAAGCGTCACACGGGATTAGTTCAAATTTCTAGTGACTTTTCAACTCAATACTCAATACAAACGAAAAAAAAACCGAACAAACTTGAAGCGAGTTCTGCGTGAGAGCAAAGAGTTATACAATTGGAGTGTAGTGAGTGGAGACTAGAGTTTGGAGAGTAGGAATGGAGACTGTAGACTGGGTGTGGAAACTTTTATAGAGTGGAGAGTGGAGAATTAAGTTGGGAGAGCAAGAATGGACTGTCGACAGTGTGTGGAAACTTTTGTAGAGTGGAGAGTGGAGAATAAAGATTGGAGAGTAGGAATAAACCTGCAGACAGTGTGTGAAAACTTTTGTAGAGTGGAGAGTGGAGAATAAAGTTGGGAGAGTAGGAATGGAGACTGTAGACAGTGTGTGGAAACTTTTGTAGAGTGGAGAGTGGAGAATAAAGTTTGGAGAGTAGGAATGGAGACTGTATACACTATGTGGAATCTTTTGTAGAGTGAAGAGTGGAGAATTAGGTTGAGAGAGTAGGAATGGAGACTGCAGACAGTGTGTGAAAACTTTTGTAGAGTGGAGAGTGGAGAATTAAGTTGGGAGAGTAGGAATGGAGACTGTATACACTATGTGGAATCTTTTGTAGAGTGGAGAGTGGAGAATTAGGTTGAGAGAGCAGGAATGAAGACTGTAGACAAAGTGTGAAATCTTTTCTAGACTGGAGAGTGAAGAATTAAGTTGAGAGAGTAGGAATGGAGACTGTAGACACAATGAAGAATATTTTGTAGAGTGGAGAATAAAGTAGGGAGAGTTGGAATTTAGACTGTAGGCAGTGTGTGGAAACTTTTGTAGAGTGGAGAGTGGAGAATAAAGTTGAGAGAGTAGGAATGAAGACTGTAGACAGTGTGTGGAAACTAAGGATAGTGTAGAGGAATGACTGAAGAGTGGAGAGACCAAAAAGAAGTCTGCAGACTTGTGTGTGAAAAAACAAAAAGAGATTAGAGACAAAGTAGAAAGCCGTGGCAGAGATTCGAAAGAAGAAGCAACAAATCAGAGTGGAGAGTTTGAAGAGAAAAAGAAAATATACGACAGTCGAGCGAAAAAGAAGATGAGATACATCGAGAAGCCGTCAGGCGTAAAACTGTTAGAACAAAACGCGTTACGTCTGGGCAGACGTCTGTTCAGAATCTGTGCTCAGCTAACCGCATGCCACACTTTTATTAGCGCCCATAAAAGCTTGAGCAGACAGCAAAAGAAAGGGAAGGCAAAGGGAAAAACGAGCGAGCGCAGAATTCGCTGGAAAATCGGTCTCTGGTCACTCGACTGGTTGCATAAACGAGACACACTAAACTAAAACCAAAAAAAATAAAACCAAATAAAGAAAAACCGAAATCCCATCAAAATGTGGTCCGCAAAAGGGCAACGTGCAACGTGCAACGCGCTGAAATGGAAAGCTCAGCCAAAGAAAAAAAACCGTTAGTCAGTCAGCCAAAAGGCGCCAAAATAGCCCCCAAAAAAGTTGAGTAACCTTTTCCCCTGTATTGAAAATTGGTCGTTGAAGCAAAGTACGAAGAATCATTCGTTAGCGTCAATGTTAGAGTTATCGATATATATATACATATATTCCTTAGATGTTATTAATATATCTATGGTACAAGGCAAAAATAGCCCAAAAAGTTTATTGAAAAATAAATAATATAAAAATTGGTCGTTGAAGCGAAGTACGAAGAATCATTCAATAGCAAACATAGTCAGAGTTATCAATATATAAACATATATATATTTCTAAGACGTTATCGATATATTTATGGTGTTATCGATAGTAAGACCAAGGCAAAAATAACCCAAAAAGTTTATTGAAGCGAAGCACGAAGAATCATTCATTAGCAAACATAGTCAGAGCTATCAATATATCTATATACATAAATATTTCTAACATGTTATCGATATATCTAAGGTGTTATCGATAGTAAGCACAAGGCAAAAATAGCCCAAAAAGTTGAGTAACCTTTTCTCATATGTATATTGAAAATTGGTCGTTGAAGCAAGCTCCGAAGAATCATTCATTAGCAAACATAATCAGAGCTAATAATATATATATATATATAGTTCTAAATTGTTATCGATATGTCTAAGGTGTCATCGATAGTAAACACAAAGCACAAATAGCCCAAAAAGTTGAATAACCTTTTCTTATATACTGAAAATTGGTCGTTGAAGCAAAGTCCAAAGAATGGTTCATTAGCGACAATGTCAGAATTATCGATATATTTATTAAGCTGCATATGAAATATAATCGATATATAATATCATCAACATTAGGTAAGCTTCTTTAAAGTTCTGCTATTCTCATAGCTATCCCCCTAAATTCGAAGTTTTTAAACAAATGTTGTTTTTTTATATACATTAATAAATTTGCCTACTTCAGTAAAAAGATTTTCAAGCTCAGAGTTGTGTGAAAGAATTTATAAATATAAACATCTAAGGAGTAGATCCAATGAGTAGAGCTGTACAAAATATTGAAGGTACAAACCTAATTTAAACTTCTTTTTCATTTTATGTTAACTCACAATCTAACTCAGAAATAATAAGTAAAGGGAATGACTGAAATATTATATAAATGTTATTCTTTTATCTCAAATGAATGTTGTGCTTTATTTAACTAGCAAACAAAGTTTCCTTTTCAATAACAAAATTCTTTGGCTTGCTAAACGAATCCATTGCAAAATACGATTATTAAACGTACTTAAACTTTTGGTCCAAGGCAGCGACTGTCACAAATTTCAAATTTCAGCAATGTCACCCTAGTATTAAGAGTCCAGTTCACTGAGGTCAGTCTGCGAGAGTGTCGAAACAATAACATTGTCATCTCTACCATCGATCTGTTTTGCCATTTTGATGCAATATACTACAAGTATTTTATATGTATGTGTTTTATTTTTTCAGTTACCTTCGCAGAGAGTCAAAAGTTCAACAGAGTTCAAGTCTTTTGTTTTATTGTGTGTGTGTGTGTTACACATCTGACGACGAATCGAGACCATCGAAAGTGCATTTTTTTTTAGCAAATACTTCGCTGGGGTAGGGCACAAAAGGTCAGCGAGGTCAAGCCACAAAAAGACACAAACGAGTCGAATGGAAAAGCAATGAAGAAATCAACAGTTGAGTGTGCTCGACTAAAAGGTACTTAAAGTATTATACAAAATTTTGTAAGTATGCTGACGGGCGCTTAAAATATACCAAAAAGTGTATAATATACCAAATTTTCAACGAGCACCCAACAGCATCGTTTAAATATGCCAAAAAAGTACTAAAATATATACTGAAATGTATGTTTGGTATATATTGTATCATAAAATTCAAAATACGAAATTTTCAACGAGAACCCAACAGCATCATTTAAATATACCAAAATAATATACCGAATAATGACAAAAATATATACTGAAATGTATGTTTGCTATATATTGTACCATAAAATTCAAAAAATATTACCCAACAGCAGTATTTAAAATACCAATATAAATTACTGAATATATACTGAAATTCATATACGTCGAATATACCATAAAATTCAAAATATACCAGATTTTCAATCAGAGTAACTATTACTCGACAGCAGTATTTCAATATACCAAATGAATATACCGAAAAAGTACTAAAATATGCCAACTCTAAATTGAAATACCAAAAAAAAGGCTAACAAGATTTGTGCTTAACTTTTAAAACGTTTCATGATTTCTTTTAACCATTTGCTGCTTATTTTGTTCACCCACACATAAAAACAAAAAGAAATCTTCACACTTAATGCATAAAGTGAATAAACAAAACCTATTAACAGCAACTTTCTTCAATAGTGTTCTGAAGTTCTCTCGCTCTTCAGAATTTCTGCGGTTGCATTTAAATATGTATGCCAGCAATTCTTTGCATTCTTCTTCACACATGCCAAAGACAGCGAGGAAGACAGCGAAAAACAAGTGAGAAAACTAGAGTCGAGTGAGCGAGATACCCGGTAGCCATTTATAATTGATGGTATTGTTTTTAACAACAAATAACAACAATAACAAATTTATATACTATTTTTACTATATTGAATACTTTTAGTATGTGATATGTTCATATAGTATATTATTAAGTATTTGGTATATTCATATGCAATAGTATATATCAAATTCATATACTAGAAAAATAATAATCTACCGAAGTCGATATTTGAAATATTATAGATTCAAAATATACCATGAATAAATTAAAATCCTAAAAAGTACTAATCTCGTATATCGATATATATATATATATACATATATATATATATATGTTTATACCAATTTACCCTATGAGAAATGGGTATGAGAGACAGAAAAAACCTAGAAATCAACAGACATTTTAATGAAACCCAAAAAGAGAGTGGTATTTTTCTTAAAATATACCGATTTTATATAATATATAGTATATTTAGAGTATGCAGTATATTTATATACGGTATATTCGTATATTCACATGCACATAGTATATTTATACGGTATATTCATATACATATAGTATATTTTTAGTATGTGGTATATTCATATACATACATATATATGTAGTATATTCATTTTTTTTAAATATACCAAATTTATATACTCGAGAAATACTAAACTACCGAAGGTTAAAAGTATTTTCGATGTACACTCAAAATATACCATAATTAAATGAATATACTAGTATATCGATTCACATTCAAAATATACCGCATATACCCATTTAACCTATGAATAGCGAATATAAAAGACAAAAAACCAAACAAAAAATCTACTGACGAATGTGCTCAACTTTAAGATACCCGGTAAACATTTTAATGCAAATAAAAAATTGAAGAGTGATATTATTTCTAAAATATACTGAATTTATATACTATGTATACAAATATACTACTATGTATATAATATACTACTATATACTATTTATAGTATGTGGTAAATGCATACACATATAGTATATTTTTAGAACGTGGTATATTCATAGACATTTAGTATATTTTGAGTATGTGATTTATTCATATGCATATAGTATAGTCAATTTATAAAATATACCAAAAATATACCCACATTTACCCTTTTTAGTAGCGGGGTATAAAAAGTAGAAAAGAATTCTTCTGCTAAAAAAAAAAAACGATTCTTGAATCGATAAATACATTTTAACAATCAATTTGTGTGCGCGTTTTTTGTTTTTTGTTGTTGTTGCTGTTCATTTTCATTGCCGGCTGCCGGTTGTTATTTGTATTTTGTTATTGTTGTTGGTAGTGTTAGTGTTGTTGTTGTTATTTGTATTTTGTTGTTGTTGTTATTATTGCGGATTTCAATTGTTGTGGGCAACAATCGATTTTGGACTTTCAGCGCCGTGAACATCATCATCAATATGCGCATGACATCAGGCCGACAAAACAACAACAACAACAAAACGGTCGATGACAACAACAACAACAATAACAATAACAACAACAATTAAATGGTAATTGCAATTTGGCCATTTTTGTAATTACTTCCGCTGCTTGCGATAAAAAAACAAAATTGAGAAGCTTTTGCTGCGCTTCGATTTGAATTTTTGATTTTGTTTTGTTGATTTTGTCGAAATTTGAATTTGAATTTGAATTTTGTTTTGGAATTTGAACTTTTCTGCAAAAAAACTGTTGTCTATTTTGGCCTGGCTTAAATGGCCCTCTTTGCCCTCGGGCCGTGACTCAGCGACTCAGCTTTAAATCAACCTGAAGCCCCTCCCAACAAAAAAAAAATAAATAAATAAACTAAAGCAAATGTTGCTTTGACAAACAAATTCAAAATGCAATTGCAAATGCCTTTTACTTGACCCAAAAGCCACAGCAGTGGCAGTGGCAACAGTTGCACGCCGCATGCTGCACGCTGCACGCTGCCACAAGTTGCAACTTGTGTCGAATTTGTGGCCAAAAAGATTTGTTTGTTTCTTTGCTTGCCTGGCGTTTTTTTTTTCTTTTTTCTTGGTCGAGCCGAGCCCACAAGTCACGCACTGGTCAACAACAAAAAAATACCCACACAACCAACACACACACACACACACACACCCTGACATGTGTGTGCCTCCCCTTTTGAAACCCCTCCTCCTTAAAGCGACTAATTTGCGCCTTTTGCCATACAAAGACATTGAATTGTGAGCTGCCCATTTTAAGTTCTCTTCATTTCAACTCAACTCCTTCCTCACCTCAAACAACAAAAACAAAATAGTTAAAGACGTTGCAGACGAAGTGCAAATACCCTAATCATAAATACATGTATATTTGTAATATATATATGGTATATTCACATCCACATAGTATATTTATAGTATATGCATATACATATAGTATATATTTATAGTTATAGTGGTATATTCATAAACATATATAGTATGTTTATAGCATATGGTATATTTATAAAATATGATATGTCCATATGCATCTAGTATATTTGTGGTATATGGTATATTTATAAAATATGGTATATTTACAAGCACATAGTATATTTATAGTATATGGTATATATTCATATACATACGAAATATTTTTAGTATGTGGTATATTCATAAACATATATAGTATGTTCATAGCATATCGTATATTTATAAAATGTGGTATATTTTCATACGCATAGTATATTTGTAGTTTATGGTATATTCCCACACATATAATTTATATTTATAGCATATGGGATAATCACATACATATAGTATATTTATAGTGTATGGTATATTTATATGCATTTGGTATATTTAAAAAATATGATATGACCATATGCATATGGTATACTTGTGGTATATGGTATATTCACAAACATAAAGTATATTTATAGCACATGGTATATTTATAAAATATGATATATTTACATACACATAGTATATTTATGGTATATAGTATATTCACATACATATAGTTTGAATTTATAATATACCATAATGTTCATATGCATATAATCACAAACATATAGCATATGGTATATACACATACATCCATTATATATTTAAAATATATCGTATATTCACATAGCATATCCATTTAAACATATGTCTCCATAAATAATGGAAAACTTCCATATAAAGAATTGAAAATTATCTTTGTCTGGCTTCGAATAGTTCAAACATTTTAATGACAAAACCCATTCAATAATTGATTTGTTTAGCAAACACAAAATAAAAGAGTTTCATCCTAGAAATTCTTGTAATTTTTGTTTGGCAAGTTTGCAATAAAAAGTCGTTAAAATTCGTTGTCAATTGCTGTTTTGTATTTGTTACACTGATTAAATTGCAATCTAAGAAGCATATTCTCTATCTTTAGCTTTAATTTTGATGCTATCCCAAATCAATTTACAATAATCACTGTGCAAATTGTAAATGGTAGCAAAGCATTTTCATTTTCATTACAATTGTTGTATGGAAATTAAAATTGTTTAGCTCAAAACTAAAAATAAACTAAAATGAAAAGAATACCAAATAATTCCTATAGCAACAATATACAGTAAATATTGAGTACTATAGAAATAAATTGAAGATGTTTTTTTATGTCAATATCAACATCTAATTAAATGAAGTTTTTTTTACCTAAAAATCGTTTATATTATAAAATTTGTTTAATATCTGTTCGAGTAGCCAAATTCAAATTTTTATAAGATAAATATACCAAATATGGTATATTCAAATAAATATACTAAAAATGGTATATTCAAATATATATAGTAATAATATGGTATATTCATATATATATAGTATATTTATGGCATATGGTATTTTTATATGCACAAAGTATAGTATATATGGTATATTCCTATACACATAAGTTAATTTTCAGTGTGTGGTATATACATACATAAATTAAAAGTATTTTTCAAAATAAGCAAAGCAACTATAAATAACTCACTGCATAATAATATATTATTATATATTATATATGTATATATAACTTGAAATATATTTCTAGGCCATCTTTGAAGGTGTATAAACAACAGAGTTTTCATAAGTCAGTTTTTGATGTTGTTGTCACTCAGTTTGCTAGATGAGCTAGCTGCCACAACTCATGACAGCTGTGCGAGCAAGTTGCAAGCATCTAGCTGCCACACAGCTCACGTAGTGGGTGAAAAAGCAAGCAGACGGACAGACAGACAGACAGACAGACGGACAGATGAATGGATGGACAGACGAATACACTGATTAACCGGAGTAGACGAAGAAGAACGCGCTGTGACAGCTTTAAAATATATCAAGACGCACAGAGCATTGTTTACATGCAACAACAACAACAATAACAATAACAACAACAAAAGCAAGAATAAGCAAAAGCAATAACAGAAAACAAACAAGCAGCGAGAGCAACAAATTCGTTTAGTGTCCACACTCCAAAAAAAAACAAAAACAAACGCTTCAACTCAACTCCCTCACACTCCCACTTCCCCCACCCCTTTTAGCTCTACCTTTCCCTCCCCCCTCCCCACCCCCGCAGTCACCCATAAAGTTCGTCCTACTGCAAAGCATTTGTCCATTTTGTGAACGAATAATGCGCGTGATTTTCTATATGAATGCATGCATGTGTGTGTGTGTGTGTGTGTGTGTGATTGTATTTGTGTGTTGTTATTGCTTTTGCTCTTGCTGTTGTTGTTGTGTGCGCTTTAATGGTGGGAAAATATTTTTGCTGTGATTTTATGTGCGCTGTGCGCTTTTTGTTGTTTTTCGGTTTTGTTAGATTTTTTTCTTTAGGTGTTTTTTGGTGGGCCGCAATTTGTGCTATCGATAGCTAAATAGCGAGTGTATCGAATGCCGCAGGACCTGGCGTTGCACGTTACGTATACGCAATGCAACGCGTTGCGTTATGCAACAAATGTCACGACAACTAGCAAAAAAAAAACTAAACGCGTGTTTTTGCTCTCTATTTTCGTGTAATGATTAATTTTTTGCACGTACTACGCCATGTAAAGCGCGCCACTTGCAATTGAGTGGGTGGGTGGGGGTAAGGAAGGGGGAGGGGATGGGGAAGCGAGACAAACTCTACACACGCTCTCCACAAACTGTGTGTTCCAACTCCTGTATGCTCTCTTTCACTCTCACTCACTCACTTCATTTGTTGGTTCTTACACATGTGTGTGGTCACACTTTTTTTTTTGCTTCTTCTACAAATTGCAAATTGTTATCGGTGTGCTGCACTGCACACTGCACAAAACCAACAACAACACGAAACGAAAACGTAAACGAAACAAACAAATAAAAAAAACGAAAACGCAAATACACAGGGGAGAGAGAGAGAAAAATGTGCGCGGCGTGTTCGATGCGATGGCGCGGCGACGACTGCGGCGCAACATGAGCTGCACCGTTAGTTTGTTACACCTGAGAAACTGAACTCGGCTCAGCTGAGCAGCGAGCAGAGCAGAGCAGAGCAGCGGCAGAGCAGAAGCAGCGCAGTAAGTTCGCCCCATTCTCCGTTTTGCGCCGTCGTCGTTGTTGTTGTTGTTGAGCAAAGTGCGCTGCGCTTGCGCTCCATTGTTGTAGTAGAGCTTTGCCACACACATACACACACACACACAAATGTAGTTTAGTACTTATCTATGTTTGTAGTAGTAAGTTATTACTACTTTTTTTTTTGCTGCTTACCAGTTCGTTCTGCTCGTCTTTGGCGCCAGCTTTCGATTTGCTCGTCTTGCTCAGTGCCATGGCGCCCTCCGCCTACTCCGCCTCCTCCTTCTCCGCCTCCTCCTCCTCGCAGCGGCCTCCTCAACGCCCACGCTATGTTATTTGCACTTTGCGCTGCGTCGCTTTGTTTACGTTTGTTTTGTTTTGGTTTTTTTGTATTTGCTTTCGCTGCAATTTGAAAAATTCACTGCATCAATTTTGTGTTGCATACTTTTAGGCGGCACGCTCGAGTTAAGCTTTGAGCGGTTGCTGTCTCGGCTAATATGCGCGCTTGCGTTCAATTCACCGCTTAACCGATACATTTTTTTCGTTTTTTTTTTTGCAATTTCAAAAACAACAAAAACGAGGAAGTTGCGCTTTTCAACAAATGAACAAAGGTTTTGAAATGCGAAAACAGAAAACTCTATAAAATACAACTGAAGCAGCTAATTAGATGTCTATAATATGCAATTAAGCTAGAGGCAGAGATAGCATTTGGAGCAAAATGCTATTTATTATTCGGAGTGCAATTTGTAGCAGTAACTGAATGTTAATCAAGAAATAAAAAAAAACAAACACGATCGCAGACACGAATATTGAAGAGACGACAACAACAGAGGCAACAGAATAAACGAAAACAAATGCAAAGTGACTTTTCAGGCTGAGCATTTCTTAGTTTGCAATTTCACAATATTCATATAGTATTATTATTATTATTATAATTCTTAAATTTGAAAATTCGAAAACTACTTTATAATACGAAAAACAAATAAATCTTACAACAACTGAAAAAAGATTATATCTCTATCTCTTATAGTTTTTGATATCTAGGTGTTCAAACGGACGGACGGACAGACAGACGGACATGGCTAGATTGTAAATGTATATACTTTATAGAGTCGGAGATGCTTCCTTCTATGTGTTATATACATTTCCTGCAGGTATAATGACACAGTAATTTTCTTATATTTTATTGAAGATTGAATGGATGCTTTCTTAAAATCAAGGTCAATTTCAATTCTAATCGCAACTCGATCCAGCAACTAATCAAAAGTTGGCATCAAAATCAATTCTAATCTAGTTAATCTACCTTGTGTAGAGAAATTAAAGCGAATAAACAGAAAGAATAGAAAAAGTTGTAATTGATATTTACTGAATCACTGAGTAAAACACATTAATTATCTATGCATTGAGAGTACAGATCGTATAAAGTTTCTAATTGTAGTTATCTTAAGGTTGTTGTTGTTGTGTTGTGAATAGAGTTGAGATATATTATATATAAGAGTATCGTATCGTAATTGCTCAGCTGGTTTGCTCGCCCACTCTTCGAGTTGCCGCGCAAAATATTTTCGAACGCATTTGGTCAAAATGAGTTGACGTATTTGGCAGCAGCAGGCAAAGCAACCACAGCAAACAGTTAAAGCCAAAGCAACTGACCGCCCACCAACCAAGCAACCAAGCAGCCAAGCAATCGCCCGCAACAACCACGCAAAATATTCGAAATTCAATGTTGGATTCGTATTCGGATTTGGATTCGGTTTTGGATCTGGAAACTGAAGCGTTGTTGTTCTTACCACAAAATGTGCTCGACTTTGCAATGCCCGGTATATGTGCAGGAATTTCCGGCATAACTTGCGATTGTCATTCAGAATTCCTAGAAACCAATTTGTAATTCGCTGACAAATCGCTAACAAATCGCTAATTAAACAGCTCGACTGTGAGATACCCGGAATGTGACGTTTACTTAAAAACGATCATCATGCAATTCTTAGAAAGCACTTTACGCATAATTTGTAAGTCACTGTAAAGTATGACTGACTATAAGATACCACGCAGTCAAAAAAAAATACAAACTATAGATGGAGAAAACTTTATACTATAAATTGAAAATGCTAATTATATATTTCTCTCTCACTCTCTTTACTTAACTTGACAGAATCGAATTACAACATTTTAATAATTCATTTATATTTAAAAACAAACCACTTCGATTTAGTTTTATATTTTATTGAGCTTAAATTTTCGGTTCTAACCTCACTAAATGTGCAGGCAAAGGGAGAGTGAAGATCAAGTGTGACCGTGTAAACAAAGTAAAGGATAACTAAAACCCAATACGGTCACGTTTGTGATGCTTATATATATTATATGGGCACACTTTCAATATTTTATGTACTCATTAACAAACAAATCAATTTCCTAAGTGTAAAATTAAATGATTATTGAGCTCAAAAACTATAATTCAATTTTCTAAATTACATTTACAAAGCAAAAATATAATTATTGAACGATTTAACTTACTAGATGGCGTTAGCACTAATTTAAGCAAGAGAAATGCTCTTTAAAAAAGTGCACAAGAACAAAAAGTCTTGCATCTGTCGTCTGTAAGTTAGCTTTAAAGATTAAAAGGACTATAACTATATTTTCAAAACATTTTTTCTACACTTGACGCTGATCAAAAACATATTAATTGTACTATATGATCTTTATTTTGGTTACCTACTTTTAGCAGTTGCTTCACTAACTGATAACACCCTGCTAACGCAATGGGAATAGCGGGTATTACCAACTGGGGAGGATTTTTACGACAGAGACAACAACAACAACAACAACACACACATAATTTCAAGGCGATATGTATATGAATTTCCATATGTATGACATACATATATGTATGTGTGTGTGTGTGGATAGACAACGACGTACTATAACAAATATTTATTGACGACGGTCTGCTTGGAAATGACGAAATGAACGAGTTATTTGCGCGACTTTACTTAGTTTCAAGCGGCGGCCCACACAACAAAAAAACACACACACACACACACAACTCTCTCAGTGTCACACAGTCTCTAAGTGTGTGTGTGTGTGTGTTGGCCATAAATATAGAATACATCACAAGCGATTCAAATGCTCGGTATCAATCGCAGGCCAAAGCTTTAAAGTTTTGAACCTAGCCCAGCCACAAGGTCACACTGGTCAATTCGATAACAAACAACAACAGCAACAACAACAACCACTTTAACCGCAAGCACAAACAAACAAAACAAAAATAAAACGATGGGGAAATTGTAATGATGACTTATCCGCAAATGGGCAAGCAAATGAAAACACTTTTCACTTTTCCAACAATAACAACAACAAGTTTGCCATCGATAACTTGCAATCGAATCGATACAAACAAATTGCACGCATTGATCCTGACGCTCTGCAGTTCAGCAACGACAACGACAACGACAACAGCAACAATAAGAAGCGAAGAAAACAGATGTTGCGAAAATCACAAATAAAATGGATGAGCGCACTTTTGAGTGTCGCCAGCCACGCGCCATTGCACGCGAATCCAATCAAATAGTCCAAAGTGCTTGCCTGGCTGTGCAACTTCCTCGTTGGCAGCCCTTTTGTGGGCGGACAATCGAAGTATCGATGCCTTTTCGATTGCGCTTCGATGTTCAATGCAAATTAACACACACACACACACACAGAGAGACGCGCACACAGAGACATGCTTGTATGGGTGAACAACAGGGCGTGTTTTGATCGTTTTTGATTGTTGTTTTTGCTTTAGCCGCCATGCGCGCAACAACCACAGAACAAAATACAAAAAAAAAAAAAGTTACAAATATTTGGAAACAAGTACAACAAACGTTGCAACCGGGCAACTGAGCAACGCGACACGGCAACACAGACACAAACACACACACCTTATTTATTTTGTAGTCGGAAGGCGCGCAAAACGTTTTTTTTTCCGTTTTGTCGTTTTTTTTTCGTTTTTCGTTGTTGCGTTAAAAGCCGAGTGCGAATGCGAGAGATGCGAAAGCTCAGCTCCGACAGCCGCGCCAATTGGTTTTGTTGTAGTCCGTCCGTGCCAGATTCACAACTGAACAACTGATCTACCTGCTGCTGCTGCTGCTGCTATCGCTGTCGCTGCCGCTGCCACTGCTGTTGTTGTTGTTGTTGTTGACTGTCGCGCGCGCACAGCCAAATTGGAGAATTCGAATTGGCGATCAAGCTCGAACGTGTCTCCCCCTTCCCCTTCCACTTCCCCACCCATGCCTTGGGCAACTCCACAACGTTCATTCAGATACACACACACATGCCGCCGCACACGAATCACATTCACAACAAGCTTGCTTACGAGCTTGAGCTTGTTTGCCTTTGCGGTCCATCTGCTGCTAGCCATTCATTCCAACCACACACACAAAACGCCTTCATGCTCTCCACTCTGCCGCTCTCTCTCTCTCTCTCCATCTGTCTTTTCCAATAAGAGTGAGAGCACGCGCGAGAGCAAAAGTGTAATGCAGCCCACAGCACAAAAAATCTTGTGTGTGTGTGTGTGTGTATGTGTGTGTGTAGCAACAGTGTAGACAAACGTAACTGGTGAGTTAGCTAGTTACAAGTGGATGAGTTGAACTACTACTCTTACTTTAGTTGAGGTAAATTAATTGAAATGATTAGGGAATAGTTATTTCAAGTAGGTGATTAGAGAATAGTTAATTAAATGATAAAGAAAAGTATAAATTAAATTTTAATAAAATTATGTTCAAACGGATGAATTTAATCAGTTGGTAAACGATTAGTTAAATGATATTACAAATTAATTAGAACACAGCAAAACATCTATTTTACTTTTTATCTACAAATTAAAGTGCATACTATAATAATAAATATCAAATATTTTACGGTATACATACATATATATTTTTTTATAATTTTTACTTTTTATTTAAGCAGTTTTAAATTTAAATGTATACCATAATAATAAATTTATGTACACAGCGTTATATTTTGTGTTTATTTACTAAGTTCATTAAAAATAAAACAAATCTTAATTAAATGCAAATATTATATTATATATTATTATTTCTAAATTATAGACGTTAAATTCTTTTATGTTTGAAATATGTATGATAAACAAATGTCAATTAAATAAAAGTATAATCTTCTATTTACATTTCTTCTAAACTATAAACTTTAATTTCAGAGTACTTTTTAAAATGTAAGCCATGAAAAGTGTAACGCGATGACGAAATTTATACCAAAATGGATAAAAATAGTTGAATAATAAAAAAACGGCTTGAAGCCAAAAGCTATTAAAATTCACCTTTTACAGAGAGAGCCACGACCACGTAAAACTAAATTTCATAAAAAGTAAGTCCAAATGTAATTCCAGTTTTTTGTTTTGCTTACATATTCCTATATACCTAATACTAGTTACTTATAAGCTTTAGACACCCCATATCGACTTGTCTAATAGATGTTTAATACTTCTGCTTCTATGCAACACAAGTTGGCAGCACTAGACAATTGCAAGGTGGCAACGCTCAAGCTGTAAAAACATTTCTTACTCTTAAATGTTAATTTTATTATTATTTTAAATAATAGTACATTTCAAAAATGATCAAGCAGATCAAAATTGAGTAAAAAAATGCTTTCCTATTCATAAAAGTATAAAACCATTGTCTAAAGTTTTGCTATCCATTTTGCTTATTCAAAGTTGATTAATATTGATATCCGTCATAAATAAAACTTTTTCCGGGGCAATTCAAAGTAGAGACAAGTGTTTTCTATTGTTTTGTGGAAGATGGTTTTAATTGCAAGCAAATTGTTAAAGAGCGAAGCAAGTTTGTTATAATTACTCCTTTTAACACGAGTTGGCAGCACTAGACAACTGCAAGGTGGCAACGCTCAAGATTCAAATGTCAAATCTCTGAAGTTTTGCTTGAAATTGATTTCCGGCTGTCATAGGTAAAATCTTTTTCCAGGACAATTCAAAGTGAAATATGGTTTTAATTCCAAGCAAACTGTTAAAATGCGAGGCAAGTTTGTTAGAATTATACTTGAACATTTTATTGCATAATTAATTGTATTAATTTGTTCGTCCGCTAATTGCAATTGTTTATAAAAAAAAAAGCAATTCACCAACTTGTTACACATTCTTAACGATGGCAGCTAAAATTTTTCTTTTTTGTTTTGCTTTTGCTTTTGTTGATGTGAAGAGTGTATAAATAATTAAGTAGATTGTGCAGTTTTTTGTTGTTTGTTTATAAAGCTAATCATTATTTTTTTTTTAATCCTAAATCTAATATACATATATAGATCAATGTGTGAGCTTATGTTTGTAATACCTTTGGGAAAGCAAACAAAAAAAAATGTGTGTTATACAAGATACAAGATACAGATACAGATAATGATTTCGACCCAGCTAGAACATGCCATCGGATCTGGCAACTGGTATGAGCACAATGAGAAAGATGACAAGATTGCGCATCACAAGACGCCAATCGTTGGGCACAGCGTAGGGCAGAAGGATTTGAGTGAGGCGATGCACCTCATGCGAGGCGCAAACGAAGATGAACGATGTGATGATCATGTTGAGCGTTGGGAATCCGGGCAAAAGAACTAAAACCCCATGACGATCGGCCGCAAGCCAAATGTGATACTGACAGACGAAGAGCTCCAGCGAGATGCGTCCGAACCAGGCAAAGAAATTGGAGTAACGAGTGCGCAGAATGCCGGAAATGTTGCGCAACACAACATAGCCAATGATGGGTATGAAGACGATATACGAATGGATCTCCTCGCAGTTCTGAACGTTGCGGCACAGAAACGAGAACGACGTATAGATGCCAACGCCGAGGAGAGCGAGCAATGTGACCGATATCGAGGTGCGACGCGAAAACAAATTCCCATGATTGTTGTCATCGAACACATTGTACTTTTGGGCAATGTGAAAGAAGGCGGCATAGATCATGCCAAATGTGACCGTATAGCGATCGAGTTTCCATTGATACCACCACTCGTGGATGTCATCGTCGGTGGTCACAAAGAGCGCCTTCCACGGCCGCGTCACAAAGATGCGCTCGAA
Source organism: Drosophila niveifrons (assembly GCA_035046325.1). Classification (NCBI taxonomy): domain Eukaryota; kingdom Metazoa; phylum Arthropoda; class Insecta; order Diptera; family Drosophilidae; genus Drosophila; species Drosophila niveifrons. The sequence continues at coordinate 5,639,845 of JAWNOC010000020.1, forward strand.
GAACACCTCGGACATGAAGAGCACCGTAATGACGCCCAGACATCCGATGCACTTGCACACCAAATACAGATAGTGCAACGGATTCGCATCCACCGATGCGGCTGTGATTCGCGGTGGCAGCGACAATACGAAATAGACAACGCACAGCCAGAATGAGAGCAGGGGCACAAAGTAATAGAATTGATACGGACGATTCATGCAGAAGCAGAGCAGCACACTCAGGAAATTCAATCGGAACATTGCCTGAAAGAAGCGCACAAACATCGAACCGCTGCCGCCGGTTTGCCAGATGTGTGTGAAGTGTGTGTAGCCGGTGAGGAAAAAGTAGCCAGAGATGAGCAGCTTGATGTGCATGTGTATGGGGAGCACACGCTGTGCTCCGGTCATGTAATAGATGAGCACCACCAGCAAGATCCAGCCACGCAGCTCATCGGTCTGATCGCGATTGAGGACTTTGGTGAAGCGTGAATCTTCCGTAAAGAATAAGCCGAGGGCAAAGACATAACCAACGGGAATCCAGAAGCTAAACTCCGAATAGTATTTGTTCTCCTTCATGAAGAAATTGGTGCGATCGCAGACATAGAAATACACCATAATCAGTCCCAGCAGCGACAATGCCATCAAAGGTGTTCGATAATCGGTGATCAAGGCGGAAAACGCATTCGCTGGATGCCTTTGACTCGACTGTTGATGCTGCTGCTGCTGCTGCTGTGAGTGATATTGATGCGTGTGATGTGGTCGACGATGATGATGCAACTCCTGCAGCGGCACATAGAGCGTCTGGCCACGCAAATGGAGCAGCCAACGACGCAGGCACATGGCACAAACGATCGCAACACAAACACCGAACAAAGCGTAAGCGACAATCTGAAGCGTTGTGTGCGGCTCGGCGCTGCTGCAACAGGTGCCATCGTTGTAGTTCATCTGATCGTTGCAGTACATGTTCCACAGCAGCTGCACCTCCAGCCGCTGGCCGTGTGCACTCAACCGATGGCCATCGATGGCATTGTCCAGCAGCCCGTTGGCAATGTGCCACGCCGACTCCCACACGCTGGCATCGGTGTAGCGAAAAACGCCCCGGGCCACCTGATTCAATCGATCGATGTCCTCGTTGAGCACCAGTTTCCACGCCGGCGGCAACTTCTCCTCGTCCACGCGTTCCGCCAGCTTCCACAGCACACGCGATCGCTGTGCCACTAAACGATGCAACGGCGCCACGAGTAGCGTTAAATTCGCATTGTATTGCCGCAACAGCTCCTCGGTGACGTTGCCCGCCAGCAGCTGCGAGTGCGTCAATCCCATCACATAGACGGAGGAGAGTTGCTTCTCCATCTCCAGCTGATAGAGGCGATCCAGAAGCTGGGCATTCACCTCCTCGGCGGGTATATACTGCGCCAGCATATGCAGCTTTTTGTCCTCGAAGCGCGCCACATGCTGCGCCTGCGAGGATCCATTGTTCTCATACTCCATCTGTTGCTCCTCCTCCTCCTCCTCGTCGTCGCGCTGCTGCTGCTGTGCCTGCGACTGCTGCAGATGCAGTTGCTCGATGAAGCGCTGGTACAGCTGTCGCACGCTCCTATCGCCGATGAACACAAAGTTGTTCTTGTTACCAAAGAACGCCAAGTAGCGCAGACAGCGTCGCGTGTCGCTGCAAATAAAGCAAAGTAAAGTAAAGTTGAGTAACGTGTGAGAAACAGACAGGTGCAAAGCAAGTGGGAAAGCTTGATTTTGTGATATAAGCAAGCAAAACGGTGTGGTATATACTGAAATCTATAGTTGGTATATCGATATGATACTACATTGAAAATATGCCAAATTATCAAAGCAAAACAGTGTGGCATTCCCTCTCAAAATATACCGAAAGATATATTTGGTATATCGATATACTACGTTGAAAGTATACCAAATTATCAAAGCACAAAGTGTGGTATTTCCTCTCAAAATATACTAAGTTAATATACTAGTATATACCGAAAGATATATTTGGTTTATCGATATACTACGTTGAAAGTATACCAAATTATCAAAAGCAAATAGTGTGGTATTATTCTACAAATATACCGAATATATACTAACGTATACCTAATGTTACATTTTTGGTATGTCGATTAAATACTACATTCAAAATATATCGAATTATAAACGCATTTTTAAAAATATACTAAATGAATATACTGAAAATATACCGAAAGCTATATTTGGTATATCGGTATAGTACTACATTCAACTTATGTATGCAGTATAGTATTCCTCCTCAAAGTATATTAAATTAATATACCAAAAATATACCAACATACCAAAATTCCAAATATACCAATTAGTCAACCCATTGTCAATATTTTCAAAATATACTTAATATACTAACACACACTGCAATCTATATTTGGTATATCGGTATAGTAATATATTCAAAATATACCAAATTGTCAACCCAGTGTGGCATTATTCTTAAACTGTACCGAAATTATACTAACATATACCGAAAGCTATGCTTGATATATTATTGGCATAGTGCTACATTTAAAATATACCCGATTCTATGCCCATTTTCAAAATATACCAAATTATTATACTGAAAATATACCGAATAATGTATTTGGTATATCGGTATAACACTACATGCAAGATATAGCAGATTGTCGACCCATTTACAATATAAGCAAAACGATGTGGTATTATTTAGAGAATGCCAAGTTAAAATACCGATAATATACTGAATGTTATACATGCAAAATATACCAAATGGTCAACCCATTTTCAAAAAATGCAAAAAATGCGGTATTAATCCTCTAAATATAGCAAATATATACACCGAAAATATACTAAGAAATACCGAGAGCTTTATTTGGTATATTTACATTCAAAATATACCATTTAAACATAGTTCTATCTCATATAGTCACTAACCTAAAGTGTTTCCAATTCGTCGCTCTAATCGCATTTCACAACCTCGTTCCTTTGGCCTTTTCAAAAATTTAGAAAATATCCATTTCAGTAATGGGAGAAATTTATAAGAGCTACTTTTTTTGTAGTCCGAAATCAGCAACTATTTTGTGAGACAATGAGGCAAGTCATCACTTAAAAATCAAATTAAACGCAGACCAAATTTGAATTTAATTACAATTATCTGGTTTAACTTGATTTAAGCTAAGTAGCTAAATTTGAAAATGTTTTGTTAAATATGGATTACTCTTGAATATAAGTTAAAAGCTGGTTTGTCCGCTTTGCAATTTAATACAAAACATTTGTACTAATAGAGAAGAATGTGAACAGAATAAGAGACAGCAACTCTGACCTCATAAAGAACACAAATAGTCGCTTTATTAGCGTCTAGCCATGTTCTTTGGATATAGATCTGAGAGTCTCCCTTGTGGGTCAGTGAGGTGAATCTGGCTAAAGTTCAGTCAACGCAATAAACTGTTGCAAAGTTATGAATCACATGCAATTGCTACAGATTATTAGAAATTATGATTAGTATAATTAAACAGCACACAACTTAGGAATTGAACCAAGGAAGTAGTTGATAATTTGAATAGTGAATTCCAATAGGAAATTATACAATCAAAGTTTATAAGCTGTATTTGCAAAGTTAATTCTTTTGGAAGTTGCAACTCATTTAAAATAAATCACGATGCATCCAATTGAAATTATTTTTTGCGAGGAACCCCAAAAGATATTTGATTACTGACTTCAAACACGTAAACCTTTCATAATGTATCTAATAACCATAAAAAACTTAAAGAAGTACGGTCTTTAGATTGTTATCTTGTGGGTATCATGGCATGGAACAATTAGAAATCATAAAAAAATCACAATCTACCAGCGATGTTGCTGTTGTTGTTGGGCTTTTTAGGTGGATGACACATTTAATTGTATATTTTGTTTTTGGCATACCCTTCGCTGGCAGTGCGTAGCAGGGTATAATGATAAGAATTGAACTGGCGAATGAGTCATCAAGCGATAACTACGCAAATTAATGAGGAGTGGAATGCGGGCAGAGCTTCATGTATTTGCTATATAGGTGCATAGGTGTAATTGTGTGTGTGTGGAGTACTCACGTGTAACTGTATTTGTGCATCATACAGCCGTAGGGTTGCCACTCATTGTCGCCCTTGAAGCGACCCTTCGACAGCAACCATTGACAGGAATCGCTGCCTGGATAACCGCCGGATAACGGATAACAAAACGATAACGGATGCAACGGTTAAACGATTAATTGAACGATCACAAATGCTTCTTATTGGATACCCACCATAATTCCAATTGAGCAGTCCGTGATAGAGCACAAAGCCCAGGACTAAAAACAGCGCAACCTTTTTCGCATTTGTCGCATTCAATTGCTCCATGAAGAGATCCGCCTTGGTTGGGATGCGTTGATGAGCGCCGCCATCGCCGTCGCTGTCAGCGCCCGTGGCGCTGCCAATGCAAATACCGTGCAACTCGCCGGCGCCTCCCAAGCCAAGGCTATTGATGTTGCTGCCGCTGCTGCTTTCCATGGCGCCGCCACCGGCGCCAACGCTGCGCAGATCACGCATCTTGTTCAGCAAATCGTCGTCGTTGTTGGACAGTGCGCTTACCGTCTGGCCGTTTGCATTTTCATACTTCTATTTTAAATATATATATGTATTTTTTTCTTTTTTGTCGATTGGCCCACTTTTTATGTGTTCACTGCATACGCTCTTCTTCGCTTTTTGCACTTGTATCGCGCTTTTTACGGCCGGCCGATAGGCGGCCCTGCTATTGCTATTTGCTCTAGTTATCGACGGTCGAAGTCAGCTGTTTGCCGCCGATAAGCAGCTGACAATATCGATAGCAGTGCATGTGGTATTTTGTTCAATATTTAAAGTTGAAACAGCTAAACGGTCACACTGTTGCACAACAATGCAAAGTGCGCCACAAGCAAAACATAATTTGTGCACAATATAAGTTTGGCAATTATATATATTGTTTCGTTTCACGCAGGCTTGCAAAATGTTGGTAAAGCTGTGGGAGGAGAAAGTGCAGGCTTTAAACAATTCAGCATGCATTCAGCAATTTACACAAGGATGTGAGAAAACTAAACACATTCAACAACTTTAGCGGCAAGTTGAGATTTAAAGCGCTGGTCTTTACTTTAATGTCGTTGCATAGTTAAGGCAATGAGGCACACATCAAAGAGTTGCAACGCCGTTTGATTGGAGCATAATCTTGTCAAGAAGCTAGTCAAGGCCAACTGTGAGGTCCTCCAGCAGCTGCCCGCTTCACGCGCCTAGTTGGTCACTGTCAGTCTTGCCCTGAAGTGCGGCCTGCACAGCTAACGAACTGTGCTCGGAGTGCTCCAACCTTTGAGCAGTGGAGCAGCTGACGTTGGGGGCGCTGCTCAGTTTTCTAGATGACGACGACGAATCTGAAGCAGCCAACGAAGAGCAGCTGCTAGCGACACTTAATTAACCTTTGGCAGCGCTAAGTGCTCCGAACGCCTGGCCACCACTCGCTGGCCATCACTCGCTCAGCTAGACATGACGCATCCGCAGATTGGCAAAGTCTTTTGCCGGCGCAAGCAATGCATCATTTGGATTACATGTTGCATCAACAGATGCAGAACGAATCGCTGCTTACGCACAACAATTCAACAGCCGCTGCTGCATCTCTATAAGCTGACTTTGGTGCTGGATTCCCCACTCCGCGAACCACAAATGTGTTTCTAGCTGCAACAGAATGAACCCACAACGCTCTCCCAGTTCACCAAACTGCTGCAACTGAGTCAACGCAACTAGCTCTCGGCCTTTGCCGATGTCCAGAACTATGCGGCACTTGAAAGACTTCCGGACACGTGGCTTAAGCAGCAACTCATCGAGCAACGTCCCCGCATGTTCCACATACAATTTAGTGGCCAACGACGACATCATTTAACCAAGAAAAATGACAACATGAGCACTTGGCGCATTAGTAATTGGCAGCTGACATTCGAGTTGATTGCCACCATCGATAAGCTGCGCAACTTTGAAGCACATCGCAGCCATATCCTGGATCAATTCATGGCTTACTAAGTGGTGAATATGACGCGTGCCTTGCGCATCAATCCACGTGGGAGGGTGAAGAGTAAACATTAGAGAGAGAGAGAACGTGATTTTTTATACACATATTCTTGTCTTTTAGGTATGCAGCAACAAGTAAAAGCTCTAGTGAAGACACTGACAAACAAGGAGTTGTGAAAAGAGGAGCAACTGGTTATGCTATTACCCGATATTCCATCGCAAGCCAAGGACTGTGACTGACTGATTGACTTGCCAACGAACTAACTAACTCTTCAATTTATTAACGAGTTACCCACTAATCAGAGACTTGCCTTGCCTTGCAGCTGCTAGAGAAAGCCTCGTCGATGAAGGTCACCAATTTACTCAGTCTGGCGATTTTTCGTAAGCTGGCCAACGCTGTTTTGGACACGCTTTCTCGCTACGTTGAAGATGTTGGCACAGCGAAGGCTCAAAGGGGATGCAACTTCCTGCTGAAAGCTTATGTGGTGTTTTATAAGGATATCTTGATAACGCCAGCAAAGCCAAGTGATTATCGCTTGATGCGCAGGAAAATCTGCGCATTGCCATCGATAATCTGAAAATGCTGCGCGCAACGGATTCATCAAACAAAACATAGCATTAAAGCAGTTATAAATACAAGTTACTCAATAATTTCGAATTTGCATTTTACAATCCTCAACAAATCTGTTTAATGAAATGTGAACAAAGTTTGACTGTTTCGTTACGTAAATAAATAAATTTCCTTAAAATATAAAAATAATTATTATTTACAATACTCCAGCATTATATTATTAAAGAAATTTTCAAGATCTTGAGTGCTTCCTTATCACGTTAACTTATTACTAAACTATTATCGGTTAAATTGTGCTTTATATTCAATTATATCTCAGTTAAGTATTTATGTATGTATATTTATTTAAATTCATGAAATTTACATCATGGTTACTCAAAGTTCGCTTCAAATAAATTAAAATTAAAATCCACTAAAATTACGCGGGTTTTATTGGTCAGCGTTGCCACACTGCGCTATCAGGGTTGCTATGCGTAGTTTGTCGAACGTGGCATTTTCACGGTGTGGCTACTCTGGCGCGCCGGCTGGTTTCGTACGCCATGGCTGACGCATGCGTTTGACGTGCATATGTATGACGGCGGTGACAGATTTTTTTTGCATACGAAAAATTTTACTGAGCAGAAGTACGAAGCGATATAGTGCGTGGAAATTAAGGCGTCTCAAGTCGAAATTGAAAGCCATACCGTATTGAACAACCGATTGAACATTAGCGGCTTGAGTGCATTGCAAACAACACGTTGATCGTCGTTTTTTTGCACGCAACAACCTTCTGTATTTCCATTTTTTGCGCATACATTTACCGATATTTTGGTGGTTACACCGACACGGACACACACAAACACACACACTGATACACATAGACATACCCAAGCAGCAGCAGCGACGACAAGAACGAGCAACGGCGACGACGTCGATGTGAAGCAGCAGCGCAGTGAAGAAGGAAAAAAAACAAGCGAAATCGAAAGCAAAATTTGTCGAGTCGCGAGGCGTCAAAAAAAAAATAAAATAATTTCTTCTATAAGTGTGCTAAGCTGAACGAAACGAAATCCCTATAAAACTAAATTCGAAAAGCTGCACGTTTACCGAAAAGAGAAGCAAAGAGAAAAACACACGGTAAGCAAATTATGAAGTTTATCAATAATGGCAAATTCTCAAGCAAAAAAGCCAATTGTAACAATTTCGATTTTATTATAGATATTTGTTTTATTGTTTTTTTTTTTTAGGAGCGTTCACAACAATAAAGGAGAACGACAGTACTAGCACAGCAACAACAACAGATAAAGAAAGAAATTAGTAAAAATGAATAAATGTGATCTTCTGACCATTGAGCCAGAGCATGAGTTGCGATTTGTGGGTAAGTATGAGAATGTGTGTATGTGTGACTGTTTGTGTGCATGTGCATGTCTCCACATTTTGCATGTGAATATGTGTGCGTGAGTTTTGAGTGCAAATTAGGAGTGAAGAAGCAGCAACAGCAGCTGCATTTGCTTGCAAGAGCGTTTGCAATGTTTTTGTTTTGCACTTGGCGTGCAAATAGAAGGCCACATCAATGCGTGAGCGTGTGTGTGTGTGTGTGTTTGTTTCTGAGAATGTGACAGTGACAGTGGCGGTGGATCGATCAACATCACCATGAACCGATATCAATGGAGAATACGATGCGAGAATGCAAAATAATTGTAAACATTGCAGCCAAGTGCTGCCCATTCATTTCACTGCTGCGTGTCAAACGGCGGAGCAAACTGCAAAGTTCACACGCACACACACACACACATGCAGACGAACAAAACAAGGCCGCATGTTGTCGATTTGTTATTTTTTCTCTTTCTATTCACTTTACGCTGTTTTTTTTTTTTTTTTTGTTTTAGTATTGTATGTAGCTTTCACACAGCTTATCAATAATTTGTCGCTGTTTTCTTAGTAGTTGCTGTTGTTGTTGCCGCCGCCGCCGCTTTAGTTCTTGACATTTGTATTTTGCAGCGGCAACTGTGGCGTCGCTTTCATCGTTTTGGAAATGCGACCGCGGCCATCGTCTCTCCCTTTCTCTCTCTTTCGCGCACTCTCTTGAGCTTAAGCAAGAAACGAAAAAAAAAAAAAAAACACACATTTGTCGCCGCCGCCACAACAGCAGCTAAAATTTTATTTTTATACTTTTGAAACGTTTTTCATGAGCCATTTTTCCTTTTACTTTTTGAATTTTGGCCAAATAACACAACAGCCGAAACAGCAGCAACAACAATGCATATGACAGAAAATGTTGAATTATTGTTGTAGTGTGCACAGTGTTCCGCAATGCGATGAGTCCAAGTGCAAATGCTTTGCGCCCCCAGCGATAAAAGTTTTGCCCCCACCAAGCACACTGTTCTTCTTCTATTCTCATAGAACACATGTACACAAGTACATGAAAGTATATATCTGTGTGTGTGTGTGTGTGTGTTTTATGTGCCGCTGATCGTCACTTGTCAAAGCACACACACTTACATACATGCATACATGCGCATTCATGCTTATGTTTGTGTTTGCTGATGAATGAATTTTCCTTAAAACTAACAAATTCAGCTGCAAAGAAAATTACTACCCTCGTTATGTGCGTGTGTGTGTGTGTGTGCACTAATTTTGTCTTTAATTGAATTAGTTTTCGTTTTATTGACAATCTATACAGAGATATGAAGTACATTTTATAGGGCTGAATGTTCATAGAAGAGAAAGTGACATAGTAAATACAGTCAAACGGAAATTGCAAGAGCAAAATAAAATATTTGACTGAGGTTGATCACAGATTTTTATTCGTTTAGGTATTTTATTATTATTTTAGCCCATTACTTTCCTACTCGTTACTCGCTGCTTACACTCGTTACTCGTTGATTTTACGAATAGCACATTACTTTCTTTCCCGTCACTCGCTGATTGCGAATTCGACTTTGAATTTTATCAAATTGCAGAGAAATCTAGAGAAAACGTTCCGACTCGCTTTGAATAGTCTCCCTTCTACTCGTTATTTTTACTTACCTCTTTCCATGATTGCTTATACATATATGATTTCTCAATATTTCAAGCTTGAAAGATCGGTTTCTAAAGTTAGCCAAGATATGTGCATTTTAGCAACCTTCTCTCTTGTTTTTCTGTTCAGAGACTAGACTAGATCCCAAATTTGGTGCAAATTGTTTGTACTTTGAAAGAGGCTTTTTAAACTTGACAGATTATTAAGTAAATTATTTATTACTACACTGCATTTAATGCAACTTATCTTTTATATTTGGTTTCATGATTGGATTCATCTCCTATTCACAGGCCCGTTCAATCGGCCAGTGGTGACAGTGATGACACTGCGCAGCAATTCACCCATGATGCTGGTCTTTAAGATCAAGACCACCGCTCCCAAGCGTTATTGTGTACGTCCAAACATTGGCAAGATTTCGCCTTTCCGCTCCACGCAGGTGGAAAGTAAGTATAATGCTAAACATTAAATCCCAAAAAAACAGTCGTTAATCTTTCACTCTCTCTCTCTCTCTTAACAGTTTGTCTTCAGCCCTTTATGTATGATCAGCAGGAGAAGAACAAGCACAAGTTTATGGTGCAGGTTGTGCTTGCAGGACAAGAGTCCGATTTGTCTGATTTGAACAAGTTGGTAAGGATGATGATGATGAGCTTTGCTTTTGTGTTCTCTGTGTAAATAATAATGTACGCTTGAACAAAAAAAACACATTTTGCAGTGGAAGGAATTGGAGCCAAATCATATGATGGATGCCAAATTGAAGTGTGTATTTGAAATGCCGCCCTCGGAGTCGAATGCTGAGAACAACAGTGGCGGCAACAATACCAATGCAGGCGGCAGTGTTGCTGGCAATGCAACAGCCAGTCAAAGTACAGCTGAATCACTGAAGACCGATGCGTCCAAGTTGTCCGAAGAGGAACTGGTAAGAGAAGAGATTACATTAAGAGTAGTGAGAGATTTGCACCTATTTGAACTCTGTCCATTTTGTAGCCTCCTTCGAGTCTGTCCGAAGCTACCGTGCATATTGAAACACTTGCTGTCGAGCTGAAGGAGTTGCGTGACCTAAACAGTGAACTGCGAAAAGAAAATCTACACTTGAAGGTAAGAGCTTTATAATAAACTTGTGCTTATTTATAACTCGATCTTCATATTTGATTAGGATCAAATCACACGCTATCGGAGCTCGCCGGCCATTAAGCAAATCAACGAGTCCTATGCTCCAGTTTTAGCTGAAAAACAGATTCCGGTATTCTATATAGCAATCGCAATTACTGCGGCTATATTGGGACTGTTGCTGGGCAAGTTTTTGCTCTGAATGCCATAATACCAACAACAGCAAATAACAAAACGATAACAACAACAAACACACACACACACACATACACCCAGATGCAAATGCAACAACAACTGCAGCAACAACAACATCAACAGCAGCAACATCAACAACAACAGCAACAACAACGAACACAACAGCAACTATAACTTACAAACAAACAAAAAAAGAAAGAAAGAAAGAAAGAAAAACCACAGCAAAGCAACGTCGAATGTTGAAGCACATAGAAAAAAAACACACAATATTGGTTCTATAATTTGCTCGTTTTTTTTTTTTTTTTTTTTGAATTAAAATTCTATTCTGTTACTATGTTTCCCTTTATTCTATCTATATACTATATATATATAACACTATGAATTATAATCATTGATGAATTAATGAACAAATTTTTGTCGATTTGTCTAAATTATGTAAACACACATACATACACACACACCAAACACACACACACACATACACACACACACACATACACATACATACAAAAAAGGAAACATGTTTAGATAATGTAATTGTTAAAGAGAAAAACAAAAATATGAAAATTCAAAAATAACAAAAAAAAAACAAAACAAAAAAGAAGAAAAAACTTACCGTAAGCATAATTTGCAATTGCATTAGAACGTTAATTCGCAATCTGCAATTGCAAAAACAAAACAAAAAGAAGAAGATGAAAAGAAAAGAAAACAAAACAAACACAGTCAAGTCAAAGAAGACAAAACGGAACATGCTTGGATTTGGGAATGCAAAAGCAAAAACAAAAACGAACGTTCTCCTGCCCTCCCTCAGTCTCCCGTTCTCGCTCGCTCTCTATCGTAATTCTTCCGCCAGAATGATGTTGACTCTCGTTCTGTCTCGCTCTCGCTCTCTTTCTGCCTCTTCATCCCACTGGAATATTCCCGCTGTCTCTGTTTCTTTCTCGCTCATCCTCACATCAAAGAGAGCGGCGCGCATGCGTCGTTGATGTTAATTATTATTTTTTTTTTGGTGATTGATGCATTCTTCTGCAGCCTTTACACATACATTTTTTTTTGTTGTTGTTTAAGTGTATCTACATATATATTTTTTTTATTTATTTCGAGCATGTTTCCATTTATAACTATTTTTAAATATTTGCGCAATTAAAACTTGTATTTTTATTCAATTCTGTTTTAGCTTGCACACTTGCATTTACATTTCTAATTTCTTTTATTTACAAAGACACAACACACACACACATACACATCCACAAGAAATAATATATATATAATGAATTTATACACATAGCAGCAAAGAATATGTAATTGTGTTGTCGCAAAAGTCCTAAATATAACGGTATATAACGGTATGCGGATATCTCAGTTGGAATCATTCGATGAGAAGGTGTGGACAGTATTTCTAGATGAGGAATAACAACTAGAACTACATACTTACATATATATATATAAACTATATAAGAACAATTTCAATCAATTTTTATAAACATTGAGAACTGTTGACAAGTCATATAACACACATAAACACACACACACACACTCACATATAAATTGTTAATGCAGCTTATTAGTTTTGCATATTTCTACTAAATTGTATATTACTTTATTTTCCCAGCAAACAAAAAATGAAGTCTTTTTTTTTTTTAATATACATATGTATATGCATAAAAAGAAATGATAAAAACAAAAAAAAAAAAAAATCGAAAACATCTATATTTGTATCGTCTAAAACATGTACTATAAAAAAAAAGAGCAGACGCTTTCTGTTAAAGTGATTCGATTCATCAAAAAAAAAAGAAAAAAAAAATATGGAAAAAATGGAGAAAAATCCAGCTTCGACTATTTTTGTTTCAAATTTTGCAAAGCATTGAAAAAGGGTATATCGATTTATATATAAATAAATATATATTAATATATACATTTATGAATGCTGTATTTTCATAGACATGATTTCGTATTAAATGTTTAATCTAGAAATACAGTCAAAACAAATATAAAAAAAAACAAAAAACAAATGGCAAATAAACGCATATAAGCAAATCATAAGCAAAATGTACTTGATGTCAGCTGTAGCAAAAAAAAAAAAAAAAACAATGAATACAAAACACAAAAAAAAAACATTTAAAATAAAATAATAAAAATGAAAGGAAATGAGAACAACAACAGCAGCAACAAATGCAAATTAACAAATGGTTAGCTGCATAAAAAAAAACGGCAACTGCATCTATAATTGAGCAACACACTATATAATTGAGGTGAATGAGTTTGTGCGAAAATCCGAGATAAAAAAAAACCCCAAGAAAAATGAGAAAAACAATTTAATATTTACAGCATGATTCTTAAAAACTAAGTGTTTTTTTCTTCAAAGGAAAAATAATAATAATACAAAATAAAAACAAAATGAAACATTGTTAATTAAAAACATCAGATATCATTTAAACAAAACAAAAATAAATTGAAATAAATTACGTTGCCGCTGTTGCTCTTGCTCTTGAATTGCGCGCCAAACCACTAAGCGAATGTCAATGTTATCGATAACAGCTGGCTGCCTGGTGAATACCTGGTGTAATCGCCAGTATGTCGATAACCGATAAGTGTAGCGCTTTCAAAGCGCAATGCAGCCGCTGCTTTTGAAGAAGCTTTTTTTTTGCCCGTGTGCTGCTGCCAAGCAACGAAACGAACGAGACGAAACATTTTGTGACTGACAACGCACCGCATCCCTTTTGTCCTTGCTGGCTGGTTGCTGCTGCTACTGCTGCGTGGGATGCTGCTAGTCCAGTAGCCAAGTGTAAACAAATCGCACGCGCCTAAAAATAACTGCTCTGGCCAAATCTCAAATTGTGACCACCAAAAAAAAAAAAAAACAAAAACCAAATATTCAGTTGCTGACTTTCGAAGAGAGAAAAGCGAGCTTACGAAAAAACTGTTGCATACTTTTGCGCGCCAAAGTAAATTCAACGTGAATTTTGGTAGATTTTTTTGTACGTTGTTTGTTTCACTTCTCTGTGATTGTGATTAAGATTGAAACTGTGCTGTGACTTAGAATGTACACATGTTAATGCAATAATAAGACTAAGTTATACCAGGCAATGCGGAGTGCAGGTGAGTTACATTGTAGTTGCTGTTGCTGTTGCCTTGTAGTATGCTTTGGCTCGGTTTATTTTTAAACTCGCAGCTGAAACGTTTAGCTGCAACCGCAATTGCACAAACACGAACACACACACACACACAGAGAGGTAGACGCATACAATGTCAGTTTAATTGGTCCTCAATGCCAAGGACTCGTAAGGGACGAACCGCAACAAGTAGCAAGTAGCAAGTAGAAAGTTGCAAGTGACAAAAGCAGCGCCGTCAAATAAATTGTTACACATTGTGTGCTTTGCTTTTAATTGAACGGTCTATCTCTTAAGCTGCTGCCTAATTGGAGTATTAAATCAATAAGCCCCGACCTCCGCTACCCTCCCCCTCCCCCCACCGTCTACACACACATATCATCTGTAATTCATTCGTAGCCAAGCTGAATGAGTGTATTCGTAATTTATCTGAGTACACGACTCTCTGTCTGTATGTGTCCGTGTGTGTGCGTGTGTGTGTGTGTGTATTTATGATTGTGTACACGGTAAGCCGTCACTTGACAAGGCCACCCAGCATCCCCCTTTTTGGAGTGGCATCTGCCACCTGAAGAGCAGCCCTCAGTTTCAGTTTTGTTTATAAACCTCTTTTTTTCGTATTTAGCAAGCTTACTCTCTCTCTATCTCTCTCCCTCTCTCTCTCACTCTCTCTGTCGCTTGCTTGCTAAATTTGTTTCTATTTTTGGGCAGCCCAATCGCTAGCTGAAGGGGGGGGGGGGGGGGGGGGGTGGAGGGGTAGTCAAGTGGGCGGGGCACAAGTTCTTAAGTCCTTACGCACCCTTTGCGATCCCTTCTTAATCCGCTTTGCTCCCTATCTTTTATCTATTTACTTTACTTTACTTCTTTTCTTTTCTTTGCACCTTCTTCTTCTACTTCTACTTCTTCTTCTTCTTCTACTTCTACTTCTTCTTCTTCTTTTTTGTTGCTTTATAATTATTAGCACACAAAAAATGGCAGCACAAAGAAAAGAAAATTTTGTAATAAAATAAAATAAAAAGCGAGGCAAACGAAAAATATTTGAAATAACTGCCACAAAAACAAAAAAAAATGTGCGCTTTGAAATCTTTGTCGGAACTTTTTGCACGTGCCTCGTACTCACACACACACACATTCCACACACACTCTCACACACACACACACACACACCTAGGTACACTCGTGTATTCAATCAAGACTTGAATAGGCTTTTTATGCCCCAAAGTTGTGGAGAGAGACAGAAAATCAATAAATCGAGTTTAATGAGTATTCCGAAATATTTCGGAAGAAGACGCACCCGGAGCATCCTCTTGGCTTCCCCCCCCCATCCTTCCCCACTTCCCATCACTGCCTCCCAGCTGCACATAACAGCCAGCTTTTGTCTGTGTGCAACTTTTGAGTAGTAGCTCATTGTGTTTTCTTTTCGTTTCGGTTTTTTTTTTGTTCTTGATTGTTGCTAGGACCCAACTCAAGTTCATGTTGCTGACAGCACCCAACTCTTCAACTGTCCATCTACATCTCAATCTCTGATCTCTCTCCCTCTCTCTCTCTCTCTTTGTTCTCCTCTCTCTTCCTCTCCTTTTCTGGCAGGACACTTGTTGAAACCAGCAGCAGCATCACGATGACGACCGCCAACATTGACTACGACTATCTGCTCAAGTTCCTGGTGCTCGGCGATTCGGGCGTGGGCAAAACCTGTCTCCTCTATCAGTACACCGATGGCAGATTTCACACACAGTTCATCTCAACGGTGGGCATTGACTTTCGCGAGAAGCGATTGGTGAGTCCAACAGCCGATTTTATTGGAGTATTTTAGGAATAATTGCTTTAAGATACAAGCCGTGGATTGTTTTGAATTTGAATTACATTTTTGTTTTTTTAAATATTATTTATAGAACACAAATTACGAGCGCTACATAAAGTATATTATTTATATTTTAGCTACTAGTAAATTTCTGCCTGCAGGAAATGTGTGTAAAAGGTAGAAACAGACAAGAACGGAGATAGGTTCAACTGGGGTAAGGACACAGACGAAGGTTTGTGTCTTGGCTTCCTATTAGCTCGCAGACTCCTTTTCAATTGAGCATTTTGTACGAATTGCAGTCCTCTAATTCTCACCGCTTTGTTAAGGAGTTTCTACACCACTTTAGACAAAATAAACGTATGAACAAAACTACCTTGGATGCTTTACAGATAGCGAACTGCGGCTCAGAGTTCGGAATAAAGTAGGGGGAACAGACACAGGTTCACAGCTTTAATAAGAAGTGGTTTGTGTCTTGGCTAAACTCCTTTTATTCGCGATGTAATTTTCAACAGAGAATTTTGAGCACCTCCTTCATTTTGTTGGTGCACCAATTGCAGCCTTCTCACTCTAATGAGTTTTAGCACTTCCTTGAAAAGAATAAACCTTCCAGCACTTAAATTAAGGAGTTTCTACACCTACCTTGGATGCTCAACTGGAGGAAACTGCGACTTAGACTTCGGAGTAAAGTAGGGGCATAGACAAAGGTTCGCAGCTTTGTTAAGCACTGGTTTGTGGTTTGGCTTAATCAATTTAATCGCGGATTTATTTTAAATTGAGAATTTAAAGCAACTCCTTAATCAATTGCAGTCTTCTAGTTCTTACCATTTGGCCAATGAGTTTCTACGGAGAGATTTCTTTAGAATAGGAATAAACGTTTAACAAAGCTACCTTGGCGACTCTACAGACAAGCCCAACTGGAGGGGGGAATTGCGGTTCGGAGTTCGGAGTAGAGCAAGGCCAGAGAGAACATGACACATTGATGATTAAAAGTTATGAAATGTGTATAACAGGTAGAAGAAGGTATTTCCGATTAAGTCGTGTATATAATCATAATCTTCTCCGAACCGTTATAGCTATGTTCCTCTGTCTGACAATCTGGTATTTTTTGTACTCTATATTTGAAGTGTAGTACAATATCAATATACGAAATATATGTTAGTATTTTGTTGTACATTTTTAGAATATGGAACGTGATTATTTATATTAATTATTATTATGCGATTAATTTGTTATTATTATTATGAATTTTTTAGAATTTTATGATTTTTATTTAGTGTTCAATTAAAACTCAAAAGTTTATGTGATTTCACTGAAAAAAAGAAGAAAACTCGATGGTGACTATCGATGACTCGCAGTCGATAGTAACGTCAGTACTATCGATAGTTCAACAGCAGTGTTTGAATTGCTTTTTGGCAGGTGTACAGCTCCCGTGGACGTCGGCATCGCATCCATCTGCAGATCTGGGACACGGCCGGTCAGGAACGCTTTCGTTCGCTCACGACCGCCTTCTACAGGGATGCGATGGGGTTTCTGCTCATCTTCGATCTGACCAGCCAAAAGTCGTTCCTCGAGATCACCAACTGGCTGGAGCAATTGCGCATGCACGCCTACACCGAGGATCCCGACGTTGTGCTCTGCGGCAACAAGTGCGATCTGCTCAAGCTTCGCGTCGTCTCCCGGGAACAGGTGGCCGCATTGGCTCAACGCTATCGCCTGCCCTACATCGAGACAAGCGCCTGCACCGGTGCAAATATACAGCAGGCGGTGGAGCTGCTTGTCGGTCGTGTCATGGAGCGCATCGAGAATGCTGTCTGCAATCGGGATTTCTCCCTGCTGATGGCGCAATCGCGTCGCCTGCCCAATATTGCTTATGGTCCCGATTTGGTGCGTCTCCATCAGCCGCCGAATAACGGCAACAACAACAATAATAATAATAATAATGCGACGCGTCGCAATTGCAACTGCTAAGCTAAGGATGATGATCATGATGAGGATGATGAGGAGAAGGAGAAGGCACTTATTTGGTTAAAAGTTGCCAGTTTTTATTACCGTTTCTATGTGTACGTTGACTGTAAATAAATGTTTGTTGCTTGTTAACCTGCTGCAAAAAGTATCCTTAAATGAGATCGATGTGGAAGTTAGATCGCTGAAGGAAGTGAGTACAAGGGAGTTCCATTTATTTTTCTTCAGGACTTCCATTTATTCCGTATCCTAACTATTTCCATTCCGCTTTGTCTCGATGCCTATTTATTGCCTTCCTCTTCTGCAAGTCTTAAGCCCCTAAAGAACTCTAATCCCATTCCATTTATTTCCTTCTCCTCTGAACTTCGTCTAGGAATTACATTTCCTACATCTACATCTCCGTTCCGCTTTGTCCTGATCCCAAAATTCTTTCCTCCACTTCTGAGCGTCATCCATACACAAGTTTTTATCCCTAACTTACTTACTTAGTTTTACCTCGCTGAAGCGTCTTCTTTCTACTCGTATGATAAAAAAGGAATTAATTTTTCCATTGAACAAGAAAATTCCTTTTTATTCTTTCTCTTTTGCACTTCTTCTGGCTTACAATTTATTTCTATTTCTAGCTAACTTCATTTCGCTTTGTCCTAATACCAATTTACTGCCTTGATTTACTTAACAGAAGTTCTGCTACAGAAATCTAATTACTGTTGCAGATTTATTCCAAAATTTATGCCTTTCAAGAGCTCAATTTATCGAAGATTCCAATGAGATTTCCACTCTTGTTTTATTTGAAGCGCATACCTTTTATTGCCCTCTCAAATCAAATCCCTGAAGCAACTATGCCAAATAGCTGTCCTCTCTTCATTTCCTACATTCGGATTTGCTCCCTTTTTCCTGTTGTTCCCTTGTTCCCCTCTCCCACCTCCGAAAACACCCTCAATAGCATTTATATATTTTCGCTTAGGTTCTATTTATTCACACATTCGAGTGCAAGTTTTAGCGCTATTCCAAGCCAGAGCCAAGACCACAGACATGATCTAGTGCTGCAGCTGCTGCGCTCCTCGATCCACTGGCGATAGTAGTGGACATCGGTATAGACGCCGGGCAAGCCGGGTTCGGCACAGCCAAAGCCCCAGGAGACGACGCCAATGATGCGACCCTCATGGACCAGCGGGCCACCGGAATCGCCCTGACAGGAGTCGGTGCCACCTTGAAGGCGGCCAGCGCAAAGCATGCCCGGAAGCAGACCGTTGCCATAGATGCTGCCACACGTCTGATGTCGTATCGTGCTCACATTGGCCATCAAGAGGACATTCGAAAGTGAATTCTAAATGGCAGAGAGAGCACATTAGTGATTAGTCCGAATTTCCTACTCCTTCAGCTCACCTCTTCGGTGCGTCCCCAGCCAGCGACGAGACAAGTGGCGCCCACAGGCGTCTGACGCGTGGCCAGCTCAATGGGTGAAACGGTGGCTTGACTATTGTTCTGTGCACTCCTCGCCAGACCTGACTTCAGAAACATGATGCCCACATCGTCCCGCATGCTGTCCGGACTAAAGCTCTTCATGTAGGCCATCGAACTGACGTCGGACACAATTGTGGCGTTGTTGCGTTCATAGCGATTCAGCGTTCCCAGCACGACAACAAATTCGCTCGGTTTGCGGTAACGTTTCTGCACCGTGCTGTGAAACGAAAAGGATTCTCTTTTACCTCAAAACACTTTTCTTCCTCATATGGTCAACTCACTTGTAGAGACAGTGAGCAGCAGTCAACACTTTGTTGGGGGCAATCAGCGAACCTCCGCAAATGTGTCCGCTGCCAAAGTTTCTGTCGTATTTCTTCAGACGTATGGAGACCAAATGCTTTGTCTCATCCACACGGGCGACGGTGCCATTGATGATGCGCGACTCTATCGATTCCAGTCGGTCTGTTGGTTCAGATTGTGCAGCAACTGGGGAAATGCGAACGCAATGAAGAATGTGAAATGACTTAGGTTCGCAGCTTTGATAAGCAGGGGTTTATGTCTTGGCTAAACTACTTTTATTCGCGATTGAGAATTTAGAGCTCCATCTTCATTTTGTTGGTGCATCAATTGCAGCCTTCTAACTCTAATGAGTTTTAGCACTGCCTTGGACAGAATAAATCTTCTAGCACTCAAAGTTTGGTTAAGGAGTTTCTACACCACTTAAGAGGAAACTGCGACTCAGAGTTCGGAGTAGAGTAAGGGGCACAGACAAAGGTTTGCAGCTTTGATAAGCAGTGGTTTCTGTCTTGGCTTAATCAATTTAGTTTGCGGATTTATTTTAAATTAAGAATTTAAGGCAACTCCTTAACTTTGTTGGTGGATCAATTGCAGCCTTTAAACTCTTACCGTTCCGTTAAAGAGTTTCCGCAGAGAGATTCCTTTAGAATAGGAATAAACGTATGAAGAAAGCTACCTTGGCGACTCTACAGACAAACCCAACTGGAGGGGGGAATTGCGGTGCGGAGTTCGGAGTAGAGCAAGGGCAGAGAGAACATGACACATTGATGATGACAGTTGGTAGAAGATACGAAATATCTGTTGCATTTGTAAGTAGTTGTTGTCGTTGTATCTTTTTGGAATTTTACGTCAATTTCCGCCTTTGACAAGCTTGATTAGAAACCCAAAGAGACACAGAAAAGTGTTGTAGAGGGTGCTATCAATTATTACACTAACAAGCAATGCAGGGGGTCGCTGTCTCTCTCTCTCTGTCTTTATTTATAGACAAAGAGATAGAACCGAGTAATTGAGAAGTGTGAGATGAAGTTTGTTTATCTTACTTGCTTCACTGGCAATAAACACGAAAAACGCGATACACAACAAATAATACACACGCTGCATAATGAAGCAAAAAAAAAAAAACGAATATAAAATTGCAATCAAAATATTTAAAGTTGAATCGAAGTAGTCGCAACCGAGTTCGGAGCCAAACTGAAATTCCAAAGACACATAAAATTGACATCAAGCGGAGTTGTTTCAATTGGCAATCAGAGGCGAGACTTATTATCAGAGGTTGATAGATAACGCCAGAACACGAGTCGACAGAGATGATATATAGTTGGAAAAATGGAAATATCTTCGCATGTTTTCGATTTTGTACAATTCTTTTTTTTTGTTTAATACATATATAAAATACAAATGAATATTCGTTCGTTTTTTGTTTTGTGTTATTCGAGCTCAACATTATATAAATATTTGTTTTTCATTTACATCTATGGTGTATATTATGTATAATCGATATGCAAAATGCTTTTTTGTTGTAACATTCAGTTTTGTGTCTGATGTCCCCAAAAGGAGACTGAACAATTTGTTTTTTTTTTTGTTGGTTTCGAATGTGTGTTGAGAGATTGAGATTGTATAAATAGTAAAGTAAAGTGTATAAGTATTTTAAAATTTGCACTACAAATGCAAAAGGCACTAATTACGCGTACTTAACAAACAAAATAGTGCAAAAATTATATATATATATATAGAGAGATTCATAGTTAAAAGTGGACGGCAAACATTGCGAAAATATTGTCTGGAATTAATTGAAGTTCAAAGGTGCATTGGGGTCTTTTTGTCTTTTGTTCCTCTTGATCCTCTTGCTGCTGTTGTTGTTGTTTATGTTTATATGTAGCCCTGCAGACTGCGCGATTGACTGTGATGATGACGCGATGGCTGATAGCCTGGCTCCTGCATTTCCATCTGCATCACCAGATTCTTTTGCTCACCACGCGCCTCGAAGGCATGACGCGACTCACGATGCAAAACGAGGGCAGCCAAAGCCAGCAGCATCGAAGTGACTACGGCGAGGGCATAGGACCAGCCCAGCACATTGAACTTGGGATACATGAGCCAGTCGCGACGATAGGCACAGCCACCAAAGATGCACACGGCCAAGAACATGAAGAGAGCTGCAGCAACAAAAAAGTAAAGTATTCAAATGATGAATGGGTGAAATTGTTGTAAACATTTACATGAGACAGCGGTGCCAATGAAGGCGAGACGCACGAGCAGCCATTCGTATTGGAGCACTGCCTTCAGCGGCAAGCGAATGATGGTCAGCGAGAGCAGCGCAAGCACACAGAAGACACTGATGAAGGCCATGGTAACGAAGCCTTGCACAGCCATCAGCCAGCCAGGCAACAGATATTCGCGTATAACATAATATTCCTAGAGTGCAGACATTAACTACAATCAATATATGTTGGGAATAGAAGCACACTCACGTGGGAGAATATGTTGTGGCAGCCGGTGAACTGTTTCGGATTGTGGTATTTGGGATAAACGAAATCCTTGAAGCAATACTGCCAGAGTCCCATGTTCTTGAAGCTGCTATGTGTCTCCTCGTACGATTCAATCCAATAAGGCGAACAGAAGGACATAATCATCACAAAAAAGCTGGCATATGTCACAATCGAGCCAAACACGACGCCATCTGCAGTGCATAGCATACACATATATATATAATATTTATTTACAAACGAAAACAAATCGCTGCTCTTTGGCTGCGTCACTTACTCGTTGCACGCGGATAATCGCCCTTCTCCACGCCATTGTCGGTCGTATCCTGCGACTGCTGTTTGCCCAAATTATGCATGTTGGACGTGAGACTTTAGTAATTCAATTGAACTTAAGAAAACGTTTATGGATCTGAAAATATTGTGTATAAACAAATGAAATCGTTGACAAATTAAATGCACACACCCAACTGCAAGGTGGGGCTGGGGTACAATGTGACCGCTCTTGAATTTGATGAGCAACTGCTAGTTTACGTCGGCAAATATACCAAATATACTGCGTTACAGTGCACACAAAGCGGCCAGACTATAAAATGTATGTACTGCAATTTGTACTGCTGTGGCAAATTGTTTGTTAATTATTATATTATAAATAATTAATAAGATATATATTTTTAGAAGTTTGTCCTACTCGTGTTGCTCGAAAAGTATTATATCAATGCATCCAAGCTGTTTACGCTAATGTGACCAGGCCGTTAATTTCTGCAAGGTGGCAGCCCCAAAATGCAGTTAAAAAATCGAGTTGATCTCTGGCGGTTCGATTTATTAAAATTATAAACTACAAATAACAATACACGCAATAACAGGACAGCTGCTGAAGCAGGACAATTAAAGCACTTGGTCCACCTCGTGGTGCTCCAAGTGCTTCATATACGCAAGAAAACACGTCCAACAGAGGCTGCACACGCTAATGAATGGAACGCGATTGCGCTCAGGGATCAGGGAGAAGTTGATGGTGGCCACCAAGGGCCAGACACATAGAGCAACCTGTAAAACATAATGATTGCTTAACTCGCCTAGTTTGAGTGAATGTCTTCTGCTGTCTACCTTGTAGGTGGGAATGACCTTTTTGCCAACTTCGGCCACCGCCTCTCGGACTGTCTTGGACTCCAGCAGACTCATGATGAAGTAGAAACAAGTCATGGCTGCCGGCGTATAAGAAATGGTCTCTACAGCCGCCTTTACGATACCAGTGCGCAGCGATGTTTGCGGCCACATGGCGCTAGAGATCTGCTTGCGACCCAAAAAAAAAAAAAAAAAGAAGATAGCGATAACTATGGAACATGTCTAAACGGATCATTTTTACCTTAACCCAGCCGTATAGAGTGGGCGCCACAAACAAGCCGCCGTACATGCTGAAACGCAAGACACGCCACCAATCGTAGTTGCCTACAAAATCCAAGACAAGTTAGTCCAAATTGAATTCGATTAATGCACAAAACAGCAACAAACTTACCCCAATTTTTGCCCTCAAAGGTTTGCTGTATCAGGCTGCCAGTTGGCCAGATCAGGCTATATGATATCATGCCACGCACAATGGGATAGCGAGTGACGAGTGTCTTGCACTGTTGCCACAGCAATGGAGCCACCATGCTGACGCTCTACATATGAAAACATGGTTTTTATGGTTAGTTGCAATTGCTAATTGTAAAAAAAAAGAACGTGTTGTAATCTATGTAAATGAATTTCAGCCAGGGCCAAGTCAACACAAGAACTAGGGGCTGCGACCTCGACGACAAAATGACATAAAATGCCAACACACACAACGCACAGCGAACGAGACACAAAACAACATGTGGCGTGGCCTGGTGCTACTTTTATGCTGCTCCTTGGCGAGCTGCCTCCTGGAGGAACAGTTGCAGGACAGCAAGATTGTCAACGGCACTGTTGCCGCCAAGGGCGAGTTTCCCTATGCAGTAAGGCGTTCCAACTATATGTAGTTGTATTTGCTCACTAATTACTGGCACTTTGCTTTTCTCAGGTGTCGCTGCGACGCTCCAAGAGTGGACATCATTCCTGTGGCGGGACCTTGCTTAATGCTGGCTGGGTGCTGACGGCGGCGCATTGTGTGCGCTCTGCAAATCCTCACGATGTGAATGTGCAATATGGCAGCAATGTGATTGAACGCAATGCCACACAGTTGGCCATGGTGCAGGCCATCTTTGTGCATCCCGGCTACGAGCCGCAGAATAAGCACTTCAATGATATTGCGCTGCTGCAGCTGCAGCAACCGTTGATCCTCGATGCCCTGGTGCAGCCGGTGCGCTTGCCAAGCGCCGACCAAATGACGCTCGCCAATAGCAGTGTTGTGCTCGCC
The DNA here is from genome assembly GCA_035046325.1 of Drosophila niveifrons. Classification (NCBI taxonomy): domain Eukaryota; kingdom Metazoa; phylum Arthropoda; class Insecta; order Diptera; family Drosophilidae; genus Drosophila; species Drosophila niveifrons. Next base: position 5,664,224 of record JAWNOC010000020.1, read on the forward strand.
GGTTGGGGCTTAAATGCCGTGGGTATCGCGTTCACATTTCCACATCGAACGATCGATTCAATAGCTTTTCCTTTTTGCAGACTGGCGGCGTTGTGCAACAGCAGCTGATGAAGGTGCAGCTGCAGGCGTTTAGCGATCAGGATTGCAGCAATCGCCATCAAGTGCCACTCCATGCCACTCAGCTATGCGCCGGAGTGCCCGAGGGCGGCAAGGGACAGTGCAGCGGTGACTCTGGTGGTCCGCTCTTGCTCGCCGGCAGCGACACTCAGGTGGGCATTGTGTCGTGGAGCATTAAGCCCTGCACTCGTCCCCCCTATCCGGGTGTCTTCACCGAGGTCTCCGCGTATGTGGACTGGATTGTGGCAACTGTGGCCACGGCTCCGAATAATGATCCCGCGACGTCGCAGCTCTGGATTGGAGAATTGATTGTGGCACGTGTTCCACCGCCACTTGTAGCATAGTCAGAAGATAATTAAGAAGTTGTACTTAAATGCAATTTATTGACCTACCACAAATTGTACTATAAACAACACGCATTATTTACATAACAGACATAACAACACGACGCGCAACTTATTGTGCAGCCTGAATAATGGGAGCAACTGCATCCGCATTCACAGTGTCTACATTCTCGTCATCGTTGTGGCTCAACTGACGCGTCTTTGTGTATGCCAAAAAGATGATCCACATCAGGCTGCAAATGCTCACAAAGACGACACGATTGTGCTCCGGCACCAGCGAGAAGTTCAGCGTCTGAATGAAGGGCCAAACACAGATGCCAACCTGTTGAGCTTAAGTTGTTATAGTTGTTGTTCGGGAATCGAGGAATCATCGCTTGTTATTTGTTTCACCTTGTATGTGGGCAATGCCTTCTGTTTGGTCTCCTCAACAGCCTCAGCGAAACTCTTGCGCTCCAGCAGACTCATGCCCATGAAGAATGAGATGCAGGCAAAGGGTCCATATGAGATTTGTTCGGTTAGCGCCTGCAAATTTTTCGATTTTCCATTTGGATTTCGAGTTCACACACACACATCCACTCACCTTGACGATGCCAACGCGTAAACTGGTCTGTGGCCACATGGCGCTGGAGAGGCGCACCCAACCATAAAGTGTGGGCGCCACATAGAGGCCACCAAAGAGACTGAAGCGCAGGGCACGCGCCCAATCGTAGTTCTCTAGCGGAAGAGCAGTATTTTGAGTTCCGTGTATTGTGGTTAATCCTTTCCGTTGACTTACTCAGATTGCGTCCTTCGAGGGTTTGCTGTATCAGGCTGCCCGTGGGCCATAGTAGCGCATAGGTCACTGCCCCCTTGACCATGGGATGCAATTTGCCTTGGGCAGTGAGCACGCTTTGCAATTGTCTAAGCACTTGGGCCATTTGATTTCAAACGAAAATTCTACCTTTCAAAACTGTTTTCAAAAATCGTTATTGCTATCTCACTCGCGCGCGCAACGACAACAAGAACAACGACGACGACGGCGAACTCAGCGAATAATAACAGTCATTCACATATGTTGCTATCTCGCTCGCTTGGCAATGCAGCCGACGGCGAATTCAACAAGGTCACTGTCACACTAACACACACACACACATATACATGCATGCACATGAATTGACCATGGCGAAGTGTAAGTGGAAGAGGAAGCATGGCTACTAAACTACGGTACTTGCTTGCAACTTCTTAAGGAGAGAGAGTGAGCACGAGAGAGAAAGAGAGAGAGCTTTATACTCCTTCTATGCTGAGCTGCCTGCGAGTATTGAGAGCACTTGCTGTTTGATGCGTTAAATGGATCAGTTGCACTTAACAACTAAATCACACAATGGTTGCACAAATACTGCAATTTCGAAAATTAGAAGAGCCAAAAATTGCAATTGCAATTGATCGCGTGAAAAGCTTTTCCGTTTCCGTGTGTCGCTCATTGGCGGCTGCTGACAAAAGGTGAGCGGTGTGACACGCATGCGGGGAGCGCGGCAGTTTGTTCAAATGCCAAAATTCAAATTATGAAATACCCACGCACTACACACGCACACATGCACACACGACATGTGCATGTGCATGTGTGTCATAACAGCTGTGTTCTAAGAACTATGAATGGAAACGTTACGCATACGCATGCGAGTAAAAATATCTATGTGATTCTGTTTGTTTTGCGCGTGTTTATGTAATGGAAACTTTATGCGAAATGTGGCATGTGATTTAATATGACAGATTGTGTTTATGACTGCTACACACATACATATGTACATTAAGAGAAATACTTGCTAGTCATCAACAAAGCGAGCGAGATTTGCCGTCGTCATTCCCCTCGTTGCCTTGTAAATTCGCATACTTACATGTATGCAAGCTGCTACCTACTCACAAAAATACACATATATGTATGAATATGTGTGTATACTCTATGTATATAGGGATGTAGAGGGAGTAAATACGTAACTAATACTTAATGTTATGCTAGTTTGTACTATATGCATTTAGAATGCGTATCCCCGCCGCTCTTGCAAATTGTTATGAACTAAACGCAATTGTTTGTGTCAGCTGTCGACGCTGCGTCTGGCGTCCGCTGCCAGATGATTGCTAAAAGCTCTGTAAGCTTTTACTACTCTGCATTCTCAGTATCAATATGAAAGAGAGTACGTTTATCGAAAAAGCACTTTTGAATGTTTTTAAAATGTTTACAACGAAATGTATTTTTAGCACCGCTTACAAACAAATTATTTAAACTAAGAATTTAATTTTCAATTGTTTATTATTTTCAAAACCATAAACCACCGATATTTTCTTTTAAAATACTAAAAGTATCGCTGTCTGTTGTCCGCATCGATATATCTAGATGTTCGTTTGGTGATATCGAATGGTAAACAATGTATATTTTGCAATCAAATAGCTAAATAATAATTGCGTGCATTAAATTCTTTTATTATTATTATTCCATTTGATCTATTCTATAATTTATTAAATTTACGAATATTAATAATTTTACTAATTAATATTTGAAATTGAAAAATACCAAAATGCGGCATTTGTCAATTGCGAACATTTTGTGATTATCACTGATGGTCACACCGTTTGGTAAAACTGCAATATCATTAGACCGACCGACAAAGTTGATTACTTTTTTCAGAAACAAATTGTATTTACATTTAATTGAACGCACCACATCAACACAGTGAACATGACCGTAACTGCTGTGCCGCTGGAGAGCGTACGTGAAAAGGCGCTTTCCGACTACAGAAAGAAGTTGCTGGAGCACAAAGAAGTCGAGGGTCGCCTCAAAGAAAGTGAGTTGAGAAAAAATGGTGATGTCAAAATTTGTCTTTTAATAATGCAAAATTTATAGAACGCGAGGAAATCAAGGAGCTGACAAAGCTTTACGACAAATCGGAGAATGATTTAAAAGCACTGCAAAGCGTGGGCCAAATTGTGGGCGAGGTGCTCAAACAATTGACCGAGGATAAATGTGAGTGTTGGCAAAATAAGCTTCGAGCATGATTTTAATGATATATTGTTTGTTGAATGCAGTCATTGTGAAAGCCACCAATGGACCACGCTATGTGGTCGGTTGCCGTCGCCAGCTGGACAAGGCCAAGCTAAAGTCGGGCACACGCGTTGCCCTCGACATGACTACATTAACGATTATGCGCTATTTGCCACGCGAAGTTGATCCTTTGGTCTACAATATGTCGCACGAGGATCCCGGCGATGTCACCTACTCGGCCATCGGTGGCCTCACCGAGCAAATTCGCGAGCTACGCGAAGTCATCGAGTTGCCATTGCTCAATCCCGAACTCTTCCTGCGCGTTGGCATCACACCACCCAAAGGTTGTTTGCTCTACGGTCCGCCCGGCACAGGTAAAACGCTGTTGGCTCGTGCGGTGGCCTCCCAACTGGATGCCAACTTCCTGAAGGTTGTCTCCTCGGCGATTGTGGACAAATATATTGGCGAGAGTGCGCGTTTGATACGCGAAATGTTCAATTATGCCCGCGATCATCAGCCCTGCATCATTTTCATGGATGAAATCGATGCGATTGGTGGCCGTCGTTTCTCGGAGGGCACATCGGCAGATCGTGAAATACAGCGCACGCTGATGGAGCTGCTCAATCAAATGGATGGCTTCGATTCGCTGGGACAGGTGAAGATGATAATGGCCACCAATCGTCCCGATACGTTGGATCCAGCTTTGCTGCGTCCTGGTCGCTTGGATCGCAAGATCGAGATTCCGCTGCCCAACGAGCAGGCGCGGTAAGTTGTTCACAATTGAGTTGAGCTCAAAGCAAAACACAGATGACTTATAATAACTTGTTTTTTTTTTTTGCAGTCTTGAGATTCTGAAGATTCATGCGCTCAAGATTGCCAAACATGGTGAGATCGATTATGAAGCCATTGTCAAGTTGTCAGACAACTTCAATGGCGCCGATCTGCGCAACGTTTGCACTGAGGCGGGTCTCTTTGCCATACGGTAAGTGGACGCCATGTGAAATACTTAACCCTACATTTACTTTATCAAAACAATTTCAATTTCAGTGCGGAACGTGAATACGTCATCCAGGAGGATTTCATGAAGGCCGTGCGCAAGGTGTCGGACAACAAGAAGCTGGAGAGCAAACTGGACTACAAGCCAGTTTAGATGTAGTTAACACGCCCCTAAAAACCATAAACTTCAACACAAATTCAATAAAAATACCCATCTTATATTATGTACATGAAATCGCAGTTGAATGGAAAGATTGTGTATTATTCAAGAAAAGCTAAAAGTAAGGAAGCTTCAGCGAGGAATTCTTGTCTGCTTTTTAAATTGAATTTTTATACATTTTACTGTTCAATTAATTAATTCACCGCTTGTTTACTCGAAGAAAAAGGTCTGCAATTTAGATTTGTATACCCGCTACTCATAAGGTAAATGATAGAAAGAAGTATCTTCCACAATCTGCCATATTTTATACTCTATTGTCAATATACCGAATGTAGGCTTTGGTATATCTTTAGTATTATGTGGAATATCAAATCGGTATCTTTTAACTACGGTTCTTAGTAGCTTTGACCGACAATCTGGTATATTTTGTACTCTATGGTTTATTATGGAATGCAGTACTATATATATGAAGATATACCAAGAATAGTCTACGGTATATTTTAGTACATTTACGTTATAATCAAGAGTAAAATCCCACGGTTATGAATTTTTTAAATGTGGATATCTCACAGTCGAATGTACTCGATATACCAAATACAGTATATGGTATATTTTTCTATTTTCATTATATTGATTCGGTATATTTTCAAAATAATACCAAGCGAGTGATATATTTTAGTATCTTAGCGGTATATTAATATGACATATTTTAAGAATACCGCACAGTTTTGCTTATATTCAAAATGAGTAGCGAGTATCTCATAGTCGAGCACACTCGACTGGAATAAGCATGAAAAGCATAATGATTTTAAATCTTTCGATTCACACATTTATAATTTGCTATAGTCCAGTGTTTTGGTTATTGTTAACATCGTTTTTATTACATAGATTAGAGTGAGAAAGCAGGAGGTATAAAGCAAGTCGATGGTCTAGATAAGTAGCTGGTCACTTGGCTTTGTTGGTGTCCTCGATGCGTCGCTTCTTGCGCTCCATGTAATCGCTGACGTTGTCGTAGCGCTTCTTGAACCACACGGACAGATCCTCGGGCACACATTGCGCCTCTCCCGCAAACTGTTCTGCGACCATTTGCAACCAACCAGCGGGCAGCGTTGCATCCTCGGCACCATCCTGGCTGCTGTAGGCACGCAGCGTGAGATTGTCGTTCAAGGAGCCCAGCACATAGATGCGCTGTCCACACAACGCAAAGTTGCCAATGTGCCAACTGCCCGCAGCGGCTTCAATCAACTGCTCCCGTGTCACAGACCATGAGGGATTTGCAGCGTCTGTTGCATTGAGCTGCAGCTCGTAGAGTCCAATGGCAGCGCTGTGATCGTAGAAGAGCACCGCTGCCTCATAACGCTGGCCGGGCACAAGCTCGCGCAGCTGGAGTCGCACTGCTGGCGCTGGCAATTCCTTGAGCAGCAGCTCCTCCCCCGTCGCATACTTCCAGATGCGCAGCGTCTTGTCACCCGAAACGGAAACCAGGTGCTGTAGCTGCTGCTCGCCAAGGAGCGCCAAACCCGAAACGAACTCCTTGTGGCCCAGGCAATAGCTGTGTATGTCATAGCTGGCGGGATAGTTGGTCACGCGTATTTTGTCATCACGATCACAGCTGATGATGTGCTTATGATCCGGTGTCCACAATATGTCGTAGACAATGCTCAGATGGCCCAAGAGCAGTTTAGGCGACGCCTCTACATCCGCACTGCAATCAAATTGATAGCAATCGCCGGTTTTATCCGTTACCAGCAACGAACTCGAATCGGGCGCGAATCTCAGCGCACTCGAGGCACGTGCCAGTGGACGTATCGAGAGCAGCTTGGCATGCTCCGGCCTGCTCTTGTACAGCAGCAGTGCCTTTTGGCCGGCTGTGGTCAGTGCTATTAGCTGGCGATCGGGTGAATAGCTGACATTCAATATTGACACTTCACTCTTGGTTGCGGGCTGCTCTTCAGTTGCTTCACTGGCCGCCACGGGTTTGAGCCCACACGTGGTGAGGTCTGTGGGCAGCTCAATCTCCTTGAAGATTTGCAAGTCGTTGGGATTGAGGAATAGCACCTTTCGGCCGTGGGCAAGCACCAGCTCGGGCTCCAAGTAGAAGATTGTTGTCATATTGTGCGCTCTCTCACTCTCTCTGTTGTGAATCACCAATGGGCGGTAAGGTGGAGAGTATTGGACACAACTGGAACATAGCGCTGGATAGAAAAAGCGTCTATCGATATATCGTGAGTCGCATTTTGAAATATACTAAAATATACTTAACGTTAAAAATACCTATAGAATTGAGATCCACATAGTAAAAAATTAAATGCAGGCAGTATCTATAAATACATCAATTTATATTCATAATAAAAAATACTCCATTTTTCTGGCAGTATTTTATTTCAGAATATCGAATAGACTGCTCAGGATCACTTGAGGCAATCGATAGCTGATGTACATGTCCAACAACGTGGTGGCAACGCCTGGCAGCTAAACTTTTACCGTTGCTCCGTTAATTGCAATAGTGTGTATCGGTGTAACGGCCATTTTGTGGTGAAAAGAAAAATGCGCCAAAAGGGCAGCGCACTGAATAGCTATAAAAGTGGCTCCGCTACGAATATTATTAAACAAAATTTAAGAGCGTAACATAACGTGAAGACGCAGTGTGAAATTTGTCAAAAAAAAAAAACAGTTAAAAACAATATTCAGTATGAACACCATAACCACCATTCGCAGCATCAACGACTTCAACAAGCGCATCGATTCGGCCGAAGGCAAAGTGGTGGTGCTTGATTTTTATGCAACATGGTGCGGTCCCTGCAAGGAGATCGAGAAGACAGTGAAAACACTGGCCCGTCAATATGAAGGCAAGGTGATATTCCTGAAGGTCAATGTGGACAAGTACGATGAACTGGTGCAAAGGTACAAAGTGCGCAGCATGCCAACATTTGTCTTCCTTAAAGGCGCTCGACGCCTGGGCTCCATAATCGGGGCTGATGAGCACAAACTGGTGAAGATGCTGGCCAAGGTGGGCAAGTGAAGGAAAGTTCGTCGTCCCGATAACTTTCTCGATACTCCTGCTCCTTTCACGACGCTGGGCGTCGTTAGTATTTAACTTTAAACGTTCGATAACATGTAATTGTAATTGTATTTTCAATTTGTGTATTGTGTAACTTGACTGTTCATGTAGATGTAAGCAAGCATAAGCTCAAATAAAACTAAGTGTATAAGCATTTTGACAAATTAATTCAATTTGGATTTTATTATTCCATAGCCTCAAAATTATTGTTCATGCTTTTAACAAGCAAGCGCTGCTGCTACTGTTTGTTTTTTTATGGGATTCTAAAGGGAGACGCAGTATAGTTTAAATCATTTTTTCAACAAACTAATATTTGTGTTTATTTTTTCGGAAGCGTGCAAAATTTTCAAGTGCAAAAAAAAAAAAACGAAAAACAAAAAAAGCGGTAATTCCATTGCAAGTTCCAGCGCTATTTATCGTTCGTCCGTTCAAACGATTGATCTCGTCTATTGATAACAAAGACCATGTCCTATCAAATCAAGCGTACGCCATATTTTCGACGCATGTTCAACAACAGTCGCCGCAATGGGCAACTGCAGCGTTTGCGCGAGGAATACGAACGCATCCAGGAGTTCAATGATCGCACCATCGAGCTGAAGATGCGCCAGGTGCGTCTCAAGCGATTGTTTCGCGAAATCGAGGACATCAATGAGCTGCCCAATCCCCCAACATTGAATGCGGCGTCGTCGGCGACGCGTCGCCCACAGCCGCTGCTGCTGCCGCTGACGCCGGAAGCGCTGCAAGCGCAGCAGCGACGCGAACGTGTCGAAGCACTGGAAAGGGCCCGAGAACTGGGCCAGGAGATGTCGCGTCGCAACGCCGAGCTGGCAGAGAATGGCAGCGGTTTCTATTTGCGCAGCGAACTGCGCGCCACAGCCAAAATGCGTGCAGCCGACGAGGCGCGTCGCGACGCCCAGGAGCGACGTCAACGCGCCGCTCGACGCCTCAGCTATGGCAATGCGCAGTCGCGCTCGAATATTGAGCGCATTGCGCTGCGACGCCAGCGACAGGAGGAGGCCGATGCACAGCTTTATCGGCACGATTTGCCGACATCGGCGCCGGCACGACTATCGCAGCAGCAGCAGCAGCAACAGGTGCTGCCAGATCAGTTGAATGTATCGCAGCCGGATATCGTGAAACGTTCGATGCTGCAGCAGCGATTGCACTATGGCAACTCGCGTTCGTCCAACAACATGATGCGCAGTCAAATGGCGGCTGCGCAGCGTATGATGAATTGCATATCTGGGGAGGATGATGTGGCGAATGTTAATGCGCACTTGCAGGTGATTGAACGGCATACGCAAAAGAAGTTGGAGCATCGATTGCGCATCACCAACACTCCTCTTCTGTTCGATACCCATGCCGATAACAACGACAGCGATAACGATAACAATGGCGAAGAGGCGCTGCCAATTAAAAATTTAAATACTGCTAACTCGGAGGATGAAATGCATACAGCACTGCTGCCGCCAACGGACCATGAACCCTTGAGCTATGACGACGATAATATGCCCAGCACCAGTCAGAAGGCTTTAAGACCAAACAGTGATGTACCCGCAGCAGCAACACCAACAACAACATCGATGTGTGGTTATCCAACAGGAACAACAGCAACAACGCCGCAACCAAGTCGTCTACTTAGTGCAAGTCCATCGGAACGTGCCTCGGAGCGTTGGCATCGCATATCGCTGACATTGCCCTGGCTGAAGATGACCACCACACATGATGAAGACCAGTTGATGGCTGCCGCCTCTGCGCGTTTGCCCAACATCAGCATCACCATTGCTGGCGAGGATTTGAACGGCAGCAGCTCATACAGCACACCGGGAACGCGCGACACCCATGCGGAGAATTATCAAAACTTTAGGGGACCATCGTTGTTGCAGGAAGATCTCATGCAGATCATGGAATTGGACGGAGATGCATCTGGTCAGCGTCTATATCACAATTAGTTGCGACATCAACTTTTGCTTCTCCGGCAGAATAAGAGGCTCACTCACTAACCGTTACAGAAGCTTAAAATGCACAACGAGAGATTCAAGGAATCTTTGTTACATTTTAGTTGGGGCCAAAAGGAATCCTGCGAGCCAACGATAACGGTTGCTCAGATCTCTGTAATATAGATCAAATGGGCAGTTAAAAATTCAAACATTTTCCTTTAATTATTATATTAGTTGTGCATTCGAATGTAAATATACATTTGTGTAAAATAAATTGAAGGTTGCAATTCAAAGTTAATTAATATGTGTAAAATTGAAGAGGATTGCATAAAAGTAATTTATAATAAATGCTTTGTATAACCTGGTTTGTTGTCCGATATATAATCTGATGTAAATTTAATGAAAATATCGCTAGGAAATAGTTTGAAACATGCATCGTACTTCAAAGATTCCGCCATGTCAGCTGAATGCGCTTGTATTTCTCCAACCAGTCGGCCAGCGCATTTTCGAGATCATTGCGAAAAGGATTCGCCAACTTGGGCGCCTTGAAATGTTCCAAAAACTGCCGACTATAGACAATCTCATCGAACCTCTCCTCAAATTGATCGCAGTCAGCGATTATCAACTGCAGCTCCAACATGTCAAAGCTGCACGAACAAAGATTATATTAGCTTATTATGGATTATATATTGCTGATTCCTGTTGACTTTCACCTGGGCAGACGTTCGCGTATATAGCGAACACGTCGTCCGTTGTGGGCTTTGATCATTTTAGCGCTATAGTTTTGACTGAAGCCCGCCAAGCGATCACTGATCAACTGATCGCTGATGCTGTGCTGCAAGTCTGGTGTTTCACACAGATTGACAAAGAGAATACGATCCTCGGTGTCAGTGTCTTTAATGACGGCATAAAGATCACGATCACGCACCAGGCGCTTAAAGTAGGCCGTCGCATTCGCCGGCCAATGCAAGTGCAGAGGATACACGTCCGTCAAAGTGCCACGCATCGCCATTGCCGGATGCTGCATGAAGTTCTGATGCAGAAAATTCAGCTGATTGGCTGGCAACTGAGCACCCTGGCCATAGTCAAGCATATAGACGCATACCTCTGTGGCGGAGGTCACACTCACAATGCGTGCACGCTTCCACGCGTATTCATGAAAGGCGGCGCAAATGTAGCCGGGTTTTAGAAAGTAAGGCGTCAGCATCCAAGACAATCCATGCGCATCATCACTATAAAAGTTGCTGCAGAAAGGAGTCGATGGAATGGATTGTCACTGCCTACAGAGTTGGCTCCAACTTACTACATTTCATGAGACATCTCTGTCACCACGGCCGCATCTTCGACATCCTGAAACCAGAACTGAAACGGACTATAAACCTGTGAAGAAAGCACATCGTCGAATGCCAGTCGGAGCGGAGAGATTCATTCACTCACCTCGGTTACCTTGAGTTGCAACTGGTTGCCAACTGTGTGCTCCTGTGAAAGCGCCTTGACAGCTAGCTCTGCACCCAAGCGAATAGCTTCCCATGGCTTATCCACATTGAACACTTCCTCGGACTGTGGAAGAGCTTTGAACAATTATCTAACACTTTTACAATTTCTCCTTTAACAACTAGTAGCTAAATACTTCTTCTCTTGGATAAGCTTCTCTTTGCCTGTGGAGGTATTCATTTTATATACAGATGACATCAAGTTTAAATACATTTATAACTAGGTGTAATAAAATGTATTGACGACTCACCAGCGCATATTCAGGCACCGCAGTTTGCGATTGTATGCGACGTATAAAGTTTTCCATACGGCATTCGGCACTTAGCTCAGTTTCATCCATCAAAACTTCGGCACCGATCGCCAAACTGTCCAATCTATCATCGTAACTATCAATATCCCACTGGGTGGTGCTAAGCTCATGTGTCATTCTTGTGTTTGCTGCTTCCGCTTTTTCATTAACTTCTTCCTGTGCGATTTCTTTGTGCGGGTCAAGCAAGGGGGATTGTAGTGTGGTTAACCACTGTTCAACAATATATTTACTCTTGTAGCTATGTCGCTCTTTAATAGTTTCCATTTAGTTTGCTGTAGCTACTTTTTCATTGAGTTTATTAATAAATTTCAGCAAGCGCACGCGCGCACGTTAATCAATTAAAAGCTAACTGTAAATAAATGGGGCTGCCAGACATTTCCAAATCACAACACCAATAAGTATCGATATCAATTGCTGAAGCCCATTTAACCGATATCGTATATTCTTCTTAAATACTTAACTTTAGTATATGGTATATTTAAACAGTATGACGACGGTCACACTGAGGCGAATTGTTTGCGGCACGTGTTGCTGCGGTTTTTAAGATTTGAATCGCACGCAAAATTGTTAAATAAAATGGATAGTGAAGTGGATGATTATGAGCCCACCGACTCCGAGGAGGAGTACAATGAGGAGGAACGTGAAATCTTGCAGGATTATCGCAAGGAGCGCCAGAGACGCGCCGACAACAAACGCAACCAAAAACAATCAGTGCTGGCGTTCAGCGAAAGCGACGATGATGACGACGATGAGGAAGTGGATCCTTATGCGGCACAACGGGCGCAAAGAAAGGCCAAAAAGTCCAAGCGCAAGGCCGCAGCCGCTACCGCTGCCGGTGACGACGATGACGATGAAGACGATGTGGCGCAATTGATGCGGGACAGCGACATCGAAGGCGCCGAAGACGACGATGACGATCTGCCCGATACCATGGACTGGGGCAGCAATAAGCGAACGTATTATAATACCGATTTTGTGGATCAAGACTACAGTAGCTACAATGCACAGGAGGAGGACTTGGCCAAGGCCGAGGAGGAGGAGGCCAAAAAGATACAATTGCGTCTGGCCAAACAGCTGAATGAAGCCGACTTTCAGCTGGACGACATGGTGGAGCTTAGCAGCGCCAAGCCAAGTGCGCAAAAAGCAACCAAAAAGTCGAGCACAAAACCCAGCACGGAGACAATCAAGGTGACCACAGATCTGGCCGGTCTGGGGAAGCGTGAACGCTTGCAGCTGCTGCAAAAGGATTCACCCGAATTTCTGGGCATCATACAGGAATTCAAGCGGCAGCTGCACGAGGTACAAAAGCTGACAGCGCCGGTGCTCAACTATGTGCGGCATCATCAGGTGCCTGTGGTGCCAGCCCTGCAATTCGCCCAGCTCTATCAGAGCGTGCTCCTCAGCTACTGCTCCAATGTCAGCTACTATCTGCTGCTGAAGGCATCGCGCAGCAATGTCAAGTACCATCCGGTGGTCAAGCGTTTGGTACAACTGAAGCAGCTACGCGAACAGCTCGCCGAGCGTTATGTGGAGTTCATAGAGCCACAGCTGGAGGCGCTGCTGGAGCACATCCAGGATGGCGATGCATTCACCGTGCTCGATGTGGCACAACGCAAGGCCAAGCTGCAGATACTCGACAAGTACAACGAGACGTCCGCAGAGCAGAAGCAAGAACAGCAAGTGGAGGCGGAGAAGGAAGAGGATGACGACAATGAGACGGATGACGATGGCGAGGAGCAGCTGGATGAGGATGAGGACGCAGCGGAGTTGGCGCGTCGTGGCATCACCTATCAAATGGCCAAGAACAAGGGCCTAACACCGCATCGCAAGAAGGAGCTGCGCAATCCGCGCGTCAAGCATCGCGGCAAATATCGCAAGGCGCTCATCCGACGCAAGGGCGCCGTCCGATCTGTGCGCACCGAGGTCAAGCGCTACGGCGGCGAGGTGTCCGGCATCAAAGCGGGCGTCACCAAGAGCGTCAAGTTCCGAACGTAGTTTAAAAACGTGTACTATATATATATTATTATAGTACATATAATAAGTAGAAAGTCTGTAAACTGCATATTAAAAAGGATAATGTAAAATTGTAAAACTGATGCTTTATGTCGGAGGATTATAGTTCGTTTCAATCCGGTTTTCTTTTTGCAAAAAAAAGACCCCCAAAAAAACCAAGTTCATAAATTTTCAGTATATCTCGAGAACCACAAGGACGATTCGCATGTCCTTTGGTGGCATAATAGTACAAACTAAAAGACGTCCTTTGACTAAGGACTCGCTAGGATCAGGCAAGATACAGCCGAGGAATACGATATTTTGTATAAACAAAAAAGTCAATGTTAATTGAATCCTTGCAGGATATTCGTCCTTGTTGGCACGCCAATCGATTTGTATTGATTTGAACTATCCTAGTGCCGAAGCATATGGCGATTGTCCTTCAATTGGCGGAGTTACAGCGCAATTTCCGATTTTTGGTCATTTTTTCTATGCAAAGTCCTTAAAAAAAAGTTTCGCAGAATTTCATAGGAATGTCCTTAAAATGCTTGTATGACAGTTGCTAGCGAACCTAATTGAGTTAAGTCCTACTTCAAACATATTCTCGCATATTTTCAAAGGATTTTCAGGACTAAATGTACACAAAACACGCAATTAGATTAAAAGTTATCTAAGTCTAATTATTGAATGATTTAATTGTAGTTTTGTACATTCATCAATTGTTGTTTTTTCTTTGCCTTTACATTAATACAGTTTTGCTTTTATTATGTACAAGTTTCATGCAAAAGATTCGCCAAAAACAAAAAAAAAGGGAAAAAATAAGCAGCACAAAAAGCATGCATTAAATTATATACATATATTATGTATGTAAAAAGATCGCAAATTCAAATTATCAAATTTTCATTGTCTGCTTCAATTCGATTTCTAACATTTAAGTAGCACTTGGCGTGCCAAAAGAAAAGCGCTTAGAAAACTAATTTTGTAGATTTAACTTAGATATTAAAGAGCTTGCGAAAGTCATCGTTGGACTTTGGTGTCGTTGTCGCATTCGACGAAACCTCTTTTTGCTCCTTTTCTTTTTTTGCTGTCTTGCCATCATTATTGTCATCATCGATGTTGGCTTTGCCATTGGCATCCGGTGATGCTGTTGACGATGATGATGTCGCAGCCGTCGCCTCATCCAAATCGAGTTTCTTGCGACGCTTCGCCTCGAGCATTACCAATTTTGTGGGTATCAACGTTGTGGGCATGCGACGCTTTTCACCCACTTTGGGTGCGGCGCCAGCAGCTGCTGACATTGCCTTTGGCGGCGGATTCGAGATGGCAACCGAAATCGGCAGTCCGCCCAGCTCCAATCCGTTGGCGCCCTCGACGGCCTTTTGCGCCTGCTCCGGCAGCTCAAACTCAATGTACGCAATGCCCTTGAAGCGCTGATTCCTGCAGAGGCGAAGAGTTAAATGAAATACTCTCAAGATTACCAATTGATTTGTACTGCTTACTGCTTGAACACGAGACGCACATCCTTGATGTGGCCATAGCCTTGGAATGCCTCGGTTAGCTCCTGTTGCGTGCAGCCCGCATGCAAGTTCTTAACGAATATCTTATTAGTCTCCAAAGCGGCTGCAAAGTGTATAAAATAATGTCATATATATACCACTTGATGTCTTCAATCTCTCTCTCACTCACTTGAGTACTTAAAGTTGGTTGCTTTCGCTTCAAATGTTTCTTTTTTAACTGGCGCTGGTGGTGCAGCTGCTGGCGCTGGCGTTGGTTGCTTCTTGTGCGCTGGCAAATCCTTTTTCAACTTTTTGTTAGGCGGCGATTGAGCTGCTGCTGCTGCTCCTCCTCCTCCTCCTCCACGTCCTTCGCCATCTGCGAAATGCTTTTTGTTTGCCGCTTTTGGCTGCACTGGCTGACGTCTGCCTTGGGCAAACGTTGTGCTGCGCTGCGGCGCCGGCACATGATTGCTCTGCTGGATTTGCGTGCAATACGCCTGACACTGGGCGATGGTTTCGTAGCAGCCAAAGCAACGTTCATAGCGTCGATACAGATCACTAATGCCCACAACATTTGCGGGCAGCGTGCGCAGCGCCTGTTGCAGCAGACTGCTTATCCTGCGTCCGCCGTTATATTCAGCGTCCATCTGGGCACAAGCGAGCCAAAGATCAACGCGATCGCTGCTGCCGGGATAGCCTACAAAAAAAAGCAAAAAAGAGCACAATTTAGTAAAGCATTTAGTTAACGAGTTTAAACCACTTCACTCACTGAAGATCTCGGACCAAATGGCGGCGCCTTCGATGGGACTCTTGAGCTTGGCGTACTCAACCAGCGCCCACAGCTGCAGCACCTCGTAACCAGTGTCCGCCATCTCGCCGTATTTCTCCGACAGACGATCCCATGTCCGGCGAAAGGCGGCACGCAAAGCAGACACCTGGAAATTACGGAGAAGTAAGTTTCACTTTCAGTCATCATGAACAAGAATCGTAATCCTGTTACCTGTTGTTCATCGTCGGCTTGTGTGTGTCGCACACGATACGCCAAATAGTCCAGTTCCAGCTCCACCGTCATCTCCATGTAGTGCTCGATGCGTGCAAACAGCTGTCCCAGCTCCTCATCGATCTTGGCGAGCGCATAATCATGTTGTTCCATCAGCTGCAAGAACTTGTGATTCAATTTAATGCTTGGCATTGCCAGCAAAGCACGTCGTATCAGCTCCATTGGTTTGCTCTTTAAATAGCCATCGTTAAGGATCATATAATGCAGCTGGCTTTCGCTGTCCTCATCGACCGGTTTCTGCATGTAGGCAATGTAGTCCAGCCAGAGTTCGCTGCTGCTTGCCCACTTGCACAGGCTCAGCTCGTAGATCACTTTGCCGAGCGACACTTTGCAGCGTTGGCTCACCGGCAACTTGTTGACGCGCAACAGACACATTTCCTGCAGGAACGACGAGTTCTCGCTTCCCTCCTTCAGCTTGGCCTTATAGTTGTCAATAATCTGCGACATTTCCTGCAGCTCTTGCTCGCTGCAGTTCCATGCAACGCATTGCTCACTCAAAGCTTGCTCCAGCTCTTTGTTCTCAGTTGCTTGGAGCAAGTCACGCACTTTGGCCATGAAATCCACACGTTCGATGCCATAATCACAGAGCAACTTGGTCCACAACTCTGTTGGATGCACCGTCTCCAGGCCTTTTACTATGAACTCGGCCAGGTTTTCATCTACAAATTTAGATCGTTTATATTGTTTAGTTAAAGTTATGTAAATACTGTAGAATTCGACCTACCATAATAGCTGCTTAAGGCTGTGGCGCATTTGGAGTAGTAAGTCTCGTGCTCCTCGGGTGTTTGGGTCACTGCCTTGAGGGTCTTCAGGTAGCGCAGCCAGATGTGCGCTGGAATTGTCGAGTACTTCTCGAAGGCGCTAATCGCCACATTGATGTTCTCAAACGCATTGATTTTGCTGCAATTGATGGCGGAACAACTGTAACATAACATGAAATTGGCCAATTGGCCTGCACTTACAATGCCGTATGGCACAATTGCATATACAATTTATGCTCCTTGAATGGCATCGCCAATATCATTGCAAACTCATCCTGCAGCCGTTCTTCGCTTTGTGAATCGCCCTCGCTATCATCACCGATATCATCCTGCGAGTCATCTATAATGCTTATCTCACTGTCCGAATCCGGATGCGCTTCGCTTCCGCTATCCCCGAGACTCGAGTCCGAGCTTATTTCAATTGGCTGCTCGTTCATAATATTCTCATCATCTTGCTGCACTTGTGCTTGCTCCTGCTCATCATCGTCGTCTCGATCGCCAACTGCTTGTGGAGCGCGATGTGTCTTCTGCATAACAAAAAAAAAACACACAAAAAAAAAAAGCGACAGTCAATTTGTTGTATGAAAAGGACACGTGCATTGGTCACATGGTCACTAGCAGCTCACTAACCTCAGCTCCACTTGCCATATTCGATGTAAATTGTTTCGCGTTTACTTTTATTTCAATATTATATGCAATTATGGCTTTGACGAGAAAATTAAACGCAAATGTGTCAAACTAAACAGAAACTTTGCTGGTTCGGGGCAATAGCACAGAACACAAGAAGAAGAATTGGCAGCAGTAAATGCAAAACAACATTCACAACGAGCGATAACATAATGAACATAAATTATCGAATGCCTTTTAGATTTATCGTAGCGGATGCAGTGATGTTTTGCTTGTAACTTTATTGCATGCTAAATATAAAAACTCAACACTTAAATACGCAGGCATAAACAGCACTTCCATGGCCATTCTTGAAACTTGATATCGCAGTGCCAAATTATCGAATGTCTGCATCGACGCGATAGTCATTTTTGTTATCGACGCAGCAGCAGCCCTGCACGAATTCGCGCCAAAAATTGCAATTGCATTTGCGGCGTGCGGCGGGCAAATCTGCTTGTTTGTTGTTCGCTTGTTTCATTGTGAAAATATTGCTCGACGAAATGGCACACGACGCGGAACAGTACATCAAGGACATACAGCGCGAATATGTGGACTTTCTGGACGACGAGGAAGACCAGGGCATCTATGCCGGTCACGTCAAAGACATGATTGCCGAAAAGTCCAAGCGTCTGGTGGTCAACATCAACGATCTCAAACGCAAGAATCAACAGCGCGCTCTCGGCCTGCTGAGCAACGCCTCCGATGAGCAGCTCGCCTTCGGTCGCGCCCTCAAAGAGTACGTCTCCACCATTGAGCCCAGCTATGCCAAACAGCATGAGGATTTCTTTGTGGGCTTCGAGGGCTGCTTTGGCAATCGGCATGTGACGCCCCGTTCCCTCACCTCCGTCTATCTGGGCAATCTGGTGTGCGTGGAGGGCATTGTCACCAAAGTCTCGCTCATTCACCCGAAGGTGGTGCGCAGCGTTCACTATTGTCCAGCGACGCGCAAAGTGCTGGAACGCAAGTACACAGATCTAACCTCTTTCGAGGCGGTGCCCTCCAGTGCCGTCTATCCCACCAAGGACGACGATGGCAATCTGCTGGAAACCGAATTCGGACTCTCCGTGTACAAGGATCATCAACGCATCACCATCCAGGAGATGCCAGAGAAGGCGCCCGCCGGTCAATTGCCGCGTGCCGTCGACATTGTGTGCGATGATGATCTTGTCGATCGCTGCAAGCCCGGCGATCGTGTCCAGATTGTGGGCAACTATCGCTGTCTGCCCGGCAAACATGGTGGCTACACCTCGGGCACCTTTCGCACGGTGCTGCTGGCGAATAACATTTCGCTGCTGAGCAAGGAGAGCAATCTGGACATTTCGCGCGAGGACATCATGTTGTGCAAGAAGCTGGCCAAGAACAACGACATCTTCGAGCTGCTCAGCAAGAGTCTGGCGCCGTCCATTCATGGACATGCGTATGTGAAGCAAGCGATCCTTTGTCTGCTGCTCGGCGGCGTCGAGAAGCTGCTGCCCAACGGCACACGGCTGCGTGGTGACATCAATGTCCTGCTCATCGGTGATCCGTCCGTGGCCAAGTCACAGCTGCTCCGCTATGTGCTGAATACCGCACCGCGTGCCATTCCCACCACGGGACGCGGCTCCAGCGGCGTTGGTTTAACAGCCGCCGTGACCACGGATCAGGAGACAAACGAACGGCGCTTGGAGGCGGGCGCCATGGTCCTGGCGGATCGCGGTGTCGTTTGCATCGATGAGTTCGACAAGATGAGCGACATTGATCGCACAGCCATCCACGAGGTGATGGAACAGGGACGCGTCACCATCTCCAAGGCCGGCATTCATGCCTCGCTCAATGCGCGCTGCTCCGTCTTGGCAGCCGCCAATCCCGTCTACGGCCGGGTAAGAAAATTAATCCATTTCATTTCATTGCTTCTCTTTAAAATCATTTTATTTTTCATTCATGATTTCGAATTTGTTCAACAGTACTTAAATGAACTTGATTCTTTGTTAAGCACTGGTTTAAGTATTTGCTATTGTTTGTGTCATGGCTTCTATTCATTCATTGCTCAACTTTAAAATCATTCAATAATTAATGATTACATTTCATTGCTTCTCTTAAAAATCAATCCATTTCAAAAATGTTTTCATTAACTTTTTTTTTTAATTTGTTCAACATTACTAAAATGAGTTTTCGCCTTTGTTAAGCACTGGTTGAAGTACTTGCTATGGTTTGTGCCATAGCTTATTTTAATGAAAAAATTGCATTTTATTGCTTCACTTTAAAATCATATACTATTTGAAAGATATTTCATTCATGAATTTGAATTTGTTTTGAATTACTTCATCATTCAAATTTGTGATTTGCAATTTGTTAAAAATTACTAAAACTGGTTGAAATACTTGCTATGTTTTGTGTCATGCCTTAACTTAACTGATGGATTACATAGATGAAACAGAAAATTGAAATATTTAAAATTTTTGGTAATTAAGGAACGTTTAATATAAAGATAGATAAGTTTTGCTTTAACAATATTAAAGTTCGTTAAAATTTTTTTATAGAAATTTGTGAATTTCAATTACTGAAAATCATTTTGAAATCATACAAATTTCATTTAGCTTGCTTATATGGAGTGTTTACGTATAAATCCAATTTATTTTAATTATGCTAATTCGTCTGTTTTCGATTCTTTCAGTACGATCAATATAAAACACCCATGGAGAACATTGGATTGCAGGATTCGCTGCTGTCGCGTTTCGATTTGCTGTTCGTCATGCTGGATGTCATCGATAGCGATGTGGATCAAATGATATCGGATCATGTGGTGCGCATGCATCGCTATCGCAATCCCAAAGAAGCCGACGGTGAGCCACTCACCATGGGCAGCTCCTATGCCGATTCGCTGTCGTTTGTCTCCAACACAGAGCAGGTGCGTCAACAAATTAACAATATATCGATTTCTATTCACTTATTTTTCTAATTTCAACTAAAAATTTAAAGAGTTACGGTTCAACTTTGAAAGAGAATTATGAAATTTAATAATTCTTTCACATTTTGTATTTCAAACTAAAACTAAGAGTTGAAAATGATTTGCGAAATGAAAAGCCTAAATTTGTATTACAAAAGTAAGAACTTAAGGATTATCGGATTACATTTGTTGAGCTGCTTTTAATGTAAAATTTAAATTGAAAAGTTTAATGATAAAGATTAGTATTTTAGATTCGTTGAGCTACTTTTAATATCCAATTTAAATTACAAAGTTTGACCATAAAAAACTAAACTTGTTTCACATTTTTGTCTTATCAAAAACTGAAGACTTGAAAGTGATGCAAGAAAATACAAATTTGTATTCACTTATGCATCTTATTTTTTGAATATAAATCGCAAATTTAAATTGAGAATTTTGACCATAAAGATAAATAGTTATTCCTTTAAAGAGAATTCCGAAATTTGGTAATTGCTTAATATTTTTGTATTTCGAACTGAAATCAAGAGTTGAAAACAATTAAAAAAAAGAGGCAATGTATAAATTTCTTTTATAAAAAGAAGTATCGTTGAGCTGCTTTTAATATACAATTTAAATTAAAAAGTTTGTCCATAAAGATAATAATTAAGTTTTCAACTATTAAAAATCATTATGAAATGTTGAGCTGCTTTTAATATCTAAGACTTCTCTGCTTTACAGAAAAAGGACACGGAGGTGTATGAGAAGTACGATGCGTTGCTGCATGGAAAGTCGCGCAAGCGTCACGAGAAGATCCTCTCGGTGGAGTTCATGCGCAAGTACATCCACATTGCCAAGTGCATGAAGCCCAAGCTGACGGAGCAGGCATGCGAGGCGATTGCCAACGAGTATTCGCGTCTGCGATCCCAGGAGGCCGTTGAATCGGATGTGGCGCGCACTCAGCCGATCACGGCGCGTACGCTGGAGACATTGATTCGCTTGGCCACGGCGCATGCGCGTGCTCGGATGTCCAAGACGGTGACCATCGATGATGCGCACTCGGCCATCGAGTTGGTGCAGTTCGCCTACTTCAAGAAGGTGCTCGAGAAGGAGCGAGCGGGCAACAAGCGGCGACGCAATGCCAACGGCGACAGTGACGATGAGGATCGCGATCGCGATCAGGATCAGCAGGCATCGGCTGCTTCGGCGGAACCTTCGCCATCGCGTCGCAGCAAACGCACTCGCATCGAACCCGATTACGACAGCGATGAGGATGAGATTGAGACACCGCAACCCGATGCTGGCGATTTGACGCGTCGCGAAACTCGTCGCTCGATGCCTGCCCAGCAACAGCAGCAGCTGAGTGAAGCATCGGCGGCCACAGAAAGTCAATCGACAGAATCGGAAACGACGGCCACGATTAGCGAATCGAGGCTGGGTCTCTTCAAGAACGGGCTGCAGCGCCTCTTCCGCGAGGCACGCGAACAAAGTTTGCCCGTCAGCCGGATTAGCAAGGCGATCAATGAGAACAACGCGGAGCCATTTACTCCGGGTGAAATCAATGCTGCCATGCATCGCATGACCGAGGATAATCAAATCATGGTCGCCGATGACATCGTCTTTCTTATCTAATCTTCTCTTACACGTATCTCACTCTCTGCTCACATTTCCAGCATGAATCTATTATCATTATCTCATTGCTATTTTCATTCATTTGTGTACTATTCATTAAGTCCGAGGCGAATTCGGTTTTTTTTTGTTTGTTGTATTTCATATTTATCAATTACGAGAAAGTCTAATAAAAAGCTACAAATAATATCAATTTCTTTCGAACTTATTTTTTTTTGTTGTATTTCATATTTAAGGGAAAATCTAAAAAAATAAATAACAATTGCAAATATATTCTTCATAAAGTTCTAATAAGTCTCTTTAGGTAATAACTAAAACAAGCTAAAAAGCTACAATCGAGTGTGCTCAACTGTGGGATACTCGCTATTCATTTTAAATAAAGTCATATTCTAAAAGTAAAGCAATTTAAGATACTAAAAATACTAGAAGTATACTAACGTCTATATTTGGTATGTCGATAGAGACTAAAATCGAGCGTGCTCTACTTTCGGATACTCGCTAATCATTTTCAATAAAACCAAATCTTCAAATATAACAAATATACCAAAAAATACTAAAATACACCGAATATTGTACTGCAATCAAGCCTGCTCGACTGTAAGATACTCGCAACTCTTTTTCAATACAACCTATTCTAAAAATATACAAAACTAATATATCAAAAAACACTAAAATATACCAAAGGCTATATTTGGTATGTCAGTTAAGTACTACAATCGAGCGTGCCCGACTGTAAGATACTTGCTACTCAGTTTCAATAAACAATATTCTAAGAATATAACAAATATTCAAAAAATACTAAAATATACCGAAAGCTATATTATATCAGAGAGTCCATAATATACCAGACTGTCAGCTAAAGCAACAACGATTCGACTGTAGTACTGCCGAAACAAAAGTATTTCTTAAAAAACTTGTACTATGTAGTACTAGTATATAAATATACCAAATATATGCTTTGGTATATTTGTAGTATTGTTTTGCTCGAACTCACACTCGACTGTAGCTTTCTCACTTGGATCTTTTTCGATCTTGTTTAGTTTACCGGGTAATCCGCAGTCGAGCAGTCTCGTGTTTCGTTTCAAACACAACACAACTCTTCGCTTGAGTGAATCAATTTTTTCTGCTGCATTTTGAGAAGAATAGCGATAAGATTTCTTATCACAAAGGGTTTGATTCGACCTCAACGCTTATGAGAAGGTCGCAGTACTTACTTTCTAGATAGATGCAAAAATTCACTGCAGATGTTGGAATGAAATGCATTGCTTTTAAATAATAAATAGTAGTACTATATAATCTCTGGAAAATTGACTAAAATATAAATAAATTTCGTGTTTAACTAAATAAAAACTAATAATTATTACAATGACAATTGTTTGAATGAAACAAATCACATTTCATTTACTATTTAATTGGAATCTTTACTTTTGGGGGTAACTCGCATAAAACATTCGATTTGTTTTTCATGTCATTTCATTTTTTTTTTTTGTTTTTTACAATATACAATAATAGGAATAGTAATTTTATAATGGACAATTTCCAGAACATGCTAAACGTTCCATCTTCAACTTAATTTATATACAATCGTTGGAAATTTTGGGTTTTTGGAAAACATTCGTGTATGGATATGGTTAATTTGTACAGCAAATCGATTCAGCTTACGTACTAGATATAGTATATATAATTATATATAGTTTATGTTTATATATAGGGAAGAGGAGACAACAACACATCTAGAACTAGAACTTCGTCTTCCTTTCATTTGTGACTGGCAAACACAAACACACACAGAAAAAAAAATGAATAAACAAATTTAACGTAAAATATCAACTATTAGATGGGATGATGGGAACTGCACAAACGATCAAAGATTCACGACATTCTTCAAGTCCGAGGGCAGCAATCCTTTCATGCACTCGATTTGCGCCCGGATCTGACGCTGTGTGATGCTGCTGCTCGGACAGTTGATCCCCTCCAGCTGCGACTTATCACTGTAGAGATTCAGTTTCTGTTTCAATTTGAGTATCATATCAATTATTTCCACCTCCTGCTTGTCGTGCGCCCAATGCTCCAGATTCGCCTCCGATAGCGCCTGCAGCTGCAGCTCCTGCAGCGTCAGCTGCAACTCCCGATGACGCGCCTCGTACCAACCGCGGAAATTGGGTGATTTCACAAAGCGCCGATAGAGACCCTTCCAGTCGCCCTTCAACGATGACGTCAATTGCGGTCCCGCTGTCTCCAGCGTTGCGAGGAAATCATCCAATTTAAATGAACTCGCATTCGGTGCCGACTTGAAGGGACTAATGTCCTTTTGCAGGGGCATCAGCGAGGCCATGTAACGCTCCAGGGGTATCATGAAGCTTTGGGTCAACTCCAACAGATAGCGACGTATGAGTGCCGTTTGCACATGCTCCGGCCGCTTCGTCTTCATGCCCAGCAGCACCTTCTTGAGCAGCGTCTTGTCCTTCTTGAGGTACGGCTTGTATTTGGTGTGCAGACCGGCTGTGGAGCTGTCGCCCGCTGCTGTCAGGCTGCCGTTAAGCAGTATGTTATGGTTGTTGGCCATTGTCGGTTGCAGCTTCACATTCCCATTGTCCTGGCCATGCCGTGAGCTCTTCTGCATCAGCTCCTGCTGCTGTTGCTGCATGTTCTTCTGCACAAATCAAAGTCAAATATTAGCATAGTATAATTGAATTGAATTCAATTAGATAGAGAGTTCAGCTTACCTGGTTGTCCACCAGACGCAGCATGTGCGGCCAATCCTTGAGCAGTTTCACAAAGAACGGATTTGTGACACCGAGCATAACAGCTGGACAGCAGCTGCTGGTGTTGCTGCTTCGATGGTTCGCCTCCTGCGTAAACTCCTTGAACTCGCTGTCGTGTATGGTGAAATAGGGACGCGCTTCCGCACAGTATTCTAACGGTGCAATCACCGCCACCAAAGATTGCACCATGTGCGAACAGTCGGCGGGCGATGTGCCCACAACGACAATGGGTTCGGCTGTGATGACCAGCTCCCACAGTGTATACAAATGCTCGAGCACAAAGTGCAGACTGTGGAACAGCTCCACTTCGTTGACCGAGGCCAGCACTTTGATCGATGTGGGCGACTCCAGGGGCAGTGTTGGAGGCGTGCTGGCGGATGAATTGGCGGAGGAGAGCGTTTTGCGACTGCTGCTACTGGCCTTGGGTATGCTGATCTCATAGCTGCACTCCAAGAGCGGCAGACGCAGTGTTTGACCCACCGTCAAGGCGGGCCATTGGCTGTTGATCTGGGCGCAGGCCAAATGCAACAGTTCGTTGCCCTGCTCAAAGTATTTGGGCGCCAGTTGCTCGAGCATGTCATAGTACAGATTGAAGAACGGCAGTCGGGTGATAATGATCAAACTCTTTTGGAAATAGCCGCGCGGCAAGTTCGGATCACGCTTCTGGCGAAAGTAAACAAAGCCCCAATAGTGGCTACCGTCGCTGCGCAACGCGGGCGCACATTGTCCATTGTAGCGGGAGGCGGCGGCGGCGGACGATGGCAACGGCGACGCTTGAGAGGATCGCAAACGCATATGGAACTTGGTGTCGCCCATGCAACCGGAATTGGAGTCGGGAAAGGCCATGTAACAGATGTTGCTCACCTCCTGCTCGCTGGGCATGTGCTGCGGCGGATACACATACTCCAGGGCTTGGCCAAGATTCAGGTCGAAGGTGACCACACATAAACAATGCACCCATTGTGATAAACGAATCCAATCATCATCGTTATTTGTTCCTGTTGTTCTTGTTATTGCTGTTGTTGTTGTTGTTGCGTTGTTTGCAGCCCCGCCATCTTGCGTTGGCAGGCGCATCTTGTTGTTCTTGTCCATGTTCATGTTCATGCAACCACACAAATCGTTTTGTTATGCTTTTGAGCGCAGCATGGGAAACTGCTTAAAACTACTTTCACTTCACACTTCAGCACAATGTTAATATTATTTATTTGTGCTTGGGCCAAGGGCGAGCGTTGCCACCCCACGATGTTTGTTCGATAGAAGCTAGTGAACTGTCTGGCAGCACAGCGCTAAAGCGATAGCTATCGCAATATCGCACTCAACTCTCAGCGATATTTATCGTTGCTATCGACATTTAAGCGCTTTAAATCGAATTTCAAAATTGCTTATCAAGGAATAAATGATCGATTTAGAAACAACGTATTTATTCATTTTTTCTATAGAATTTAATTCAACATATTAAAAACAAAATCGTTGCAAATGCTGGTTTTTAGTGATGTAAAAGGTTGTACTGTTTCACAGATATGGATCCCAGCCGGGAAAGACCAGCGCCAAATTGGATGGCTGCCTGGCCTCGTTGATCAAATGCTGCACCTGCGTCTCCACACTTGTGTTATCCAATATGCCACTTTCGCGACCCTCCAGCTTGTGCTGCACCAGCAACAGGGCACGCTGTGCCAATAAATTCTTGGATTCCTCGTTCGTTGGCTGATTGGAGAGCACACCCCAAATGAACAATGGATCGTAGAGCAAGACCTCGAGTATGGTCATCAGGACGGGTTTATAACGTCGCAAAATATGCATGACAGCTTCGCAGGATTTGGTGAACACACCGTTGGTGCCACACACGCCCATCGGTGCAACGATGTCGCGTGTCAAGCGAAACGGCACCGTCTCCGGTGTCGTTTGTATTTTGCCCTGCTCAAAGGCAATGCCTGCAAATTGTATATACACAAGTTGAATACGAAAGACTCAAAATTGCTTTTATTTGATACGCACCAAAATCAATGTGCACCACTTCGGCTGTCTGCTCATCGATGAGTATGTTTTGGACATGACGATCGCCCAGACCGAGAACATAGCCCACCATCGAGGTGATGGCAACGCTATTGATGTACGCCAAGCGACGCTCAAACCAAACGCCAGGCGTGTGAAACTTTTCCAGTAGAAAATAATGCAATACGGGCTTGACTTTCTCGCATATGTGCTTAAAGATGGCCCGACGCTCCACCACAGTCTTCTGCATTGCTGCCTAAAAGTGGATAAGAAGTTAGCATTGCTTAAGCCAGTACTGCAACCAGTGCTTAGCGAAGACACCAACCCAGCAGCTACATCAACTCACATGCAGTGTTTGCCGGCATTTGTAGTTAGTCCAGTCCTGCGGACGATAGCGCATATGTGCGCCAGATTTACTGTCGCCACCCACCAAATAGACGCCAAGGGGGATCGTGTTGCTGCACCACTCCAAGATGCCGCTGCGCATGGAGAGCGGCGTCACCTGATAGGTGCGCAGCTGCAGCTTGCGATTGATGCACTCGGAATCGGTGTTCACCAGCTCATTGACCAGACCGAACACCTGCTGCATAACAGCATCCTGACGCAGATCATCGCGCCCCTTGATGAGCTGTGGACGTTTCACGCCATCGGAGCAGCAACACAACACTTTGATTGGTGCATTAATGCCGTTGCACAAGGTAAACTCTTCGCTCCACTTCACAATGCCTGCGCAGGAGAAGGAGAAGGAATCGCAAATGAACAGAAATAAATTTGAAATGATGACAACACGCTTACTCGTTACTTGGTAGACTCGATCGGCTCGTGGAGCGAGCGGAAGCGTGGGACATTGAACCAGATCGAGTTGCAGACTGCTCAAATGACGCAGCTTCTCCGGCACTCGATGGGCAGTGGCCTGGCGTCCACTTGGATTCGCTTTCAGATACGTATTCGAGAACTCGACGAGTGCTGAATTCAAATAAAAAATTTGTAGTCCAAAGAAGGGAGATTTCGACTTCGACTCCAACTTACCTGGAAACATGGCTGCAAATTGCCGATTACAATTGGCCACCGAAGTTTCGCCGTTGCAGATTTGCGCAATGATTCCCTTGGCGATCTCGGCACGCTGTGTGTTGCTATTGTTGCCATCCATGTGGGCGCAAACCAATGGATACAGCTTGTAGAACGTTTGCTGTGGATGCTCCTTGCCACAACGCACCAGCAGCTCAACGAGCAGGGTCCGGAACTCTGCATTTGTGGAACTCAAGCGTCCGACCATCTGATTGAGGGCACAAATGAACTTATAGCTAGGCACTTGGGCAATCTTGTCGCGTATCTTAGCCAGCATCGATGTGTTGCTCTCGTTGGTGAACCACAATGCAATGATGCGATAGATTTCCGCACTCGATGCGCCGCCATCCAGCTGACAGTAGGCAATATAATGCTCAATGGCGGTGCACAAATGCTCCGTTAGACTCTCGTTGATGCGCTTCAGCGCATTGTGATCCAAGGCAGCGAAACGATTCATGTTTAATGCGCCAACGCGAAGATCGCGATCGTCACGGGTCTTCACCGTGCCGGCAAGCTGACGATTCTGTTTGATTATCTCGCTAATCATTTTGTACTCCTGCGAATTGCGATAGTTGTGCATCTTCTGGTACTCGAGATCCGCATATTTGGCCATCGCTGCATGCGCCGCCTTTCGATTGTCGTTCTCAAATTTTCGAAATGTGCTCCACGCGAAATGATCGGGATATTTGGCTTTGAGCGTATCCTTGTGCTCGGCAAATTGATCCAGAAGCGCCGTGGCACGCTGAAAGTTCTGCTCGAGCATGTCGTTGAAGCGAGCCGCATTCGCGTTGAGCAGAAACTCGCCCTGCATCAGCAACGCCGGCACACGTTGCAGACAATACTGAAACTCGTTGTGGCTGAGCACATGTTGCAGCGTCGCTTTGGCTATCTGATGGTTGCCCGTCCGCATCTGCACCTCGGCATCCTCCAGCAGCACTGAGATCTGAAAATCAAGTTGAGAATATTGTTATAAGGTCTGTCCAAAGAGCAGCCTCCTTCCAACTACCTTTTATATTTTGCAATTCGAGTTTTTACATTTAAGGAATTCCTCCCAGCTAAGCTTTGGGCAAATATCAGCCTCCTTAGTCTTACTGTTCATATATCAGACAGTTCTATGCTGTCTAAGTTCTATCTATAGTACTGTGTTGTGTTGTGTATAAATCTCAGCCTCCTTACTCTTATCTTACTTATCTTACTGTATCATCAAAATATCAGCCTCCTTACTCTTATCTTTGTTAGTTTCTACTACCTTATTTTCTTCTTTTATGTTAATATCTTTGTAAGGAACTCCTCATGCTGTGCATGGAAAGTTTAGTTGATCAGACAGTTCTACACTTATTTTAGCAATTTGGTAAGCAGATTCTTACTTTTACCGATTGTCTTCAACGTTGAAATTCCTAGCAGTTATGCTCTTTACAAATATCAGCCTTCCTGCTCTTACAGTGTGTGCTGAGCAGAAAGAAAATTTAGATCAGACATTCATCAAAGTTTTCTACACTAAAGTTAACAGTTTTATATGCAATTCATCAATCTCCTTAATCTTATCGGTTGCACTGATCTTAGCCTCCTAACTCTTATCGTTTGTATTAGGCAATGTTAGTTTCTTACTTCCTACTACCTTTTGGTGCTGTGCAATATATTTTCTTCATTGATCTTAACAGCTTTAGAACAAAAATTTCCTAATACACATCTCAACCTCTTTATTCATACCGTTTGTACTATGGCAAAGCTTGGTTCTATATATTTTTTACCAAATTAGTTAGCAGATCCTCACTCTTACTATTTGTGTTTGTAAAGTAGAATGGAATAGAATAGAATAGAATATAGAAATTCTTTATTCCTATGCAGTGTAAAGCCCAAAGCTTTGAGTTGAGCTTTTAGATAAGAGATCAGCTAAACTTTCAAACTGTAAGAGTAAGGAGGCTAATGAGGAACTTCTTATTATTACTACTGTAAACATAAATATAGGCAAGGAGACTGCTGTAAATACACAAATCTCAGCCTCCTTGCTCTTACCGATTGTAAGTTGTAGTTCAACAGTCAGTCAGTCAATATAAAACGGATTTTACTTATCAGCCTCCTCACTCTTACCTCTTATGCGATGCATTAATAGTTGAGTTTAGACTCACCTTGGAGACCAGCTTGATGTCTGGCATAGAGCGCAGTGTTGCAATGTACCTGGTGGCCAGGTTGAGTTTCCCAGCGTTTTTGCACTCGT
Organism: Drosophila niveifrons; assembly: GCA_035046325.1. Taxonomy (NCBI): domain Eukaryota; kingdom Metazoa; phylum Arthropoda; class Insecta; order Diptera; family Drosophilidae; genus Drosophila; species Drosophila niveifrons. The sequence goes on from JAWNOC010000020.1 coordinate 5,694,211, forward strand.
TGATTGCCTTCAGCAGATACGTGTCGACGGGACTTTTCAAATAATACTGCTCGATGCGTCGTGTGGCACGAGTGCCGGCCATCTTAAGCAGTGCCACTTGGTGGGAGAGCACATGCTCCTTGCAGTTAAAGTTGCCGTAGGTTAACTCCAGTTCCGTTTGCCACTTGTCGAATGTCTCTTTGATCTGTTCGCTCGACAAAGTCGGACAGAATTGTATCTGTGTGAACGAGAGTATCGAAATAAAAAGTAGATAAGCTTTCTAATCGTATATGTCTGTAGTTGGCACAGTCTCTGAGATCGAAGTTTTTATACGGACGGACGGACAGACAGCAGGATTTCAGACTACAACATATATTGTGAATTGTATCTGTGTGAAGAAGAAATAATGGAAACAAAAAGTTGATATGTTTTCTAATCGTATATGTCTCTAGTTTGCACAGTCTCTGAGATCGAAGCGTTTATACGGACGGACGGACAGACAGCCGGATTTCAGACTATAACATATATTGTGAATTGTATCCGTGTGAAGGAGAAATAATGGAAATAAAAAGTAGATAAGCTTTCTAATCGTATATGTCTGTAGTTTGCACAGTCTCTGAGATCGAAGCGTTTAGACGAACAGACGGACAGACAGCCGGATTTCAGACTATAACGTATATTGTAAATTGTATCTGTGTGAACGAGAGAATCGAAACAAAAAGTTGATATGTTTTCTAATCGTATATGTCTCTAGTTTGCACAGTCTCTGAGATCGAAGCGTTTATACGGACGGACGGACAGACAGACAGACAGACGGATTTCAGACTATAACATATATTGAGAATTGCTTGTGTGTAAACGGGAGAGAGAATCGAAATAAAAAGTTGAAAGTTGTTTTCTAATCGTTTATGTCTGTAGTTTGCACGGTCTCTGAGATCGAAGCGTTTATACGGACGGACGGACAGACAGACAGATTTCAGACTAATTGCGAACCTTGGCAAAGTCCTCCGCCTGTTGCAGCGTGGATAACCAAGTCATGTACTTGTACACGGATTGCAAACACTCAACGCTAATGCCGCGCAGCACTTCGCGAATGCAATCGTAGGCATTGTTGATCGCCGACATTGTGGTCTCCTCCTCCCGATTGTTGATGCTCTTCAATGCCAAATAGTGCTGCTTGCTGAACTCCAGCTCTAGATTGTTGGTTGTGATGCTGCGATTGTTACGATCGATGTTGCGTCGTCGTTGTTGCACATCGACTGGCTCATCCCATTGGGTCAGACGCCAGAGTATCTCGTAGTCAAGCTGCTGATCGCCTGGCATGCTCCTCTGTTTTAGATCGGCCAACTCCAGCAAGCCGTTGCTCTTCATAATGCTGGCAATCATCTCGAAGTTCGGCTTGTCCAGATTATCCGATTCAAGCCAGCAGCCAAACAAGTTGTTGTTCAAACTCAGATAATCGACACGCGAGCGCAGCGGATTCAAAAAGCCAGTCATCGCATCCAGACAGCCAATCGACTCGTAAGCCTCACAAAGTAAAGAGTTAAGAGATTCAGTATTTCATTTATTTCAAATGGTAATAGAAAGATATTCAAGTTAAAGCTCTTGTGTTAGGCAAAGTTATTTCGAATCTTTAGCATGAAGGCACTTGAATGCATTTGAACAAATTGAAATCTAGTTTTAATAGTAGGGATTTTTATATACACAATTTAGCTTCGTTGTTTTTTGTCTCACAATAACTATAGTAATTATTAGTTACCGAAAGTTTGATTGCGATCAGATCAAAATTGAAAAAGCTAACAATCTGGTATATATTTTGTACTTTGTGGTGTATTTTGAAAAGTAATAGTATATTGATATACCAAATAAACAGTTTAGTATATTTTGGAATATATTGTACTTTGGTGTATTTTGAAAGTAGTAGTATATTAATATACCCAATATAGTTTAGTATTTGTGTGTATATTGTGGAATATTTTTGTAATGTAGTGCATTTTGAAAATGATGGAATATTGATATACCAAATAAAGTACATCAGCATATTTCAGTATATTTTGGACAATTTTTTGTACTCTGCGGTGTATTTTGAAAGTAATAGTATATTTTTTTACTCTGGGTATATTTTGAAACAAATAGTTTATTTATATACCAAATAAAGCCTTTAGTAAATTTTGGAATATTTTCATCGCCGTGGTGTATTTTATAGGTGTAATCATACAAAGCCTTGGTATATGTTAGTATTGCTCGGCATATTAATTCGGTATATTTTAAGCATAATACCGCAATATATATTTTAAGAATAATATCGTGTTCTTTGGGCATAGCGCTTCTAAACAACTTAGCTGTGCTTTTGTCGCCTTCCCCCGCCATTTAACTACCCAATCGTAAGAATAATGAAGCTAGGAAGCTCACCTTCTTGGCGGACTTTTGGAAGCTGTCGTTGGCCAGAATGTCCGCATCGGGTGTTTCACTGGCCGAGCATGCCCACAACTCCAAATACAAGATGCTGAGAAAGTATGCCTGACAGTGATTGCTGGCCACGATGGCGTTGCCAAAATCAATCGGTATACTCCTGTATATATATGTAGAATATACACTGATTAGAAAGAGAAAGCGAGCGAATAGATAGAAAGAGATGGCAAGCCAAACCAGTTGTTGATGAGACGAATGCGCTCGCAAATGTACAAAAAGAGCTTAATGGCGCGCTTCTCCTGATAGATTCCAGAGGCGAGTGCACAATGTTGGGCAAAAAAGTGATCGAGCATCGCACACAAGCTGTCCAAATTCGCCGTCTTGTTGGCCAGCAACAGCTTAATGAACGGCTGCAAGCAGGCATAGGCAAACTTAAACGAATTGCCAGCGAATGTATCGAAGTCCGTCCAGCCGCAAGTCTCAAACACTTTGCGCATTAATGCGCACATCCATGCCTCATAGTCCAAGTGCTCGCTGGCCTGGAGCAGAGCGAGCCAAGGAATCGCCGGAATGTTTGTATGTGATTGCAGGAAACTTGTTCTTTTCGATGGTACACAAAAAATGCGCATAATCGAATACGAATCTGCAAAGATTCAAGTAATTGAGTATTCTTTCTTCTAGTATTTGTTTTCCTTCACATATTTACCCAAGTGCGCGTTGGCTGCGCTGGTGTTCACCACGTGTCCAATCACTTGGATGAGCGCCTGCTGTGTGCTCGTCTTGAAGTGAAACAATTGCTGCTCCAGCACGCGCAGCATGGCGCGCACAAACTGCTCCATGGGCTCCTCATTCGACTGCCAAAGGCAACACAAAGATTAAACGGGAAATGTTTTGTTTTTTTGGGGGGGAATTTGTTTTACCTCTTCGAAGGCATCGAATTCGCCTTGAAAGTAATACGAAATGTGCTGCATTTGGAGCGGTCCAATCTCGGCCAGACACTTGAGCGCCTCGAGGCTATGCTCTGGCTTCTCGGCATGGCGCACCATGTGGATCAGTCGACTGATGAACTGGAATAGCAAATGCTGCTCTGCCGCCAGCTGTTGCTTGTGCTTGGCTAACTGCAAAAGAAGTGAGACACAAGTTAGCGAAGGTAAAGCAAAAAAAGTCTTAGAAGGAACGATCTAACCGCGGAAGCGACGAGTGAAGCGGAAAGCTTCGAGTCTAGGAAAACGATAAATGAAGAGAGTTTAGCGAGAAGCAACGAGTGAAGCTTCGAGTAACACGATAAGCGTCTAGGAAAACAATAAGTTAAAAGAGTTAAGCGAGAAGCGGCGAGTTAAGACGGAAGCAAGTAGCGACGAGTAAAGTGAGACGCGACGGTTGAATTGAGAAGCGACGAGTAAAACGAGAACTGACGAGCAAAACGAAAAGCGACTAGTTAAGCGGAAAGCGACGAGTTAAGCAAGATCCCAAACGAGAAGTGATGAGTAAAACGAAAAGCGACGCGCAAAGCGAGAAGCGACTACCAAAATGAGAAACGACGAGCAAAGCGAGAAGCGACGAGTAAAGTAAGACTCGAAGGTTGAATCGAGTAGCGACGAGTAAAGCGAAAAGCGACGAGTAAAGCAAGAAGCGCCGAGTAAAGCGAGAAGCGACGAGTTAAGCGGGAAGCGACGAGTTAAGCACGATCCCAAACGAGAAGTGATTAGCAAAACGAAAAGCGACGCGCAAAGCGAGAAGCGACTACCAAAATGAGAAACGACGAGCAAAGCGAGAAGCGACGAGTAAAGTAAGACTCGAAGGTTGAATCGAGTAACGACGAGTTAGGCAAGCAAAACGGAAAGCAATTTGCGAACTGTTCTCTCGCGCTTTGCATTTGCCTTATCGCTGCGCTCTGACATTCTTTCGATCGCAATTGCAATATTATCGCTTCGCTCGTCGCTCTCACGTTGACATCGAAAAAACAATCAAAAATGCCGCACATAATCACGTAATCCTGGCAGGCAGCCCGCTAAGCGATTGGGCTTCATGTAGCTGGCCATGTAGCTCGACACGCTGCGGTCGCCAATATCGGGCAACTGGCATTTGTTATCATGCTCCTCCCCAAGCTTTTCAAAGCGTTGATCAAAGTCCGAGTTCGCCTCAAGCAGCGTTTCCATGTCGATCTGTTCGCTGTGCGACGCCACAAATGTTTGCTCCACATGTGCAGCCTGCTCCTGCAGCTGCGAAGTCTCCATGTGCTGGCCGATGGCGTGCAAGAGTTTAGCAAACTCATTGAAACGCATCTCGCTGGCAATGTAATCAAAAGTGTGCTTGGCCAGCTTCAGCTCCAGAAACTTTAGACCAGCTCGCTGCAATTGCTCGCACTTTGCTGCAAAGTAAAAAAAAGTTAATATCAATGAATAGCAACAACAAAAGGGAATCGATCACTCACTGTGCAACAGCAGGCGGCAGACAAAGAACCAAATGTCGCGCAGAAAGTAAGCGCAATTCTTGCTCATCAAATGATCGTAGAGATCGGCATTTGGATGAATGGCCAACTCCTTGATGCCATCCAGCATGGCGTCCGCAATGCTGCAGTAGAGAAAGAAGCTGCGCAACAATTGGCTGGGCAGCAATGCCTCATAGCAATCGGTCTTCAGCATGCTCAGCAAATCGACCATCAGCAGCGGCTTTTCCAGCATGTACTGCATCACAGCTTGGAGTCGACAATCCGATGACCACTTGTCGCCATGCTGCGTAGAGAATGAGAGAAGAATGAGGTGTAGTTAATTGTTATAAGTAGCAAGAAAGAAAGATACCCGCTAAGCGAAAGAGTGCGGTATTATTCGAAAAGTATACCAATAACTACATTCGGTATATCTACATATATACAATTACGTTAAAAATATACGCAAATAGAAATACAAAAATACTCGCTACTTATGTTCAATTAAGCAAGCGAATGAGTGGGGCATTATTCGAAAAGTATATACATCTTAAAATACTGAAATGTACCAAGAACTATAGTCGGTATATCGAATTAAGTTAACAAATATGCCGACATATACTGAAATACTAAAATGTATTAACGACTCTATTCGGTATATCGATATACTATTGCGATAAAAATATACACAACTATATTCGGTATAATGATATACAATTACGTTCAAAAAAATATATACTGAAATACCCACTACTTCTATCCAATAGAAGCAAATGAGTGTGGTATTCTTCCAGAAATATATGTACATATTAGAACACAAAAATGTACCAAGAACTTTAATATCGAAATACTATTATTGCGTTAAAAATATACGCAAATAAATACTAAAATATACTTGTTTTCAATAAAAGCATAAAATGCGATATTTTTATACAAGTATACCAAAAATACTAAAATGTATTGCGTTAAAAATACTAAAATACCCGCTACTTTTCTTTTTGTTAAATAAAAGCAAATATAAAATATACCAAAGACAATATTCGGTAAAATATACACAAATTCGACTATCAAAAATACTAAAATATACCGAAGCCTATATCTGACATATCGATATAAACAGTTCAAAGTATTTTGGTTTGCTAACCAAAGCACAAACATATTTTTCAGGTATCTTCAAGACTGTATGACGACGGGCGGAAGTGGGCGTGGCAAGAAATCTAAATCATAGTTTATCTAAACTATTGCTGTTGGAAATGATTAAAGCTTTTATCTCTTAGCGTTTGTATAATCTACGTGCTTATACGGACAGACATGGCTGAGTTGTCTCAGCTTTTGCTGCTGATCAAGAATATATATGTACATATATACTTTATGAGGTATATACATACTTCCTTGTGTCTGTTACATACATTACAACGTTATAATACCCTTCTACCCTATGGGAAGCAGGTAAAATCTACAAGCTATTCTAGTCTCTAGTTCTAGGAGTTCCTACCATGTGCGATCGCAGGCATTTGAAGAGATCTGTCGCTGTTAGACTATACCAAGCTGGGCTCGCATTGCAGAGCACCGTGCCGTCAAAGAGACGCGCCAGCTCCTGTTTGTCCAGCAACATTCGGACTGTGCAATAAAGCGTGAATGCACTCAGCTCCGTATCCATGAGATTCACACGATATTTTTCTGTATTTACGCTCAGATTGTTGAGATTCTGTTTGCAGGCGTCAGTTGTGTTCAATCCATCGCATTGCTTAAGCATATCGTACGCCTTTAATATGTCCACAAAATTCTTCAAAAGCACAAAAAAGTTAAAGTTAGTTAATACTACATATTACATTTCTCACCGAGTCGAGATATGCCTGATGACGCTTGATGTCCTCCGGTGTGCTATAAATAAAAGTGTAGGCCATCAACGACTTGGCGTGCTGTGTCAGAAACGTCTTCTTCGACTTGTAGCCCAGATAGTAAGGAAAGCTGCAAAGAAAGTTGGAAGTTAAAAACAAAAGTGTTTGCTGGTTTCTTAGCACTTACCTGGCTGTGGACATGAGCTCAGCGCGAGACTTGTGCAGCATGGCATCCACATAGGGCATCATTAACTGGCGCATCGACTGCTTGTAAGTGGGCACCACGCTGTCAAGCGCCGTAAAGTCAGCTGCCAAAGACGAAAACACACAAAGCAAGTTCAACAATTAGCTCCACACTTGATCAACAACAACAAGTGAGAAAGCTAAAAGCTATCCGCTATCCTTTTCCAATAAATGCAAAATAGCGTGGTATTATTCTACAAATATACCGAATTAATATACTGGAAGAAATACTTAAATATACCAAAGGCTATTTTTGGTATATTAAGCACATTCGACTCTGAGATACTTGGTACTAACTTTGCAATACAAGCGGTATTATTCTAAAAATATACCACATTCATCATATACTAAAAGTGCTATGTTGGTATATCGAGCACACTCGACTATCAGATACCCGGTACTAACTTTTAACAAATGCAAAATAGTACGGTATTATTCTAAAACTATACCAACTTAATAAACTGAAAAAAAAAATACTAAAAGTGCAATGTGGGTATATCCAGCACACTCGACTATGAGATACCCAGTATCCACTTTCAATTAATGGCAAATAGTTCGATATAGAATAATATTCTAAATATATACGAAACTAATATATACTGAAAAATACTAAAATTATACCAAAGATTATATTTGGCATATCGAGTGCACTCGACTAAGAGATATCCGGTAACCACCATCAACAATAAATGCAAAACAGTGCGGTATTAATCTAAAAGTATACAAAATATACTGAAAAAATACAAAAAATATACCAAAGATAATATATGGTAGGTACATCGACCACACTCGACTCTCGAGGTACCCGTAACCCCTTTTCCATATATGCAAAATAGTGCTGTATTATTCTAAAAATGTACCAACTTAAAATCTTAATCTTTGAGATCCACCAAAATCTATAACTGGTATATTGATATAAAATTTAGACGAATTTGGCTATTAAGCCTACTCTATGGAGTCGGATAGGTTTCTTTTTGCCTGTTTCTACTCTGCGAAACTATATATAAACAACAACAAGAACAACTCACATTCATGCAACTTGTACTTTGCGCAATGCTGCAGCAACTGCAGCAGGGCCGTCTCCTGATGGAACGAGCTGTAGGCAAAGAAGGAGACCAACGATTGCACGGCCACCGCATTGCTATTCTGCTGTAGATCCTCGCTGTTGAACTGCATATCGAAAGAAGCCAACAACAAAATCAAATACACTTTTCTTCGCCATTAACTTGCCTGGAACTTTTCCCACTCGATGCTCGCAAGCAATTGCTCGCAAAATTGCAAATATTGCTCGCTTCGGGTCACTTCGGCATCCTCTTCGTCCTCGCCCTTGTCCCCGTTGCCATTGTCCACACAATAGTTGGCATTGAGCAGCAATGTGATCGTTGTCGTGGCTGCCAAACGCACCTCGAGCGTGGGCATGCTCAGAAATTTCGACACCGAAGTGCAGATCACAGCAAAATTATCAAGCGCAAATATGTTGGGACAACGCTGCGCCACATCGGACACACATTGAACCACCTTGGCGGCCAGTTGTGCTGGATACGATTTCCTGAGGGACAACTTCAACAGCGACATCAGAGCCAACATCATGTCATCCAGCAGATTCTCATTGTCGTACACGAAATGGAAAATTGCTGCAGTTAAACGAAAGCAAAATTATCAGTAACAGCTTAATATCGATACAAATTTTTCAAAATTTACTTTTCCATCGATTCTATAAAAAAACACAATCATAATTTTGTATCTTTGGAATTTAAGTATTACTGAATATCAACTATTTTTATGTTTGCTCTCCCTTCTTTCAGTTATTATATTATTTTGCATAAATAATAATATTTGCATTGTTAAATACGATCATAATTCTCTATACTTGGCATTTTAGAATTGTTAACAAAAAACAACATTTTTTAATAAAAATGTACTACAAGTGTAACAACTTTTATACTAAAATTTTCAATTACTTTACGTTACAAATTTAACTTTTAATTCTGATTCCTTACTTTGCAGTTTAAACAACCAAACAAATATATACATTTTTTTAATGTAACAACTTTTGCATTAATATTTTGAGTTACTGTCGATACAAGTTGAAGTTCAACAGATTTTCGTTTTTATATTTTCAATGATGCTATAAAAATTCTGATTATAATTCAGTCTATGAACTTTTTATGCAAATTCTTTATATTTTAAATTTTTATATAAAATGGTCACTTTATCTTTGGAATTGTATTATAAAGTTCTTTACTATGAACCTTATATACAAATTCCCAAGATAATGAATTGTATTAACGCAATTTGTATATAATAGTTTGAAGAAATATAATGGAAAAGAATAATTTTCAATTTTATATCATATCTAGACTATTAGACTTCAATTTTTGTATAAAAGTTGGAAATATTACTAAAGTTTAGAATAGTTGAAAGAATAGAGTAAACTTATAGTTAACATTTTTATTTATATCATTTCTAGCTCTTTACATTATTAGAATTTAATTTTGATTTAAAAGTTGGTTACGTACTTTAAGAGTTTAGAAATGTAAAGAGCTAGAGATGATATATAAAAGTTTTAAATGTAATTTGTGGCTTACTTACTTGGCAACTGCTCAATCAGCTGGCTGACAATATCGATGTGTGTATAATAATGCTCGAAGATCCATTTGATCTGAACCATCAGCCAGTCAATGGCATCAGCCCACAAAGGTTTGCAGCTGCACAGTAGCTAAAAACGTATAGTACAACATTAATAAACCACCGACTGAAGAATGAAGCAAGTCTTCACACCTTAACGATGAGCACAATTTCGGTGCAGCCAAATTGCTGCGACTGCTGATCCACATTGGAGGTGAGGTGACGAAAGGCATCAGCGCTGTACGTAGTGTTGGCACAGAGTCTGCCCAAGATGTGGAGGCATTGCTTGATCAACTCACTCGAATCGCGACGAGTGCCTGCGAAACGTGGCAAATCAAAAATCAATGATTATTCAATGATAATAAGCACATTTAGCTGCAATGATTACAATTGCGTTTGAGCAGTGAACCAACAAAATCTAGCAACATTTCAATGGGCTGCTTCTCCAGATAGTGCAACAGTATTTCATTCGAATTGAACACATCGAGAATGTCCGCTTGTTGCGCTAGAATATCATGCAAATCGTTGTCATCCACGCGCTCGGTTTGATGCGCCTTGTATTGAAACTGCAAATGGCAAAACATAATTCAACTTCCAAAAAAGAACAATACTAAATACTTTACAACAAACCTCAATGTGACTGAGAAACAATCCGATGCGTTTGATCAGCGGACATTGTAGCAAATTGTCCGCATCGAAGACTTTGTAGTGCAGCAAACGTTCCATGGTGCAGATTAGCTTGTGCAGACTCTTTAGGTTCTTGAGCAGATCCGTTGCCGTATGCTCATTGCTTGCCGTGAGATTCAACGAACGCATCAACAGCTCATAGTTGTGTTGAAACAAGCAATTCTTTGCCGCTGGCAATTCGGTTGGATTTTGCGATTTGCCAACGTATTTGAGACGCGATTGGAACTGCGCATCCAGGCAGAGTAACTGCTTGTTGTATTTGTATTGCAGCAGCTGCAGATTGGCATCAGGAGTTGGCAAATCGATGCGGCTGTTTAGTTGCTGCAACTGCTGCTCATCGAGGAAATTGATGATGCCAATGGCAAATGTGTCCGCCAACAGTTTGGCATCAATCGCCGCAATATTGTGAATCATTTGCATTGCGCTCACTTTCTCGCTGCCATAGGCCCACTTCACAATTGGCTCCAATGCCGCCGCAGAGGTTTTGTCCAGGCCACAGCTATCGGCATGGATGAATATCTCGCGTATGGTGGCCACGCATTCGTTGCGCCGGAGAAACTCATTCGTCTGGATGCTCTGCAGCAATTGTGCGCAATGTTTCGATGACAATTTGTTGTGTCTGATAAATGACTGCAGCATGATTTGCTTTTCCACCACAACATCGGCAACTTGACGACTGTCTGTTATCAAATGTCCGGCGATTTGCGTCCAAACATCAGCCAAATAGTTGGCAGATATCGATTGAGATTGCAGCAACTGCTGCTCTTTGCTTAATATGCTCAGGAGACACAAGCGCACATTACGCAAATTCTCGCCATTGCCATAGATCAAGAGCACATCGCGTGTTGTCTTCAAGGCCAGCTCATAGTTGTCCATGTTGACTATCGCAGTGCTCAGTTGCAACATCTGCGCAAAGATGGCAAACCAGGTGTCATTGAAGCTTGTCTCTTTGCGTTCAATCAGCTCAATGATGCGCTCCATATGATCGATTTTAACACGCTTGCTGGGAACGTCGTCCGAAGCCGGCGTTTGCTCTATGTGCCAATGCAACTGTCAACACACAAAAAACTTTATATAGTATAATTAAGCTAGTTATATACATTCTGTTACTCACAATGTACATAACTAGCGCAGACATTTTGATAAAGTTTGCATTGAATCGATCGCTGAGCGGTGTCAATTTGCCGCGTCCCAAGGAGTTCTTGCGTATCTCCATGCCAATGATGGTTTTCAGTTTCTGCATTGTTTGCGGCCAGCTGTTATGTATGGCCACTTGGAATGTGTTGAAATCCAGCGTGTTAAGCTTTGGATACAAGGCATGCAACGACAATGCGACGCACTCAAAGAAGATGTGCTTGGAGTCGTCACGAAATGTGTCGTTGTTATAATAATCACAGAATTTGGGCAGAATCTGTTGCATATAAATGCAGAGTTCGTGATGATAGTTCACCGACAGCTGCAATGAAATACAGGACAATTTAAATACATGCATATACAAATCATTCAAGGACTTGCCTCCTCGAAAAACAAGCGATAAAGTCGCACGATTTCCATGCGTTGATCCGAATTTTTGGCTTCCTCCGCATAATCTTTCAATGTCGGCAAATAGTCAGCCAGATCGGCATGAAGTTGGACGCGTTCTCGTGCGATTTGCACTGTTTTTGTGATGCACTTCAAGATCTTGGAGCGCAGAAACTCATCGTGCTCAATGTTCAGCTCGAACAGATACGACAAGATGCCTAAAACAGCAAATCGAAAAGGGGGTTATTAATTAATAAATTGTATATAGTAACTAGAGCCACTTACGACTGTATTCATTGACTTTCAGGTTGCTAACATAGGTGGGCGACAAGTAGATGCCTCTATCGATCATATTGATGAAGTGATCGCCAAAATGTTTCACCACAATTCGCTGCTTGATGCCCTCTTCGAAGGCACTGAATATGATGGATTTGCTCAGGAAGTGTCCCTTTCTTTCCCTGCCAACTGCAGTCGAAACATTAGTCACATTACTATTGTATTTGGGAATGTAAATCACTTACCCTCTAAATTGTAATCAATGATCTTATCAATAACATTGCCATATAAATAACATTTATCTGCCAATGTTTTGTATGTTTTCTCGCGCGCCTCTTGTATGTTTCCAGCATGCTGTTTTACGCCAATAATATACAAATTAATAACTCAAATTTAAGTTTAAATATACGCACCTTAAGAATGGAGTCCTTGACCGCCTGAAACAAATCAGAAAAACACAAATCCTGACTTAGCGCAAAGGTTTCATACAGCACATCGCGGGAACTGTTCATCTTGTGATCCAAGAGCTCCATGGCTTTATTGCGTGCCGTTGGTTTGTCCGAGCGCAGCTCGCTAATTAGGCGTTGCAGCTCGTTTAAAAGATCACCCATATTAATAACTATATCGTCTATTAATTTAAAATTAACACTAATTCCGCAAGCTCACAACTGAAATCTAACAATTTGTGCGCGAATTGCAGCGCGCTGTACAGTGTGACCAAATTCGATTAGGTTTATATTGTTTGTGCCAAACCGATAATTGATAAGCATTAAATATTATCAGACATGTTTGGATATGAAGTAAAAGTCAAAGTTATAACGTTTGCACTATATTATTTTTTCAGATTAACTTTCACAAGATGACCAGCTTGTCTGCTCCACAATTTATCAGCAGTAATCATTTGCGCGCTCTGTATCGATAACGTATAACACACTCATTCATCGCTACAATGAGAGCTTTATATATCGATTGTTGTATTTCACCTAATATTTAGATTTATACAATTATTTAAATGTTTACAATATTTTTAATAGTTTATTGCAATTTTTAATTTAATTGTCAATTGCAGTCACGATAATTGAGCTCACTAGCAGACTGTTGAAAACAGCTGATATGTTAATATTGTTATCGAATAACCAACTATCGAAGTGCGCCAATTAGCAGCGTCTAGATGGCCGCAAAAATATTGTTGCTCAAAAAATGCCGGTCGGAGTTTTTAAATCTGTGCGCGAAGTAAGCAGCGAGGATGCGGTAAGTTAACACAAATATTAGATTATTGAATATTTGCTTAATTTGTCGAAAAATTGCAGGTGCATGTGGCAGCCAATCTGCTGCAGGAGAATGCCGCCAAAAAATGGAAAACGAAAGCGCCGGGCGAAAAGTCGGCTCATGTTATTCTGGAGTTCGAGGAGCCGCAACAAATAACAGGCATTGATATTGGCAACGAACATGCCGCCTTTGTGGAAGTGCAAGTAAGTAGATCCGGTTGCCAGCCCGATGACTTTAAAGAATTGCTGCTGTCCTGCGCTTTTATGACCTCAATCGAAAGCAAAAACTCCAGCAATGCAAACCGTGTGCGTTGCTTTGCCACAGATGCTTTGATAGCCACCACACTGTCCGACAAATGGAAACTGGTGAAGATCATATGCACACAGCCGTTCAACAAGCACGTCCAATACGGCATCTCATTCATCAAAGTGCATGTGACCGCGTCAACAGCGTCGGCAGCCAAGCCCGTCACCAAATCTTTGGTGCCTGACAAGTTTAAATTGGCGCCTAAGCTCAACACAAGTCTTGTCATGGGTCAGCTGAAGCTACGCGAAGAGTCGCCTGACTCTGATCCCGATGGGAATGCACTCTTCCAACGCTGGAAGGCGAGTCGCAGCGAGGTAAGTACAGCGGCGGCCATTCGAGACGCTGCTTCACCTGCTGCACTGCGTCGCCTGAGCGAAACACGACCAGCCGCTCTCAAAGTGCAGGTTTCGCCTGCACCTGCACCTGCTGCCTCAAAGCCAGCTGCCAAAACCGAGAGCAAACCGCTGGATCGTAATCGTGAAGCACTTCTCTTTGGCGACGATGAGGCAGAGGAGGAGAAAGATGGCAAGGAAGCTAGGAGACAGCGTCTTAGCAAACATCTGGAAGCGGACAAGAACAGACGCCGTTTAGAGCTCGAAGAGATGGAGCAGCAAAAGAAAGTCAAGTCCAAGCGGCAGTCCATCGATAAACCGACGATTAAAGAAACTCCCAAAGTGATGACCAAGGAAAGCCCTCAGCAGCGACCACAGAAACGTTTGTCCTCAACGCTGATAGATAACAAGGAGGACGTCGTCAGTTCGCCAGCGAAAAAGCTTAAGAGCAAAGAGGAGAAACCCGTTAAATATGTGCCATTCAATCAGCTGCTACGTGGCGTTGTTTTAGTCATTAGCGGCATACAGGTGAGACATAATAATAGTGTTAAATTATCATTTATCACACATAGTCTTAGAATCCAGATCGCGCTGACTTGCGAGCAAAAGCTGTGGCCTTGGGCGCCAAATACAAAGCAGACTGGGAAGTTGGCTGCACACATTTGATGTAAGTGCTTCTCTCTCTCTCTCTATCTCGAGTCCCAATTTGAAGACTACATTGAATGCCTCTTTTGCAGCTGCGCTTTTCGTAATACGCCCAAATACAATCAAGTCAAGGGAAAGGGAAAAATTGTGACACGCAGCTGGATAGAAAAATGTTATGCGCTCAAAAAGTATTTGCCATGGCGTCGCTATGCTTTGGACACTACGGCCTTGGGTCAGCCGGAAAGCGATGAAGAGATCTTCGATGAGTCGCTAAAGCCGACAGTGAATGATGATGGTGATGATGCGAAGGATGATGTGGTATTAGTTGATAAAATGGAGCAGAGCGCATCAGATCCCGATACTGAAGATGAACTAGAACGTGTTGCTCAGCGTAAGTTTTGGTGAATTCATTTACTCTACTCTAGTTAATTCAACTCATTTTCATACAATAGAAAAGAAATTAAAGCAAACAAGTGACGAGAATCGGAATAATAATAATATTCAAAAAAATGCCAACGATTCAAAGAATGTTTACGAAGTTAGCACAGATGAAGAGGATTATCTGCAGGAAATGCGCAAAAAATAATTGTTTTTATATATTTGTTGTTTGAAGTAAGTCACCTTTTAATTCATATATTCGTATTAACTCGTATACGTATATGTATATTGCGAACAAATAGCGTGGGTATTTGTTGTATGTCCGTCTTTAAACATTTGAAATGCGCGCGTTGTCAGTGTTGCAAAATTCGCCAGCATGCTTGGGTCACCCCAATTATCCGAAAAAAAACACACCTGTGGAATATTATATTTCTGTGGGGCTTGAATATATTTCAATAACAAAATAAAAATAATTAAAATAAGCGAAACTAGTTTTTTTTTTCCATAAAAATAAGTTAAAATAAGTTCTTGTTCTTGGTAAAAATGTATCGTTTTGCGATAGCGCGTGAAATCGATACAAATGCGATATTTGAATTGCTGGCCGAATTAAGTGAATGGTTACAAATAAATTGCAATTCAAAAACTAAATGTAAGAAAAATGCGGCATAGTTAAATCAGTTGCTAGAAGAAACAATTTTTTTTATGTGGTTGGCGCAACAAATATAGACGCATCAAAAGCACAGGAAGTGCAACAAATTTGAAGCGCACTCAAAAACGTACTAAAAAATACCAAAACATTGTAAACACTGGCTTGCAATTGACGTGCTGTACAATCAACTATTGGTCTTCCCTTTTGCGATATTATGCTGCCAATAATAGCATAAAGAAAGAAGAAAAAAAAACAACACATACAATCAAAAAACAGAGCAACGGGGTGGCTGTGCATACTTCGCATCCAAAGGCTTATACGCTGGAGTTGGTATTTGCAGTTGCTGTTGTTGTTGGTGTTTGTTGCCCGGGAGCGGAGAGCCGAGACTTCAACTGAACTGAACTGAACTGAGCGTGCAGAGAGCGCGTCCAACACAAATCACACACTGCGTATACGTATTTTCGTCGCTTGTATTTCCGTTTGTTGCTTGACGATTGAAAAACTTCAATAATAACAATAACAATTACATTGCGCACAAATATAAATCGAATGCAATAAGTTTGGTTTGAAGATTGAACAGCATTTGGATTGATAAAAAAAAAGGAAGACGTTAACGCTGCGCTGCATGATAAAATTGAAAAATCGATACGACGACACATAAAAATAAAGTGTTGATTGTTGTTGTTTGGCTGGCTAAAGGCAAAAAAAAAAAAAAAAAAAACAGAAATATAAAGGATACACAACAGTGAGTAAAAAGCAATAAATTTAATTCAATTACAATTTTAAACACTTGCAGTAAAAAGTCGCATAAGAAAAGCTAAAAAAAAAAAGGGACATCATGGGAAACGAGACATCGCTGCCAATGGACATGTGCTCCAATTTCGATGCGGATGAAATCCGGCGGCTGGGCAAACGCTTTCGCAAACTCGATCTGGACAATTCGGGTGCGCTGAGCATAGATGAGTTCATGTCGCTGCCGGAGCTGCAGCAGAATCCGTTGGTGCAGCGCGTCATCGACATTTTCGATGCGGACGGCAACGGCGAGGTGGACTTCAAGGAGTTCATCCAGGGCGTCTCGCAGTTTAGCGTGCGCGGCGATAAATTGTCCAAGCTACGCTTCGCCTTTCGCATCTATGACATGGACAACGATGGCTACATATCGAATGGCGAGCTATTCCAAGTGCTCAAAATGATGGTGGGCAACAATCTGAAGGATACGCAGCTGCAACAGATTGTCGACAAGACCATCTGTTTTGCCGACAAGGATGAGGACGGTAAAATCTCGTTCGATGAATTCTGCTCCGTCGTTGGCAATACGGATATACATAAGAAAATGGTTGTGGATGTTTAAACACAAAACAAAAAAAGAGAAGAAAAAACACGACCACACACCTAGTATACAACACAGTAAAGTGTCGAGTGTGCTTGACTGTGAGATACGCGCTACCCGCTTAGATAAAAAATATCTATTTCCGATTGTTATGAGGTTCCCAGACAAATATGTGTGTGTAACAAGAACAAATCAAATTCTAGTCTTGTTTTTTTTTTTTTTGAAAACTTATGCTCACAATGCGTTGCGTAGTTGCCACAGCAGTATTTGGCCATCAGTCGACTTATCATCATATCCTTCTAGCCAATTGGGTAGCGGGTATTTACTTTCTTTCTTCGTTATTCGTTATTCCTTTTTTTCGTCTCTCGGTTGGCATTAAAATTGAATGTATGTATGTACCTAGCAATTATGTATGTACTCGAAACTCGTAAGCATAAGTATGCATGTAATTATTTAAGTGCGTGCCGCCAACGAGGCACAACTATAACTATAACTATACTACAACTTAAGGCAAAGAAATACCCATATGGAAATTCGAATTTAATATCAAATTCCCCACGAGCGTGTGAAGCTAACATGTGCAAAGGAAATTGGTATTTGATTTGTACCCCCCCCCAACTTTCTCTTCCTCCCCTAAAAACTTCCTTTTCCCACACTTTCACTTCCACTTCCTCCTCGGCTCTCAGTGTGTGTCTTATACCGAATCCAGAGAACGAGTAGCGCACTTCTGGATCACCAAACTATATCAAAAACAAAAACAAAATAAAAAAAATTACTATAATTTCAACTGGCATCCTTGAAGGAGCTGGATCGAGAATCCTGAATCCTGTTCTTTATTTTTCTATCCCATATTTATTTTGTTGGTCGTGTCTTGTTTACTAATTAAATGTTGTGTATTAATTATCAATGTACAAAAAAAAAAACAAAAACAAAAACAAAATATTGTTCAATTACAAACACCAACTGTAAAGTAATAAAAACAACAACAACTCCATTCGAAATTATCTTTTTTTCTCGCTTTTGCGGGGTTTGCGTGTCAAAGCCTTCAATTAGATACTAAGTAGGACCCCAACTCGCTCTCTCTCTCCCTTCTTCTCTATGTATTTATATACACATAATTAACGTTAATGTCGAACCATGTAAGGTCTCAAACTCAACTCAACTCAACTCAAACGCCAACTGAATTTTTCTTGTCGTGTTGAACCCCTTTGGGAAGCGATTAACTCTGTGCTTTGTAGGTCACCGATTTCTCACTCTCTCGTCTCCCACTACTTTAAACTCTTACCCTCTCTCTCTCTCTCTCTCGCTCTTATGCACTCACATCACATTCTCCAGTTTTTACCGCTTTTTATCCCATCTCATGTATCAATTAGTGATGTGTATTAAATTGAACCACTTGCGAATTACAATTACAAACATGAGTTGCTTCAATTTTTCGTATTAGGAGCAACATAAAAGTATGCTACATTTACTGATTATTTCAATTAATCTCAAATTGTTTTTTGTTTTCACTTCTCCAAATTCATGTGTTTTGAAAAAATTACATTTTTAAATTTAAATGGAATGTTAAAAAACTACTTTATTTTCGATTTTTTATATTTTTTTTGTTTTGCAACTTTTAAAGATCAAATTTGATTTATAAAATGTTTGCTTTCTTAATATGAGTTATAAAAAATATTTAAATATTTAATAATATTAATACAATTTTATTGAAATTTATTATTGCCTACTTAATACGAAGTATGCAAATATTTAGTTAATCATCACTTCCATTTTGAACCTAAGCTAAATAGTCTGTCATAAAAATTGCGCTATATATGAAAAGTTAAAGGGTAATAACTGATGATTATTTTATGGGCTTTTGTTCTACAACATTTCGTATTCAATTTAATTCCATAGAAATATGACAATTTTCAAATTACGATGATATAATTGGGTAATATTATAGATTTTATTATATTTGAAAAATTCAATTTGATTCCAAAGAAATATAACAATATATATATAATTGGGTAATATTATAGATTATATTAACTGTTGAAAGTATGGTCAAAGCAACTGCGCTCCAAAAGTTATCGTTAGATGATTTTCTCTATGTGCGATGAATGAATTTTCGTGTCACGCGACACGCGCCCATCGCTAGCGAGCGCAGGTGGAAATGAGCTTAGAGCAGCTAACCAATTTAAGTCTATAGAATTTGTCAGCGAAAGCTCTTGCGACAACACCCACAAAAAAAAAAAAAACGGAATAGGAATATGGCTTGGTGGAATGTTTGGTATCAATAAATTATTATCTGATGTCTGTTGACGTAGCGTAGGTTGGGCACAGGTTAAAGTCAACTCGTAAATCATATGGATATATTGTATATACTCTTACATATATACGCGACCGAAAATACAATATAGCATTTTCGAAAATTACATTGTTCGAGTGTGTTTGTGTGTGATCCCTTAACTAATTTCTGGTCAGCTGAAAAGTCCTTGGTCCTTGGTTGCTTTCTGACCTTTTTCATATTAATTGGATTGATTAATGTGCTCCAATTTTTTTTTTTTCTTTTTTGGAATGTACGTAACCCGGTACTGCCTTGACTTCAGTCTATCTGTTAGCCATTAATTCTCGTGTCTCCCTTCTTAACAATTCTCTTCTTTTCTCTCTCTCTCTCTATTTCTCTGCCGTTTAGTTAGTTCAATTTGGCTTTTACCAACTCCTAAATACAGCAATTTGGAACTGTTTAGCTAATAAGCCAACTCCCACTTCCATCTGCCATTCACTCTTTTACTCCAAAAGTTTCACACATTCGCGTTATTCAAGAACCAACTACTGCGACTATTGATTGACTGTTTCCGTTCTCCCTCATTTCATTTCTTCCTCGCCTCGCCTCGCCTCCCAGTCGAAATTAGTTTATCAACTTTTGCGTTGACTTTTATTCAGTTTGACTTCTTTGCATTTGCTTCAAGTATTTTGATTAAATGTTTGGGAAATGCTTACGACAAAAGGGTGCCGGCAAATAACGGGTTCAAGTCCAACTCAAAGAACAGAGTTACATTCCCCCAGAACACACACACACACACACACAACCATACACACACACACATTTCAAACTACTTAAGCACCAAAGTTGAAGAAGTGCTCCATGGGATGCCAATGAACTTTCTTTGGCAATTCGCTCTGCGTGTTCTTTCTACACTTTTGTGGTTGGCAACCTACAAAAAGGGTTTCTCTCAACAATTGTAGCATACTTTTTGGGGCACCTACAAATATATATTTTTATATATGCATATGTTCGAATATTGTACAATTTACAATAGTTTTTTTTCACTTTTTGTTTAGTATATATTACTTAAAGGCACTTTTGCCAAAATTATATTCAATATAAATATGACTATTATAATGAATAATGCAAAATTTCAAAGTCTGACTTCTGACTTTGTGTCTTAGCTAGCTGATGCCAAAATGGAAATACACATTAAAAGTATATTGTAAATTTACAGCCTCTTAGCTGTTTTGTGATTTCCAGAAGTAATGGTCGAAATATAGGCTATGGTTTGTGTATTAGCTGAAATCTTAGCTCTTACCTTAAGAGCAACTGGTTTGTGACTTTGAAAAGTAGTGATCGTAATATAGGCTATGGTTTGAGTCTTGGCTGAACACAACGGAGAAATATGCACTAAAAGCAAATTGCAAATTTGCAGCCTCTTGGCAAAATAACTCGTTTGTAACTTCGGGTAGTAATGATCAAAATATAGGCAATGGTTTGTATCTTAGCTGAACTTAAACAAAAAATACGCACCGATAGTAGTAAAGTGGAAAAAGTCTGCCCCTTAGCTCTTACCTTTTAAGCTATACAACTTCGAGAAGTATTGCTTAAATATATTTATAGTATTATGGGTCTTAGCTCAACACAACGTTGAAATATTCACTAAAAGTCAACTGTAAATTTGCAGCCTCTTAGCTCTTACCATTTAAGTTAAATAACTGGTTTGTGACTTCGCTTAAGCTATATAACTTAACTTAAATATATATAATCTTATTTGTCTTAGCTTAGCTCAAAAACCCATCAAAAGTCAACTACAAATATGCAGCCTCTTAGCTCTTACCGTTTTCAGCCAAGAAATGTGCTTGTGATTATGAGTAGTAATAGTTGAAATATATGCTATGGTTTATGTCTTAGCTTAATTTGAACTAAGCACTAAAGGTAGTCAAAATTGCAACCTCTTAGTTCTTACTCTTGGTTTTCAGTTGTACATTAATTGTTCAGTCAGTCTGATTATGAGATTAATACGACTCCCCATTAATTCTATTACAATTCTATTTACTACTTCTCTTACCATCTATTTCTATTCCAATTTGCGAGTAGTTCTCTTTGATTAAATTCCATCAGCTACTGGCATTTTGTGCAACTCACTCCACTCAATTATATTACGAACCTTATCTAAGTGGTTCACGTTTTGCTGTTTCTAATTATTTGCCCAATTCCTGGGCTAATCAATAAGTACCAAGGATTGTGTGTGTGGTGTGTTGAAAACTCATTGAAGTTAAGCATATATATTCATTGTACATACGTATATATATACTGTATATATGAAGTGTACTCATGCGAGTGCAAGCAGCATGTGAGCAATTTCTTTATGTGGCTGAAGACTTAGGGCTAAGCTTTGGGCCAAAGCCTGAGCCTAAATTCGCATAAATATAAAAGTTATTTTAGTTTATTTATTTATTTTTTTTTTTTGCTGCTGCTACTTCTGCTTCTGCTGTTGTTGTTGTTGTTGTTGGTGTTTTGCTCGTCGTTTCTCGGGACCTGCTGTTGTGTGTTATTGCAATAATCATCAGCGTTGTCATAATGCCAAAAGACAGGCTACAACACGACAACAGGCGGCGCAAAAGAGAAACAAAGCGAAATCAATGTAAGCACACACACACACATGCGAGTGTGTGTGTGTTTGTGTGTTGTTGTTGTTGTGCGATAAAAGTTGACTCGTGCCAGTTTGGAGCGGTAACCGACAAAAAAGCACACACACAAAAAATACAAGTTGCAAAATTATGTTCGAGTGTGCTGGACTTTAAGATATGCGGTTTTCTTTAAGGTATTATTTTTTGTGTGCTTTCAAATGAATAAAAATGTTGAGCAATAAAAGCTAATACTAAAATAAGTATTGTAGCAAAACTTTACGATTGTAGCTAGTATATGGACTGAAATGGAAGCACTTTAGTCGACGGACGGACAGACAGACAGATAGATAGGATTAACTACAAAATACTATTCACAGCTATTCTTAAAGAAGTATTGTTGCAAAATTGAATGCTTGTAGCTTTCATAGGTCCAAAGATTGAAGAGCTTTGAGACGGATGTAATTAATTGCTAAATTCCAGTTCTGCAATTAATAATAAATCTATAAACAATATGAGCTAATACTTATTGATGCGAAATTTAATGATTGTACCTGATTTATTGGCATAAATGAAAAAGCTTTAGTCCACGGACAGACGGATGAGACTAACAACTACATACTACCACTGAAATTGATAAAATTAGATAACAATGTTAGCAAATAGCTAAAAAAGTATTGTTGCAAATTTGAATTGTTGTAGCTATTATAAGTTCAGAGATCGAAGAGCTTTAACCGACAGACGGACAGGCAGACGGTTGAGATTAACTACCAAATACTAGCTCTGTGCTTGCCTGAATGAATTCCACTGAATGCAGAATTAAAGTTGCAAAATAAAAGAGTGAATGTGATTACTTTAAATGCACCCTCAGTGCACTATAATGCTCTTATTTTCTATTGAATGCCGGGTGTCAAACGAAACGAAACGAAACGAAAAAAAACGCATACAAAACAATGTGAATGTGAATGTGAAATGCGAAAATTCCAAAAACAACAATCAACAATCAACAACCAGCGCCGTTAGCGCCAGGAGCGCACGACCCCCATGACCCAACTGCCGTCCTCGCATAAAAAAGCGAGCCATAAATTTATCATTACATACCAGTAGCAGTAGCAGCGACGGCAGCAGCGACAAACAGCAGAAGCAGCTGCTGTTGTTAAAGCAGTACACTGAGAGAAAAAGTGGGCAAAGTCAAGCCAAAGAAATGCATTTTAGCAATTCTTTTTACTAAATGAAATATTTCAATTCTCGAATTCTCCGTGTGTCTGTCTGTCTGTCTGTCTGTCTGTCTGTCTGTCCGTCTGTCCGTCTGTCTGTCTGTCCGTCTGGCCGTATGAACACCTAGATCTCAGAGACTATAGTAGATAGATATCTAATTTTTGTTCGATTGCACTTGTTATGTTTGCACACAGATCAAGTTTGTTTAAAATATTTGCCAAAAATAATATTTCACTTCCGCCCCGGCAAATTGACAAAACTCGTATAACGAGCGGAATTTTAAAGCTAAATTTCGGTGCAGACAACATTATTTATTTACATATTAATTATTATACAAAATAATATAATAACTAAAAGGAAGGGAGTGCTAGCTACGAAGGCAATCGACTCGGTACCGACAATAATAACTATAGTATCTAAGATTTCAAAGAATTTCTTTTGTGTGATCGGATACAAAGTGTAGAAGTTATTGGAAAAGAAACTTTTGTATGGCAAATTTTGTCTACTGCAATGGGGTCTTAGCTGCCTTGGCTGACAATCTGCTTTTTTTTGCGCTGTATGGTATATTTTGAATGCATTACTACATATAGCAATATACCAAATATATTATTTTGGTATATTTTAAGATTGATGTCGGCGCTGTTTTGCTTTTATTCAAATTGGGTAGCGGTTATCTGACAGTGGAGCATACTCGACTGTAGCTTTATCACTTGCTTAATGGCTACTAGATATAAGTATAGCAATATGATAATATACCAATATACTTGTATACTAATGTACTAATATACTAGTCTACTAATACACTAATGTATTAATATATTAATATTATATAGTAATATACTAATTTTAATACGCTAGTGAATTAATATACTAATGTATTAATATACTCATGTACTAAAATAACAATATACTAATACGAATGTACTAATATACCAATATACCTATATTAGTAATATTCTACTACTAATGTACCACTATATTGATGTACGAATATACTAATACCATATACCAATATACTAATGTCCTAATGTATTTAATATACATATATACTAAGATACTTATATACCGATAACTATATACTAATACACAAATAATGTACTGATATACTACTACTAATGTACTAACATAATAATATACCAATATAATAATATACTACTACTAATAAACCACCATACTAATATACCAATATACTAATATACTAGTATACTAATGTATTAATATACTAATCTAATATACTAATATACCAATATACTAATAGACTAATATACTTATATACTAAGATACTAATATACTGATTTACCTATATACTAATACACAAATAATGTACTAATATACTACTACTAATGTATTAATATACTAACATAACAATATACTAATATACTAATGTACTAGTATACTAATGTATTAATATACTAATATCACAATATATCAATAGACTAATGGACTAATATACTTATATACTAAGATACTTATATACCAATATACCGATATACCTATGTACTAATACACAAATAATGTAATAATATACTACTACTAATAAACCACCATACCAATATACTTATGTACTAATCTACTTATATACTAAGATACTAATATACCAATATACCGATATACTAATACACAAATAATGTACTAATATACTACTACAAATATACCACTATGCTAATATACTTATGTATATAACAATATACTAATATACCAATATACAAATATGGTAAAATAAAAAAATATCAACTAAAACAGTTTCAAAGTCGAGAGTTGAACTATGAATTACAATTAGAATAAACTCGACGACTTTTTCGCTGAGTGTAAGAGTAGGAGCAGCTACCTCAACACTGCATGCCCCGCTGTTGTTGCTGCTGCTGTTGCTGCTGCTCCACTCGAAGTGTGGTGACGCAACGGAACTGTGGGGACCATGCATGTGCTTCACAGTGCTGTAGGTGGAAGTAGAAGTAGAAGTGGAGGTGGAGGAGCTGGGTGGTGGGTGGAGGGGAGGGGCAAACGACAAGCGACGACGCGTTGCTTTGACTGACAGCGAGAGACTCCCGACTCTGCTGCTGCTGTTGTTGTTGCTGCTGTTGCTGCTGTTGTTGTTGCTGCTGTTGTGGCATGCACTCAACGCTGCCGATGCTTCGTTTAGCTGCCTTAGTTCTTTTTTGTTTTTTCGGGTGCGACGACGAGTGCGAATTGGGCAGCAGCAGCAACGACCCGGAGAAGTAAACGTAGACGGAGCCGAAGCGAAAAACCGAAGCATTTTACCGTACAATGCGCGCGCTGCCCGAGTCAACGACGCCAACAGAGGCAGAGACAGCAGCAGCGACTGAGGCAGAGGCAGAGTGTCGTCGTCGTTGGTTGGCGTGGACGTGGTTGCTACGTGTATACACGCGGTGCCGAGCAACAAATTGAGTCAGTATCGCACAAACAACACTAACGGAAACATCACAAAAGCACCGTGCAAAGCCCGGACGGACGGACAGACGGACGGCAATTCCTGTCTCTGCGTTCGAGTGTGCGAGTGTACGAGTGTGTGTGTGTGTGTGCGAGTGTGTGTGCGAGTGTGCGTGTGTTTGAGTGTGGAGCGCAGTCAATGCGCTTCGGTTGTTGCTGCTGTCAAAACGCGCGCGGCAGCAACATCAACAACATCACACCGCCAGCCGCAGCAACAGCAACAGCAACAGCAGCCAAAAGCAGCAGCACAAAACAATAATTTGAAAACACACACATAAAACTGCAAAACTGTTTAACAATCAAAAAAAGAGAAACATTACACACAAAAGCCAGCAACATTTACAACTTCGTGTTGTTGCCGTCGTCTTGTATCGTTGTCGTCGTCGTCGTCAATGTTGCTGTCGTCAATGTCGCGTCGCAACGCAACGCATCGCTAGTTATAGATGCACTCCACACATATCTATAACAAATCTATCATTTTTTTTTCTTGTTTTGAACAAAAAGTCAGTGCAAAAAGTGCAAAAGAAATGTGCAAGTAACAACAACAACAACAACAGCAGCAACCACATCGACAGCAGCAACATAGCAAAATTGCAGTAGATATAACACACATATATATATATATATATATATATGATATCTGTCTGTACATAGCATATTGCTGCTTACACATGCTCTTGCTTCAATGGCAATATGCACGAGCAGCAGCAACAACAGCGACAACAACAGCAACAACATCTACAACAGCAACAACAGCAGCAACATTTGTGACACCCGCGTGCCAAATATTGCCGATTTTGACAAGCAGACGACAGCAGCAATTGCTACTTACTGAGCGAGGCACAACAACAGTAGCAGCAACAGCAACAACGATTGCAACAGCAGGAACATCTACAACAGCAACCACAACGAATCTTGCAAGCAGACGCCGCAAACTAACAAAGTGGGTACCACAAACACACACACACTTACATACTTATAGACCCTTGGACACCCCCTTCTACACACACCCGCACACACACTTGAGCACAACAACAGCAACAACAACAACAGCCACAACACTAGCAACAGCAACAACAGCGTCGCCTGTGTTAAGTGCAAGGGCCAAGCGCGTTTACTAAATGAGTTATACACATGAGTATGTATGCATAAACACACTCACACACACACTCACACTCACACACACACTCACACACACACACATACATATTTTATCACACTTACATTGGGGCATTGGCATTTCTGCGCTATGCAAAAGTTTGGCGCATGCAAGCGCGTTAACCGCAAGCCACGAACCAAAAAAAAAAAAAAAACACTAGCGCATGCAAAATGCCTGCAGGCGGGTATGCTCGACTATGACATACCTGCTAGCGAATGCAAAATCAAGTTAAACAGCTTAAGTTCAAGGCTCGTTTTAGCTATTAATATACAATAATCTCACGATAGCATCTTCTTAGTTTAGTTAGAAAAATTTAAGACGGGTATGCTCGACTATGACATACTAGCTGGAGAATGAAAAAACCAAATAATAATAGCTTAAGTTCAAGGCTCGTTTTGAAAAGTTTTCAAAATTTATAAATAAAATGTGCTTAGCATTTAAAAGAAATTTTGAAAAATTGATTTTTTTTAAATATTATTTGGAGCATTTATTTTTTGACATCGAATTTGTGATATTTTCTTAGTTTGAACAAAATAATTGATTTTTTTAGTTCAGCGTTATTTTAATTCCTTATGTGAACTTATTAATGAATCATAAATAATACTTTCTTAAAAGCAGTTTTATAGCTCAAAATAATTGTTTGAAATTTGAAGCATTTTTGATTTGACAATGGATATGTTCATATTTTGAAAGAATCAACGCAAAAGCATCGAGAATGCTCGACACTTAGATACCCGTTACATATTTTAAATAAAACCAAAAGAGTGCGGTATTAAAG
The DNA here is from genome assembly GCA_035046325.1 of Drosophila niveifrons. Classification (NCBI taxonomy): domain Eukaryota; kingdom Metazoa; phylum Arthropoda; class Insecta; order Diptera; family Drosophilidae; genus Drosophila; species Drosophila niveifrons. Next base: position 5,721,625 of record JAWNOC010000020.1, read on the forward strand.
TATGAAATATACTAAATTATTATACCCAAAAAATACTAAAAGAATAACAAATGGTATATTTGGTATATAGATACAGTATTCCATTCGAAATACACAATATATAGAGTGTAAAGTATACCAAACGATATACTTGATATATTGATATAGTACTACGTTCAAAATATACCATAGCGTGCAAAATATACCAAATTGTCAGCCAAAGCAGCTGTAAAAAGATGTTTTTACCCTTTAATATTTTCTACAATTTTTAACTGATTGCAAGCAAATTCTCCGTAATATAAATTTCTACATTTCTTATTTTGAGTGCCATAAATCTTAAATAATATTAAAATGGCATCACAGCTAATAATGCTTATTAATGAAGTTAATTTGATATAGCATTGAAAAGACAGTATATTCAAAAAGGAAAGGTTCCACACAATTACAGTAAAATGTTATGCATAAATTAAATGGGGGTAAAAATCCAGAGTTCACTTGCTGTAAATTTGCAGAATGCGATGTATATTTATTATGCACAGTGTTTAATGTGCAGCATAATGCAGTTTTACTTTAATTATTTATTATTCGCAGCTTACTGCTGATAATTGCACAGACATCTTTAACACAAACGCGTTGCATTAACTCCAATGTGCTATTTAATTAAAAATTAAAACTATTTGTGCGACGCTCTTTACTTAAATATGTGCAAACATATCTCGGGTGTGCCATTAAATTCAGCTCTACAATTATCGACATTCAACTGCATTTATTTGTTCATCTATTTATGTTTATATTTATTTAATTATATTTACTTTTCACTTCATTTTATATTCAAATAAATTCATATTTGTCTATTTTATTTCATTTTAATTTATTTTAGTTCAATTGATTTTGTTGTATTTCATGTTATTTTTGATCTTGTTTCAATTACATTTATTTAAATTAACGTTTTTATTATTTTCTCTTTTGAATTTGATTTAAATTTTTAGTTAATTTCATTTAAATTCAATACATTTCATTTCGTTTTATTTCACTTCACAATTGTTTCATTTCATTTCATTTTACTGCATTCCATGTTGTTTCACTTAATTTCATCTCATTTATATTTTATTAATTATATATGATTTCAATTTGTTTCATTTCATTTGTCATATTTTTTCTAAGTTATTAATTACATATATGTATGTATATGATTTCATTTTGTTTCATTTAATGTTTTCCACCTCGTATCATTCATTTCATTTCTTTCCATTTCATTCTTATTAATTTCATATCCTTTTATGTTGCTTCATATTATATCATTTCATTTTCCTCCATTCCATTCTGTTTCATTTATTTTTACTTGATTAAATCTCATTTTCTTTCATTTATTTTCATTTTCTTTCTTTTAATATCATTTCTCATTTCATTTTGTTTCATTTATTTTCATTCCATTCCATTTTATTTCTTTTATTTCATTTTATTGCATTCCATTTCATTTAATTCCTTACCGTACTTATCATTTTATTCTATTTCATTTAATTTAATTTAATGTAATTTAATTTCATTTCATTTCTACACTATTCTATTCTATTTCATTCTATTCCATTCCCTTCTACACTGTTCTAATCTATTCCTCTCCATTTCATTCCTTTATATTCTATTCTATTCGTTTCATTTCATATAATTTAATTTCATTTCATATTATTCTACAATATTCTATTATATTTCATTCTATTCCATTTCATTATACACTATTCTTTTCTATTCTATTTCACTCCATTCGATTTCATTTCATTCCATTATATTCCATTCCATTCCATTCCATTATATTCTATTCCATTCCATTCGATTCCATTATATTCAATTCCATTCCATTATATTTCATTCCATTCGATTCATTTTATTTCATTTCATTTCATTTGATTGCATTTCTTTATAATTTATTTTATTTTATTTTATCTTTTCTTATATCCTTACTCTTTTTTTTTCTTCAATTTTATTTAACTTTATGTTTATTTAAATTGTATTTATAACTTACACTAACATTTTGGAAAAGTGTAGCCAGATTATATCGTTCCAATAAGATAAGTTTGGACATAACAAATGTTTATTTTAGATTTATTAGATTTATTTGCAAAATCTCGAAATCTCGCATCTTTGACTTAGTTTTATGTGTTCTTCGAGTATATTTAATAATTGAATTTTAAGTTATTCTTAGAGGTCTTTAACAGATTTATATAGGCGGACAGACAGACAGACGGACGGAAATGAAGATGCATTTTGTTTTTATGGGCTTGCAGATGCCTTAAGCTGGCTTTTTACTGCATTTCATATTCATAGTGAGCAATATCTTATAATGCCATGCTAAGCCATGTGGTTACCGGGTATAAAAACGCACTCAACACACACAGAGCGAAAGGGAGAGAGGTAGAAAGTGAGTGAGAGAGCTGCTTTCATGGGTGCCAAGTGGCAAGTGGCAAGTGGCAAGCAGTCGCAATCTGGACAAAAAGCTTTTCGTGTCAGCCACAGATCCTGGGCCCGTGCCTGGCTGGCTTAAGCTAGCTTATTACCAAAGCGATAACAAACACACACACAACACACACACAAACACAAAGACATTTGCAGATTATATGGCATAGCATTGTGGCATTTGTATTATTATACTTATTACAAACACCAGAGTCGCTCTCTCTCAATGTATTCAAAGCATACGTTTTCCTACTCTGAGTAACAGTAAATAAAATCAATATTGTAAACTTTCTTTCTCTCTTTGTCTCTTTCTCTCTCTCTGCATCAAAACTTGGAAGATTAGTTTCGTTTAAATAATGCTTATAGGCATTTTCCCGCACTAAATTCTCGAAGAGAACTTTGACAACTTTGCTTAAGTGAATCTTCAACTTTAGCTGCAAGTTTTTCCACATGGTTTCCACTGTTTTCCATAAACTTGTCGCGCAACTTTTCTTTTTTTTTTGCATATCATTTCGCAATTTTGCTTCTCTTGCATTTATTTTTAGCTAAATGAATTCTTGATTAAGATAGACAATGCTTTTACCATAGCTTGAACACATTTTCGGTTTTCGATTTTAAGTAATATGTTTTTAGTTTTTTTTTTTTTAGGACCAGTTTCCACATTCCTTTAGGCTTCAAATTGAACATAGTATTTTCTCTTTTTCGATTTGAAGGCATATGTTTTTGATTTTGGGAGGAGTTTCCCGCTTATTCATCGCACTCTGTTGATTCACCTTCTGTGATTCATTTGCAATATTTGTAGTACTTCAATCAATCGACAGCTTTGCAAATATTGCCTTCAGTTTGTTTTCGAATTTTGCCTGAAAACATATTAAAAGTGAAATCTTAAGAATCAATAGATCATCATCATCATCATCAATACGTCTTATCCAAACACTTCTCGCTCTCGATGCCAGCAGAAGAACATACAAGTATATATAGTAAATATGAATATTTCAATTCATCCATCATCAAAACAAAATGTTATTTTCCCATTTTCACATTTCGTTTCTTTTCAATTCCGTTATTGTATTTTGCTTTTTTTATGGATATAGATATACATATATATTTCTTCTTGCTGCTGTAATTTGGTTTTTGTGAATAAACAAATTTGTTTATATCGTATATCAAAGTTCTGTCTATTAAGTATTTTTGGTAATATTTTCTTCACTTTTTTTTTTGGTTTGTTGTTCAAATGGGGTAATTTCATTTCTTGTGCGCTTCAATTGAGTTGAAAAGTTCCAAGAAGAAGCTGTGCTCTCGTAATTGATTTCTTTATTTGTTTTCTGTGGCAAATTGTTAAAAGTTTTTTTTGTACAATATTAATAAAATATTAACTTCTGAAAAGTTAACTTTTTTGCACAATTTTGTGCGTTACTTTTTGCGTTTGTTGGCAATTCAGTTAATTTTCGGAGTTTAATCTAAAAATGGGCAGAAAATTCTAACAGATTGACAAGAATTCTAAGATATTCTTAAGGATCTATTTAGTACATAGAAATTATATCTTAGAGCACAAAATTGTCAACCAAAAAATACTAGAATCTACTTATGGCTATAATTGGTATATCAGTATACTAATACCTCGAAAATATACCATAGAATACAAAATATAGCACATCGTGAACAAAGTTTGATATCAAAAAATACTAAAATACACCTTAATACAGTATATGGATATACTAAAACCCTGAAACTATGCCATATAGTACAAGATATACCAAAAATATAGTTAGTAAATGAAAAATATTACCAAAATATACCGAAAGATACATATGTTTAGTATATCGAAATACTAATACACACAAAATATACCACAGAATACAAAATATACTGGCTTATCAACCAAAGCAGTTATATCAAAAAGTACTAAAAATATACCGAATGCTATATTCAGTATATCAATATATTAGAACGTTTTAAATATACCAGAGCATCAACCAAAGCATTTATATAAAAAAATACTTTACTATATATACCATGGTTTAAAAAATATACCAAATTGTCAAGCAAAGCATTTAAGACCCGACCCCAAATAACTTTCACAATTTAAAATACTGTTATAATTCAGTGTACCAAAAATTTGTATATAAAGTTTATAAAAAAAAAATGTTAAGTTAATTAAATCGCAGACGATTTTGTTTTGCAATTATTTTGGACGCCTGCGAATTTCGGCCAAATCTTTGCCGAGCCAAACACACATTCGCATCGTATTCAGATTCAGATTCAGATTCAGATTCACATTCGTTGTGTGTGCATTCACTTTTTGCGATTTGTAATTCGCTTTCATTTTCAACACATTGCCTCGATGCCATTCCTCCCGAAAACAAAAACAAAAACGAAAACCGAAAGCAACAACAACAAAAACGGAATGCCAGAAAATAAAACTCAAAGTGCTCCCGGTTGGAGATAGTATATTTATACATATACCCATCATATAAAGATATAAAAATATACGAAAATACTTTTCTCTCTCTTACTCTGTCTATCTCTTTTTGAATGCACTTGTATGCGCAAGTTGGCAAATGATGTGAGTTCGTGAGTTCTATCTGAAAACAACAAAATATGTCTGCGGTTCAGGAATTTGCCATAAATAGCATCCGTCGAGCTGTTTTTTAATGTGCAACACACAACACACACAACAGATACAAAATGTGTTGCACTGTTTTCCCGAAATTGTCTCTTAGATACATACACATACTTATGAATACACTCACAACACTCACGACACTCACACTCACAAACGCATTCATCGATCGCATCTGAATAGCTCAATTAAGCGGCAGCTTTGCATTTTTATGGTGTCTTCAACATTTTCGTTTCGGCATTTTTCACGGCATTTTTATTATGAATACAATTCTTTTACATTTCCATTTTCATTTCCACAAAAGCCAATTTGAATCAGCTTTACAGTATTTTCAGTTTCACAAGTTTTCCCCATTGGTCCTTTATAACACACCCGGCACGGCGTTTAGTCTAAAGGGGTATAACTAAATACTACATTTTATTTCTTTTCAATTCTCTTTATTCATTGCTTTTTACGATCTCAAACTTTAACAGAACGGAGGCTTTTAAAGTTGATCCAGAAACTCTTTAATTCTACAAATTTAGGAAATATGGTCACACTTTTATCCGCTTTTTAAAGCAAAATGAAATATAATAAACAACTTCGACGACTTTAACAATTTTGTAGAATTTGGTCATACTCTTTTTCTTCTTTCACAAGAAAAATGAAATATAATAAATGTTTAGAATTTGACAGAATTTTTCATACACTTTTTTCTGTTCTTTAAAAGCAAAATTAAGCAAATAAAGCCGTAAAATAGCTTTAAGAATTTTGTAGAATCACACCTTTTGCCGCATTTTCTATATTTTAATAATAACGAAGATAATAATATGGCGAAAAAAAAAAGATTTCTCTAATAATATATTCGTATATATTTGCAAAATGATCAAAATTCGGCTCGTTAAAAGAAAGATTTCCTAAAAATTATTAAATTTTATTATTTTATTAGCAAATTTCGACTGGTTAGAAAACAGAATTCCTAAAAATTTTATCAAATGAGAACTCAAAATGTTTTTTTTCGAAATATGTGAACTAAAATATATAATTCCATTCTATAAATATAAAATTCTATCTAACTTACTAAACGGTATCTCAAAGCTGAGCACACTCGTCAATAATTTAGTGTTTGTTTGCCCAACTCCCTCTCAAGAGTCGACAGTCGACACTCGAGTCTCGTCGTGATGCAAATTGAATCGTGTATATTTATTTACGCTGAAGTCATCTTTGAATTTTTAATGGACTGCTGGTTAATGACCAGAAAGGCGCAATTAATGCCTAACTGTAATCAATCATCCGCTCCAATTAACCCAAAAAAAAACATCTCGTTAATGTGATTTACCATATGCCAATATCTACCCAATATCGTATCCCCAATCTTCCCTCTTGACCAACATTGTAATCACCATCGCTTCGCTCCTTGGTATGGATTTCAATACTCATTACCGTTACGCTGAGACTTCCCTCTCTCTCTCTCTCTCTCTTTCTGTCTATCTCTTTCGCTCTTTGAATATACATTCTATGCATACTGATATCAAAGCGAAAGCCTCGAGTAAAATGGATTAAAAATTGATTCAATTCTATGGAAAAAGACAAAGAGACCAAGGCGAAACTCTCAGCCACGGACTAAGTTCAAAGTTTTTAATCCTCGGTACTCGGAATTAATTAAAAGACAACAGTTTGTGTTCGTAGAACTCGCTATGAGTGAGCGACAACTGAATACTCTAAGCGAAAATGCGAGTTAAATTCAATATTATTTCAACTACAATTTTTTTCCTTAACTTTTCAACACTTTAAATGCTTTTAATATCTTTTAAACTTGATTTTTTATTATTGTATTTCATTATTATTCCGGGTCTATACTTTTGAAAACGAAACTCATTTTCTTTATATAATTTTCTTTAATTTCTTTATAAAAATGTTTAACATCAACATTTGGAATTTATTTTCTTGAATTATTCCATTTAACTAGAATTTTGTTACTTGTCAAATGTTGTTTCTGAATTGTGCAATTTACTTGATTATTTCTTTGCTAAAATGTTATTATTTTCTTTACATAATGTTAAAATAAGAATGTTACTGTTATTGTAAAATGTTATTATATTCTTTACACTATTATTTGTTATCAATTTAATATCAATATTATATTGTTATCCAATGCAATTTTGTCAATTCCTCTCAAGATTTATTGAAGTAGATTTTCTTTCTGGCAGCCAATTATTCAAATATTTGCCGACTAACATTAACATTAACGGGCGGCAATTAACATTAACATAATTAATGTCAATGTTAATATAAAATGTTGTTATTTTCCTTTAGATTTTCTAAGGCAATGAATTATTAACTTTAACAAGCGGCAATTAACATTAACATAAAGATGTGAATGTTATTATTAAATGTTATTATTTCCTACGCATCATTTGCCAACATTTAATCTTTTTACTACAACTATATTTTATGTAAATGCTTTTCAAAATGTATTGAAATAGTTTTCGTTTCTTTCAACGAATTATTAAAATACTTGCTAGCTAACATTTGCATTAACAGGCGGCAATTAACATTAACATAAAGATGTCAAGTTGGCTCGTTATGTTAATGCGAATGTTGTTAATGCTAATGTTAATACGAATGCTAACGTTAATGTTAATTTTGATGCTAATGCCAGCCAGGTTGGTGGTTTTTCGTTTATCGATTGGGTAAACATTAATAATGTTAAATTACACGAGTTTTATGCAAAGCGTTAATTGATTTGCCAACATTTTATTGCATGCGAAAACGACAAAACAAGTTTCCGTTAACTTTCCGTAAGGCAATTTGGCTAAGTTGCTTAGCGTGGGGCAAGGGGCAAGGGGCAAGAGGCGGGGCTACATTGTGGTCTTGTCTACGTGCGTGTGTTTATTCCTATATATATGTATATATATGTGTGCTTGTTTCTATAGCTGTAACATCTGCTGATTTTTGGCGCCTTCCAATGATTGATTTTCCTTGTGGTTGCATCTACTTCAAAATATATACATATATATATTTTTATGTGTGCTGCTCTCTCCCTCCCTCTCAAGTGTGTGTGTGTGTGTGGGCTTGAAGGTGTGTGCGTGCGAGTGTATAAATATAAAATATTTATACAGTTCGTGTAGTCAATTTACATCGCAAGTCCATCAGCGTTGTCTCATCAATGTCAAGCCAATGAACCCAAATCTTTATTGCTAGCAACACAATTTATTCAATTTACGCCCGCCCACCTTTTGCATACTTATGTTACATATATATGCTATATATGTATTATATATACTTTACATGTATGTGTGTGTACCTTTTTCAAATCACTTAGAGTATGTATTAGAAAAAAAAACAAACGAAAATTATGAACAACGCATGCTGAAATATCCTGCATTTTTTTTTTGACATTTGCCATACGATATCACATCTCTAATGCACGCGATATATCGTCGCTAATATTGCAAATCCCTAAATCAAACATATTTGGGCACACTGATTCAACTCTTCTCCTTGAATTCATAAACTGGAATCTATTTGTAAAAACCAGCAAAAATTATGAACATCGATTTGAGTCTTTTACTTTTTAGAGTTATTTGCCACAATAAACTTAAACTATCCAAGTTGTTAAATATGTCGTATGATATTACATCTCTAAACACATTACATCATTGTTAATGATATAAATTCCTAAATTAAAACTATGGTCACACTGTTTTAGCTTTCTTCTTCTTTAGGCAAAATTAATTTTGCGTGTGTTTCTGTAATTTTTGTGTTAACTTTGCCATACGATATCACATCTCTAATGTTAGCGATATAACATCGCTAATATTGCAAATCCCTAAATCATAAATATACGGTCACATAGTTTCAACTTTTCTCTTTCCATTTCAAGCTCTTTTTATGTATCAACTGGCGACAATACTAAGCGTGTAAATAACTATATTCAAAAATATATATTAATGCCATTAATATATATATTATTTAAATTTCACAATATAAAGCGTAATTTACCATGACATTTTAAATTTTACTATATTAGCTATTTGTGCTTTGCTTTGCTGAAGATATTTGAGCTAATGATACATAATTAATGTGGACAAACTTTTAGTTGATAAGCTGGCTAAACTCTGTTTTACATTAATTATGCACCATAAGCTTTAAATGAGGGCAACATTATGAGGGGGCAATAAAAGGAGGTGAGATACTAAATGCTCTTCTTCTTCTCTTTTTTTTGTGGTTTATATTAACATGGAAATGCGGGGGCAGTGAAAATGATAGAGAGCTAAAATACTATTCACTTTTACTTGGGCATATTGTTTGAATTATAATTAGTTGTAGATGCTTTGAATGCTGATTGCTAATCATGAAGAAATTTCTTAAAATCAAACGTAAATAAGAATACAGCTACCCCAGTTCTCTTACTTGTATCGAGGGTATACAACAAATAAATGTAGATATTTGTATATGCTAAGTACTATATGTACTCATTCAATTAGAAAGAAAATGGGAAAATCGTTTATGACTCAATGTTAAGTACGTGCCCATTCCCTCGATTCCTTTTCCGTTTTCCTTTTTTGCCTTGCCATTTGCACATTTTCTATAGAAATAATCTTTATTGTGCATGTGTAATTGTTTTCGAGATTCTATTCTTTTTACTCGCCATACTATATATATTATGATATAGAAATGGGAATGGAAGGTGGAGGAGAAAAGCATCTTTGCCAGTTGGCAGCTTGAATATAATATTATATGACATAGGTACAAAGTATAATGGGTACATAGTTATAGATATCTGTCTCGACAGTTGTTGAGGACCATTCACTTAACATTACAGAAAGGGAATGGGATGGGGGGAGGGGTAGGTGGTAGGGAGGGGGTACCAGAGCACATCAATGTCTATCTAAATATTTTTCGTGTGTCATTTCAATTTGTGTGTGTGTGTTTTCGGTTTCGCATTTTCCTTTTGGCACAACCTTTTGTCCGTCCATTTGTTTGTCCTGCTGTCTGTCCGTCTGTCCGTCTGTGTGTGCGACATTTATTATCAAAGTATTATAGTATAGTATTGTACCAGTATGTAGATGAATGCCAGAGCGCATTCACAGAGTTTTGGCTTTCATTAACTTGCCATCAATTGCCCAAAACTGTCTGGCGACGTTCTGCAAACAACATCCTGACAACCCGACAGGTTCTCTTTTATACAAGTAGTAGTAGACAACGACAACGACAACGACAACGACAACGACCCACATCGATGTCAGCTTTTTTGGCAGCCTTTCGAGAGTAGCTCACAACAGCAAAAAAAAGGTCTATCAAATGCTGCTTAAAATCCTAAATTCCCCTTCCTTTCCTTTCGTGTACCGTTATCATGCTCATTGACTTTTAGCTTAACTACAACTTTTTGCTTGCTGACAACTTGAAAAGATGTGCAGAAGCAGCAAAGCAAGAGTTGATTATATCGAAATTACAGTTGAGCCAAAATCCCCTCAACACACACAATAAGCATTTTAGCATACACACTTGGAACTTACATATATTAATATTTTATTCGAGATTCCGATAAGTGGCCAAGAGATTGAGATTGAGATGGAGAGATGGAGCGGGATCTGCTTGATGACAATTCCGTTAAGAACTGTATTCAATTACGGTATTATTATATTAACTGCGAATTTATCCTTATTGCTTTCATTTTGCTCTTGAGTACATCTCATTTTCTATCCACTTTACCTTTATTTCCGTTTTCTTTTTTTTCCATATGCTTTCGACTTTTTGTTCCCTCAAGTTTGGTTGTTGTTTGTTTGCTTTTTCTTGGCAAACAAACTTTTGGCCAGTCTACCGCCAACTGCTTCTCATTCTTTTGATGCGCTCCCCGACTTTACTTCTCGCTTACTTTCTTTCTCATTTCATTGATTAGCATCTCGTTTGTTTGATTACTCCAATTCGATGTCCTGTTTTGATCTATTCTTATTCAATTTAATTCGTAGGTTCAATCTTAGCTTTCTTCTCGCTATGCTTTTCGCTTTGTTTCTTACTTTCATTCTAGCTTCGTTTCTCGCTTTGCTCTTCGTTTTTGCGAGAAGTTTTCTATCTTTACTTCTCGCTTTACCTCTCGTTATGCTTTTCGCTATGCTTCTCGCTCTTGCTTTTCGCTTTTGCTTCTCGTTTGAAATTTCGCTATACTTCTCGCTATGTTTCTAGATTTACTTCTCGCTTCACTTCTCGCTGTGTTTCTAGGTTTGCTTCTCGCTCCTTCTTTTCGTTTTACCTCTCGCTTTTGCTTCTCGCTTTCTAACTTAACTTCTCGCATTACCTTCCGCTATGCTTCTCGCTCCTTCTTCTCGCTATTGCTTCTCGCTTTTGCTTCTCGCTATTGCTTCTCGCTATTGCTTCTCGCTTTTGCTTCTCGTTATTGCTTCTCGCTTTTGCTTCTCGCTCCTGCATCTCGCCTTCTAACATAACTTCTCGCATTACCTCTCGTTATTCTTTTCGCTCCTGCTTCTCGCTTTTGCTTCTCGTTATTGCTTCTCGCTATTGCTTCTCGCTATTGCTTCTCCCAATTGCTTCTCGTTTGACATTTCGATATACTTCTCGCTATGTTTCTAGATTTACTTCTCGCTTCACTTCTCGCTGTGTTTCTAGGTTTGCTTCTCGCTACTGTTTCTCGCTATTGCTTCTCGCTTTTGCTTCCCACTTTGCTTCTCGCTATTGTTTCTCGCTATTGCTTCTCGCTCCTGCTTCTCGCTTTCTAACTTGACTTCTCGCTTTAGCTTCTCGCTTTTGCTTCTCGCTTTAGCTTCTCGCTTTACCTCTCGCTTTGCTTCTCGCTTTGTTTCGTGTTAATTTGCACTGCTTCCTGTATTCCCTTTGCAATGCGTTTCACTCGCATTGTTGATGCTTTCGCTGTGCCGTTGTCCACTTTGCTTCTCACTTTGTCACATGCTTTATGCGCTCGCTCAGGAAATGTCCTTTTTGCTTCCTCACATTTAGCTGTTCATAAAATATTTCGCTTTGTCGCTCGCTACTCGCTTGGCTTCTTGCTCCTCCGTCGCATGCTGACGTCATTCTGCAAAACGTATGTTTTGTGAGCGAGAAGTGAGAAGGGTTTTGGATGGATGGAGAGTGCTCAGAGCTCAGAACTCAGAGCTCAGAGCTCGGCGACGTTACCTAACGGCCTTTCTATAGGAGGCCATTGCGGGCAACTCATCCATTCTTTATCGCCGTCCCTTAAAAACAGCCAGGAAAAGAGATTGAGAGGGCTGGAAAGGGGAGGGGGAAAAAGTGCTAACACAGAAGCTTGACGAATGCAACGAGGTCGAGCCGAAAAAAACAAAAAAATGTGTGAATACTTTTTGTGTGAGGAAGCGGGTCGAAACAGAAGAGGTATTAAACTGTGCCTGGTTTTGGTCAAGTTAACGATTTTCTTGTTGTGCTTTATACCATAATGAATTTATACAAGGGTCAGTCCCTACAGTCACTGAGTTAGTCAGTCGCTCAATCAGGCAGACAGTCACTCGGTCAGTCAGTTAGTCACTCGGTCAGTCATTCCGACAGTCAGTCAGTAAATTCTCTGCTGACGGAATGAAGCCTCTTCGTTCTGCTTTCTTTGTTCCTCCTCCACGGCCTTCTCTGATTTTGAGTTGTGCAATAAATTTTTATCTGTACATGCGAGCGACGGATTGACGCAGGTCCGAGGATGGAAATGGAGAGGAGAGTGACGTTTGGGGATTCGGGAACAACCGACCCGAAGAAGAAGAGAAAGGGACGGAGGAGGGGCGTTGCCTGGTCGGAGGCGTTGTCCGGAATTGTGGCCAGGCCATTAAACAACGCTGTCAGGTTTGAATGGGCAAACCTGAAGCGGCCATTATACAATAGCATTTTTGCCTCATCGCTGCTGCTGTTGTTGTTTTTTTTTTTTTGTTGTTCTTCAGCTTTTTCCTGCATTTCTGTTCTTTCTGTTCTGTTATACCCGCTACTCAGAGCTTAGAGGGTTATTTATGGAGCTTAGTGGCTAAAGCAAAATCTATGCAACATGCGAGGCAATATAGCTCTTGTCTGTTTGATCGACTAGATCTAAGAGACTTGAGGATATATTCTTACTTAACATAGTATTAAAACGGCAACAAATAATGCTCTCAATTTGTTATAGCTGCGATTGATGTTTACTTTCGATTATATTCCCGAATTTTTAAGAAAGATGTAAGACTATAAGGCTGCATTAAGTGCTCAAGTATAGTTATAACAAAACAAAAAAAACAAATTACAAAACTTGATGCGAAGTAGAAAATTTCTTATTTAGAGCTAAAGTTCAAATTTTTGCTTACAACGTTTCTATCTTGCTGTGGATCAGAATTTATCTTACACCGATTTTCGGTATGCGCAGAGAAACATCTTTAAAGTTGTTATATTTTACAGTTTTTAGTATATTGCGTAGTTTTAAGTATATTTTGTACTTTGTAGTATATTTTGTACTTTGTAGTATATTTTGTATTTAATGCTATATTTTGTATTTAATGCTGAATTTTGTATTTAATGCTGTATTTTGTATTAAATGGTATATTTTATACTTTATGGTCTAATTTGTATTCAATGGTATATTATGTAGTTTTTGGTATTTTATGATATTTAATGCTATATTTTGTATTTAATGGTATATTTTGTATTTTATGGTATAATTTGTATTTAATAGTATATTTAACATTTTACGGTCTATTTTGTACTTTATTGGTATATTGTGAAGTTTTTGGTATTTTATGATATCATTTGTACTTCAAACTTTAAAAGTTGTTGAATTATTCGCGTAGGTTCACATTTTGGTATATTTTCTACTTTATGGTATATTACGTTTTTTATAGTATATTTTTTACCTTTTGGTTTCTTTTGTACTTTATGGTATATTTGGTATTTTATGATATAGTTTGTACTTTACAGTAAATTTTGTATTTTATGTTATATTTTAGAATTTATGGTATATTTTGGACTATATGGTATATTTTGTATTTCATGGCATAGTTTGTACTTTATAGTAAATTTTGTATTTTATGGCATATTTTGAACTTGATGGATTCTTAATTGTTTTTAGCTATTTCTTAGTTAAAATAACATTGATGTTTATTTATTTTGTTGTACACGTATTTCAGAGTCAAGCAGACTCGCCTGTGCTTTTATTCCTTGTTCGTGTTGTTTGTGTGTGTCTTTTTTTTTGTTGCGTTGCCGTTGCGTTACTTTTTGTTTTTCCTTTTGTGATTTTTCGTGCTCGCTCTCATCCTCATCCTCGCTCTCATCCTCTTCCTCATGGTCGTGGTCGTGGTTGCTGCCTCAGTTTCCTCTGTTTCGGACACGAGCCTGTGGCCGTTGTGGCCACTCTGACTCCTTGTTGTTGTCGCCTTTGTTTTATTGTTATTGGCTCGTGCTGTGGGCCATGTTTTAACGCCGACTGCCTGAATGACATCTGGGTCACCTGGGCAACTGACACATAACTTATTCCACACACACACACGTTCACTTTGTATGCTTTCTCTCTCTCTGTCTTTCTCTCTCTCTGTGTGAGTGTGTCCTGCGACAGGACATTCACATGGCACCAGGGGTCAATCTCTCCACAGTGCTCCACGTTCATTCAATTTGTTCTCATTTCGAATAGAGACTACTTCATTGCATCCTTTCACATTCGTTTTTCTTGTACTTACTTCACGTGATTTATGCACCAGCAAATGCAAATCAATCTAAAAGGTAAAGTCAGCCTTCTCTCTTAATACTCTAGCTGGCAGTAAATTCATTCAAATTGATTAGAAATAATTACAATTGAGCACAAATAAATTGCGCTTAATAGTTGTTTAATGTCTGATTAAGCGCCAAACATCGTTTCCCAATCGATTCGGTTCTGGTCATTAAATGAATTTCATAGTAGAGAGAGCATCATTATTTAATTAAGCTACGAATAATTGTAACACACTAAATTATTAAATCAATTATGCCAAATACAATTGAAATGTTTCGCAAGAAATATAAATTTTTGAAAATTATAAATTCTGATATAGAATGAATAATTTATTGCATTCTTTGTTGCCAGTTTTACATTATTTACAATCTTGTGCTGAAATTTCTATAGCTTTAATGCATTTCATGTAATTTTCTCTTGCTCTTGTAATTGCTTTGCATGTACAATATATACAGATATATACAAGTCACGATCTGATTACCAGATCCTCTCGCTTGTCTGATTGTTTATAAAGGATTACACATTGCATGCAAATGCATTCCGCATTCCACATTTCAAATTCCGACTACCCGAGCACACAATTCCGTATTTTATTGTGTATGGAACGGAGGAATGGTGGGGAGGGGGAATGGGAAACAAGGAGAAGGGAGCAGGGAATGGGAAACTGTCATGGCTGTCAGGTTGACAGGCCAATCAATATGGCCCGGGGTCGTCGTCAGCTGCCTTCAGCGACTGCTTTTAATGGCTCTTTTAAAATTGGCTATGGAAATTGAATTCATGTAGTAGCTGTCGACTGCCTCTGCTCTGCTCTGTTTGTGGCTTGACTTGGCCTGGCCTGGCCTGCATATTGCATACATTACTCGGTGCGAGGCACTTCACGGTACTCCATTGTACCAACTATAGCCAGTTGCTCCTGGTACAGAAGTGAATTACCCCAAAAAAAAAAGAAAAATGGGAATTGAAGGTACTCTACAGCGCGGTCTTACTTTCTAAATATACCGCAAAAATACTAAAAATATGCCAAAGCATATATTTACAAACCAATATACCACAAGAATTATAAAAATATGCCAAATGCTCTATTAGGAATATATATATATATATATATATATATATATATATACATATATATAGTACTACATTAAAAGGATACGATAGAGTGCAAATTATACTGAATACTTAATACTACATTGAAAATATATGATAGAGTGCAAAAAATACCAAATTATCAGTCAAAGCATATATTTACAAACCAATATACCACAAGAATTATACAAATATGCCAAATGCTCTATTAAGTATATAGATAAAGTACTATACGATAGAGTGCATATTATACTAAAGGCTATATTTGGTATATTGGCATAATATATAATAATATGAAACTATAATATAATATGAAAATATATCATAGACTGCAAAATATACCAAATTATTACCCAAAGCGGAGTAGTTTATGGAAATATACTAAAAATATACTATATTATGTTACTATACTATGTTATATTTGTGCCGATCTAAAGCACACCACAACTTCTTTTACCCTCTAGCAGTATTGCCATCAAATTTAGTACCTCTAGTTCTTTTGGTTTCCAAAATCTAGCTATAAGAACGAACGGACGGACAGAACGACGAAAGTTATATTATTTTATAGTATATTCGGTATATTTATATAATACTACATTCAAAATATACCATAAGGTAAACAATATACCAGATTGTCAGCCAAAGCGGAAGTAGAATAAGAATATTTGAAGGAAATATACTAAACTCTACTTTTTTGTGCCGATCTAAAGCGCACCACAACTCCCTTTACCCTCCAGCTGTATTGCCATCAAATTTAGTTCCTCTAGTTCTTATAGTTTCCAAAATCTAGGTATAAATTCGAACGGACGGACAGAACGACGGAAGTTTCCTAGAACTTCATTTGCCAGGTAAAACTTTGTTTTGTTGTAACAAAGTTCAAATACGCTTTTAATTATTTATATACTTGCAATATAAAACAAAACTTTCGGTATTTTCCAAAATACTCTTTTTAAACTGTGACTACGAGGTATTTAAAAGAAAAAACGACAACAATAAAAATTGAGAATGTTTTTTAACCCAATTTTTGGGTGTCACAATTGTCTGGGCAGTCAGTCAGTCGGGGCTTTGGATGGGTTTACTGTGTACGTACATTGCTATTTAAAGGTTCGGGGTTCGGGTTGGGGACAATGATTGCTAGGGCTGGGGTTGGGGTTGTTGGCGGTTTTGGGGACACCAAGGGTAGATGGCTATTATTAGCGGCACGCTCGACATGCTAACTGGGAAGCGGGGCGGGGGAGTGGGAAAGCGGCCTGGTGCTTTTCCAGGTGTTCGACTTTTCACATTTCGTGTCGCTCATGTCCCAAGACTCATGTCCTGTGTGTGTGTGTGTCAGTGTGCTAATGTAACTGTTACTTTAACTGTAACTGTAACTGTTACTGATGCTGCTGCTGCTTTCGTTGTTGTTGTTGCTGGTGTTGTCACTGTGCATTAGTGTTGGGACCGTTCACGAGCGAACGAACAAAAAGCATATTAATATTAGAGTATAACAGAAATGGCATTTTTCCCTACCGAGACCTTACCATTAGAATCGATACTGGTTTTGCACTGGTTTAATCTAAATAACACATTCGAACTCAAGACTGGCAATATTTTAACTACATACCAAAGCTTTCACATTTATTACTTCTTCAACTTTTATTTGAATTCAACTAATAATTAAATAAATTATAAATTAAATAAATAAAAAGTTTGTCGTTAGTCAACAACTATCCTCCATTCTTAGGAATAATGAAATTCCTAATAATGTGTAATAATATTATCAAACAAATATTAAGAAAACTGTCATCTTTCATCAATAATAAAGTTTTAATTATGTGAAATAATATTGCAAAATAAATATTAAGAAAATTGCCATCTTTTATTCTGACTAAAATTCTAGTAAAGTCAAATAATATTATAAAATAAATAGACAATCATATAATTATAATAAAATGATAATAAAATTTAACTAATGTGAAATAATATTATCAATAGTTCAAGTAAATACTTCAAGTGCTCGCCTCGATTTTTGAATAAAATTGAATGAGAACTAAAAGAACTAAAAGAGAAAAAAAAGTTGAGCATTCGAACAAAAATGAACTGATCAAAAATGAATGAACGATCTAGCGAACAAAAAAAATGAGCGAACTAGTTCAGTGAATAGTTAACCAACACTAGTTCTGCAGTTATACGTTAACAGCAGCAGCAACAACAACAGCCATAAGCACGGCAACAGTAAAAAGAATTTGTTGTAAGTCGATTCTCGTTGGTGCGAGCGAGAGAACGAGCACACAAAACTTGCTTGCATAATTTACAATGCTCGTTTTGTATTTATAGCTGAATTATTGATTTTCATTGTTACCGATTTGAAAGTTGTGTGTTTTCAAATTAGTTTTTCCCGTGGCATCCACCTGTGCCACAGCAAAAATATGCCCCATCACCCCAGCCCCAGCCCCAGACCCCCACCTTTTACTTTTCACCTGCCATCCAGTTATGAAACTCAACTTCTCTCTCTCTCTCTCTCCCGTTCTCTTTTTCCCTCGCTCCTTCGTTTGGCTGTCAATCGACCCAAACTTTTTAGGCATCGACTACGCAGCAGTTGCCCAATCTATCCGCTTGCATATCAAATATAGACATATAGAAATGCTTGTTTAGCATACGCACACACACACACACACGCACACACCTAAACACACATGTTCATGGTCGCTGGTCGACTTAAGCTCTTGTGCGTGAGTTCATGTTTGCATTTCAATGTTTTGCTATCCCGTCGTCGTCGTCGTCGTTGTCGTCATCGTTGTTGGTGTGTGCGGTCATCAAGTTCTCCTTCTGCTTCAATTCCTACTTCCAATTCCAGCCAAAGCGCATACACACAAACACACACGCACGTGTGTACATTCTTCCTTTATAAACACGCACACACACACGTGTTGTTGCTTGCGCTCGACTCGTTTCTCTGTTTGTTATCTTTGCCCCGTTTCTTTTTTCAGTTCAGTTCTTCTTTAGTCTCGCTCTGCCTTGTGTTTAGTTTATGAATAAGAGCTTTTGCAGAGCTGCAGCTTTGGGCAGAGCTTAAGCTCAGCTTCTTCGCTTTCGTTGCCTTTCGTTGCGAGCAAACATTGACTTCATTCAACTTAAGCTGCACTTTTTACGAGTATTTTTGTTGTTTTTTTTTTTTTTTTGGCCAGTGCTGCCCGCCGTTGCTGCTGCTTTGCTGCCAGTGCTGCCCAGCATGCAAACGAGGCTGTGTTTACTCTAGTCAAATTTGCTGATTTGAATTGCTTAAGACTTTAGACTCAACAATTATAATCAAGTCATTTGGCAGACATCTTTATTGGAGCGAGACATAGTAAACACATTAAAAATAACATTTTTTTAAATGTGTTCATTAAATGTGTTTGGCTAATTTTGGTAGTCAAACATTTGCCGGCTTCAACTTCACTTACTTGACAATTATTTTTTTATTTAAATACTCAACAATTTAAAATTTGTACTTTAATACTTATTTGCAATTCTTTATATAAAATAAATTTTTCCTTTTCATCACTGCTTGTTAGAAAAGTCCATAATAATAGCATTATTTGGTGCTGCCAACTTATCGGCTTGAAACTTTTTGTGAGCTGCACTTCAACTTCCTTCCTTTTGTCAATTGCGAAAAGTTGTGCTGCAGCGTTGCCAATTAGTTGCGACAAGCTGGTGGGCCTGTCCACTTTGCATAATGGCGCTGCTAACGATTTCAAAGAAAATGACATAGCAGCTCAGAGATAACTGCAAATTACAAAAGTGTCTGACCACTTTGCAAAATGGAGCTGCTATCAATTAAAAATGCGCATTAAATATAAATACACGTTATTCTATTTCAAAAGTGCAAAATAAGCTAAGCAAAAGAATAATTATTCTGCGCTGCTAATCCGCGTTGGGATCAATTAAAAATACTATCTATTATAAGCGAATGTTATGGGATTAGTGAAATGAAAGTAAAGTACGTGAATACATAGCAAAAAGATAATTACTAATTACTTGTGGCTGTCCACTCTGCAGAGCAGAGCTGTTAACTGAAATCGAATCGAATCAATGTTACATGCAATTTATTATAAAGTCATGCTATTCACCAAAAGCTGATAACTTTTATTGGAAATGTGTATGTCCACTCTACAGATTAGGGCTGCTAGCTGAATGTTTAAAGTAATACTTCTGAAATGAGACTGTCCACTTTGCCGAATAGAGCTGCTAACTGATATTATGAAATTTCATTTAAAGAAAGTGAACAATTACCATTTAAATGCTGTCCACTCTGCAGCAAGGCGCTGCCAACTGCATTTGAAATAGATTGAGAGCAAAATTTTGTCTTTGCAGATGTCAATTAAGACTGTCCACTCTGCAAATTAGTGCTGCCGATTGCATATGAAGTAACTTATTAAATAATAAACCTCTTCTTCACTTGTTTTGCAGATGTCAATTCAAAAGTTAAGGCATAACTTTTATTAATTTTTAATTTATTACTTAAATGAGACTGTCCACTTTGCCACATAGTGCTGCCAATTGCTTACGAAGTAACTTATGAAATATGAACCTCTTGTCCTCTTGTTTTGCAGCTGTTAATTCAAAATTCAAACCATAACTAACATACATTTTTAATTTACTACTTAAATGAGACTGTCCACTCAGCATTTTAGTGCTGCCAATTGCCAATATGAAGTAACTTATTAAATATTAAGTCTCTTCTCCACACTTTTTTGCAGATGTCAATTCAAAAGTTAAACTATAACTTTTATAAATTTTTAATTTACAACCTAAATGAGACTGTCCACTCTGCATTTTAGTGCTGCCAATTGTCAATATGAAGTAACTTATTAAATAATAAACCCCTTCTCCACTCTTTTTTGCAGATGTCAATTCAAAAGTTAAACGATAACGCAAACTCGGGCTATGTTAGCTCCGAGGAGACGGACTCGCTGCTAGTGTCGAGCACGACGAAGGGGAGCGGCGGGGGCCGAAGTGCGCTGTTGCGTCAGGTGAAGAGCAACAACAGTGCGGCAAACGGACCAACAACAACAACTGCAACAGCAGCAGCAGCGGCAGCAGCAGCAAACAATATGGCTTCCACGTCGGGGGGGAAACCGACATTGATGCGTCAAGATCGCACTTCCACATATCTAACGAGTCCGCAGCAATCGCAATCGCAACAGATGCGCATGGGCTCCGAGGAGAGTATGCGAGGTGGAGTTGGGATGGGAATGGGAGGAGGAATGGGAGGAGGAATGGGAGGAGGAATGGGAATGGGGCACGATGAGGATATTGAGCAGGGACTGCGTGCAGCCATAGTGCCTGATATCGAAGTACACGAAGAGGACCAAGAACTAACACAAAACACATCAACGACCACAACAATATCAGCATCGGCCAGCGTGGCTGGCAATGCTGCAACGACCAAGTTGCTACAACAACAACCATCGGTTGATAGTCAATCGAACAAGCAACAGCAACAACAACCGACCATATCAATTATGAATTTAAGCCCCAGCGGTCATGGCTCAAGTCATCCCAATTTGGGCACATCATCATATCAGAATCTATCGTCGAGCATACCGCCAAGTGCGCCGAGTCGTTGTCGCGCCTGTCGCAACTGCAGTCGACGCGCCTCAACGACACCGATCTCCACAACGTTGGCTGGTGGTGGCCAGCAAATTGATCGTTCGGCGTCGCGGGACAGCGTTAAAAGTGCCTTCCAACAGGGTAACCTGACCAGCTCGATGGCCATTTGCATATCAAACTCGGCCCTCCAGCAACAGCAGCAGCAACAGTTGCAATTGCAATTGCAACATCAGCAACAACAACAGTTGCAACTGCATCATCATCAGCAGCAACAACAACAGCAGCAAGTGCCGCCGGTGCTCATCACGTCATCGCCGACAAATGGGTCGAGAATAATCCGACAGAGCTCGCAACCGGAGTCGAGCACGACGGCCATCTGTTGTGGGTCGCATAGCTCATGTGGACACTCCCACACGGTGCCGAATGTGTCGCTGAAGCAGCTGCGCGAAAGCACCACAGATGGCATCGCTGGCATTGCCGCCGATTCCCTGAGGATCAATGGTGGCATGCGTCCATTTAAACAGGTAAGCGACAACTTTCTCTCTATCTATTTATGCCTTTCCTAGCTGGTTTGGGAATACATAACCTCAACCCCAACCCTAACCCTAGAACACACACACACATAACATAGGAAGGACCTTCAAAAACTACATGTGTTGACATAACCTACAACATTTTGCCACTCTCTTCATATGTATATTTTTGTGTTTGTACATAATAGAGCAACACAACTCTAGAGTACAGTGTGTGTGTGTGTGTTTTTTAAGTGTAGTCACAAGAAAAAAAACAACACACCGAACCTGACCCCGAACCCCGAACTCTAACCTCAATCTCGAGCCCGCTTCGCCTTGACGTTGTTGTCCCCTAGCACTCGATGTTCTCTGTGTGTGTGTGTTCTATGTGTACAAAATAATCGATTGGTCACACTTGTCTGTCTGCTTACCACACCACATCGAACCTATCGATAACTAACGATAGTCATTGTCTGTCTGCTAGATGAAACAATTAATACGGAATGCTTAAAGTTGAACTAATGATCAACTGAGCTGTTGAGTTTAGAAACAAGCTGATCATTTGTAATCAGTTGAGTTTACAAAACAACCTAAAGACAACTATCGATAGTAAAGCCAACAGGCCAAGGCGAAGACTTTTGGGCAGCAATGTAATTATAGTAACTTATTTTTAATACAGCTTTTTTGTTGGCTAAAGTGAAGTAAGGAAGCTTGTTAACCTTTCCAGCGTATACAGATGATAGTTTCGATAGTAAGCACAGTCGATATGTCATTTAATTTTAGATATTGCATTGAGAGCTGTGTGTCGAAGCCCTCCCTTAAATGTTGTCTCATAAATACACACTCTACATAGCAAATATATATGAACTGTAACGAAAACTATCGATAGTAATGTCTGCAATTTATATTTTATGCTGATGTCAGCCGTAAGAAGAGCACAGTTTTCATTGTCTGTCTGCTCGATGAAACAATTTATTAGTAACACTAATGATAAGCTAACCAGTTTAGTTTTGAAAACAATCTAAATACAACTATCGATAGTAAAACCAGCAGGCCAAGGCGAAGACTTTTGGGCAGCAATGTAATTATTGTAACTTATGTTTAATACAGTTTTTTTGTTGGCTAGAGTGGAATAGGTTATTGCTAACTTTTCCAGCGTATACAGTCGATAGTTGCGATAGTAAGCACTATCGATAGGTCAATCCTCTGCCTGATTTCATTTTAGATATTGCATTATGAGCTGTGTGTTGAAACCCTCCCTTAAATGTTATCTCACAAATACACACACTCTATATAGTATCTATATATATATCGTAAACCATGTTAAAGACCAATCGATGTACAGTAACGAAAACTATCGATAGTAATATTTGCAAATTATGTTTTATGCTGATGTCAGCAGTATTTTTTTGTTTGCTTTCCTTCTTAAGTATACTATATAATATGCCCTCTGTCTTCTCCTCTAGATTGTAAGCGAGTTTCAAGTTTTGTGCCTCAAGTTGAATTCCATGCCTAAGTACTTAAGTATCGAAAGAAAGAGAGAGAGACGGAGCATTAAGTATTATAATCGCCATTCAATGCATACAACATACAACATGCTGCTATTTTGTTTTTTGTTTTTTTTATGTGTTTCTCATTTTTCACATTTTCACATTTTCACGCGCTCAAATCCAATTAGTGAAAATCAATATTGCTCATACGCCACGTTGGCCCAATAATATTAATTATAATATTTTCTACTTCTTCGAGCATTTCAGCGCTGTGTGTTTTTTTTATTACTGTATTTTGTGTTGCTTCCCGTGCCGATCATAATTAAAAATTTGTTCGTTGTTTACTTGCTTGGAACGACTTAAGAGAGAGAGAGAGCACTTTATATGTATCCAAGGGAGATGGGATTGGGTCGATGGGTGGTATGAGTGATTTGACTGATTTTCATGGGTAGCTGGGTGGGTGGTCAAGTTTAGGGTAGGGGGTGGGAGGGTGGCTTCGGTTTTTCGTTTATTTGACGGGGCAATTGTAAATCAAATTCGTTATACACTTTGAGAGGAACGCGCGAGGCAATTTCATTTTCAACGAGGTCATTCCGGCCCTTAATCGTCACCGTTACCCGTAACCCAAAATCGACAAAAAAACGAAATTGAAATCTCACCCTCTCTTTCCCTCTCGCTCTCGCAAATGTCGTAGCCGAAAAAATCGAAATTGATTATTCATAATGCGCTGGAATTGTAAATTAGTTTTGTCCGCTGTCAATATTCCATTTTGTCCATTTGCCCGTCGCTTTAATTCATTACATTTCATTTCGATTCCCGTTATTTTCTTTTTTTTTTTGTGTTCGTATTCAGATCACGTCGAAATACTTAAATTAACACTTTGCGGCTCTAAATATAGCATTGGGCATTGTAATTAGAATTGTAATTAATATCAATAAATTTTCGACAATGTCTGAAGTTCTGTTTTCTGTTTTGCTGCTTTGCTGTTCTCTTCTCTTTTCTGTTCTGACCTTAAAATGATTGATGAATGTTTTCACTCTTTGACATTTGCTTCGTCTGCTTCTTTATCTTTTTTTTTTGTATTTTAAGAGGGGGGTGGAATTATCAGAGAGAGTGAAAGAGAGGGAGATAATTGACACTTTCGCTGTTGGGTTTATTATATAGCCCCAGGAACAGTTAGTCAATAAATGAGCTTCACCCAAGTCCGAGTCTGTTGTTAAACAGCCAAAGCAGCTTATGGCCAATTTGTGTGTGTGTGTGTGTGTGTGGGGTAAAAAGCTTTATCACATTCAAAATGTAAGTAACTAGCGCCAAAGCTAATGGCCAAGCCAAAGGATAATGATGTTGCCCAACGGAATTTCTCCATCGCCCCGCCATCCTCCGCTTTAGTTCTGTTCTTTTTAACGACTATTGCATACATTTAGCTTAAGAGCTTAAAGCTCTCTTGCTCGCTCTCATCAATTTTGTATGCAATTTAAAGTACTCGGCTCTCGACCATATAAATACACACATACATATAAATACTCACTTTGTAGTAAGCAGAAGCCAATGCAAAAGCAAAGCAAAGCTCTCTTGGCATTTTAACATGTCGTGTAAAGCGCGCGCTAAGCGGCAAAGCTTTGTGTGAAAGCTTTTATTCGCTTTGCGCGATAGTTTTTGTTTGCCCAAAGCTTTTTGCACTTAATTATGCAATGCTGTCCAACCCAAAGAAAGAACTTTTCATTCATTGTGGCTGCATTGCCTGTCTGTGTCTGTGTGTATGTGTGTGTGAGCAAAGTTCTCAAATGCCAAGTTCACGTATGGAACGTAAACACACACGTGCGCAAGAGCGAGAAGGGAATAAACGCTGACGCTGACGCTGACAATGACAGACGACTGCGCGTTATCATATTAATATTATATATGCTTCTCATAGTCTTCATATATCATCATCGCATAGTTTCGCAATTATTTATAATTTTTGCAATGGCTTTTCATTCATTTTTCAAAGAAAAAAAAAGCAAAACAAATTGCCCAATTGCTGCACAATTTAATTGAGATGAATGGAAGCAAAAGAAGAAGAAGAAGCAGAATAAGAAGCGAGTCGAGTTTCGTTTTCATTTTGTGCGAGCGCCCCGAAAGTATGCAACACTTTGTTCTATGCAATTAATGAGCAAATTGTGTGCACACAATGGAAATGTGGAAATGGAAATGTGAATGGAAATGTGCATGGAAATGGCAATGGAAATGCGTAATGTGAAGCGCTCACATCATTAAATGCGTTAATTAATGCTTTTTGCTCTCTGTCTCTCTCTCTCTCTCTCTGTCTCTCTTACTCATCGAATGCAATGAAATGAAACAACATTTTCAGTCGGCTGAGCTTGAACTTGATAACTTGATGATTTAATTGCGCAAATTGCGAAAATTTGCAAAATGCCAAAATGAATTGAATTCCAACTAATTAAATGCGAACATTTTCCCAATTGAAAAATCTTCTTCACTTCAAGGTTCCCACACAAACAACAAACAAACAAATTTCAAATCGATTTCTGGGCACAACAACAAAAACAACAAATTCGTTGTGACACATTTGAAATGCAATTTTGTGAATATTATTTGTGATGATGAACAATTGTGTGAATATTGAGTTATGGCAAAACAATTAGTTGGAATTTGATGGGCAACAAATTCATCATCATCTACTAAACTTTTCCCAAAATTTGTAGTCATTATTAAAACTCAAGTGCACAAATGACTTTCGAAACTATTTTTAGAGTCTAGCTAGCCAAATCTATACTTTAATCTATACTATAATAATACTCTTCAATCTATGTATAATGTGTATTGAAAACTAAGTCTGTAACTATTTGAATACTATGCTTAGTTAGTGTTAATTTTAGTGTCTCCATATTATATTCCATATATGTATCTATGTATTTATTATTCTTCCCCCCCTAAAAACCCAAAACTAACTAACTAATTTGATGAAAAACAAAAAAATAAACTACTCTACTGTACTAATCACAATAATCGCATCCAATAATTCTCCTCAGGGCGTTCTTCTAATGCCTCGCACATTGTCCGAAAGCCGAAAATTGCGACTTAGAAGGGCCTTCACAGAGGCCACTAACGAAACGCTACAATGCTCCAAAATGGTATTTAATCACAAAATCTTACAAATCCCAAAAAACTCTAATAGCAACAAAAATAGCATTTAACCCAAAAACAAATTTAACTTCAATTAAGTTTTTACCAAAAACAAAACAAAAAAAAAAAAACTACATGTATTGTGTACATACGAAAAATACCGCAACAACAAAAAAATACCAAAACAGTTTTGTAGTTCAAGTTGAGCACTGTTTAAAATTCCCCTTTTCCCCTAAAAATGCGAAACATTTAACATATAACATTGAATGCCCGTAAACGTAATTTGGTTTTCAAACGTTCTCGATACGTATTCGTATTCGTTTTAAGCACTCACTCACCACATATTCATAAATACATATACATATATATTTAGTATATACTTCATTGTTAATCAGTCACTTGGTTCATCAATTTGAGCTCTTCTCAAACTTACAAAAACGTATTACAAACATTAAAAACACTCATCCTCAATACACTCACTTCATTCATTCATTCATTGACTCGTTAGCTCGTTGTTACATTTGCTTGTAGAGTTCTCTGTAGTAGTAGAATATTAATATATATATTTCCCTAAACGATCAAATTGATCATCAAGGTAAGCGTAGTTTTCTTTTTCTTGTTTTTGTTTTGTCGTTATTCGAACAAATGATTCTGCCTGCCAGTTGAATACGAAATGCACTCGTTTTTGCTTATGAATCAACTCAAATTTTTCGATGCACCATTTACAGCAAAAATCAAAAATCAAGAAACAACAACTGAACATTTCTTTTTCTTTGAATTTGTAATATTTACCCACAAATATATGTTTTCGAAACGATTTGATGAGTTGTCTAGCAGATTTTGTGGTTAAACAGCAGGGTTTCCGCATTTCAATTGGCATCTATCTGAAATTTTATGGAGTGCCAGTGTTGAACTCTACTCTGTAAATCAATTAATGCAAATTTAATGATATAACATGACAATCAAATGTCTACCGAACTCTTTAATATTATCAATTTATTCAAGTCTTTTAGATTTCCAAGCTTAAATAAATTCATCAATAAAATAACTAATGATTTTTTACAATTTATGCGCTTTAATGAGTCTACTAATGCGATTTCTAATGAAATTGCTTATGAGATAACTTATAAAATTACCTATAATGAAGTTTAAAACGTGAAATTTTAATAAAATAATAAAAAATAATTTTAGTTTTTCAGCTTAAAAAAATTGACTAATGAAATTGTCTAAATTGAAGTTGAACTTCATACAATTTTACAATTTCAGACCTTTTATGAATTTACTAATGCAATTTCTAATGAAACTGCTAATGCTTCAATTACTAACGATATTGTAATACTAACAATTTCCTTTTTCTTAAAAAGCTTAAAAAGTGCAATCTACGAATTTGTTTATAAAGTTTTGTTTAATAAAATTGATATTAGCTAAGGAAACATTAATAAAATATTTAATGAAAGCCCTAATGCAATCAATTTTAATGAAATTGTACTCAATAATAGTTGACAATTTATGGGCCTTATAATATCTAATTAATGCCATAGTTGACATATTTTTCCAATTAAATGTTAATGAAACATCCAATGAAATTTATGATGAAGTCACTTATAATTAAATTTTCTTTAATGACAGTTTAAAAAGTGGTGAGTTTTAATGGTTATTCTGATCTATTTCTCCAATGAATTATTAATGAAAAATCCAATGAAATTTGTGATGAAATTACAAATAATGAAATTTTCTTTAATAAAAGTTAACAATTGTTAGATTTTCTTTATACATATATATTGATTATTAATGAAAAGTCCAATGAAATTTGTGATGATACTTTTTCCGATTCAGATTTCTTAAGATTTGAAATATGCAAATGTATCCAAAACATTTTCAATCGCAAATCCCAATATACAAGATGTATTATGGGAAGCGTTTTAATGAAATTTATTGTCGATTTGTCTCTCGACATCGATTCTCGCGCTATCGTGTAAATATTTAAGGTTACATTCGTTGGCCAGTTTGAATTATGTTTTCCTTTCCCCTATATACTCAAACAATTTTTTGTTTCTCTTGTGCTGGAATTTTATTGGGAATTGTGAATTCGGAAGCTGTTTTCTTTTTCGAATTTTGGGTTTGGTTTTGTTTCTAACTTATGCGCAACAATTGCAATTGGCTGTCATCCAATAATTGTTGAATATTATGTATAAAAATGCTCGGTACTCATCGGTTTAATTGGGGAATAATGCCCATCTGGGACAAGGTCTCTTCTTCATGTCTCATTTGCCAAAAGACAAAACCGGGGGGAAGAGAGAGCAGAGTGAGTCATGCAATAAAATGCACAATTGATGGGCCACAGCGCAGGGCATCGTCAAGTTCATACAAACCTGTCCACAGACAAAATGACCATTTAGTTTTGGCCCGCTTCCATTAGCCATCAGTCGATGAGAGCGAGACGCAAGAAGTGTGTGAGAGAGAGAGAGAGAGAGGGGAAGAGGCATTGCTTTGTGTCGTTTCCATGACGTAGGCAAATCAATTTGTATTGTGTTAGAGCAGAGCGGATGTCTCTCTCAGCTGCTGCTGGCCCGGCTGCTGTTTCCATTCAATTCTCAAGACATCGGCCATCGGCGTCGCAATCCGACAATCGGCGCAATCGTTAATCGGCTACGGTTAATCCGCAATCACAACGATCACAGCGTCGCGTGCTGCGATGCTCTCTCTCTCTCTCTCTCTCTCTTTAGAGTACTCTCGCTATCACACTCACTTGCTCATTTAAAGTTGAACTAATGGAAATTGATTTTCATTTCACTTGTCTTTAAGCTAATTAGGATGTTGATAATAACTACTATCTATTTCATAAATTTAACTAATGGAATTTCCAATGAAAACGCTTAAAGTTCTACTAATGAAATTTCTAATGAAAACTTTAATGAAAGTACATTTTATTTTGATTTCACTTAAAACATATCTTTAAGATAATTAAGATATGGATTATAACTTATCTATTTCATACATTTAATTAATGAAATTTCTAATGACAACGTGAATAACTTAAAGTTTTACTAATGGAATTTCTAATGAAAACCGTATAATTGATTTCCATTTCGCTTATCTTTAAGCTAAATAAGGAGTTGCTAATAACTACTATCTATTACATAAATTTAACTAATGAATTTTCTAATGAAAACGTAAAAAACATTAAGTTTTACTAATGATATTTCTAATGAAAACATTAATGAAAGTACATTTGATTTTGATTTCACTTCAAACATATCTTTAAGATAATTAAGATTTTGATAATAACTACTATCAATTTCATAAATTTAACTAATTACATTAAAAATATCATTAAGCTAATTAAGATGTTGATAATAACTACTATCTATTTCAAAAATAATCAAGTTTCTAATGAAAACGTAAATAACTTAAAGTTTTACTAATAAAATTTCTAATCAAAATCTTAATGAATGTACATTTGATTTTGATTTCACTTAAAACATATCTTTAAGATAATTAAGATGTTGATTATCTTATCTATTTTATAAATTTAATTAATGAAATGTCTAATGACAAATAACTTAAAGTTTTACTAATAAAGTTTTCAATGAAAACCGTTAATTGATTTCCATTCAGCACTATATAAATTTAACAATTTCTGATGAAAACTAGTATGAAAGTCTTCATTGATTTCAATTTCAAATAAACACATTCAATGATTGCAATGAGAACATGTATAAATATCCTCTCAATGAAAAGAATGCAATAATTAGTGGCAAATATGGGAAAATATAACTGATGATTTTTTTATCAATGAATGGAAGAACTATGTATTTGACATTTGACTAATGAAATTCATAATGAAATCTTTATTGATTTTAATTTGCGTTGAACTTTTTAAAAAAATGCAATTATTCATGGCAAATGGGAATATAAAATAAATGAAGGCAATAAATGCAAAATACAAATTTAAATAATGCAATTTCTAATAGTGAAATTGCCGCTGGGTTTTATTTAATAATATATACCAAATAACTAAAATGATTCACATTTAATGTTTAACTCTGTTATTATTGACCAATTCTTGAATGTAACTAATGAATTTTCTAATGAAAACTTAAATGCAATTTTTATTGATTTCTATTCGAGCTAAATTTATTAAGAGAATGCAATTATTCATGGCAAATATGGGAAAATGTAACTTATGATTTTGTCTATCAATGAAATACATTTGACTAATGAAATTTTTAATGAAATCTTTAAAGATTTCAATTTTCATATATAAAATATAGAAATGCAAAATATAAATTTAAATAATGCAATTCCTAATAGTGAAATTGCCAATGGGTTGCATTCAATAATATCTATTAAATATGGTTCACATTTAATGTTTTACGCTGACTTTTAATGATTTTTCTAATGCAAACTCGAATGCTCGAATTAAGTAAGTGTATTCAAGCGTCGACTTTCTGCGATTTATATTTGGCTGTGTGTGTTTGTGTGTGTGTTTTTTTTTGTTATTCTTTGGGCTGCGTCCCTTGGAAAAATTGAAATCTAAATAAAATGAATTTGCAGCGGCAACATTTGTGCGGATAACGGCAACGCGACCGGAGGCGTCTCTCTCACTCTCTCAGTCTCTTTCTCACTCTTCGGTTGTCAGTTCTGGGTTGATTATTGAGTCTGTGTGTGTTTATCAATTGAACAGCAAGCAAGTTGATCAGTTGAGTTTCCACATGGCCACAACAATGAAAGTGCCAAAATGAACTCGAAACTCAAAACCTGACGACTGTCCATCTTCCCCTTCAATTCCATCTGCAATTATTCGGTGTGCACACACACCTCTCTCTCTCTCTCTGTGTGTGTGTGTGTAAATGTGTGTTTACATTTGGACAATTACGCAGCCGACCAAAAGTCGAAGGAAAAATTGAAAAACAATTTTTGGAAATCGAGAAAAACGGGGGCAAAAAGCAAAAAGCAACGCGACGGACACAACACACGAAAATGCATTCGTCTCTCTGCAACAATGAAAATTTATGGAAATTCAACTGAAAATTCAACAACAACGAACCACCAAAAAAACATACAACAAAAATCGCGTGCTAACGAACAACAAAAAAGAAGTGTGGCAAAAAGCATATTTAATTCAATTTGAAGCTGCCAAAAAATGCCAGGCGCAAAGCTAGTTAAATAAAATATTTAAAAACACAAAAAAAAACAAAAAAGTCAAAACGAATATTCAAATATTTGCAACCCTTTGCTTTGGCAAGTGAAAAAACGGGTCTATTAAGTTTCTTTTCGACTGCGCAAAAGTTGCCAAAATTTCTATTAAGATTTTTGTTTTGCAATATAAAATATATAACAAAAAGGAAATTTGAAAAATTTCGAACGGGAAAACCCTTAAGAAAGGGTCTTCTAAGTTTTTTTTTCGACTGCAAAAAAGTTGCCAAAATTTCTGTTAAGATTTTTTTGTTTAATTTAAAATATATAACAAAAAGAAATTTAAAAAATTTCGAAATATTTTCCCTTAAGAAAGGGTCTATTAAGTTTGTTTTGCAATATAAAATATATAACAAAAAGAAATTTGCAAAATTTCGAAGGAAAAACCCTTAAGAAAGGGTCTATTGAGTTTTTTTTTGCAATATAAAATATATAACAAAAAGAAATTTGCAAATCTTCGAAATATTTTCCCTTAAGAAAGGGTCTATTAAGTTTTTTTTTTTGTTTTTTTTGTTTCGTTTTGTTTTTTTGTGTTTGTGAAGTGTTTGTTTTTGTATATACAATTTGTGTTTTTTTTTTGTCGTGTGGCAAGTGAGTGAGTTTTGTGGCATGTCGCCAGCGTCTTGCATGGAGAATCAATGCAAGGGCGGCCTCTATAAGCCAAG
Source organism: Drosophila niveifrons (assembly GCA_035046325.1). Lineage (NCBI taxonomy): Eukaryota > Metazoa > Arthropoda > Insecta > Diptera > Drosophilidae > Drosophila > Drosophila niveifrons. The sequence goes on from JAWNOC010000020.1 coordinate 5,754,015, forward strand.
TGCAAGTGGAGGTGGAGGAGGAGCTGCCTCAGGTGCTTGTCCAGCCGTAAATATTGCGATGCCATCATCACAGCAACAGCAACAGCAGCAGCCGCCTCTAATGACGCGCACCGGCAGCGTTGGAGGCGGAGGAGCTGGAGCGGGAGCGGGAGGTGGCGGTGGCTATGGCGGTGGTGGTGGCGCCACAAATGCGTCACGCCGCACATCGCTTTGGCTGGAGACACTGCGTCAAACGCGCAAACTTTCTTATGCCAACGAGCGACCCATTCTGGTAAGTGAAGAAGACAACATCGACAACGACAACGACAACGAAGAAGATGACAACGATAAACAAGTTTTGCGGCACACAAAATGACAAATGGCCATAACTAACTAACCAAGTTGCTAACCCTAAAACTATGAACTAAAAATGGAGACGGAGACAGAGAGACAGAGAGAAAGAGAGAGAGAGAGAGGGGTAGACAGGTCCAGCTTCAGCTTCAGTTGTCCATCGAGTCAACTATGAAAATAAACAACAACAGCAAATAAAAAAACAAATAAGAAAACTACAGTTGAGTGTGCTCGACTGTGGAATACCCGCTTTAGTTACAAAATGTGTCATTTTAATATACAAAAATACTAAAAATATATACCAAACGCTATATTAGGTATATTCATAACATGAAAAAGCAAAATAGTGCTATTAAAAGTTTAATTTTAAAACATACCAAATTAACATACAAGTACATATGTACATCAAAAATACTAATAATATACCAAAGGCTGTTTATGGTATATTGAAGAATACCACATACAAAATATATACCATAGAAAAGTAAAATATTGCGATACTAGTTTAAAAAATATACTAAATTAATATACCGCAAAAATACTAAAAATATACCAAAAAGTATATTTGGTATTTTTATAAAGGACTACATACAAATTATAACATGGAAAATCAAACTAGTGCTATTAATAGTTTAATTTGAAAACATACCAAAAATACTAATAATATACCAAATGCTGTTTATGGTATATTGAAGTATACCACATTCAAAATATATACCATAGAAAAGTAAAATACTGCGATACTGGCTTGAAAAATATACTAAATTAATATACCGCAAAAATACTAAAAATATGCCGAAACCTGTTTTAGTAAAAAGGCACAATAGTAGCGGTATTCCTTTTAAAATATACCAAATTCAAATACCGCAATAATGAATACAAAAGGCCAGTGGTGCGGTGTTAATTTTAAAATATACCAAATTGATATACCGGAAAATTACTCAGTACTACTACTGAGTGCCATATTTGGTATATTTTTGTAGTTGCGCACTGAAAATATACCAAAATAAACCAGATTGCTCGCCAAAGCAACTAAGACTCGTAATAAGTAAGCGTTTTTTTTTTTTAATATACCCAATTAATTTACCGCAAGAATACCACAAATGTACCAAAGACTAAGATAAAAAAAATATACCATAGAAAAGCGAAATAGTGCGGTATTCATTTTAAAATACATCAAATTAATATACCGCTAAAACACTAAAAATATGCCAAAGACAATTTTGGGGAATGAAAGCAAAAGTACAATAAATATATTTTTTTGGGTTATATTTGGTATATTGATACATACATATATAAAGCAAAATTGTGTTGTATACATTTTAAAATATACCACAAAAGTACAACAAGTATATTTTTTTGGGCAATATTTGGTATATTAATACAGTACTACATTGAAAATATGCCATATCTGTTTGCTATTATTTTATGTAAAAAGAATTGACGCTCCAGCTTCAAAACTACGCTTGTTCATCGATTTGCGTGGGCGAAAGTGGGCGTGGCAAAAATTTTAGATGAACTTGATCTGAGTACAGCCATAAGAAGTGCTGTCGAAAAGAAATAATGAGACTGTCTTTTATAGTTTTTGAGATGTAAGTGTCAATAGGGACAGACGGACAGACAGACAGACGGACATATACTTTATAGAATTGGAGATGCCTCATAAAGCGATTATACCCTCTTATACTATGTTTAGCGGGTATAAAAAAAAGTAGAGGATGAGAAAAACGCGCCTCAACTAAAACTGGGGCTATTCCAAGTTATTTTCATCCAAAGCATCTGCAGAAAAATCAACAACAACAACTAAACACACACACACATATACAAATAGAGAGATGAGCGCGTAAACCAAAATAACAATGGGAAAGCATTTTGTTCCCCCCGTGGCATGGCACACAGAGAATATTCAATGCTCTACTTGAACTATTTTTATCGCCTCGCTAATCCAGCCAGCATTATTGCCAAGGGCATTCCAAAGACCTTAAACACACTTTTAAAGTGGTTTTTATTTCTATTATGTTATTTGAGCTAGTTAATAGTCTAATAGAACATAATAATATTTATGTGCAAAAGGTTGAATAACAAGTTGATACGCTAATTTAATAAAAAGTCTATTTTTTGAATTAGGAATTTCATTTATAGTAGCTCATTTTTACTACAAACATTTCTTTAACGAAATTATGTTGACAAAAATGAGTTTTATATTAAAAATTCTAACAATTCTACATTCTTCTTTTGTAGATTGTGAACAATTTGAATAATGTGATAAATTGTAAAAAAAAAAACTACAAAACTTGAAACTAATTAATTAATTTGTTTCATTGTGGCACATTCCAAATATCATTAAAGTTATTTCCAATACGTTTGCGACAAGTCATAAAATAAATATAATTTCCACTTAAAATTTAGAAAGTCTCAGCAATAAGGTTTACATCTTTTTAAAATATATTTAAGTTGATTGCTTTCAGTTGAAATTATGTCATAAATTGTTTAAGAAAACATTTAAAGCGATTTTACTGTGGCGCATTCCAAATTTCGCCAACTTGTGTGTTTTTAGTTGCAATAAAGTTTAACTGATTTTTAGCATTCTGTCTGCACTTTTGGTACTTCTTAAAATATTTTTAAGACGATTGCTTTCAATTTAAAAAGTGAAATTAATTTAATCATTTAATTGATTTAACAATGGCGCATTCCAAATTTCGCCAAAGTGTGTGTTTTAAGCATTATTTCTTGCCTTATTCGAATTATGCTTTATGAGATTTAAAAAAATACAGAAAAAAACTGAGTTTTGAAGTAGTAGCAATAAAATGTTTGATAGCGTTTTTAAAATCAACTGAAATATATAAAACGGGGAAATATAAACAGGAAATGTTAAAAGTCATCAGAAATGGAAAAACAATTGAACTTTTAATGCAATGCAATTAAGACGAGCGCAATTGCTAGAAAAGTTTATGGCCAAGAAGTGTTGATGAAATAAGCTAAATTAATTATGTATTGATTATTGATATTCCCAAATCGAATTTAATGAAATATTTTTGGGAATGAAAGGGTATTAAATATTTGTAGAAAATATAAACACAAACACACACGAAAAGAAAAGAAAAAGCAATGATTGTATCTCTATATTCATTTTGTAGTTGTATCTGAATTGCTATCGAAAACAAATGCCCATAAATACTTGCGCCTCTATAATATAGCAAATGTATAGTGGAACATCCTCCTCCTCCTCCTCCTCTTCTTCTTCCCCCTCCTCTTCCGCCTCCTCCTTTGTTCATTGTCTTTGATATATTGTTTAGAGTGCTGCTGGCATATGACCTAATCGATTTGCCGCGAAGTCATCTCTATTAGTGATTGGGGATACACACAATAACATCGGCGGCACCACTAGGCGTATACTTGTTCTCATTAAATGCAATAAAAACAAAACAAAATGAGAAAGAGAAAAATGAAATACTCGAAATGAAATTACTTGAAGCACCTGCGACTTGGTCTTCGAAATTCGGTTTGGGGATTGTTTTTTTGTTTGGGGGGCATTAAGAGTGTGTGTGCCAGCAAATAAAACCTGACAAATCCCCCAGTTAACTCAACTTGACTAATGAAATCCACAATTTCGAGCCTCCACTTTTTCGCTTTCGTTTTCCCGACTCGTTTTTTGAGGTCAGGGTCAGTTTGGTGTTGTTATATTTTTTTTTTGGTTTTTGGGTGCTTAAGAGGTGTGGAAAGTTTGAATAGCCAACACTTTCAAGCTGACCGAATGAACTGACCGAAGGGGGGGGTGAGTGAAGTAGTGAGTGAAGGGTGAGTGAATTGGGGCGTTAGCTCGTCTAGCGGTACATTGTCAATTACTTGAGCATTTCCTGGCGCGCGCTCGCAAAGCAAACAACTTCGCTCTCTCTTCGTCTCTCTCTCTCTCTCAGTTTCGTCTCGTCACCTTTGACTTGCTTTCGAGTTTAGTTGAGAGCTGAGTTGAGTTGACTTGAAAATCGATTGCTTGCCGCACTGGCAACGTGAGTCAAGTCAACAACAGAAGCGGCGACGTCGTCGTCGTAAACGCAAACGAAACAAACTCCAAATTGTGTGTTAAACGGACCGCAAATTCCCTTGGCATTTTATTGTTGTTATAATAAATTGCATTACGCTTCGCATTCTTTTCGTCCCCTCCCCTGCCCTGCCCTTAATACCCTTTTTGACCCACACACACGCACGCACACAAAGGCGCTCACATAACACTCACGTGGCAAGCCATCAAGTTGTCAAGTGCAGAACAACAACAACAGCGAAGAGCGAAGAAGTCAAGCAAATGTTATGCTTTCTCTTCACTCTTTCCTCTCTTTCCACGCACTTGTCAACATAACAGCGGCGGCACATGTTAACGCAGCTTAACATTAACAGCGCGTGGCGTGATCGCGTCAACTGTTAAACAACAGATCTGCCAGACTTAACAGTGTCGCATGCTGTTATGTAAATCACACACACTGTTAAGCTGCAACTGAGACTGTTATTAACATAAGAGAAGCTACCACATAACAGACTGTTAACGGGCATAATTGTACTGTGGCAAATATTAAGTATACGCGCCGTCTAACTGATTAATATAATATGTTTTATTTAATACTATTATATTATTTATCTACATTTGTTCAAATTTTGTAATTTAATTGAACTTATTTGTTACTTGGGTTTGGATTCTATATCTAATATGTTAATTAGATATATTTCTGCATTTCTCTACGTTCGATTTAATTATTTTCTTCGCAACATTTAATTTATTTATTTATTATGCAGCAAATTACCTGCTAAAGAACGCAAAGTATAGAAACAATAATTGAGCCTGAAATTGATTACACATAAATTTGCCACACAATGAAATAAATAAATATATTCAATTGATATTAAGTATACGTTCCGTCTTTCTACGAATTTTGACGCAAGCCGTGGAAATAGAAATGTTATCAATAGCTTTGATTTTAAGTCAACAACATTGATTGTTGTTGTTGTTGATTATTATTGCAACGCAATTTAAAGCGAAAGCGAAAGCGCGTCAACAAAGAGAGTGAGATACAAAAATTTGATAAATTCGAAATGATGGCGAGAACAATATATCACATTATAATTATCAATATTTGTGTATCAACAATATTGTTGCAAAGTCATAAATAAAGCGCGGATGATAGACTCGCTCTCTCTCTCTCTCTCTCTCTTTCGTTCTCTGTGGCAATTTGAAGACTCAATGAACTTTCACCTTCTACTTCTTCTCATTGTTGTTGTTGTAATGTATAAAAAGCGAACTGGTCAAGCATGATATATGACCAGCCACGATTGCAGATTGTCGAGCAATTTAGCCAACTTTAATTAATGGCATATGAGTTAAGCCAACAGCGTGCGCTATTCGTTCGAGTTCTTATGCCAAGCAAAATATTTCTCCGGTTTTTCTGGCCTTCTTCTTCCTGTCCGTCTTTCTGTCCGTCCATCGCTTTAAAGGCTTCGATCTTAGCGACTTTAAGAGCCAGCTACATGAAATTGTGTTATTAATAAAGTAAAATTGAATAAATACTATTTGAGCCACCTTTTTTCTGGTCGCCTGTCTGTCCATCGCTTTAAAGTCATCGATCTTAGTATCTATAAGAGCCATCGAAATAAAATTTATGGTGAATCAAATGAATATGTTTAACGTGTTATAGAACTTAGCTTCGCCTCTATACGCTCACTTAAATAGAAGTTATAAGTTTACTTTCAACAGCGTTGGTCACACTTTTTTAATTCTCTACGCCCACTCAAATATTAGATATATGTATCAATCAGGCTTGGAATGTATCTAATATTTTAACACCCGGCAAAAGATTTCTTAATTTTTTCTGGCCTTCTTCTACCTGTCTGTCCATCGCTTTAAACGCTTCGATCTCAGCGTCTATAAGAGACAGCTACATGCATTTTATTGTTAATAAAGTGAAATTGAATAAACATTATTTGAGCTTGGAATGTATATTTAGTTACACCTTTTTTCTGGTCGTCTGTCTGTCCATTTGAAGACTTTGATCTTAGCATCTATAAGAGCCATCGAAATAAAATTTATGGTGAATCAAATGCAAATGTTTAACGTGTTATAGAATTCAGCCACATCTCTCCACTTCCACTCAAATTGAAGTTATACGCATTGAGCTTAGAATGTACTTTTTATGGCCGCAGTTGGTAAGCTTTGGTCACACTTTTTCAAAAGTGTTTTTCTGAGTTGTATTGCGTTAGCCAAGCCTATCTACACCCACTCAAATAGTGGTTATACTAATTGAGCTTAGAATGTACCTTTTATGGCGTAAGTTAATTTATTTTGAGCCACGTTGGTCACACTTTTTCAATAGTTTTGTGCCGCGTCTTTTGTTGTCTACGCTTTTTCGTTCTATTTAACTGCAGTTTTGTTGAGGCCTTGGCTAAGTTTATATATTTCATTGTGTGTCTTTAGTGTGTTGTGTGTTGAGTGTTGTGTGTTGTGTATTGTGTGTTGTGTGTTGTGCGCTGGGCAGCGCATGAATTATCGATGCAAGTAAATGTGGGCGACATGTGTGCGTTATAAGCAAACACCTTCTTCTTTGCTTCAGTGTTGTGCCATGCCATATTTAGCCGATGATAAATTTTATATGCGCCTGCGGTGGCGACAAGCGGCCACCAGAGAGACAGAGAGAGAGAGAGAGACAGACAGAGTGAGAGCGAGAGCGAGAGAGTGCGAATCGAATCGCAGTTACAGAGCTATGGGAATAAGCATTTCAACTGCTCCAGCTCCGGCTGCTGAAATATTTAAGGCGTTTGCGTTAACGCGACGCGAAGCGACGCAACTCGCAAGCGAGCGACGCCCGTTCAATTGCAGCACTGACCATTGTCCACATTTTGTGCCCATTACCTGACTTCTGCTCCTGCTCCAGCTCTGGCTCATTCTTCTGCCTCATTGACCCATCTGCCTGTATTGCCATGCATATTGAAGTCTGACCCTGACTGCGTTATTTAAGTGGGCAACTGAGACGCCTGACGACGACTCGCCACGAATGTGGGTAATTGGGAAAGGGAACGGTAGGGAGGGAGGAAGGCACTAGCTGTGGATTCCAGGTGGCAGGTGGCCTCAATGGCCAATAACTTATTGCTGCGACACGGGCCTCGTTATCCGTGTCCGAGTCCGAGAATTATGCGCTGCAAAAAATAGTCCAAAGAACTTTTGAAAATTTAATGATAATGGGCTGGAGCTGTGCACACGATATGCGCTATATATGTATACGCTATATACATATATATATAGTATCTGCCATATCTGTCTCTCACATATCCATTATCCATGGGTAGCATCCATAATGTATAAGCGCAAGCGTATTTAAACGTTTTTCGAGCGCTTCGCCTATATTTGATTCCCTTTCCGGCGGCTTCCGGGTTTCGAGTATGACTCATACTATACTATACTGTACTGTATATTCCTTGCCATGCCTCAATAATTCAATACTAATTGCTAGAATTGAGCAGTTGCGATTGTAATAAAACCCCATTATTTACGAATTCCTAATGATTGTCTTCATAATCTACGTTCAAATAATCAACTCTTTAAATGTGTTAAATGAACTAATCGTTCAGCTGATCGTTGCAGTTGAACTAATAGTTCATAATCTCGCTTCGCACAGTCAACTGAACTGGTTCGTTCATTGGTACTAATGCCGACTTATCGTTTTTTGTGTGTGCTTATCGCTTTTAATCGATAGCCATATTGCAATAATTTTGTTGTTGCTGTTTTCTTTTCATTAGAAGCAGCATACTTACTAAGGCTCATTTTGGAAAGCATTTTGCCTGCAATTAAGTAGCTCAATTGGCATTTTGTGTCTATGCCAACATGCCAACTGGCTGGATGGCTTACAGCAAGGCCTAATCCCAAAACGCTCACAGAGCATTGGCCCCAAAAATCTATCGAACTAGGCAAACTGCTGTCAGAGCTGCCAACGGACGATAAGACAAGAGAGAGAGAGAGCAAAAGAGAGGGAGAGAGAGAGAGAGAGATGTTGATTGTGGGGAGTTAGAATGGTGGAATAGGGAAGAAGGAAGGAAAGGGACTACAAACGGCTGACAAATGCATAAAGTTTTCATTTTCATGATTTATTCAAAATCTGACATGACAACATTTCGACTATCTGTCGTTTTGCGTTGACATTTCCATTTGATATTTGGGTCGCCAACGGTGTGCGCTGCATTGTTGCACTGTGCCACACACCCACACACACACATACACACGAGAGTCTGCAATGTCTCCTGTTGACAATTTGTGTCCAATTGAATGTTGCTCAAAGGCAAAAGCATTTGTGTGACTTTGCTTAATGATAGTTAGCAAATTAAAGCAATGGGCGTGTGAGCGGGACAACTACAGTTTTAGGGAGTGGGAAGTGTATGAACTAGTAGAGTTGGAGTGGGAGAGCTGCTGGATGCCCTTGGGCTGCTCTTTCAGTTTCAAAGATGCCACTTTGCACATCCATCAGCTGTTGTTTGTTGCCAGGCAAATCCATTTGCAAGTTCATCATCGTCAGCGCAAAAAAGAACAAGAACAATAAGGGGTAGGGGTAGGGAGCAGAAGATGCATTCGCAAGCGAGTGTTAAACTCACACACACGCTCAACGTGACATACTCTCAAGCGCGCACATACACACACACGCGTGCGAGCATACATATGTGAGCAACTAAAAAATATTGCTGAACAACGTGACTAGGACAACGACAATTGCCGATGACAAAGCAAACGCGCAGCAGCAGCGCAGCTAAACTTTCCGATTGAGATTCAGTGTGAAGCTGCCAAGTGCGGTGTGTGCGAGTCTCGCGTGCGAAAGGTAATGGGGATGGAGGAGGGGGGTGGGAGGTGGGAGAGTGCGAGGGCGAGGCATGTTTTTGGCTGTGGCAGCCAGCAAGGAGCCAGTGCCTGGCACCTTACGCAAATCGGCGCTTGCCAATGCGCAGGACCAAGCGAAGGACGCACAAACTCAACTCGAAATGCAAAAGACAGGCACTCCCACTCCCACTCCCCTGTCCCTGTCCACCCCCTCCACTCTACGCCATTCCTGATTTCTTCTATAGCTGCTGCTGCTGCTGCTTCTTTTCTTCGTTTTCTCCACCTCGTCTTTTTTTGTATTTCTACATTATTTGTTTTGATTTGATTTTTACCAAATGGCAACGCCAGGCACCAAATAAATATACCAATACATAAGCACTATATGTAGTATATATATTACATATTTTTGGTATATTGAATTTTGGTGTTTGTGTGTGCGTGTGTATCAAATAGATTTAGTTGTGTAAAGGATTAACTTGTAAAGTTCAATTTTGATTTTCGTATCGCGTGCCAGGCACGAATTATGTTTAGATCAAGCTCAAAAGCTCAAAGTTCACTTTTCAGAGACAGCAGCAGCGACAGCAAACTCAACAACAACAAGAACAAGCTTCTGGCACGCCAAAGCGCTATCAGGCGGCATTTTGTCTACTCTCTTGGTGTGGGTGTTATTGTTGTTGTTGTTGTTGTTGCTAACGCTGCCATCACTGTCGCCACTTCTGCTGCTGCTGCTTTGGCGCTGCCGATGCCGATGCCGCGGCTTCTGTTCCTCTTCGTCGTCGGCTTCGCCATTGTGTTTGTTTTTGTTGTCGCTGCGAGTGTAAGTGTACCCAGTTTGCCAGTTGCCAGTTACCGTTTTGTTCACCAAAAACAAAGGCGCACAACAGGGATGGCGATAGCCAAGCAGACAAGACCCAGCCAGCAAGCGTGAGTGAGCACGAGCACAAAAGTGAGTCTGAGAACAAGAGCCGAGAGAGACACGCGCAGCAGTGAGAGAGCGCAGAGCACACATATTAAGCAAAAGAGAGCGGACAACACACACACACATACACACGCCTAAGACAATGTCAATTCATAATTGTCAAAAAAATGCCACACAAGGAAATGAAAAGCGAAAAAAAAATGGCAAGCGCGCCACCAGAAAAAAGGCCAAATAAATGAATTTTGCAGTCAAAGCGGAGATCAGCAAGCGGCGCCACAAATCAAGTGTGCAAAACACAAAAAACAGCAGAAAAGGCAGCAGCTGATGTTGATGGGGCAGCTGCGGCATTGAGAGACACGGAGCCTCGCCCCATTTTTGTTTTGTTTTTTTTTTTTTGTTGTGTTTTGGCGCAAAGCAAGCAAATGCATAGCAGCAACAACAACGTGTTGGCAGCATTTGAGTTGGAGTTGGAATCGGAGTTAGAGTTTGAGTTAGAGTCGGAATTGGAGCTGGAGCCGGAACTGCTGCTTTAGCCGGGCGCGCGCTCACTTTCGTTTCGCAGAGGTGTGTGTGTGTGTGGGTGTGAGCGACTTACGCGTATATCCCCCGCCCTGTCTGTCTGACAGTCGCTTCGTCGCTTGGTCGGTTGTACCGTTTATTCGGTCGGTCGGTTCGTTGGTTCGTCGCGTCGCGTGGCTTCGTCGGTCATTCGGTCGTATTGTGTTCGTCTTCTCGTGTGCAGAGTCTCGTTTCGCATAGCTCGTATTGTGGTCGAGTTAATTCGAACTTGCTCGTCATCGTCCTCATCGGCGACGTCGTCGTCGTCGTCGTCGTAGTCGGCATCGTCGTTGGGCGTCCTCTACGAAAGTTGTGCATGGTTGTCGTCGTTGCCGCTGCCGCTGCCGTCGTCGTCGTCGTCGTCGTCGATGTCGCCGACGTTGGCGTTGCCAGTTTGCCGTTCCCGTTGCCAATTGCCAGTTAAGATTCAGTCTGTATTGTGTTTACACCCATGGCTGACGTAGCAAGCGCAGAGCTCCATAAAATACACACACTTATTATGTACTTACAATAAAACAATAAAAATCTAAGCAAATCTACATACAACAACAACAAACGAGGCTGAAAGCAGCAATAATTCTATCAATCGCAATCGAACTTAACCAAATTAAAAACGGCAACAAGAAAAAAAGCAAAAAGAAAAACACACACACCAAAAACCAAAAAAGAATATACGAAAAACTACTTAAATGAAGAACAACTAAACAACTAAAATAACAACAACAACAAGAAGCGAATTTCATCTGTTTTCTTTTCACATTTTTTTTCAAGTGCGCGTGTGTTTGTGTCTCTGTGAGTGCGTGTGTGTGTGTGTGTGTGCGAGAGTCCATCAAATGTGTCCAGCGTCTGATTGTGTGCATGCTGTGTGTGTGTGTGTGTGAGTGCGTGTGTGCGTGCCTGCGTTTGCGTGTGTGTGTGTGCGTGTGATTAAAGAGGCACCAGCAATAACAAAAACCAACAAGAAAAAAAAAAGAAGAAAAAAACGTAAAAAGGAAGAAATTTCGATTCGTAATTCGTTTTCAATTCTCAAGCAGCCGAAAAGCGTAAGCAGAACAATTAAAATTCCAACAAAATACAAGAAACAACAAAAACAACAAGCTAAAAGAAGCAGTAAAAGGAAAATAAAACAATAACAACAACAACAACGGCAGCAGCAGTAGCGGAGAGAACACACACAGACAAGCACACACAAGCATACACGGACAGCAGCAGCAGCAGCACTATGAGAGGCGAAACGATACGACGGATGTTCCAATGCTCTACCGCTTCAATGTCGTAAACAACAGGAAGAAACGCAAAGGGCACCCCGCGCCACCCCCCCTCCGCCGCTCGCCGAAGCAAGCGACGCGCAGCAACAACAACAACATCGAGGCATACACAAAAAAGTACGCTAACTCTAAACTCTAACTCTAAATTTCATATTCAAACTTTAACTTTCAACTCCCCCACTAAACTGAACTGAACTAACTCGCAAGCTCGCGGTGAACTGATATTCAATTTGACTAACTCCAAATGAAAGTTCACACCTTTTTTGGAGTAGTTCACTCACATATCAACTAGCAATTGTCCGCTAGGCTCTTCGCTAGTGTTATAACAATTAGCTATGCGTCAAGTTAAGCCTTATCGCTATCGCGTTTGCTTATCAACTGTGCAAAAAAACAAAAAAAACTTTTGCCAGCTTCTCTTGTTTTTCGTACAATTTGTGTGTGTGTTTTTTAGTGAGGCAGACAGGCAGGCAAACCGGTTGGGCACAGCAACATAACAACAACAAAAAAAAAAACTGCTTCATCAAGCCGGTTTCAGTGGCAGTTGCCAGTTTCCGGCTTGTTGATTGACATTTCCGCAACGCTTGTGTGTTGTGTTGTGTGTTGTGTTTTGTAGACTGAGCTGAAGAGGAGGTGTGTGTTTTGCCTTGTTGTCACATGTTTCTGTCGTTGCCGGCAGATTGTTTTTGTTGCAAACACAACTTTGCCACACAACAGCATCTCAATAGCTTATGCAATTCGCTAGCTTTTGATAAACAGAGCGCACATGAAGTGCAGGGGAGTCTGCCACCAACTGCGAGCTCGTTATGTAAGGCTTATGTATGTAACACACACACACACACACATACAAACACATCTGACAGATAACAAGAACACCGCGAAGTGAGCAGCGAAACGTAAAAAACTCACTAAACAAAAAATAAAGAAATAAGCAACAACAAAAAAAAAGAAAAAAAGCTGGTCCAACGTTGCGTATGCGTTACGCTGCCTTTGCTTTGCACATTGCGTATACGTCATGTTGCCATAAAGTATGCAACGCATAATCATAATTGTTATGAAATGTGTTAAGGGCTCTGATTTGCTTCAACTTCCCCACACACACACACACACAATTTGTGTGCGCTCGTAAATTATTAAAAATGCAGAAAAAAATATTGTACCTTTAACTAAAAAAGTTTGCGCCGGCTTCATTTAAAAGTTTGGGTATATATATTATATATATATTCTCTCTTTTTTTGTGTGTTTGTTACGCCAGCCAGCTAAAAAGCCGTATATAAGCCTTAAGGGTAGCACAAAACTTTCCCGGCCACTTTTCCCCAAAAGTTCAAGTTGAATTTTTGTGTACTTTTTTTTTTGTTGTTGTATGTTTTTGGAGTGGATGGGGATCAAAACTATGGCAGCCATAGATTTGTTGAGCAAGTGTACTTGAGATTGTTAATTATAAACACAAATTTCATTTTAATCCGACACGCATTAATGTGCGTGGCAAAATCAGCTGGCAAACATAATTAGGCATTGCTATTTTTATGTGATGGATTTATTTTCGAACTCAACTTTTAGCTGATTGCATTATAATCGTAACTGAAGAAGATGGTTTTGTTAGAAGTGATGATTATGCTATTATTAGGCTACAGTTTGAGGGCTATTTTATAGAATGCTGGCATAAATATGACATTGAATTTAAGAAATGAAATGATGTAAGAATGAGAAGCATTTTATTTTGAATTTTTTTCTTTATTATCGTAACTGAAGAAGGTTTTGTTAGAAGTGATGATTACTACTACTACAATTTTAGTTATTTATAATAGAATTCATAAAATATAACATTCAATTAAAGTGATTAAATGATGTGAGAATGTGAAGCATATTTTGATCTTTTAAATACGTTGAAATTGAGTTTAATACTAGACTTGAATTTCTTTTTACTTTATGGCTAACTAACAAAGTGCAATCACTTCTCATTTGTTGTGTGTGTTGACCCCACTGAGGAGTAATTATAATGATATTGTTTAATTGTTTGATATTGATGTGGCGCTATATCAACTATTGGTAATCAATCATGCTTGTCATTTGCTGTAGACTGTAATTAGTTGTGGGGAGACTCGCCTTGTCTTGTTTCTCTGCTTCTCTCAGCCCTTAAACCCTAAATAATTGTCAATGTTTGTCCTTAAACTCAGTTCACTGCTTCACATTGACTAGACAGTTCTCTTCCTCTATTTTTTTTTTGTTTTCTTTGCTTTGTTGAGCTCCGCCTCTTGATTCGATTGCTGTCACATGTCAACTGTGCTTCGAGCACTTACCTTACCACCTGCAATTGCAATTGCAATTGCCAATTGCCAACTGCCAACTGCTTCTGGCGTTTTCATAAAGTTATTGGCACAATTGTCGATGCTCAACGGTCGTTGGACTTCACTTGACAAACGACTTGTGTTTCCTCCACACACACACACACATTTATTCAAGCGGAACTTGCATTTCTTTTCCTATTTTTTTCGTTTTTTCATTCACTATTATCATCAATTTTACCCCTCAATTACTCTGTTGTGCAGATATACAAATAGAATGTGCATTATTATGTGCCCCCCCAAAAGCTTTCCAACATCAACTTCGATTTCGAGTATTGATTTGTTCGAATATATTTGAACTCTTTTTTTCAAACAAAACATTCACTCTCTGTAAAGTTCTTATGAACACTTTTATAGCTTTGTTATTGTATTGCTCAAATATTCAAATTCTTCCACTTTAATTTTAACTTTTCTTACGCTTTTCACATTATTGAAGTATTTACTTAAGTGGGTTTAAGAACAGTCAGAACTCTATTTATAAATATAAATTTATAAAATGGTCAAGTTGTTAATTCTATTTTGGGCGTTAACATTTTTCATTCGATCAGATTAAGAAATTGTCTCTAAGGAAATTTATAAAGTGTAAAACAAAGTGAAGAAATGGCAATAATTAAAAAGAAAACCAAATTAATACACCAAAAAATACTACAAATATTTTTAGTATATAAATATACTACTACTTTCAATTTAATGCTTTATTACAAATAAACGTAATAATCTTTCAAATATACCAAATTGATAAACCAACAAAATACTTAAATATACCACACTAACTAAATTTAGTGTATACTACCACATTCAATTTAATGCTTTCTATTTGTTTATATTACAAATAGTCGTAATCATCGTTTTCGAAAATACCAAATGAATATACCAAAAAAAAAGCCTAAAGTTATACCAATTTTGGTATTAAGATATAACACAAAATTAAATGTAATGCTCTCTATTTGTTTCTATTACAAATAGTCGAAAAAAATCGTTAAATAATACCAAACGAATATACCAACATAATACTAAAGTTATACCAAATACTAGACTTGGTATGTAAATTCATGTTGATGCTTTCTATTTGTTGATAATACAAATAATCGTAATAATCGTTTTAGAAAATACCAAATAAAATACCACATAGTACTACAAATATACCAAAAACTATAGTTGGCTATATGTGGTATTTAGATATACTGCCAAATTCAATTTGGTGCTTTCTATTTGTTTATATTGTAAAGTATGAAAAACTACTAAAATTATACCATATACCATATATTTGGTATGCAGATATACTACCACTTTTAATTTAAAGCTTTCTATTAGTTTCTCTTACAAATAATCGTCAAAAAAAAAAACCAAACTATTAAAAAATTGCTAAAGTTATGCCAAATACTATATTTGGTATTTATATATACTGCTAAATTTATTTTAATGCGTTCTTTTTGTTGTATGAAATAATAATCGTTCCAAAAAATACTAAAATTATACCATATATTTGGTATGCAGATATACTGCCACTTTCAATTCTACAAATAATCGTGAAAAAATACCAAACTATTGAACCAAAACATACTCAAGCTATAGCTATATACTATATTCAGTAGCTAATTATAGTACTTTATAAAATTTGTTGCTTCTTACATGTAGTAAGAAACTTAAAGTACTTTGTTTGAATATAACTTTAGTAACAGATGCTTATGGTACAAAAAACTAAGCTTTATTGAATTGAATATTCGTTGCTCAATGATCTGTTGAACTATGTTATTTTGTGCATAAAGTTGCTCGCATTCTTTACTCGATGGCTTTTTTTCAGTTTTAGTACAGAACTGTAAAAAAGACATAAGAAAAGCATTTGGTTTGCTTTGCGAGTGCAGTTGCACAAAGGATCAAAATGTCGAGGATGTCCAACACGATAAATGAGAGTCGAGAGTCGTAACTGCGTGTCCTTTCGCATAGTAATCGTTGGTGGATGGTTGCCTCTAATGTGTGTAACACACACACACACACACACGCACACCGAGAAACACATTCCTTACACAAAAGAGGCCGACCATCAATAGATGGCGCCACAAGAGTCTCTGTTGTCGTCTAATCTGCATACGTGTTTGTTTCCTCCTTCTGCTTTGTCTCCTCCTTCTCCATCTCTCTCTCACACTCGCAACTCATTTTTCAGCGCGTTTCATTTCGTTTCATTTCGTTTCGTTTCGTTTAAAGTGTGTTGGCATTGTGCACGTGTCCAGGCCTCTCGCTCTATTCATATAGAGTATTTAGTATATATATATACTAAATATATATATATACTAGTATAACATAGGCAGAGGCGCTTTTCTACAGCTCATTGAGTGCGCAGAGTCACGAGCCGTCTAAACGGTTTTTGATATTCTTTTGGCCCAAAAACAAAATGAAGAGACAGAGTGAGAGAGAGAGGGAGAGAAACGCTGTTGTGACTTGTATGTAAATAGAAAATTCCCCAAACGTTGTTGTTCTATAGTTGCCATTGTTGTTGTTGTTGTTGTTGTTAGCACGTGGCCCTGACCGCATGTCCAATTTAAGCCAAATTCGAGTCGAGTCGATTCGATTCGAATCGTCGATCGAATCGAATCGACTTTTGTGTGGCGGCCCAAGCAAATCATTGTAATTGAAACGAAATTGGCCAGCGAGATTGTGTAATTGAACACTTGAAGAGGCAGCTCTCCTTCCCTTCTCCTCCTCCTTCTTCTTCCGTTATTCGCGCGCTCGCTCTCTTGCTCTTTTTCCTTGCTGTGGCTGTCAATAATTTGGTTTCTCTCTCTCTCTCTCTCTTTGATATTTGAAGTATTTCTATGCAGATAATTGAGCAAGCTTGCGGCCACCTGCTCAGGTAACCGCCTTAACAATTACCACAGCCCGTGACTCACAGACACCGACGAAGACAGAGACAAAGACAGTGACACAGAAAGAGAGACAGAGACGGAGACAGTGACAGTGGGAGGTTGAGTGCTTTACCTAGCGTGCGCATCAAAAATGTGTAAGGCGTCTAACTTTAGTATATTCAGTATATTATTCAGTATATTGCATATACCAATCATTTATTTATTTTGAAAAAAAATCAGAATACGTAAGCTTGGCAAATGTGTGAGGCGTCCCATTTTAAAAAATGTGTGAGGCATCAAACTTGAGTGTATTCAGTATATTTTTTCAGTATATTATTCAGTATATTGCATTTATCAATGACTTTTCATTGCTTTACGTGTGTAAAGCAGTAAACAGTAAAATCAGAGAAAACAAAAAGAAAATTCTAAAATCCGATAGTAATAAAATGTCAGCTATCATTTATACTAACTTTATACTAAATTCAATAATGTATATACTAAAATACGATAAATTGCGATAAACTCCAATCATATTTTAACTCACAAATGTAATTAAAAATCTCTTTTGCTGCACTTTCAAAATGATATTTTTGTTTGCCACTGAATTGATATACCCGTGATTTGCGTATTAAGTGCCGGGTATTGAGAACACTCGATTCAAGGCCAATTTAATGGTCGCATATCGTTTGTCTATGTCTTTGGGGCTATTGTTTATTAATTATTTGCTTAGCGCTGACCTATGCACCCCCTTCTCCCTCCCCCTCCTTACTTTCCCCTCCACTCGGAGGGTGCAATAGCGTAAAACCAATCTATATGGCAACCGCTTGAGCATTATTTGCTTTCTGGTCATTTTACATGCGTGTGTGAGTGGAAAATGGGGGCGCAAATATTTGACTTGTGAGTTGAGTTTGCATGGGAAATTTTAATGAAAATGCGCGCACTTTACAACATGTTGCAACAACCGCAACAACGAAAACAAAAAAGTCCATCTTAACTCAACTCAAACTCATCATCATCATCCTGTTCATTATGTGTTGATTGTTGTGGGTTGCTCAACAAAAAAAAAAATATGTAATAAGATATGTAAATATGCGTTGAATGGTTAATAGCCTCGACTAGCTAGCATAGCATACAAATGGGGCAGCTATACATATATGGATATATATGGAAAGCAATATGAAAACAAGTTTTTCATTAGTGAAACTCGATTGAGGGAGCAGAAGCAATAACAGGCTAACAAATAGAAGAGGGATTTCAAATAAGAGTTGCACATTAAAACAAGTGAGAGAGCTAAACTAAATACTAAAATAAATACCAAAGAAATACTAAATATGATATATATTGATACGGTAGAGTATTAAATATACCATATTGTTAGCAAATACTGTGATATCTTTCGAAATATACCAAAATAATACCAAAAACATACCAAAAATTGAAATCAACAATTATATTTGGTATATCGAAACCTAAGAGTTTAATATATAGCAGTTTTAGTTATCAATAACCAATGCGAATGCGATATTATTTTCCGAATATACCAAAATAATACCGTAAAACATACTAAAATTATAACACGCATTATATTTGGCATAACGATAGCATAGAGCGAAAAATATACCAAATTATCAAACAATGACAGTTTATTCTTCAAATGTTCTAAAAATAATATCGAAAAAATACTAAATTTATATTTGGTATATCGATGCCATAAAGTATAAAACTCGATTTTATTTTCGAAATATTCCCAAAAATACTAAATTTATATCAATTTATAATAGAGTGCGATATTATTATCCGAATATACCAAAATAATGCCGAAAAAACATACATAAATTATACGACAAATTACATTTTTGGTATACCGTTGCCATAAAGAAGAAAATATATACAAGATTATCAAGCAGTACAACTCGATACAAAGGCAATACAATTTGCCAAATATACCAGCAATAATACCACAAAAAAAAAAAACTAAAGGTATACCATTAGAGCAAAATATATACCATATTATCAATCGATGCTGTCGTATTCTTCAAATATACTAAAATAATATTCCACAAAATACTAAATTTAGACCAAAAACCATATTTGGTATTTCGATATTATATAACGTATCGATCCAACTAATTCGATATTATTTTGCAAATATACCAAAATTTATCTTTGGAATATACTATATACCAAAGCCCCTCAAAAACAAGGCTGCAAAAAGTCAAGTTCATATTAAAATAGTAATAATTATTGGTGTTTAGAGCAATAGCTGATCAAAAATGTTGCTATCATGCAAATTGCAACTAAAAATGGATATCAAATTGACATTGATAAATTGCAATAGAATGTGCCAAACAAATTAGGAAAACAATAGAAAGAAGAGAGAAGAGTTAAGAGAGAAACAAACAAATAGGTTTCATGCTCTGAAACTAAACAAGAATCGTTTGCAATGATATAACCAAGAAGCTATCAATCTGCTCTGTACCACCGAACAAAATTTCAATAAAATAGCTGTGAAATTGAGTGACTATTTGGCAGACGGACAGACAGACGGACAGGCAGACGGATGGATGGAAGATTGTTGTGCAAGGGTATCAAACAAAAAAGTAGAAAGCAAAAAGCATGAGGCGTTAGCACGTGAAACGTCAACGCTTGTAACGCCCCCCATTTTGGGGGTATATACATATATATATATATTTTATTTATTTGAAATGGCAAAGCCAACAATGCATTGAATTGGAATTGAAAAGTGCTTCTCCCTCTCCCTCTTCTTCTTCTTCTTTGTAGCGTGGCAAGCACTTTGTCTTGCCACACACACACATGCAGAGCTCAAAGTGGCACATGTCTTGAAAATAAGAAGGTGGTGAGAGGGGGGAAAAAGGGGGCTTCACACTTGCACACAATGGGGTTAGTTATATATTGATTTTCGATCATAACAACCTGCAATGACTAGCTACAAAGTCTCGACTTATCTCTCTCTCTCTCTGTCTTGCATTAAGGGTTGAGAGACAACAGCATTTCTCTTGTCATTGTCAAGTTATCATTATTTATTGGATGCGCCGCTTTTTGGCACGCGTCCAACAAAAATTATATATAGTGTATATATATATATTACAAGAAAATCAAGCAAAGAATAGAAGAGATAGATAAAGAAGAAAGCAGTTCATCAAAGCACAAACACTACAAACTAATAATAATCAGAGAGACTATTCGATTAAAGTGATAACTGAAGTGTGCACATTGAATTTCCTTCCCCCTCTCCTCTCTTTTCGATGACCGAATTGTGCACTCGGGGTGAACTAATTTACTAATTCAAAGTTTTCAACCCCAAATACACTGAAAATATATATTACTTATACGCCTAATTAAGCTTCAAACAAAGCGAACACTTCATTATGAATTTCCTGCACTCGAGACGGAAATACTAAAAACACACACCAAAAAAAAAGAAAAGCGAGTAGGAAAAAAGAAAAGTAACTGGAAAAGAGGAGGGGGAGCGGAAAACGAAAGAAAGAAATGTGGGAGCAAAACCTAAACCTAAACCTAAAACCTCAACTAAACGTAAATTACGCTAAATTTATTAGGCAACACAAACGAAATCATGTGCACACACACACACACATAGCAGGGGGTAACTCAAAGGTGTGTGTGTGTGTGGAGACCCGCACCCAAAATCTAATCGCTGTCGTTAAAGCAATAGGCTTCTCCAACTTTAACTCGCAACTCGCAACTCGCAGCAAAGCACAACAAGTACAATTTTCTTGTCGAGTACACTCGACAGCGCAACACTCGTTAGTTAGTCTAGAGTTAGGGCATGATGAAGATATATACGAGTATATATAGCACACAGCAAATTGGATTTGATTTCTGTGAGAATTTGTCGGCCTAAATCTTATAATTTTGGTATATTTGAGTATTTAAATGTAATACTGTATACAGAATTTAATTTCAAAATAAATTTATTTTATCGACAATGTTTTCTTTGCCTTTGTTGCTACAAAAACCATTATCAATAAAATACATTTATTTTGAAACTCACTTCTAATACTTAAAGTATTCAGTATGCAGTGTTTAATATTTCATTTAAATACACAAATATACCAAAATACTCACAGAAATCAAATACCACACAAAGCAAAAAAGTTTTTAGTAAACAAAATTAAAATACCAAAAAATTCCAAAAAAAAAAATATTATATTTAGGCTGCAAAAATCCTCATTTTAATTGAATCACTCGAGACACAAATAAAATACCAGACAATGCACATTTATTATTAACATGTAATACAAAAATGTTTAAAAAATACTAGTCTTCAAATAAAATACCAAAAATAATCTTCAATACTCAGTTGCTCGAGCTATAATGAAATATTACAAATGCAGCTTAAAGCGTTGCTAAATATTTCCTAAATTATTGGAAAAAAACCCTTATTATACAGTATTCAGTGTATTCAATTAAAATACCAAAATGTACGAAAAATACTAGTGTATTCAGTATACAAATAAAATACTACAATTAGGCTCAGTTCTTCGAGCTATAGCGTTAGGTTAGGTGTTTTAGTTTCTTTCTTATTATAAGACACTTATTTGCTAATAATCAAAAATTACCATTTTGTGTATTCGGTATTCGATTAAAATACCAAAATGAACCTAATTAACAATTGAATCTTCTTTTACAAAGTTTATACTGAAAGCTTTATTATTAGAGCTGTGTAGCCAATCATTCATCAAATGCAGCAAGATTCATTGCTAAATATTTTCTTAATTATTATAAAACTGCAGCTTTTTGTTCAAGAACAACTGTCAAAATACTGTAATTACTTTCAAATACTGAAAATATTGATCAAATTTGCCATTAGCATTCAAAATACTGGAATTAATAAAAACAAAAAATGAAAATTATTATAAATATATCAATAACTCAAAAACACTGAAATTACTAACAGAAAAAAATACTACACATTAGATGAATATACCAATAACCTTTAAAATACTGAAATTTGCCTATAACTTTAGAAATACTGAAATCACTCAAAAATAATGAAATTGAAAATTTATTTAACCAAAAACTTTAAGATACTGAAACTTCTTAATAAAAAACATTAAATTGAAAGCAATTTACCAATAACTTTAGAAATACTGAATTTATTCAATAATTTAGTAAATTATAATTGATTTACCAAAAACTTGTGAAATACTAAATTTGCTCAAAAATACTGAAATTGATCTATTTTAGTGAATTCAACTAAAAATAGTCATATTATTCTTTATATTTTTTTTATTTAAATTTGGCTTTATTTACTTGTTTTTTTTTTATTTTTATTTTATTTTTTGAATTGATTATTCAGTTGTAATGTTCAATTAAAGGATTTTGGCATTGAACAAGTATCATTAAAAAAAATTAGATATCATTGAATTTTAATTCTGAGTCGAAGTATTTTTATACTCGTATTTAATCATCGAAATATTCGTATCTACTTGAGCAGCAACTGTGCACACCCTGTTAGTTAATAGTTGCTCTCCCGCAAACGAAGCACACACACACACTAACACACGCACACACACAGAGGGGGGAATAAAGGAATAAAGGAGAGAAGCATTTAAGTTCAGAGCTCAGAGCTCTTGAGCAAAACGTCTGTCGTCGTTTTGCGTGTCAGACGCGTTTTGTATAGGAAACTCGATAATTTCCACCAATTTCCTTCTGCTCACAACCGCACACACAATGTGCTCATGAGTGTGTGTGCCAGTGTGTGTGTGTGTGTGTGTATTGGGTGTGTGTGTGGTGAAAGCTTCTAATGTGTTGGATGCGTGTCCGTCGCGTCGCTCGTAAAAAGGCTCCACAATGAGTATGTTAATGCCACGACTGACTTGCAAATACACACGTGTGTGTGTGTGTGTGTTGTGTGTGTGTGTGACCAGGTGAGAAACAGAAAAAAAGGGGCGTGGCATTGGCACTGCGGGAGCCATAAGCCAAATGAGACATTTACGTGTGTGCCCCACATGTTTAACTCTCTCTCTCTCTCTCTCTTTCTCTGTGTATCTGTTTCTCCCTCTCGGAAATAAATTTGAAGAACATTTCGTTCTGTTTTCCGTTCGTCTGTCCGTCTGTCTGTTTGCCTTTCTGAAAAACTTGGCATATACCAACCACATTCAATTCCAATGACTTTGACATTTCGAGCTATGCGACATTTCTAATCGGTCATCAGTTGATTGCATCAAAAACACAACAAGAAAGAAAGAAAAAACGTATTTCAACTATATATTTATAAAAGCGATTCGAGTAAAAATAGTTTTGCATTGCAAAATGTTGCCCATTTCATTCATTACTTTATCATATCATACATATATCACATGATAAGCTAAAAGCGTTGCTCTTTCAAGCTTGAATGCATAAATATACATAGTTGAATTGAACTTTTCTAATTGCAAGTTCAATTAAAAGAACTCTTATACGTATAGAAAATATACTAACTGGGAATGGACTTTATATTTAATATATCAATAACATAGCAAAAGCTATATTTGGTATACTTTTATACTCTTGCTGAAGTACAACCCCAATAAGTATGCTACATTTGTTGTCTGAAATAGTTTAAAAGTAAATGCAAGTTAAATTCAAAGAAAACTCATACGTATATAAAATGTACTTACAACTGTAAGCATAGAATAGATGGGCCATAAATAGATCAAATAATATACCAACAACATACCAGAACAAATATTTTTGGTATATACTTTTATACTTTTGTTTAGGGTACAGCCCTAAAATGTATGCTACATTTGTTGACTGAAAAAGTTAAAGTGAACTTTTCTAAATGCAAGTTAAATTAAAAGAAAATCGCATAAGTATATAAAACCTACAAGCATTTGTGTGCAATAGTTAAATGAATTTAATATACTAAAAGCATACCAAATTTTTATTTGGTATGCAAATATACTACTGTTGGCTAAAGTTACTTCAGCCTCAAATGGTATGCATAAAATATACTAACTATGAGAATAGACTTCATATGTGCCATAAATAGTTGAAATGAATATACCAAAAAACTCACATACTACTGTTTGTTAAAATTATTTTTTGACTGAAATGATTTAATAATGCTAATTGAATCATTTATGAAATCAGAAACCAAAAGACAAAAGTCATTAACACATCGAGAAACAAATCACGTTCATTCTAAAAAAAAAATACTAGAATTTGGAAATTGGAAATACTTGAAAATTTCTTCAAATACGACTTTTAACTATTAACGAAATAATTGCTTTTACTAAGTATTAAAGGCAAATGAAATATAGTAATTGGTAACATAAGAATTTTATAATTGAAAACCTCAACAGATTTTCAGCTCATTATTTTGTATGCCAACTGTTTTAATTATGTTTCTATCAATTTGGTTTAATTTTTAAACAATTATTTGACTGTTAAAAATGATTTATTTTAATTTTAAGTATGCTGCTATACCGCATATGCATATCATTTGGTATATTTTGCTATAATTTCTATAAAAATCTTAAGTTTAGTTTTTAGTCTACTGTTATATGGCTATCATTTTGTTATAATTTTCTGTTAAAACTAATTCATTTTCAACTTTACGATATCAGTATATTATTGTATTGTGTATTTTCAGTATTTAGTTGGTATTTAATTTGGTATGTTTTGTAACAAATTATTATTTTTAAGTTTAGCTTTGAGTATGCTGTTATGATATACATAACATTTGATGTATTCTCCGTATTTAATTGGTATTTAATTTGGTATATTTTTGTTTATATAATTTTCTCTTAAATAGAATTCAATGTATACTTTAGTTTTTAGTATGCTGTTATACTGCATATAAATATCGCTTGGTATATTTTAGTATTAAGTTAGTATTTAATTTGGTATATTTTGCTACAATTGTCAGTTACAAATTATTCGTTTTGAAGTTTAGTCTTTAGTGTACTATTATACTGCATATGTACATAATTTAAGTATTTTTTTGTAGTTTTCTAGTATATTAACTTGGTATAATTTTCTGTTAAAAATTAACGATTTTTATTTAAAATTTTAGTATGTTGTTATACTGTATATGCATATCATTTAAATCAATTCAGTATTTTTTTTTTGGTATATTTTAAGTATGTTTTACTTTTACGCAATGTTTCACCTCTTCAACTCATCAAACATGAATTGAGTATAAGTGAAAGTGACAAATTCTAATGGAATTTCTTGATAAAATGTCGTTTTGTTAGCATTCGATCTGACCTTTGGCTTTTGGCAATTTTGTGATTCTTGTCAATAGTAAGTGACTGAAGCAAAAATATGCATATTTATTTATTATGCCTAGGTCAGTTTCAATCTAGGCACAACAGCAAAAATGTTGCCCAGTTGTTGTTGTTGTTGTTGTGTTGAACACACATTTTGATATGCAAAGTATTAGAAATTTGCATATTCTGGCCTGGCATAAATAAACGAGGCATAAACTTGTCGTAAGCATTTTACGGGTGGGGGAGGGGGGTAAGTCTGCTTGAAATGCCAGTTTCATTTGTCGACTCAACATAATTGTATTTTATTTATTGGTGAAAGCTTTTTTGCCCCAGTCCAAATCACAGTGGAGAATTTATCGAAAGCAGCATAAACATAGACTTTTCTCTCCTTTTTGGACAGTGTCGTAAAAATGTTTTATGCGACAGCAAAAATATCGAAGCAAAAAGAAAGGTTAGCATAGTTTTAATATTATTATTATTATTATTATTTTCTGTGGGTGGAAATCGTCATAATTTTGGTTTTGTTTTTCGGTTTGCGTTTTCGCTTTTCGTTTTCGTTTTCGTTTTGTCGTTTTCTCGTTTTGCTTTTCAACTTAATTAAGAAATCCAATTAACATCATTGGCATTAGATGTTTCAGAATATGCGCAATTTATTTTGTTTTATGTTGTGTCTTCTGCACATGTGTGTGTGTGTGTGTTTGTGCGTGTGAGAGGGAGAGAAGAAGAGAGGCAGGATCTGTGTCGCCAGTGCTGCCATTGATAACGCCTTCCAGTTTGTCAGTTTGCGTGTACCAGCTAAACGTATGTATGTATGTGTGCTCGTGTGTGTGTGTGACACGCAAGTTACGAAACAATAACAACAATGACAAAACAACTCGCACAGCAGCTGTTTTTGTTGTTCTGATTCTCCTTCTCCTTCTTCGCTCATTCAATTTGCCATGTTTTTGTGGGCGTGGCACACACACCACACACGAACACGAACACGCATGCATAAACACCTGATCAACATTACGGAAAACAACAACTACTACAGCAGCAGCAGCAGCAGCAGCAGCAGCAGCATGAGGAAGAGGAAGATGAATAGGAAGAGCAAACATTTAAGCCTGTCAGTGCATTGAGCTTCGAGCTTTACTCTCTTCCATTTCACAACTCGCAACTCTCAACTCAACTGAGCTTAACTCTCCGCACGTCACTCACGTGCCGTCTCACTCTTACGCTCACGCTTTGCGCTTAGCTATGTGCGCTCTTCACTCCGCAGACACATTAAGGGTAAATCTACTTAGCATTAAACCAATTCTACTTAGTCTTAGAGAGTGGCTGCTGCTGCTGCTGCAAGCTTTGTGCGGCGCATTTTCATTACGCAGCGCACAAAATACGAAAGCCAAACTGATTAAGGCCTCAATTGAAAGACGACAGCATCACACACACACACACACGAGGAATATAAGTACACACACACATGTATGTATATAATAGCTGGTGTGTGTGTGCTTACTATGCAGATAGACTGTAACTGTTACGGCTGACAAATAAGCGAGTAAAAAGCAGAAAATGTAATGGAGAACGGCAACTGAAGAGATGTGAGAAGGAGGAGACGAAAGCGGAGGCAAGGAGCAAAGCTCAAGCATCAGCACACAGGCACGTACTGCGAACGCGGGTTCATAGGTCAGGTTGCGAGACGCGAAAGAGCGAGAAAGAGCAAGAGAGAGAGGGAGAGTGAGTGAGAAGGGGCATGTTATGGAGGATTTTATAAACAAATATTTGGATTTAACGGCAATGAGTAGAATGCCTCTATCTCAGACTGTAACTGCCTCACTCTATGTGTGCGTGCGCGTGTGTGTGTGTGTGTGTGTGTGTGCGTGCGCCTTTTAGTTAGTCAGCGCGCATTATGCTTAATTTAAAGAAAATTTGTAGGATTCGTAAGTAGGAGCCAACATTTACGCCACACACAATCAAAAGCCACTGTGTGCGTGTGCTCCTCTGTATACGTGTGTGTGTGTGTGTGTGATTGTGAGTATAGAGCTTACTTGATTTAAGCTAACACAATGAAAATAGAAGCAAATTGGGCGACTAACATTTACCCTTTGATCGTTAGAAACTCTTTGCATCTTGTGCGTAATCTTTTTAAGGGTATTATAACTTTGTGCCGGCAGGAAAAAGCATAAGGAGGAGGTTTCACCAACCCTATAAAGTATATATATTCTTGATCAGCGTCAACTTCCGAGACGGAGCCATGTTCTTCCGTCTGCCTGTCCGTCTGTCTGCATAAACACCTAGATCTCAGCGACTTTAAAAGATAGAGCTATAGTTTTTATTAAACAGTACTTATTATGTTTGCACGCAGATCAACTTTGCTTTAAATTTTTGCCACGCCCCCGCTAATAGATAAAAAATTAATAAGAAGCTTAAAGCTGAGTCGCGAATTTTTTGTATATACAATTATTATTACACTTTTTGTGATTCCTAAAAATTTGGTTGCGATCAAATGAAAATTGTCAAAGTTATTAGAGAAATACTTTTGTATTTAGTTGCTTTGGCTGAAAATATGGTATATTTTGTACTCTATAGTACATCTTGATTGTAGTATCATATCAATATACCAAATATATATATATATATATATATAGAAAGAATTATAGAAATCAAATACGAATCAATACGAATTAAACATTCAATATAAAATTTCAAAAAAAATATATGAAAACAAAAAAAAATGCAAAAAAATACATAAAAAAGTGTTAGAAAATCCAAAGTCTTGTGTCTTGGCAATAAATGTTAAAAACATTTCAATTTTTGTGTGAGATTTTTTCACCTGTGCTTCACACTCATATCCTTTGACGACATTTTATAGCTGTAGGGTATTCACAAAAAAAAAATAAAAATAAAACTGAGAAAAAGAAGAGGAAGAAGGAAATGGAGAAGAGAAAACCGCACCCAAGTTGAGATTACTTATCTTTAGTTTTCATTTAAATATGAAGAGCCACCAAATGCTGTAGATGTGCCTGTGTGTGTGTGTGTGTGTGTGTGTGTGAGTACTTTCATTTATTTTCTTGCTTTTGGTTCCTTTCCTTCTTCCACTTTTATTATTTCTTTTTTAGTGTTTTAGCGTTTTTGCTTAACGCACACACATAGGAAAAAATTCTTTACATATTTACTTGGTTGCCGTTATTTTGGGCCTCTCCCTCCTCCTCTCCTTCTCCTCTTCTCCGCTCCCGCTGCGCCTTTTATGTGCCACTCTCAGTCTCAGTATTTTTAGTATTTTCTGATTCACACACACACACACGCACACACACAAACATCTAACACATATAGTGTATATGTAGTAGAAAATTGTTTGTATTTGCGCTTTCAATTCCGGTTTCATTTTGAGTAAGTAACTTGGGCAGCACAAATAATTGGATTTCAAGAGCCAGATGACAAGAAAGCCAGATGACTTTATGCGATATGTAACATAATGACGATGACGACGTCGACGATAATGATGACGTCACTTTCACTTTGCCCACTTTGAATGACATGCGTCAGTCTACAAAGTTTGTCTGCTCAGCTTCCGTCACATCTCCATTTCTCACTCTCTTTTACCCTCTCTCTTTGTTTGGGAGGGCGTGGCAGTTGCTTAGTTCGAGGGGCGCGAGATTTGCGGCTGAATTATGGGTTTGTGGCTGGGGCAAAAAGGATTAGGGCCGCTTCGATAGCTGTTTGTGGCTTCAATTGAGCCAATTATGACGACTGTCTCAACTCTATCTAACTGTGACTGTGTGTTGCTTCCCTTTCTCTCTCTCTCTCTCCCTCTCACTATAGTTTCTTCCTCTCTTCTACTTAGTTGTTTGGGCGAACTGTAAATGTATGAAATAGACAATATATTGTCTTATTCATTTTGTTGTCATACGCTTTTCTAGACAATATACTAAATCTAGCTTTTGGTATATTTGGCATAAAATATATGAAATCTAGCTTTTGGTATATTCGGTATACATTATACTAAACAGAGCATTTAATATGTTTTGTATATTCTATACTTAAACAAGTTTCTAGTATGTTTGCTATACGAAATACTAAATCTAAAGTTTGGTATATTTACTAATTCGGGTTTTTGGCATATGATATGCTGAATAAATGGTTTTTCCTTATTTGGTATTTGATATACTAAATAAAGCTTTTGGTATAAATTTATTATTTGGTATATTTGGTATACCAAGTATATCATTTGATACATGTGTTACAGGATATACTAAACATAGCATTTAATATATTTTTTATGTACTACATACTAAAACTATTGTTTGGTATATTTGTTGTACGATATACTAAATGAATTTTTTGGTATATTTGATATTCGATATAATAAACATAGCTTTTGGTATAAATTGAACTTTTGGTATATTTGATAAACGATATACTAAGTGTAGCGTTTTGTATATTTGGTTTACGATACACTAAATTTATCGTTTGTCACATTTGGATAACAAATACCAAATTTAATTTTTGGTATACGATATACAAAATCGAACTTTTGGTATATTTTATATATGATAAAAAAAAATCAAGCTTCCGGTATATTTGGTATGCAATATACTCAACATAGCTTTTGGTAGATTTGGAATAAGATATACTGAATATAACTTTTAGCATATTTACTATACAATATACCAAGTCTAACTTTTGGTATAGATAGTACACGATATACTAAATCTAACTTTTGGTATATTTGAAATATGATATATAAAATCTAGCTTTTGGTATATTTGAAATAAGATATACTGAATATACCTTTTAGCATATTTACTATACAATATACCAAGTCTTACTTTTGGTACACGATATACTAAATCTATTTGAAACCTACAAATTATATATTTATATTGATTTGAGTTTGAATAGCAAAGAAATTGTAAATGAATACGAATAATTATACATTTTGAAATAAGTGCTCTATTATTTTATGCCCCAAAAAAGAACAAATATTGATTATGACAAATCTGAAGTGAAAAAGTCTTCAGTGCAAATGTATTCTCTTAAATTCAAAACGCAAAAAAAAAACACTTTAGAAACTGCACCAAACAACTTTAACTATAAGTTTAGTCACTTAGCACAAACACACTTATATAAGAATGAATGTATATAGTTTGTGACTACATATTAAGATACAAATGGTAATGTATGCTAGTGATTAAGTCACACGAGTTTTGAACGTAGCACCACAAAAAAAAAAGAAAATGAAAAACACTTCCCACCTTCCCCCGAAAATTTGTTTGGAATGGAAAGACTTTGTTTTTGGCCACCTTAGAAAAAAACGAAAAAAGAAAACTGACACTTTAGATAATCACATATTCAAAGAGAAAGAAATTTAATTATGAAATACTAATAGAATGCTTCACTTTTTAGCTCCGCAAGCCAGCGTCGACACTTTCAATTCCTGGCTCGATGAAAACACCTTCCATTGCGAACCGGGAACAGATCTCATCTGGATGCAACGAAGAAGCGGCCGAGGCTTTAGTGGGTATCCACTCAGACTACCCTAGGTATGAAATGTATGTATACCAATCGCCAATCCGTCATTCCCCGCATCTCGCTAAAGCGTATGTAATCAATAACACAACACTAAAAACACAATATACTATATATATATACAACATTTATAGCGAGAGAGAGAGCTTTCATACAAGCCACATTCATTACCAATTCATGTGCCTCAACCAGAACGAACATCCAAAAAAATAAAGAAAAAAAACTAAAGAAAATAAATTAGTTTAGTTCAACGACTTTCGAATATCCTTTAGTCCAAAACTTAGTTGGCATAGCATCCATTCTGAATCCTTTTTATGAAATATTTAAAATAATAATGCTTATCAAAGTATTAAGTAAACTATCATGAAATATTCAGCATTCAAATTAGTTGCAGAAACATATTGTATAAAATGTTTGTAGTCACATTTAAAGAAACTTTTTCAAGAAAAACAATATTTATTATACAAAACTGAGGTTGGCAAAGATTTATAAATTTAGTGCAAAACTTTAAAGTTTAAGCTTTTGTTTTTAACTTCTTTATAAAGACGTTACTTTATAATGATATGAACGTTATAAAAATTGCATTATTATATACTTTATGAAGACATAACTTTATAATAAAAAAAAGTAAAAGTTTTTTTATACAATGTTACTGAAATACTTCGCTTTCAAACGAATTGTAAATGAGTTGATGTTTATATTTTATTATTATATTTTTTATGAAGATATAACTTTATAATAATAAAAGAGATACAAATTTTCAAAAACAATCTTCACCTAAATATATATTATTTGTATATACTTTATGAAGACATAACTTTATTAAAATTTCAATCTTACTCAAATATTTAGCTTTCAAAATAATTAGAAATTTATTGCAAACTTGAAGGATTAAGCTATTGTTTTTAGCTACTTTATAAAGAAGAAAATAATAAAACAAAAACAGTATTTTTAATGCAAACTTCCATAAATATTTAGCTCTCAAAATAATTATAAATTTATTGCTAAACTTTGAAGTTAAAGCAAATGTTTTTCAATCACTTTATAAATACATAATTAATAAAATAAAATAATAAAATAAATACAGTATTTCTAATTCAAACTTCCATAAATATTTAGCTTTAAAAAGAATTAGAAATTCATTGCAATTGTTTTCAAACCACTTTATAAAGACAAATATTCAAAGATATAAAGAGTCATAAAATCTTGAGACGAGATTGTTTTGTATGTTCAAAATTGAATGAACAAGGTTTCTTCCTAAATCAAGATACAAAAAAAAAGTATCTTTATAGCCCAAACTTGAAATTCAAATTTGTAATCTTGTTTCAAAAATGAAAAAAATCTCGAAATTGAGCCAAAAAGGCAAAATCTTAAATGAAGATCTAAACTAAAAAAAACATAATTTCAAATTTGTAATCAAAACAATCTTAGATTTATTTATTTCTATAAATTTATATCACATATACAAAATACTTTTTCACATAAACATAGTCTATGTAACCTTAGCCGTAGCTGAAGAAGAGTAGCAACGTAACGAAAGCAACGAATCAAAACCACATGAAGACAATTTAGATAATGCCTTTGAAGAACTAACTAGAACTCACTAACTAACTAGACAACAAAAAAAGTGACTAATTGCTTTGGGCTATAATTAGCTGTCGCTGTCAGCGGCAGTTGGACAAATTATAGTTAATGTCATTGCATAAGTAGATGCTTAACACCCCCAAAAAAATGATGCTAAACAAATCTGCTAAAATTAATATACAAAAAAAAAAAAGAAAATCAACTCGTTGTTATTTCTTCGACGAGTTGCGATGAGCTGTGAACAAGTTGCAAGGGAGAAAAAAGTCAATTGAGCTACTTTTTTGATGACCAATTCAATTTGAGGCAGAGACTCAAAATACGTATATTGTATATCTATCTGTATATGAACTTCGAGAGCGCATTGTGTCCAGCGTTCAATGCATAAATAAATCTATTTAAGTGCGCCCGCAAAGTAGAAAATAACGTTCAATTTGGCACAGTTCAGCATTTTATAGAGAGATGGGAATTCGAATGGGAGGACGACAATCTGTTCTGTTTGTTTGTTTGTGTATCTTTTGGCTACAAAATTGATGTGACACATTTTCATGAGGCAGCAGAAAATAGCCAAAATATATACAGTCGCAGACCTGTCAACAACTATTACTTTTGAAGATTTATTAAGCCGAAGAATCTGTCAGCAGTCTCAGTCGTTGAGTAAAATATAGTTGATACTTTACTTGGTCTGCATATGAAGTGGAAGTGAGCTCTTTTCTCTCTTTACTTTTCTTTATTTGATTTTATTTGAAACACAATCTATGAGAGCATTCGTTATCTCTCTCTTTGCGGCAGGTATATGGAAGAACGTGCGCTTACTGGCGGCAATACGTCCAGGAAGCCATCGACAAACTCGGCCAAACACAAACCCAATGTGGGCTATCGCCTGGGCAAGAGAAAAGCTTTATTCGAGAAGCGCAAACGCATTAGCGACTACGCCCTCGTCATGGGCATGTTCGGGATCATCGTGATGGTCATTGAAAACGAACTGAGCAGTGCCGGCGTCTACACAAAGGTAAGCTATCAACCATTTTTTACTCGTTACTTTTTAAGTAGCGAGTAGTTCAATTATTAAGTCTAGACAAACATTAACGATAACGAGTCAAGCATATTTTCAAACATTTACAATTACTCGTTGATTTGTTTAACTAACGACTGGTCAAAAGGTTAACGATAACTCGCTAATTTATATCAGTAGCGAGTAAGCCAATTTTTAGGGTTATTTCTTAAAAAACATAAAAGTACAATTAAAGACAAACTAACGAGTAATCGTAAGTTAAACATAAGCAATTACTCGTCAATTCGGTAAAGTAACGAGTAAGCCAATGACCAAAGATTACTCGCCAATATGGTCATGTAACGAGTAATTCAATAACGTTTGATACATGTATGATTAACATAACAGAAACCGAATATACAATCACTCGTCATTTAGTCAAGTAACGAGTAAGACAAAGAGTGAAAATTGCGAGCAACGAGTAAGTCAATACTACGGCCAAAGTTTAACTAACGATTTATCAAAATGAAAAGCTAAGAGCTTAACAAATTACTCGTTAATTCCATCAACGCGTAAGTCGAAGACTAACGATTAACTCATTAATAACAATATTAAATGCATAAAAAATAATAACAGAAACCAAGACTAAAAGTAACTCGCTCATTTAGTCAAGTAGCGAGTAAGCCAAAGATTGACAATTACTCGTTAGGTAATTAATCATTTTTTAATTGAATTAACGAGTAACGAGTGTACATTTCTAAATATTAACGATCAGCAAAAGTATCACAATTACCTACTAACGAGTAAGCCAATTGTAATACTAAATTCAGTCGAAAATAAACGTTACTCGTTACTCGTCAATTCCCGCAATGCATTTCAAGCAATATTATAACGAGTGATGTTGTACAAGTGAAAAGCGCCACTTATTATTATTATGCTAACGTGTAACTGCAATAAAGTGTTTGACTCGTTATATTATCATACAACAGGTAGCGATAAAGTGCTTGTAACCTACTAACGAGTAAGCCAATTATAATACTAAATTCAGTCGAAGATAAACGTTACTCGTCAATTGAAGCACTTATAACGAATGATGTTGTACAAGTGAAATGAGCCTCTTCTTATTATTATATTAAACTAACTCGTTATATTATTATACAATAGGTAGCGATAAAGTAAGTGCTTGTAACCTACTAACGAGTAGTAAACGCTACTCGTTACATATTATAACGAGTGATGTTGTACAAGTGAAATGCGCCACTTCTTATTATTATAGTGTTGGTAACTCGTTTAATATTGAATATGAATTCGTTTCTCGTTGCAGGCATCGTTTTACTCGACAGCGTTAAAAACCTTAATATCTGTTTCGACTGTGATTCTTTTAGGACTTATAGTAGCTTACCATGCTTTGGAAGTGCAGGTGAGAGTGAGTGCAATTGTATCTTTCTCTTGCAGATGTTATTGATGGTCGTCATCGTTATTGTTTTAACGTTGCCATCGTCCCCCCGCTCACTGTTATGACATACCCCTAACCCCCGTCCCCCGTTGTTTGCCCCCCGCTCGTTAACCCAAAAAATCCAAATGCATTATCGTAAAACATCCCAACAACAAAAAAAAAAAAGTATGTAAATTCCCAACCCTTCACATCCATCATTTAACCACTGTCCAGCCAGCTCCAGCGTAGAGCCCTCAAAAATAACCCAAAAAAAAACAAAAAGAAAAACCCACCTCATTGCAGTTATATTTGTTGTGTAATCTTTGTGTGTTCTTTGTCTGTTCTTAAACCACAACAATAAAAACTAAATTAATAACAATCGTAGCGAAAGAATGCCAAAAACAATTAAGAAACGAGTATTAAGCATTGTTATCGGCGCATTCAGTTTGTGTTTGCAGTTGTTATCGTTATCGTTATCGTTACCGTTACCGTTAGCATGCATGCAGCTAACGGTCCACCTCTAAAAATACCAAATAAACAACTGTACACACAATGAGCAAAGAATGCAGCTAAACAAATTTCAAAGATGCAAAGCCTAAGACTCGATTCAACAACTTTTAATTATTGTGTATTTTTTGAGTAATTTCTAAAGTCGAAAAGAAAAAAAACTAGCAAACATTTTGAATGCTAATGTATAAAATTGTCATTCCGTTTGTCCTTTCCCCGCAAAACTTAACAAATTAAAAAAAAAAGGGTTCAAGAACGAAAGAGAAACCTCAAGAAAATCCTGTGCTCATCACACTCTCAACATCAACAGCAACAACAACAGCAACAACTCAAATTCATCAACAACGAATAGAGAAAGATACTAGTACGAAAAACGAGAAATGAAATTTAACAAAAAAAAATACTTCTTTCTTTTTTTTTTACATTGTAAATACATGCATAAAGATTCACCATATTCTAAACAGCTCATCACTTTCAATACTTTTCTCCCTACCACCACCACAAAAAACAAAAAAAAAATCACATATTTCTACTTCTAACTATCGATATAGCAAAATAATAATAATAATAATAAGATTCAGAGTCTGAGTTAGTCAGTTAGTCAGTCGATCGGTTTAAAGCATAGCTTGCAAATAACTGTCGACCGTTTTTTTTCTTGTGCTCTCGTTGCGAGCACAACCAAAAAAGTTCATACTGTCTCGCTCTCGCTCTGAGCAAGACTCTTTTGCTGTCTTCATTTCTGTTTTCTGTTGAGCGCTTTTCGTTGAGCTCTTTTTATTTTGGTCGCTCAATGAGCAGTGCGTAAAGAGCGGAACGAGAAACGCTCGCACAAAGAGAGTCAGCAAAAGACCGATTGACCGAAAAACTCAACGCAATTAATATATGTATGTATTTCGTGTGCAAAACGGACGCTTGTGAATGTATGCTCGCCTATGCGTGTGAATGTATACCAATACATACGCTCTCTTTTCATAAAGAGTCAGAGAGAAACACATACATGTATTTGAAGACAACGAAAAACGGTCGACAGTTATTTGCAAGCTCTGGTTTAAAGAGTTCCACAACAGGAAGAATTATTATTAATAGGGTTATCATTGTTATTTCATGCGCTTTTAATACCAATTGAACAGTTGCATGTACAGCACACTATAATTTATTATGCGACTTTGCCTGACTTGTCCGACCTTTGACCCAAAAAACGAAGAGAATATTAATCCACCTACCTCCACCTCCCCCCCTCTCCCCTCCTCTATTTTCTTTTTGTGTTTACAAATTAGCAAATACCAAGCACACATATATACATAAATATATATTAAATTGTTCGCATGAGTAATGGTAATATATAATTTAAAAACAAGAAAAGTTAAGAGTGAGAGAGAAGAACTACTACACACAACAATATACTATATATACTATACTCTATATATATATATATATATATCGAGAGAGCATGGGAGAACTAATTTTGTATTTCGTTTTTTTTATATTATATTGAATGAAACATAAATGACATAATTACAATAACATGACATCACAGTACATTGCACACAATACTCGTTATTAAATTACTAAACTATCTTACTTATATAGTAACTTAAAAAAAAAAAAACAAAAAAACAAAAAAAAAAGAACAAAAAAGTTTTTTTTCAGTCGAATCTATAACAAAAAAAACCTTCAACTAAAGAGTTTTTGTTTTAAGTCGAATTTATAAAAGAACTTGGAGTTTGTTAAGTCACAAAAAAAAAAAAAAAAACTTTCACTAAAGAGTTTTTTTTTAGTCGAATCTATAACAGAAAAAACCTTGAACTAAAGAGTTTTTTTTAAGTCGAATCTATAACAAAAAAAAAAACCTTGCACCAAAAAAGAATTTTTTTTTGAGTCCAATTTATAAAAGAAAACTAGAGTTTGATAAGTCAAATCTATCACAAAAAAAAAAAAAGAAAACTTTAACTAAAGAGTTGTTGAACTTAAAGTTTGTTAAGTCAAATCTATTACACAAAAAAACCAAACTTGAACTAAAGAGTTTTTTTTTAAGTCGATTCGATTGTCTTACCTTTTTGAAATGCGTCTCTCCCAAGCGAAGTAAACCCAAAAATAATGCAAACCGATACAAAATATTTTAATAGAACCTATTCAAACGTGATAAATGAGAAAGTCCTGTGAGTCCTGTGTTCACTTGTCGTCAATCGAAAACATTTTGAATTGAAAATATATATTGAAAAATATTGAAAATATCTACAAACAATTTGAATAGCAGAATCACCGCTCAATCTCTCAATCAAAAACAAATCGATTCTATCACTTGCATATCATTTTTTTTAGTTGTTTTTGTTTTTTTTTTTTTGTTGTCAATTCAAACTACATCAATTGAATGTTCAAATCAGTCAATCAATCAATCAAACAATCAATCAGTCAGTCAAATCAAAACAACAACAAAATGATATCAGTCAGCTTCAAATCGATATACATACATATATGTATATGTATAAAGATCAGTTTATATATATATATATACATATATATCGTCGTCGCTCATTTTCGTAATCTCTTCATACAAACAACAACAACAACTTTGTTCTCTATATAATATTAAATCCGAACTTAATGTTAATCCCCCCGTCCCCCAACAAAAAAAAAAAAAAAACAAAACAAAATTCTATTAATGTTGATGTTTAAAGTAAAAAAAATTTTAATATGTAATTACCTTCCAATTATGCTTTGCAGAATTCAGTAAGTAATACTTATATAATAATAATACATCATAAATATTTGTGAGTAATTCCTACATGCATAGTGTTATGTACCCCATACATACTATATATGGTTAACAACAACAACAAAAACAACAACAATACAATAACAACAACAACAAGAATACAAAAACAAAACATTCAACAACAACAACAACATAGAGTAGCTTGACAACAATAACAACAACAACAACAACTACTTACAAGCAATATAAAACGCCACATCTCTGACAGAGATCTCTATACATGAATCCTACATACATATACTACAAATATATGTATGTGCATACACATACATGTTTATGTGTGTATCAAACGCAAAAAAAGAATGAGAAAACGTAAACAACAACAACAAAATTACAGCAAAGCATTTTGTGCCCATTCGATGTCTCTCTAGTTTCAAATACGTAGCGTATACCTATGTATGTATGTATGTATGTATCGATGTATGTATGTATGTATATAGTTCAATAGCAAATTTAAAGATCAACAACAACAACAACAGCAGTGTCTCTCATTTTTGTTGATACATCATCCCAATATGCAATATGTATAGAATGTTTTGTATGCACATCGCTGAGCTGGAAAGCTATCGAACACACACACACACAATTCCCCCAATTGTTTATCAATTCCTTCAATTCTACGTTAAATATGTATACGCGCATTTAAAAGTGATTCCATTTCCAAAATGGCGCATCGTTAAAGCTACGTAACGAAAAGCTCACTGATACAAGCCGGCAATGGCAAGCTCATAGCAGCGAGCTTCGCTTCATATAAAAGCTGCTATGTAATTTATCGATAAATCGATGACTTGATCGACGGCTTTCCAACTCGTCGTCAGAAACAACATTTGTGCGCATTGCATACAAAACCGAAACTAAGGCGATTTTGCTTTTTGCTCAAGCCCAAAAAACTACAACAACAATAACAACAACAACCGCTGATCAAGTGAACACGACACGATAACAAAATGACAACGTGGCTTAGTTTGCACCTTGAATCACCAGTTGTAATTTTTTTTTTTTACATATAGTACATATATATGGGGCCTTTTGTGTAGTTTTAGTTGAAATGCCCACAATAAAATGTCCACAAATCAAAATCAAAACAAAACTACATATGTAACTTGGGAGACATGCATAAAGAACACACCGTCCACACATATACACGCGCATACACACGAATTCACACACACACACACACACACACGTACAAAACGAAACACACACACACACACACGCACACATATGAGCATTCTCATTGCTAAGTCGATTCGGAATAAACATCTCAATCATATTTTTAATCACTCTAAAGATTCGAACGGTGCAATTCGATTTTGCAATATCAAATATCTAAATTAAAATCAAAATCAAAATGAATATGCTAAAGCAAATGAATGAAGGAGACAATAGAAAACTATTCACAGGACTTTCGATAATTCAAAATAGTACTTCCTTATAACGATAAGTTTCTCAGCATCGATTAATCGGCTTAACTTGCGAATGTCTCATATGCTAAACTAAAATCAAAAAAAAAAAAAAAAAATACTAACTCCAAATATATACTCATAGTAGAGATCCGTTAAAAAATCTAAATCTAAATATTTCGCAGTGCTGAATAACAAACAACAATAACAAAGACAACAAAATGAAAAAAAAAAACACGGCTTGTCCCAGCTACTTACTCAACTTAGTGCTATTACTTACCATAAATTACCATCAACAATACTCGTAATTAATAGCAACTCAATTTGTATTTGCCCCATTCGCACCATTCGCAAATTGTTCACAAATGTGATTCGTATACAATGTGTGAGTAGTGTACTAGACATACAATATATAGAGATTACTACAATACTACAATACGTATGTGCTTATGATTGTATTGTGTGTTAGTGTGCTGTTGTTTAATCAATTCGATCTATGATTCTATTATTCTTTACATTATTCCGATTATACCGATACCGATACCAATACGAATACCGAAACAGAAACCGATTCCAATTATGATACGCGAACTCGTGTGTGTACAATTAATTGACCTTCTGTCGAATGGTTTCAGGCTCGCTTATCAACCCACTTATTCGCTGTCAATATGTCTCTTTTTGTTTCCTCGATTGCAGTGCACATCAAATTAACAATGTAATTATGCCAATTATGCAAAATTTAAATATATTTATCCGAAATAGTAAAGTAAAGTTTAATTTTCATATAAAATAATAACGAAAAATGAACAAAGGCAGCCATATTGACAGTGGCGATATTGCGAGCATGCATTTAAATTGTTGGTCTAAATAATCCCTGAGAAGTGTTACGCTAATTGGTCACACCGCAATTGAGCGACGAAGCAAAGCAAGCTGGTAATCTTAGTATCAATTAATCATTCGAGAGAGTGCTTGAATAGAATTTAAATTCCTGCCTGACCACCCACCCCCCTTCACCTAATCGATGAACAAACAAGCATACGTATGTATGTATGTATGTACATATATGCGTAAGTATGCTTGTTGTTGTTGTAGTCTCCGCTCACATTCACTCCCGCCATCTTGCTCGCTCGCTCTCTCTTTCTGTCTCTCTCGTCATTCCTCTTTTGTGACCCGTTCCGTTGCCCACCTTCGGTCTCTGTCTCGCAGCCAGAGACGAATGTCAATTTGTCGCACAGCAGCTTGCAGCTTAAGTGCTTAAGAGTGCAGCTGCACTCTAGAAACAACAAAAGACAAACGACAACCGACAGTCGAAAATCCCAAATCCAAATCTAAACCGAAACCAATACCAAAACTCAAGAGGCGATTTAGATGAGCTTAAGTGAACGATTTGGTTCAATTTCAATAATTGATTTGAGCCAATTAAAAAGGTAAACAACAAATGCCAAATTAATAAAAGCAGACAACCAAACCAAACCAAACCAAAAAAAAAAAAACAAAAAGAGAATTGAATAAGAGAAAATGTGCTAACAACACGAGAACACGCACGCCGTTTACCTTTTAAGCAGTAAGTACTTTGCACATACACACACACATACATCAACACGCAGACCTGCGAAATGAGGCACACACACACTCACACAGAAACATGCACATGTGCATTCATATATATATATATATAGTATACTTATTTAGTTACATAGTTTTTCGGCTTGTGTTAGCTTATTCACACTCTCACATACATACACATACACACATTACCATAATCACGAGCGATGAGCCGATAAACGTTAAACGATACACGTTTTATCGGTGCAGTCAACAGCGCGAGTCGAATGCGAAGGATGAACAGAGAGCAGAGAAGAGCAGCAGCAGCAGCAGCAGAGAAGAAGAAGAAGCAGATGCAGCAGAGAAGAAGCAGCAGCAGCAGCGATACAGTTAGACGACAAACAAGAAAAGAAAAAGAAAAAGCAAAACAGACAGAAACAAGCAGGTTTCGCTTTAACAACACCTTCCCATTATTACTCTTTGCCTATGCTATGCTTGAACACACTTTGCACCACACTCACACATACATACACCACTATATACTACTACAGTGAGACACACACACAAACACACACACATACACACTTAGACATATATATATGTATGTATATGTACACCTCATTGACGTTGTACTTGTCAAATAATTCATGCTCGTATTTGGGTGTATTTTCATTTTGTTTAGTCGCAAATACCAAATCAATAAAATTCCAATTATATTTAATAATTAATTTTCTTCTCTTTTTTTCTCTTCTTCTTCTTCCTCTTCCATTTCTCTCGTTCTCTTTTTGGCTGGCGACCGCAACGAATCCGGAAACCAAAACAACCAATTATGAACAAAACCAAACCAAACCAAACCAATTCAAACCAACAACAAAATAATAACATAATAAAACAACAATAACAGTTATTCATGATAGATAACTGCGCCGACGATTGGAGGATCGCAATGACATGGCAACGAATTAGTCAAATAGGGTTAGAACTTTTTATATGCGCTATACATCCAATTCCTGGCGAATACTATTTCCAGTGGACGACGAAATTGGCCAATAAGAACAAAACAATTGGCACCGAAATGGTGCCATACGACGTAGCTTTATCACTACCTATGTTCCTTCGATTATATTTAATCTGCCGCGTTATGCTGCTTCATTCAAAGCTATTCACAGACGCATCATCACGGAGCATCGGCGCTCTCAATAGGATTAATTTTAACACAAGGTAACACACAATCATTCAAAAATACCCAAATACCCAAATACTAAATACCCCACCCAACCCAACGCAACCCAACTCCAAAATGTTCCCCCTAACTCCAAACTGATTATAGTATGTACCTCAAAGTGACCGCGAGCAGGAAGATTATGCATATTTAATGGCCATAAGCCATCCTGTCAGTTGTCAGCCACCAGCTACTAGATGAAAGCATACCCGAAAAGCCACCCAAGCGAGAGTGAGAGCGAGAGCGAGAGAGAACACGGCCACATGAGAAGTAAATGCGAATTCAAAAAATTAAAAAGCACTGCTAAAGAGAACCCAAACTAGCGGCATATTAAAAACGCTAAAGAGAGCGACACACACAGTGGGAGAGAGGGAGAGAGGAAGCCATATTTAAAATAGACAAGCAGCAAACTCTGCTAAAGCTGAAGCTTTAGCTAAAAATAAACTGCATATTTAACGAACACAAAATGAAAATAGTAGCGAAGCGAAGCAAAGAGAAGAGAAGCAGGTAGAATCTCTCTGGCATAAACAGCAGCTAAAAATAATTGAAAGTCAAAGTAAAAATAAAGTCAAATTAATTGCAATGAAAGCCGACATAAAACTCGTTGCAAAAATACTTTGCACTGAAGCGAAAAAGAGCAACTTAGAAATAGCAAGTAAAAAGCTGGCGACTTTTAGTGAAATATGTATATGTAGAAAGTTGAACATAGAAAGCAAATTAGTTGAGATATAATTTTAAATAATGGTGAAATAGAGAGAGAGAAATGCAAAAAGTTATTTGAGGAGTTGATTAAAACAAGTGAGACAGCTTAGATGCCCGCTACAAATGTTCAGAAAAAGGAAAACAGAGCGATATCAACGTTAAACTAATATAAAAAAAAAAAAACAAATATATGTCGAAAGCTATATTTTTAGTCCAGTATTATGTCAATATACTATATTTCGAACGTTATAGTATGACTATATACTGTATTTCGAATACAATGTTAAAATATACCGAAAACATACTAAAAATATTTCCAAAAAATATATTTTAAACGTCGCAGTATATCAATATACTGCACTTTTAATGTAATAGTGTATCGTTAAAATATATATAATTAATATACCAAATAAATAAAAATATACTGATAGCTATATGAGTGTAGTAGTATGTAAATATACTAGTATAACGTTAAAATACACAAAATTAATAAACAACAAAAAATCAAAAATATTCCGTACTTGGCAGTATAATTATATAATAGTATAACGTTAAAATATGCCTAATTAATATACCGAAAAAATACTGAAATATATACCGAAATCTATATTTCGTATGTGATAGTATATCAATATACTATATTTCGAATTTAGTGGTATATCGATATAGCGGAATATATTTCGGTATATTTTAGTATTTTTGGTATTTGAACTTGGTATATTTCGAAGCCTTTGGTAAACTTTTTTTTAAAGATAGAACACAAAAAATACCAAACTGTAGAAGAAGTCTCTTTCAGTCGGTTACATACATTTTCAGTTTGAATCTTTAGATACAAATTTTAAGTATATGGTATATATTTAATTGGTGTTGCATTTGCAGATTCGTTTTAAAAACACTAATGACAATATGCCCGGGAACGGTTCTATTGGTCTTTATGGTCTCGCTGTGGATAATTGCCTCGTGGACCTTGCGGCAATGCGAAAGGTAATGTTGTCCAATTGTCCAATAAATTGTATTCAATGATATATGAAATATATATAATACATAATATATATACATATATAGTAATTTTTATGTAGTAATTATTATATAATGGTTTTTACTTCAATGATTTCTTCATTTT
The DNA here is from genome assembly GCA_035046325.1 of Drosophila niveifrons. Lineage (NCBI taxonomy): Eukaryota > Metazoa > Arthropoda > Insecta > Diptera > Drosophilidae > Drosophila > Drosophila niveifrons. Next base: position 5,798,153 of record JAWNOC010000020.1, read on the forward strand.
GTTTTCTTTTCGTTCTTTTTTTCATTCTGTATTATTATTACGGTTTTAATTTTGTTTTTCGTTTTCTTAACTTCTCTGAGGATTATTATTTTTGAATTTTGATTTGAATGTTTGAGTTGAATTCGTTTGATATGAAATCCGATTTAATGTATGCCACTAATACTTTGACATAACTCTCTATACATATATATACATATATATATGTATATATATATATATATGCCTACTATCTTTTATGTACATAAATTGTATGTGCTAAGCCATTACGTAATGTCTCTCAAAGTGTACGCTCAACTTTTTTTTTTTTAAAACCACACACAGTACTTTTGTAGCAAAAACTAAAATCAAACCAAACCCCAAAAACTAAAAACAAGCAACAAACAACAACTACAAAAAATATATACCAAATGCCAAAACAAAAAAAAAACAAAAACGAAAAATACTAAAATCCAACAGTAACAGAAAATTAAGTAATTCAGTTTAAAGAGAGGAGCTTAACTTAAATGTCTCTTTCATACAAATTTCAACTGAGTTTTGAGCAAATGAGTTTCAATGAGTCTGAATTTTGCATTTTTTTCTCTCTCTCTTTTTTTTTTTTTTTTTGTTGTGAACTTTGTATTAAAGGGGTTTAAGCACAGCTTGCAAACACACACACACACAGACAGACACATGCACATTGAGAAGAGAACATGCTCAATTCAGTCAGCTGTCGCCCGCTCTCCTCTTTGCACACACACACACACATACACAAACATACGAATACACGAACACAACGAGACTCAATCCAAAACCAAACCAAAAACCATTTGCTTGATTTCTTTCGTTAACTTTTTTGCATATCTCTCTGTATGTTGTAGATATGTGTCTGTGTGTGTGTGTGTGTTCGTGTGCATGTGTGTGCTTGTTAACAATAGTATGCAATTCGAAAACCACACACACACACACACACACATACTCAAGCAGCTACATGACGTGAGGTTGTAATTCGAAGCGAGTGTCAGCGTCACGTGCTGTAAGGAATAATTCCTGCATGCGTTTCAATTTTATTTACATTTTACATTACGACAATTTCGGAGCTGTCGCTTGTTTTTCTCACACCCCCTTCTTCCTTTTCCCCCTCTCATCTCTTTTGCTGTGTTTTGCCTCTTGCTGTTGTTGTATTGTTGTTCTTTTTGTACTGCTCGATATATATCTTAAAAAAAAAAAATATGTAAATCTTCCTCTCTCTCTCTCTCTTCAATATATATATATATACTTTTATATACATAAGTTTTGCACAAGTTGAGGGCTAAGCAGAAAGCAGATAGCAAAAAAAAAGAGCAGAAAAAAAGTTGTTTGGATGAACAGAGCTGTGTGTACAAAGTGTATTATATAGTGTATTGCGTTAGTCGGTCTGAGCCAGAAGAGGTTATACAAAAATTGATTTCGTCTTTTTTTTCGTTTTCGTAGTGCAAATCTGTAGTGTGATTTTTCTCGAGCAATTTTCTTCTACTTCAACATTTACTTGGCAAATTTTTTCTTAATCTCTTTATGTTTTTTTCCATTAATAACGAATTAAGTAGCATTTTGTAAATATTTATTTCGGATATGCTTAGCTACTTAACTAATTTACTTTACTCTCTTGTTAGTTCTTTTTCATACTCACATTTCGATATTCTCTCGCTGTTCTTTGGTCCTCCGCGCTTTTCTATCTCTAATTCTATTGCATACTCTTATGCGTTCCTTTTGTCTATCAACTATCGATTAACTGCTGTTTTAACTCCTTTTTCTATAGCATATTGCAAATTACTTAATCTATCGATAACTAAGCGTATTCTATGGTCCTCCGCTGCTTATCGATAGTAGCGCTTTTCTATCTCTAATTCTATTGCATACTCTTATGCGTTCCTTTTGTCTATCAACTATCGATTTACTTTTTTACTTATACTATCGACAACATGTTTGAGTACTATTGTTAATACGTTTATACGTCCTACTGTCGGTTAACTTCGATGCCATCTCTGCACTTCTGTTATCGATAACCATTTTACTTATTACCATTATACTATCGATAACATATTTGCGTCGACTTATGCATCGACTAAAATTAACAATAGCATATTCAAGTGTTTAAAGATTGCAGGTTTGAAATAAACCGATATGCTTTCCAACTATCGATTAATTTGAACGCCATCTGTGCACATGTGTTATCGATAACTTTTTACTCTATCAGCTTGTCAATAGAGTCCCATCTCGTCTACTCATACTATCGATAACATGTTTGCGTACTATCGATATCGATTGCAGACTTGAAATTAATCGATATGATTTTCTACTTTCGATAAACTGTGACTCCATCAGCTTATCAATACAGACTTCCATCTTATCTTATCTACTCATACTATCGATGACAAATTTGTGTACTATCGATATCGATTGCAGACTTATCGATCTGGTTTCGACTATCGATTAAATGTCTCGCCATCAGCTTATCAATAGAGTTCTCCATTTTATCTACTCATACTATCGATAACATGTTTACATACTATCGATCCCCTTCTATATATACCCTTCTTCTTCTTCTCTATACTACGCTAGCATACTTTTGTGCACTATTCTATTGTATTTCGATTTCCATTCTATCGTTGCGCACTTTGTTGCGATCACTTTGTTTAATGATTATCCACCTCACTTGCTTGTGGAGAGACCTTCTCCTCCCCCTCTCCTCCCCGTCCCCCAAAAATACCCGTTGACTAAAATTAATTGAATTTTGATTGTATTCTCTTTTAGTTTCTTCAACATTTTCTTAATTTCAACTTAATTCTGTGTGTGTTTTATTGGTGTGTCTATATATCTGAATATTGTGTGTGTGTGTGTGTGCGTGTGTTTGTGTAGGTGTGTCTGGCTGTGTGTGTGTGTGTGTGTGTCTGTATTTAGTGCAATTGTAATTTCTTTTATTCGTTGTTGTTGTTTTTTATTCCGTCTTATTTCATTCGTTTAACGAGCAAGTATTTTACTCGTACATTGTATTTAATAAGCTTCCCCCCAAAACAAAAAAAAAAAACAAAGTGGTTTGAACTACGCCTGCATTGCTCTAGAGAAACATGTCGTATACGTAACAAAGTACTTAATACATTTTATCAAATCAAAAACAAAACAAAAATACAAATCAACAAACTATATACTACTTAATTAAAAAAATACCATAAAAAATAATATACAAAAAAAAAACAAAACTGCCTTTAAAAGGCTACCAAAAAAAAAGAAAATTAAGGAAAAAGCGGAAAAATCAATTTAATTCAATTGCCAAAGAAAAAAAAAAAGAAAAGAAGCAAAAGGAGAAGAACTAAAAAATATTTATGATAATGACTGCGAAGATGTGACTCAAGCTGAATGAAAAAAAAACAACAAATTTGTGAGATACTCGTATATATTGCACAATCAAAATGCGAAAGGAGTTGTTGTTGTTGTTGTTGTGCGTATGTGTGTGGGCGTGTGTGTGTGTGTGTGTGTGTAAGTGTGCATATAAATATAACTCATAAATAAGCCGCAACAGCCACAACCACAAGCTCACACACACACACATGAAGTTGAGAGAGACTTTAAGACACACACACACACATATACGTACACATATTATTGCCGCCGCGTGGGTTCTTCTTCTTCTCTCTTCATTTTATTCTGCGCTTTCGTTTTCTTTGCCTTTGCCTTTTCATTTTAGTTTTTGTTTTTGTTTATCTGTTTTGGCTATTTTTTTTCACTGCTTTCTTGTTGTTGTTGTTGTTTTTATTTCTTTTCCTGTTCTTCGTCTTCTTTTTGTTCGTATTGTTTTCATCCTCAGTTTTTTTTTTGTGACCTTTGGCTAAGCCCCCATGACGCGGCAAACGCTGCTCTCGTGTCACTTTCACTCCTTCCCACCTCCGCCTCTCTCCCTCTCTCTCGCTCTCCCGCTCTTTCACTCGCTCATCAGCTTTATAATGAAATACCATCGCTAATGCGTGTCCTTCTGTGACGTCCTTTCAATACTTTCACCATCAACAACAGCAACAACAACAACTGTGTGTATCGTTTACAGTTCTCTTCTTTTTTTTGTCGTTTCGATTTATTTTGCCTTCTTGTTATCCATTTATTTCTCCTCTTCTTCATTTCTATCCTTTTAGTATTTTTATTTTTTTGTTTTGTGTGCTTGGTTTGTGAAACGTAAGCGATGATTATCATCTGTCGTTTGCCTTGAGATACAACGCATAAATAGGACATGTGTGAATACATTTTGGGATCAAAAGACAACAATAAAAAGAACAAGAAGGGCAACAACAACAACAACAACTTGCGATTATATTATGGATAAACAACACACATTACGAATACAATTTGTGCTATTTTGTGTATTTCTGTAAAACATACATATGTATACCTCTATATATATTTACTAGATTTTTACTCACATCTTTTTCCTTTTTTTTTTTGTTGTTTGTTCTCTTCTTTTGTTATAACGCGTTTGCATTTGTCGTTTATTTTTGGTTCTCGATTGCCATTGTCTGGGTTTCATTTCTTGTATTTTTGTTTGTTTTTGTATCATTAGCTAAAGTTTGCCCCTCATTATAAAATATCTAAATGTTGTTTTCTTCATTTTGACTTTCCTCTTTGGACTATTGCTTCTTCTCTCTATCTCTCTCCTTCATTATTGTAGAAGATTTGTCGACATTTGTTTTGGAACAAATTTATAAGAATTATACATGCGAATGCCTGACAGTCTAGTGTTGTACTCTTATATATATTATATATATATTCTATATATTCTCATCCATTGCTCTGCTATTTGTTGTGCAAAAATATCGTCGTAATCGTTTTTTTTTTGTTTGTTGTGTCTTTGCTCTTATTGTATTCCGATTGTGCAAGCAAGCGAATAGATCGATAAGTATTTTGGAAGATAACTTTAGTTAAAGAAAGAACAGAAATAGAACACAACGATAAGAGTTAGGATATATGTAGAAGAGAATAGACTTTTGCCAAATTTCTTCTTTCCGTTTTGTACGTATGTCTTTTATGTTCCCATGTATCGAATATGCTAAATAATATATCGATATATAAATACCAAACAGCAACAATAACATGTAATACGTATGATGTAAACTTAACTGTGTATGTATATGTATGTATGTGTGTATATGCCAAAAATCGAAAAGAATCTTGCTATATATTGTACTGTCGTATATACATATATATTTTAAAAGCAAGCCCTGCGTATGTAGCTTTTGCTCTGTGTGGGATCTCGTATTCCAATATACCGCATGCTCTTTGTTAACCAAGTATGTTTGTAACTAACGACGATGACGATGACGACCGCGATAACGATAACGATACCAATTACACACATAACTAGACTCGCAACGAGGAGGAGCAGAATATGAGGAGGAGCAGAGTGAGAGGAGGAGCAGAGCGTGAGGAGGAGCAGCGTGAGAGGAGGAGCAACTAAATGAGCAGCTGCTTGGGGCAAAGTGCCGTTCAGTGTTTTTTCTTTGTTTGTCGAGGGCCATCAAAGCGACATTTTGACATTTGCTTGCCACACACACACACTCACACCGCAGATACATGCACATACATGAGTGTGTGTGTGTGTGTGTTAGTCGTTAGCTAACACTGTACTTAGTAGCGAGTTACATAAAATTGCAAGTACACAGCATAGTTAGTTATCATTTTATTTGCTCATCAGCTTCTTTTCGCTCTCGGCTTCATTAGCTTGCCACACGTAACCGACATCCTCTCTCACACACACACCAATGCACACATGTACAGCTCCCCGCGCTGTCAGTGTCAAGTGTAGAAGACTCATCACGGAGCACTCAAGCGACGGTTGAGCTGCTGCCGCCGCCGCAGCCGCCAGCTTTTAGCTGTCTAACTTGCTCTCCCTCTCGCACTCAGGTGCAGGTGCAGCACTCACAAAGCCATTTTGTTTTCATTTCACCTGTGCGTGTGTGTGCTTGTATTTAACGGGTCATCCTTCAGCCTAATTGAAGCTCTTGTGAGACACACATGTGCTGCATGCCCAAGTCGTAATCCAGTCGAGGCAGTCAGTCAGTCAGTCAGTCAGTTAGTCAGACAGTTAGACCAATTAAGCGGAAAGCAAAATGCCAAACATACACACATGCATACATACATATATATTTAGTATATTCAGAGTGACCGTACAGCGAACTGCGAACATTCACAATGCATTCTTTCGGCTTGTGCAGAGCTTAATCCTTAAAACTCTTGAACCTCTATTCTATCCTATTCTATTCAATTCTATGAATCGTCGTGTGTCATTGTATTTTTGTATGCATATATATACATATACTTGTATCTGTATATATGTATGTATGTATTTGTACCCGGTTATCCTCTCTCTATCTCTATTCTCAGGACTTGATTCGTTTCAACTTATTCTTCTTCTCCTTCTACTCTATATATAAATATATATTGTATATTGTTTAATTTCTCTTTCGTTTCATCTACTTTTTCTTCTACTTTTATTGTGTTTTTTTTTTTTTGTTTTCTTTACTTTCAATATGTTGTTCTTCATTCGTATTTTATTTGATATTTATGTACAAAAAAATATAAATATATATATAGTTTATGATTCTATGTTTCGATTTGTGTAATAATTATTAATTATGAACAACAAAATTGTCTTTATCAAAAAGAATTATCAATCGATATATGATTCTATAAATGAGAAAAGAAAAAAACATATTGTACTATTTGTTATTTGTTTGTTTTTCTTTTCAAAAGAAAAAAAAAAAAAAATGACAACAACAAAAAATGTTCACATAATTTCACATCTGTTTATTTGTTTACTCCACTTCTCACCCTACTTCTGTATCCACAAATTGCAAAATGAAAAATCTGAATCTGAAAACCGAAAACTCAATCGAAAATATATATATATATCAAAAATACCGCCAAAAATACAATTCCAAACAAAAATTATGTCTATCAACTTGAAAAACGCATATGCATCCGAATACCAAATACTGAATATACCAAATATACCGATACCGATACCGATAAAACTACCAATTTACTGAATACCGATCTACATATATATATAAATATATATATATGATAAATGATATGATACTCTCAATGCCAATCAAATATCTATCTATATCTATCTTAAAACAAAATCAACTAAATGTATATTAACTATCAACAAAATAAATGTTATCGAACGTGATCGATAACAAATATGTATGAATATATATATACTGAACTCTCTGCACTCTCTGAAACTACCGCAAAACGAATTGCAAAATGAATTATGATTGAAAACTGATTGAAATGAAAACGAATCGAAAACGAAAAAAAAAACAAAAGATTTCACGATGAGGAGCACGCGAATTTGCTAAACACCATGTGGCTAACGGCCATCACATTTCTGTGTGTCGGCTACGGCGACATTGTGCCGAACACATACTGTGGACGCGGTATAACCCTCACCTGCGGCATGGTGGTAAGTATCCAACTAGAAAATCAAATACCCAAAAAATACTTACAAAAAAGAAATATCAAAAAATAATAAAGTTAAAGTATATCAAAATGAAGCTAAGCAAATGTAAATGTAAACCAGAACCAAACAAATGCGAAACAGAACAGTTAAAGTAACAGCAGTAACAGCAACTTAACAGTAACAGTAACATTAGCAGAACAGACGAATGTTGCCAAGCACAAACATAAGCAATGAATATCACATTCAACAACAACAACAACTAATACTAAAACAAAACTACAACTACAACAACAACAAGTACGTTACGTATACACATGCATATATAAATTTCATATCAATAAATCAAAAAATTTGTAACTCTCAAATCAATAATAATGAAAATACGCAAAACAACAACAAAATCAAAATCTGAAACTCTGCGAAATGTACAACAACAACAACACACATGTATGCGTGTATGTGTGAGTGTGCGTGTGTGTGTGTGTGCGTGCATGTGTGTGTGTTTGTCTCTAATGCAGAGTGAACGATGTACTTTTTAGTCTGATTAAGTTTTGCTTGCGGGTTTAGTTCATTCCATAAACGAGTGCAAAAACAAAAACAAAAGAAAAAAACGCGAAAAGCGCAAAAAAAAAAACGTAAACGTCAAGAGGAAGCTCTGTTGTAAATCATCACATATGTATGTATGTGTGTAGGCGGTCAGGCCAGCACCAAAAAAAAACACCACCACAAAAGCCACCAAAAAAAGAAAAAAAAAACACATCCAACAACAACAACAGCAGCAGCAGCAGCAATTCATGCATAAATCGTATTTTGGTGTGTCGCTGTTAATACAAACATATTCATACATTACTTTCCCCTCGCTCTCCCCCTCCACTCTCTTACTCTGTCTATTGCGCTCTCTACCTCCACCTCTCTTTCGCTGTCTCCACATCTAACTGTACACACACACACACAGACTTCAGCTATTACTTTTACACAACGCTACACTCATGTGTATATATATATGTATGTATATATGTTTATGTATTTATCTCACTATTTTACGTTTCAAGCTTCATCTCTGATTATCAGTGTGTGTGAGTGAGTGAGCCAGCGTATGTGTATGTATGTATGCAAGTGTGTTAGCTAGACTTTTGATTTTGTGACCATTGCGAGTGTGTGTGTGTGTGTGTTGTTGGGCCAACAAATCCTCGTTGACAGCTCATTGCTATGTATATGTATATATATATGAACAGATCTTTCTCTTTATAAATCTTTCTCTCTGTGTGCGTGTGTGTGTGTGTGCGAGTGCGTGCGTGTGTATATATGTACATACATATAGCTTTAGGCAATACCATGTGTAATTTTCGATAGTCACCTGCCAAATGTTTCGCACCTCAAAAAAAACAAAAAAAAAAACACAATATATATATTTATAATCCAAAGAACTGCAGAATTGAAAACGAAATTTACTGATTTCTCTCACGGTTACGTCGCTGTCCTTCAATAATATCAAAAACCATTCATAATAGTATATTATATCTTTTATACATATATCTTCCACTGTATATGTGTCCTATTCCCCCAACAAACCAAAAAAAAAATCCAAAAATATATTTATATATATATATGTACAAAAATATGTGTATATATAAGTATACAATAATTGTAAGAAATCTTTAATCTTAACTCTCTAACACATTTTTATGCCCGTCCTCAGTTCTCAAGACTAAACGCTCTCAGCATATCATTTGAAAAGCTTCTTTTTCTTTATTATTATTTTTTTGATTACTATTTGTGTTTTGTTTAAAACTTTTTGTTTTTCTTTTTAATATTTTGTTCGAATATGCTTTTGTTTTTAATTTTGAATTTGAATTGTTTGTCGTTTGGAGTTTTTCTGTTTTTGTTTTTCTGAATATACCATAAGTATATAAGTATGATGAAAGTGTGTTTTCCGACATTGTTTTCATTTGTGATATATACATATATATTTTTATACAACTTATATGTTTGTTTTTGTGTATATTAAGCCAAAACAATACGATATTTTTCTCTATCTCTCTTTCCCTTTCATTTTTATACTCAAAAAAAAAAAAAACCAACCAAAAAAAAAAAAAAAAATACGCGCTCGTGTTTTGTTTATTGTCCCTGAAATGAAACGAAACGAAATGTTTAACGCGTCTCACGAATATGAAAATGAATCCGAAACCGAAACCGATTCTGAAAACCAAAACGAACCAAACGAATACGAAAATGCCACACACAAAAAATATATATAAATCAAAAATATACCAAAAAAATATTAATACATATATATATGAAATATATACTGTATACTGTCGACTATCGAATATACTATTTATGGAAACAAATAAATAATGCAACAGATTTCATGATGAAGAGCATGCGAATCTTTTGAATGCAATGTGGCTGATAGCGATAACATTTTTGAGTGTTGGTTTCGGTGATATTGTTCCGAATACGTACTGTGGACGTGGTATCGCTGTCAGTACAGGAATAATGGTGAGTCTTTAAACAACAACATCAACAAAAAATACCAAAAATAAAAAAATGTTTGTATATGGAAACCAATCTGTGCACACACATCAACCAAAATCCAAATACAATAAATAATAATAATAATAACAATATTTTCATCATTTCTCCAAAAAAAACCAAAAAAAAAAAAAAAAATCTTATATCCCAATCGGGCTTTGAAACTCACTTGTAAATAATAACATTCCCGCATACAACAAGAATCAAGCAAAAAAAAACAAAATAATAATAATGATAATGATAAGAAACTGTAGCCAATAAATAATCAATATTATATTATACTCAAGCTAACTCACAAGCAAACAAGCAAATGTACCTTTAGCTGTTATACCCCATACCCTATAACCCTATAACCCTATAATATATAGTATATAGTGTAGTGTACTCTACCTATAAGTACTAATGTCATGTCTATATATACATATATATAAATTTAACTTTAACCCAAGCAAGCGACCAAAACCATTGTATGAGCTTTACTTTCGATTTCCGTTCATGAATCGTTCATTAATCGTATCGTATCGTGTCATGTATCGCGTTTCAGGCAATTTAGGAATATCGATACTTTGTTTTTTCTTTTTTTTTTTTGAACCCACCACCAGCGAATCACACACAGACGCTCTCTTTCTTTCTCTCTCCCTCTTTCTCGCTTTCTTTTTATCTGTCTTTCTTCATATGACTATCTCTCTCTCTCTCTCTTTCTCGCAACATGCATATATTGATCATGTCGTAGTCCTTAATTGAAATCGTCATACCGAAAAAAAAATACCAGAAACTAATACCAAACTCTGAATTGCGCTTATTTTCCCGTTCTCTGTCTCTCTCTCTCTCTCTAGCTAATCGTTACGTATGTGTGTTTTGTACTCTTCCTACTTTACTTCTTCTACTCCAACTCTCTAACTGTTGTAATACATTGAAAATTGAAAAAAATCTATAGATTGTGTACAACTTTTGAAAGCGTATTCTAAAACTGATTCTGATTCCAAATTCCTACTTAGTAACTAACCAAGTAATTAAATCGTAGCGAACAAAAATAAAATAGTTTTGCGATCCATCATTTTGAATACATTTGTGCACTCTCAATCAATCAATCAATCAATCATACACCTCAACTCATTCATTCAATCATTCATTCAGTCGTTTTTCTTCGTACTCTACTCAACAATTTAAATAGGCGAACCACAAAAAAAAAAAAAGAAAATGAAATGAAAAAAAAATAATATAAATAACGAAAGCAACAAAGTTCTGGAATTTTAACTATCATTTTGAATGTATAATCCAACAAAAACCAAAACACACAAAAATTAACAGAATCCATAAAAATGCAAAAATCAAAAAACAGAAAAACAAATTAATTAAATAAAAGCAAATGAAATGAAAATTAAAAAAAAAAAAAAAACAAAAAACTTGATTGATGGACAGCGAAGATGAAGATGAAGGAATGGCAAAAGTCACTTCGCCGTCAATCGATAGTTGAACGCCAATCGATATGCGATATACTAACTAATAATCGTTTAACTATCGTTTACAGGGCGCTGGCTGCACGGCGCTGCTCGTCGCCGTCGTCTCACGCAAACTGGAGCTGACTCGTGCCGAGAAGCATGTGCACAACTTCATGATGGACACGCAGTTAACCAAAAGGGTATAGATCGTCTCCACACACACACTCACACACACTTACACATGTAGTTAACAGTTATCAAGCACATTCCAACACACACACACACATATAACAATAACAAAGAGTACGCGATTTCTTCTTCCCTTTTTCTCACTGTACAAATCGAATAGAAATATCGCTGCGTCGCTTATCGAATTGAATTTGAATTAAAACTAAATCGCATCGCGTCGCGTGTCGCGTGTTCTAGCTAATAATAATTTCTAGTTTTCTTTGTCGAATTGTACTCTCGCAAATCAGAAAAAAAAAATCACCAATCCAACACCAAAATGCCACTTTTACTCTAATAACTTTGTATTCATTTCTTCTCACAATCAAATTTAGCTGAAAAATGCTGCGGCGAATGTTCTTCGTGAAACTTGGCTCATTTACAAACATACAAGACTAGTAAAACGGGTTAATCCCGGCCGTGTAAGAACCCACCAAAGAAAGTTCCTTCTAGCTATATATGCGTGAGTATTTTTAGAGATCTATCCAACAACAACAACAACAAACATCCAACCAACTAACTGTCAGAACCACCAAAAAAAGAAAAAAAAAACCAAAAGTACAAAAAAAAAATCAAATCAAAAAAACATATCAAATTAAATCCGTTAAATTGCGATAATGAAATGAAAGCAGAAAAAAAGAATTAAGAAATGGAAGTTAGAAAATATGTTTGTCCATCAAATGCTTTTAATAGCCGCCAATAGAGATCTATTTTGCAAATCACAACAACAACAAGCCTTCCTTTCCTCCCCCCCTCGTCAATCGCCGCCTCCCCCGCACCCTCTCAGCAGCAGCAAATTTCAAAAGGGGAGGCAAATAAATTATTGTTCAATCAAGTCTTTTTCATGCAATCACCTAACAACAATTTTTGTGTGTGTGCGTGTGTGTGTCTGTTTTTCTTTAGTTACGTGTGTTTCGTGTTTTTTGTGTCGTCGTTTGTTACGTCGCTCTCTCCCTCTCTTCCCTCTCTCTCTCTCTCTCTGTCTCTGTGCGTGTGTGTGTGTCTGTGTTTATTGTCAGCTGTCGTCTCTGGAGAAATAGCAGAAAGCAAAAACAAAAAAAAAGCAAAACAAACAGAACAGAAGAGAAGAGAACAAAAATGAAAGTACTCGTATGCATAATATAGATACAACAAACATTTCGAACTCGCATTCGCGCCTTATTATTTATGTAGCATTCTTTGCAGCGCAAAGCGCGTTGCCAATTCCCGCACAGCTCAGCGCTCAGCGTTGCCAACTGCGCTGCTGCTGCTGCCTGCTGCCAGCCTGCAATTCAACAAGTTTGGCTCCTCCTCCCCCTTCGCCATTGCTGCTCCTCCTTCAATACGATTTGCGCTGAAAAGTATGCTACATAAAAACGCGAATACCGACGTCTTGTGCTTTTGTGTGTGTGTAAGTGTGTGCGTGTGTGTGTTCGTTCGTTTAAGAACATTCGTTGAGTAGTCTCCCCCTCCCACCCCAGCTTTATTAACAATTAAGGAAGCACAACAACAACAACAAAACCAAAAAAACAAAAATGGATCTGCTTAATAATAATTGACATAATGTGTACATAGCAATAAAACTAACATCAAACAACTATCAAATCAATCGAAACAACAATAAATGCCTGCAACTAAGCAACTAAAAACTAAAATCAAAATCAAAATCAAAAACCAAAAAACAAAAATAGAAGATATATATATTCATACATGTATAAAGTGTGCTGTTATACATCTATCGATATATATATCGATATATATGTATGTGCATATACTAAAAAAAAAAAAGATGTATTGCAAATTTTTTGAACAATGATTGAACTCGTTTTACTAGCCTGTAAATAGGTTGTAAAGCCCTGTTTTTACGTTATACGATAACTAATACTAATGCCAACTAGCCACAATTTTTGCCAACCTAGCATGCAGCGTTAATTTTGACAGAATCTCATATCTGAAAATATATAGTAGTAGTACATATATCTCACACAAAATGAAAACTGTACATAAACATACATCAATAAGTAGCGACAGCGTACTAACCGTTAACTAATCGTCACTCACACCACAAACCAAAACCAATCATTCATTCTATTGAGGCTTTACTGTAGTTACTGTTCCACTGCTTCACCACTAGATTAGCCAAGCAAACTATATATACCGTAGTTATATATGGATGGAGTATATTTTTCGATACGATTTTCTGCAATCTTAACGCTAAATATGTGAAAATAAGAAATCTATATTTATTTATGGCACAAAACAAACTATGAAAATAAAAAAAAAAACACAACTTATTTCAGCGAATTATAATAATAATATTATTAGTAATATATTTCCGCATGGTGGTCCGCAAGTAAATATACCATAGTAGTATATTCTATATACTATATACCATATATAGTATATTATGGAAAACCTGGTATAATCGGGTTAAAAAAAAGACTAACAAACACGTGCAACATTTGATTTTATACTGAACTTGATGATTCTTCCCAACTGCCCACAACAGGTTGCGAAAAGTTAAAATGGATCAACGCAAACTAATGGATAACGCCAACACAATAACCGATATGGCCAAGGTAGCTAACGAAACCAAAAAAAAAAAAATAACATGAGTTTGAAACATTTTTACCAACATTTTTCTGTGTATCATCCAAATCGTGTTTCGCATTCGCATTCGCAGACACAAAATACGGTCTATGAGATAATATCGGACATGTCGAGTCGACAGGATGCCATCGAAGAGCGTCTCACGAATCTAGAGGACAAGATGCAGAGTCTGCAAGTGCGTATTCAGATGTGTATTTTAAAGTGTGAGTAGCATTTGAAGAACAGTTGACTTACTTTTTTTTTTTGGTTTTTGTTGGTTGTATTGTCGGTAGGAGCACATGGAGAGCCTTCCCGATCTATTGTCGCGCTGTCTGACGCAGCATCAGGAGCGCATCGAGCAACGTCGCAACTTTCTACACCCGGACACAGCGGCGACTGCGGCAATACAGCAGCCCATTCAGCAGACGACGCCGCAATCCATGTTCAACACAGCGCCCATGCTGTTCCCACATTCTAGGTGAGTTTCTCGTTATCGATTCAAGTATTACGTATACGCAGCTTCTGCAATTTGCCGCATATATCATTCACCCACACACACATTTACACATTCATTCACTTGTCGCCTGTCGTCTCGCTCTCTCTCTCTCTTTATCACATCTCTCATCTGTCAATCCATTTGCCATTTGAATGCTCTCTATTAGTTGAATTCCACTGTGACGTTTTTCTCATATCAAAATATGTGTGTGACAAGTTGGCAGCACTTTGACAACAAGTTGGCAGTACTGCGTAAACAAGTTGACAGCATTAGGTCAACGAGTTGACGGCACTGCTTCAACAAGTTGGCAGCACTGCATTAGCAAATTGGCAGCATTGCATTAACAAATTGGCAGCACTGCTCGAACAAGTTGGCAGCACTGCTTCAACAAGTTGGCAGCATTGCATCAACAAATTGGCAACACTGTATCAATAGGTTGGCAGCACTGCGTCAACAAGTTGGCAGCACTGCGTCAAGGAGTTGACAGCACTGCGTAAACAAGTTGGCAGCACTGCGTCAACATGTTGGCAGCACTGCGTCAACAAGTTGGCAGCACTATGTGAACAAGTTGGCAGCACTGTATCAACAAGTTGGCAACACTGCAATAAGTTGACAGCACTGATTCAACAAGTTGGCAGCACTGCGTCAACAAGTTGGCAGCACCTAAACACGTGCAACCACTGCAAATTTTTGAGTTAATCATATGTAATTAGCTGACATTGTGTCGTCTCGACAACACTTGCTGTCTTCGTAATTAAATATGCAACACCTCATTGATTGTTTACTTCGTTGACATGCCACATAACAAAGGTTGTCTACAAATAGCAGCAATGCTCTCAAATTCTTCAATACAATTAATAAGACAGCTCAAAACTGAGTCGAAGGCCCCAGCAGTCTGAATAATAAAATTTAGTATTTTGTAACAAGATTTAGTATATTGTATAAAGAATAATAATATTGTTTTAAGCAGTGGAATTCAACTAAAAGACAAAATCATTTTGTGTGCGTGTATGAGCCCATTGTAAATCATAGAGTATTAGAGTAAGGAATCCCGTAGAAACTGACACCACAAAAAAATACCACAGAGAATACGAAATACCGAAATTCCATGACCCGTAGCATTTTCTTCTATGCAAGATTCATGTGATTGATTATGATTAATGATGCTGAAACGTGAGTGGATGTGAGTGCTATCAATCAAAAACGAAAAACGAAAAAAGAAAAATGAAAAAATTGAAATGGAGAAATATCATTGCTTATTATCATTAGATATAGAGTATCATGATTTCTATTGACATCAATTGATCGAGCTCTCTCACACACACACATCCATTATTGACAACAACAACAACAATTATGAGATATATATATATATGTATATGTATTGATTGATTGTTTTGGATTGATTGATTTGATTTGAAGACTATGTCTCGTAACAATTGAGAATTAACATACTGCTTTTTGCATAGAAGTGTACCCTCATCCAATAACGCCGCTGCTACTTACCATTGGCCAACAAGCCCTATTTTGCCACCTATATCTAGTAGAACACCACATTTAGTGCCTGATACTCACATGCCATCAAATGGATCTGCAGTTAATACTAGCTACGCTACATCTTCCAACAAATACGGCAGCTGAATATCAGAAAGAGAGCGCTCCAACTCCGTGATTAACATCGAGATGCTAGCAATAAGAAGAAGGCCGCAACCGCAACCGCAACAACCACCATCATCATCATTATTATCATCACAACCTCCTCCTCCACCACTAAGAACATTACGAGCTACGTCAACAACAAGAACTAAGAATCCATCGATTACTACTACTACTACTACTACTATGCCCATGTCGCGATCCATGTCGCCCACAATGATCGAGATGGCGCTGAGGCAGCGTCTCACGCTGGATGAGCGGGAAGAAGAAGGTGTGGAACAGCAAACAGCGGAATCCGAAACCGAATCCGAGTTCTATGAACTTCGGCTAATCCACCAACATCATCAACATCATCATCTTCATCATCATCCAGCGCCATCGCAATCGTATCGTCGCATACCCGAAACAACAACAACGATACCGATAGCGATACCGATAACAAGCGCCGCGACGTCAACATCGATATCGATTGCCTCAAAGATCACTGAGAATAAGTTTACTAGGAAAAGAGAACGTGTATGCAATAATAGTAGTAATAATAGTGCGATAACAACTAATAATAATCATAACAACAATAATAATAATGCGAGTAATAATAGTAATATTAGCAATTCTACAACAACAACAACACAAACAACAACAACAAGTCGCATTTCGAATTCGTCGGCCTTTTGTAAATAGAGCTCACAAATTTGAAATGCGCGCGTGTGTAAAAGTCAAACGTTAGCATACAGAACTCTCTCTATATATATATATATATATACTATATACTACTATATACTATATATGCGTACATACATACAACATACGATACTCGTATATACATGTAAATATATACATATATGTGTACTTGATTAACTATATCGATATATCGACCTATACCTAAAAAGTTGACTTCTTTTTCTTTTCTGTTTTTTTCTTCTTTGTTTTGCCAAGTCTAGGATATAGAAATAGAAAGTTTCACTTATCCCTTAACCTTAACAGTAATTACAATATATAGTGAAAAATGTTCACCTCAAATAGTAAATAATGTCCGAAAATGTTCTATATCCAAAAGTCCGTCTGAAAGCAGCCAGAATTGAATTATACTATCGATAAATTAGCACTGTACACTATAGTAATATAATTTAATAAGTATAGTAAAGCTTTTACAAAAAATACTATATAATAATAATTGGAAACTTTCTCTACGCGCAAGTCCGTCTGAAAGTAGCAAGACATGAAATATACTAAATGAAATATACTATCGAACAAGTATCGCTGTACATTATAGTAACATAATTTTCAAGTAGAGTAAAACTTTCAAACAAAACCTACTAAATAATAACTAGAAATTTTTTTTATACCAAAGTCCGTCTGAAAGCAGCAAAACATAAAATATACTGAATGAAATGTACTATCGAAAAACTATCGTTATGTTTTATCGAAGTAAAGTGAAAATTTCACAACAAAAAAATTCTAAATTACTAAAAACTTTTTGTGTCCAAGTCCGTCTGAAAGCAGCAAGAGAGGAAGTATACTAAAATAAATATACTAAATGAAATTTACTAAATGAAGTGTACTATCGATAAAATATTAATATCTATTATGGTTATATAATTTCTTTCTCATAAAATATGAAATAATAGCTTTAATCTTTGTATATACAAAAGTCCGTCTGAGAGCTGCAAGAAATGAAATATACTAAAATATACCAAACAAAATACTATATCGTGAAACTATCGTTAGCCGTTATAGCAATATTATTTCGAAGTTAAAATTCTAGACTTGGTTTACTTATGTAATTTTCTAGCCCTCCCCTCCCTCCTCTACAGTATGTGTGTGTGTGTGTGACGAATATGTGTATGTGTATATGTATATGTATATATCTGTGTGTGTGTTGATAGAAAACAGTTAGACAGTTAGTAGAGGAAGTATTCTAATTGTTGTATGTATTACGATCCCAAGAAATCGGTGAACTCAACTCGAATGTTTATGGAAACCGTTTATCACACACACACACACACACACAGAAACACACACACACATAATACATGCATACTAAATACTATATATTAGCTCTGGCTTTAAACGAAACCCAAAACCAAGAACACGATAAACTCAATTAAGAACCTGACTAGCTTTTCAGAGAGAGGTACGAGATAAAACATAAAGATAAATAGTGAAGAACAAAAAAAACACACGTTAAAAACAAAGAAAGAACAATTTTAATTGAATTTTGTAATATATTTAAATAACAAAAGAAATCTAAAAACAAACATGAAAAACTAATTCAATTTAATATACAAATTAGTTGTAATATATACTATATACATACATATATATGTATGAAATGGAAAAAAAAACGATTTGAAAAATTCCCAAAAAAAAAAAACAACAAAAAACAAAATGAAAATGATAAACAAAAAAATGATGAGAATATAATATAGAGTAGTTAAAATAGCAGAGTGGCCGAGCTACGTAAGTTTTCTAAAGATTCTAAAAGGAAATGCATAGACATACTATAAAGTATTAACTGAGAGCATCGAAGTTAATTTTTTTTTTTTAATAGGTAAATGAAACTAAAATTATAACAAAATTGACAAAAAATTAGTAAACCAACTAAAGAAAATAAATACTAAATGAATATAGCGTGAGAATTATAAAAATACATAAACTACAAAAAAAATATATATATATATATATGCTTTTAGGCAAGTCGCAAAATTAAAAAATAAAAAAAATGAAATTAACGAAAAACTAGAAAGAGAGAGAGATAAGAAAGAAAGGTTCAAAAACTTCAACGTCAACTGAAACTGAATTCCCCCAATTGAACATGCCAAGTTGTTGCCGCAGAAAATAAAAGAAAACCCCAAAGAAACCAGGGAACCAGAAACGGATCTAAACCAAATAATAAAAAAAAATAAAACAAAATAAGTAGCACTTCTATCAAAAGTATAACGAAAAACGAACAAGGGCAAAACTTCAAGTATCAAAATTCATATATATATTATTTATCTCTCAAATACATAGTACAACATTCCAGATCCCATTAGAGTTGCGCAATAGTTACAAATTGATTTGGTCACACTTATTGTTACGAATCGTGCTTTGTGCTACGTTTATGCTACAGAGATCTCGTATTGCTCGTAGATTCCTCCCCCTCCCTCCTCTTTACTTTTTTTGGACGAAGAATACAAATATAGTACTACAAAAAAACAAAAACGAAAAAAAAAAAACAATACAATATATATTCTCAATTGCAGTAAGTTCATCAATGATTCGGAAAATTCTATAGTCGAAATATACCCATGAAATTAAATGAAATTATAAGCGAATATAAATGCGTAAGTCAAGTGGAAGAAGTTAGAAGAAAGAAAACCAAAAACAAAGAGAAAACCAACAAAAAAAAAAAGAAAAAAAAAGAAACCCTTAAAAATGTATACCTATTTATAATATTGAATATTTAAATTGAAATTCAAATGAACGTTCAAGACTGCTGTCAAAATAGCTTTATCACAATAAAAAACACACACATACATACATGAAAACGAACACTGTGGACAAGAAACACGTAAAAAACACAAACCACAAACAAAAAAACCAAAGAAAAAAAGAAGAAAAAGATGATATTATGATGAGAATGAAAATGAAAATGCGAAAGTAATACGAAATACGCCCAGCTTTAATATTATGTACTATAATGCATATTTGGGTTTCAACACTCCATGAAAATCTTCAACAACAACAACAACAAAACCAAGAACAAGAACTACAAAAAAAAACCATTAAAATTCTCCCGTTTGAACTGGTTTCCTAACACACAATACCTTACTACAAAAACCAAAATAAAGAAAACAAAAAATGAAAATCGAAAAATGAGAAAAATGAAAATGAAAACAAAAACTTTGATATGAGGGACCGAAAATTCAAGACAGGTCTATATTATACACACAAAACGCAAGATATGCAAACCAAAAACAAAAACAAAACCAAAAAGAAACAAAAAAAACAGAAGAGAAAATAAATCCTTTAAGCTGGTGAACAATATTTATGTACTACAAAAACCACATTGCATACAAAACCAAACAAAAAACTTATCCAACTATGCCAACTGAATACTGAACCGAATCGCACAATTATTTATGCTATGGAGCCCACGGTGGCACAGTGGGCACAGGCCAGCTGAAAATGAAATCAAAGCAGAAAGCAGAAATTCGATATTCAAAATCTTCAATAGCAACACAATATATAGGTTAAAGCTGCACAACTCGACTAAAGCATTTACCCTGTAACCGATGGCAAAAAGAGTGAGACAAAAATAATAAAATAAAATAAACAAACAAAGAAGTTTCGTAGCCACCGTAGAAAGCATATCCTTATTAACAACAAAAAAAAAGTAGTCCAGTCAGTCTGCTCTAGAAATAAAGTATAAAGAAAACAAGAAAATAATATTCACAATCCATAGTTTAGATTTGTAGAGAACGTTCAGCAGCTTGAGCATTCGGTTACAGGGTATCTATTTCCTTTAGCGCAAGGAATATTCACCTTAGTTCGTATTACTTCACTGTGGCCCACTGTGCACTGCTGCATCGCTGCTGCGTCTGTGTATACAATGTCTGTCTCTCTCTCTCTCTCTCTTTAACTGTGCCGTGTGCATGTATGTATGTGTGTGTATGTGTGCGTATTCGATTGTGTTCTCTCCCCCATATAACATTTGTATGTATGTATGTGTGTGTGCTTTTCTCAACAGCGAAACGTAAAACACACGAAGAAGCAGAAGCAGAAGAATATGAAGAAGATGAAGAAGAAGAAGATGATGATGATTACGGTTTACTTCTACTACGAAAATCACAAAGTGTTGCATAGCTTCTCTCAGTTCTCAGTTAACGTTTCCATTCACGAATTGAGTTCGATTCAAACCACAACAACAACAACAATAATCAGCAACCGAACAACAGCAACAACAACAACAACAAGATGAAACTTTTGGTATATTTACACAGCAACAAAATACTGACAAAACGATAGATACTAGAAAAGTTAAAAAAAAAAACAATAGAAATCCGGCCTCTATTAAAAAGAAAACTAAAAAAAAAGGATATACGGCATAGCTTAGAAAAAGTTAAACAACAACAACCAGAAACCACAACAGCAAAAATAAAAACAAAAAATGGGTTATACAACAACAACAACAACAGCAAAAACGAAAGAAATCATACTATATACTATAGACTATACTATATATATACATATATATATATATATACTATATACTTAACAAAAAAAACAAAAAGAAGAAAACGAAGATCATATTTGACTTTACATGTATTATAAGTATGTAATGTATTCAGTAGTTGAACGAAAGCCGAAGCAAAGACCAATTTATTAAGCATAACAATTATTTGTTAAACTAAACAATAACAAAACAAAAAACAAAAAGAAAAAGAAAAAAACAAATGCGAAACAATTTTTTATTAACATGTAAACGAAGGTGGAAGTGAACCAGAGAGAAATGATGATGAAAAGGAAATTTAAAAACAACCAATTTAAACTAAACCCAAAACTTAAAGATAACAAACAAAACAAAAACGAAAAACTTAAATTGACAAAACAAAACAAAAAAAAGAATAAAACCCCCTCAAAAAAAAACTAAGTTAAACGCTAACAACTTAAACAAATAAAATATAAATTAAAAGATTAAACTTAAAATTAAACAAAACACAAGTTTCTAAAAGAAATGAAAGCTAAAAGGCCCCCCCCCCAAAAAAAAAAAAAAAACAAACTAAATACATAAATAATATATATAAAAATAAAAAATTCCCCCAAAAAAAAAACAAGATGTAATTTACATACAATTCAGTGGCTAAAACAAATAGTTTATTTTGAATTAACGGTATTGTATATTTAAATTAAAATTAAATTAATATTGTTATCTTATCGAGGAACCGTGTTTTGCAAAAGCTTTAATATTTAGGGTGCCTACATTTGCTAAATTAGTATTTTACGATTTAAAAAACAAAAATATGAAAAAAAACACAAAAACGAACACGCAAAAATACAAAAATACTAACAACAGTTACAACACACACACACACACTGACATGCATACACACACACACAGGCACACACACATACATAGGAGAACATGCAGAACAAGAAAAGAAAGCATAAAAAATGTAGAGTTCTTAAGGAAAGGATTCAAATTGATTCAAAATGAACACAACAACAACAAGAAAAAAAATATACAAAATAAACTAAAACAAAATAAAAAAATACTAAACAAAAAAAAAACAACAACAATTACTAAAAACACAAAAAAAAGTGAAACAAAAAGCAACTAAAATACAAAAAAAAAAAACAAAAAACACAAAAAATATGTATTTGGGATATGAATTTTAAGAATGTTTATTAGATTTACGATTTGTTATTTTGTATACATATGTATGTATTGTAGTATAAACTGATCTGATTTTTTTTTTTGCTCATTAAGCATTTACCTCGTAAGGATTCCCCCACTATTTATAGCAAATTTACCCCCCCCCCCTCCTCCTCCCCCTCCTATTACATTAAACAATTGATGTACTGTTATAATGTACATCCCTCCTCCTGCCCCCCTTCCCCTCACACACACCACCCCCCCGAAAAAAAGCAAACAAATGAACAACAACAACCAGAAAAGAAAGAAACAAGAAAGTTAAAAAGAAAATAAACAACATTTAAATGGGATGACAACAAACAACAAAACAAAACACAACAACAACAACAACAGCAAATTAAGTAAAATTGTAAATTATTAATTAATGAATACAAAAAGAAAATTGAAAAATTTTAACATAATAAAGGGCTTTGTATGAAAAAATACTTATCCAACTTCTTTCTTATTTACTTTCCCAATTTTTAAGGCTAGAAAAATAAAAGAAAAGTAAGTCTATATAGAAAGTAAGTTATATTTGTTTATTTAGTGAGATGATATAAAATGGAAATGTTTTTCATTCAAAGCAACTCAAAGAAGTTGAAACTTGGGAAAGCAACAATTTCCTAAAGTCTCTTATCTCTAAGATTGCGTCACATATTTTTATAATCGGTAGAAGAGTATTACAATAGACAGAAGGTGACATCACTGACCTCATAAAGTATATACCATATATTCTTGATCAGCGTCTGTTTGTCTATCTGTCTGTCCATATTAATTTGGTATATTTTAATATCAATTTCAAATTAGGCTGTTTTTTCTACATAAAATAGATTTTGGTATATTTATAAAATTTTTGCGGTATATTAATTTGGTATATATCAAGATTAATACCGCATTGCATTTCACCTTAAATAACTTTTGGTATATTATTCCGAAAATATCATTTGGTATATTTATAGTATTTTTGTGATAGATTAATTTGGTATATTTCAAGATTAATACCGCACTGCATTCCACCTTAAATAACTTTTGGTATATTATTCCGAAAATATCATTCGGTATATTTATAGTATTTTTGAGGCATATTAATTTGGTATATTTCAAGATTAATACCGCGCTGCATTTCACCTTAAATAACTTTTGGTTTATTATTCCGAAAATATCATTTGGTATATTTATAGTATTTTTGTGATAGATTAATTTGGTATATTTCAAGATTAATACCGCACTATTTTGCGTTCATTCTAAAAATATACTTTTGGTATATTTGTAGTATTCATGCGGTATATTGGTATATTACAAGATTAATACCAATTAATAATTAATGTTGTTCTTTGCATCCCAAAATAGCTTTAGATATATTTCATAGTATTTTTGCGGTATTTAAGAAAAATACCGCACTGTTTAGCTTATATTCGAAATGGTTAGCGGGTATCTCACAGTCGAGCACACCCGGAAAATGAAGCATAGAACACTTATTTTGCTTTGCAAACTGTTTATTGAAGAGCATTTTGTTTCTTTTCATAGAAATTTTAATTTTCAACCCTAATGTCACTTACACTTAATTAATAATTTAAAATTTATTTGGACGCATCAATGGAATTTGCACGTAAGTAAAAACTACAATATTTACATAGATAAAAAAAATATTTAAAGGTAGAAAGGTGAAGGGTAAAACAAAAAAAAAAACAAATTTATGTTGGGTGGGTTCGAATTGCATCGTCATCGGCTCAGAGGCTGAGGCGGCATTTGTAACGATAATCACTAGGCATAAAATACAAATACATAACATATATAATACAATTAGGATTAATCTCAGACAAGTTGTTGACTAGACGCCGCTGTTGCCAAACAAATTCTGCAGCTTCTGGCGAAAGAAACCCAACTTATTCGATTCCGCTTGGGCGGCGCGTTTCGCCTTCAAATCGCTCTTGAAGAGCAGCCAATCCCGTCGTATCTCTGGATTAGCTGGTCCCCACTTCTCACTCGGTCGCAGCGAAGCCATGACAGACTAGTTGAATAAAAATCATATTAGTAATTTCAATTCAAAAAAATAGGCATTTCATTCTTTACCTTGACAAAGCCGCCTTCCATGTGATGACTGATGTACCACCAGCCCCAGAGGGGAAATTGCGCAGCTCCCACAGCGAAGAGAATCCAGCCAGCAACTATATTGATGAATATCAAAGTTAATAGTTGTATATAGTATCAAATTGGTACACTCACTGTCTCCGGAGAGTGGAAAGTAGGATTCGCTGTACTTGATCGGCTGTATCGTCACCATCGAGTAGATGAAAATCACAATCATCATGACGGGCGTGAAGAAGAACCAACAAATGCGCCAGTAAAACGATACTTTCTTATTGCACATGAACTCGATGTCATCGCAGAGGTTTTGCAGACCTTAAAGAGGCGA
This sequence comes from Drosophila niveifrons, assembly GCA_035046325.1. Taxonomy (NCBI): domain Eukaryota; kingdom Metazoa; phylum Arthropoda; class Insecta; order Diptera; family Drosophilidae; genus Drosophila; species Drosophila niveifrons. The sequence continues at coordinate 5,823,356 of JAWNOC010000020.1, forward strand.
AAAAAGTGAGAATTATGATTAGTATTCGCCAATAACTCGTGGAAGAATGTGAACGATAAACAGATAAAGTTCATATTCATCATCGCTTTTTGCTTAGTTGTTCCATTTTTGATCTTTCGTTCGTTTGGTTGTTCAATTTTAGTTCGTTCTGGTTCATATTTGTTCTTCAGTTGGTTCAGTTGCTCAACTTTAGTTCGTTCTGGTTCATTTTTGATCCTTAGTTCGTTCAATTCTTCAATTTTAGTTCGTTGCGATTCACTTTTTATAATTTTTGTTCTTCAATTGGTTCAGTTGTTAAATTTTAGCTCGTTCTGGTTCACTTTCGATCTTTAGTTCGTTCAGTTCTTTGCTTTTAGTTCCTTCTGGATTTTTTTAATCTTTCGTTCGTTTAGTTGTTCAATTTTAGTTCGTTCTGATTCACGTTTTATCATTTTTGTGCTTCAGTTGGTGCAGTTACTCAATTTTAGTTCGTTCTGGTTCACTTTTGATCCTTAGTTCGTTCAGTTCTTCAATTTTGGTTCGTTCTGGTTCACTTTCAATCTTTATTTCGTTCAGTTGTTCAATTGTATTCTTTAGTTCTTCTTGAGTGGTTCAGTTTGTTCCTTAGTTTGCTCGTTAAGTTCTTCACCTTCGATTTTGAGTTAGTTCGTTCAGTTAACTTTCGAAATTTAGTACTTCACTTGCTCAATTGTGATCTTTAGTTCATGGATTCACTTAAGTTCCTTAGTTCGTTCTCATTCATTGGTTTACTTTACATTACTTTTGTTCTTTAGTTCAGTTTGTTGCCCTTGACTATTCTCTTCAGCTCAAGATAAATTCAAACCAATGAACTAGTTCACCCATTGAAAATAAAAAACCCAAAAATAAGGAGAATTCATTAATGATCCTCACCATAAATCCACACAATGCCAGCGAGCTCGAAAATGGCCAAAATAAAGACGACATAGGTGCCGCCATAAAAGTCCACTAGCGTCAGGATCCACTGACCTCCCTAGATAAAAAAAAGAAACATTTGAAAGTATTCAAAGAATTGTTTAAAGCCAAGTCGGTTTTAAGTCCTTACCGGAGTGACGTAGACGAGTCCCATGAGAAAACCGCAGATGGACGTGGTTAGAGCGACTTTCCAGTACTTCCACGACTTGAACTGATCGCAGATGATGGTCACAATGGTGCTCTGAAGTGCGACAATTGATCCGATGCCCAGCACAAAGAGCATGAAGAAGAAGAGTACCGCAAAGAGCTGGGGAACAGCCTGGAATTTGGATATCGCATCGGGATACGAGATGAAAGCCAATCCGGTGCCACTGCGCACCACATCCCGAATATTCTCGATCTGCAGATTGTGCGCCAAGTTGCCCAAGATGGCAAAGATGGTGATGCCACCCAGGAGACTGGTCAACGTATCCAGCGTGGTGACAATCATGGCATCTCTGTGTGCGTGAGAACTTTCAACTTGTACCCCATCAAATCAGCTATAAATATTATGAGAGATTACCTGTAAATGCTGTGATTGAATCGATTGTAGGAGGCAAACATGATGATGGGACCACAGCCAACGGCCAGCGAGAAGAAACACTGAACAACCGCTTCCTTCCACACCGTCGGATTAAGTAGCTCATCCCACTGGGGCTTCAGAAAGAAGATGATGCCATCGACAGCACCCTCAAGGGTCACAGCTCTGCCCAGGAGAGCGAACAGCACCACATAGGGGAACAGGGCTAGGAAGTAGGCAGCTTTCCCGGAGCTCTTCACGCCCCGCATTATCACCAGAAAGATGACGACCCACGAGACGAACAACGCGATCGTTAGCTTCCAGTCCGGTTCGCCAATGCCGTCCGAAATATCCGATTTCTCCTTGATCACCTCTTTGCTGTAAGCATTTGCATATTTAGTCAGCTACTTGCGGCAGTTCTCAGTTACACTTTCGACGGTATTTCGCCAATGAATTGCATATCACTTTTATAGTGCTTTCCTACTTTCAATCTTAGCGAAATTGCAAAGTTGATCTAACTTTTAATAAGTATTTCTATTTGTAGTCGACTACCTATTCTTCTCTTAAGGTAATTCCCAGTTACACTTTCGACGGTATTTCGCCAATGAATTGCATTTCACTTTTCCTATACTTTCCTACTTCCAATTGTATCGAAAAAGTTTAATAAGTATTTCTATTTGCAGTCGACTACCTATTCTTCTATTAAGGTAATTCTCAATTGCACTTTCGACAGTATTTCGCCAATGAATTGCATTTCACTTTTCGTAACTATATATAGTACTTTCCTACTTTCAATTGTATCAAAAGAGTAAATGCATATATAATGTAACTATTAATAAGTAAGTATTTTTATTTGTATTCAACTACCTATTCTTTTTTTAAGGTAATTCTCAATTGCAATTTCGATGGTATTTCGCCAATGAATTGCATATCACTTTTTCTATATATGTATATTTTAATACTTTCCTACTGTCAATTGTATCGAAAGAGTTTAATAAGTAAGTATTTCTATTTGTAGTCGACTACCTATTCTTCTTATAAGGTAGTTCTCAGTTACACTTTCGACGGTATTTCGCCAATGAATTGCATTTCAGATTATAGTACTTTCCTACTTTCAATTTTAGCAAAATTGCAAAGTTGATGTAACTTGTAATAAGTAAGTATTTCTATTTGGAGTCGACAACTTCTTCTTCTTATAAGGTGATTCCCAGTTTCACTTTCAACTATTTCGCCAATGAATTGCATTTCACTTTTCCTATATATAGTACTTTCCTACTTTCAATTGTATCAAAAGAGTAAATGCATATATAATGTAACTTTTAATATGTAAGTATTTCTATTTGTAGTGAACTACCTATTCTATTTTTAAAGTACTACCTATTCTATTGTTAAGGTAATTCTCATAGCATTTCAATCAACTATCTTTTCTACATTTGAGGTGATTCTCAGTTACACTTTCGACGTTCTTTTGCCAATGAATTGCATTTCAGTCATTTATTGCTTTCAACTTTCAATTGTATTAAAATATATAACACTTTTATAACAGCAGCTTTTTATTCCACATTTAAGTTAATTCTTAGTTAGACTTTTGAAAATATTTCTTCAATGAATTTAGCTTCACTTTTTCTTTAAAAACATTGCAAAACTGTTCCGTATTTTAATAACAACAAAATAGTTCATTTAACATTTAAAACTGACTTTGTTCATATTAAAAACTCTTCCAGTTTCATTTTCATACCGAAATCTCCCAAAATGTATCATTTTTGTTTTTATAATTTCTCTTATGATGGCTTTTAATAAGATAAACAGCATTTATGTAATTTTATTTGTTTCTGTCGCATATGTAATGCAATTCCCAGTTTCACTTTCGGTAGTAAATTTTCAATTTTAAAATGTTTACTTTATGCAATTCCCAGTTTCACTTTCGCCACTAAATCTCCAACGGATAAGTTTTCATTTCCCCTATAGTTTTGTTAGTCAAATGAATAGCTGCTAAGACTTATTCGATTTGCTAATTAATGCACTTCCCAGTTTCACTTTCGCCACTAAATCTCCAACGGATTAGCTTTCATTTCTCCTATAGTTACGCCAGTCTAAAAGAATAGCAGCTAAGACTCATTTGGTTTGCTAATTAATACATTTCCCAGTTTCATAGTCGCCACTAAATCACAAATTTTGAAATACTTTAAACTTCATTTTTCAATTGGCAGGCAATCACCATAGATCTAACACTTCTAAGAGACACTCAGTTCAAGTTTACAACTTTAGCTAGCAATAATTCTAAACTTTTATGGTTATTGCGCTTGCTCGTAAAATGGAACTTAATGCTTACACATTTCTCAAAGGCAACTTAATTACCGCACTTGAAGTTTTACCAAAGTGAAGTCGTGACGACTTGCAAATACCCTGCGCCTACTTACAGAAAGTATAACTCGGAGCTGCTCTGCAATTGCACCGTGGTGGAATTATCCTTAGTGAGAAGTTCGCTGATATTGCTCCACAATGAGGATGAGCGAGTATCCTGATCCGGACGCGAGTTGACACAATTGAGCCAATCCTCACGGCAATAGGACCAAGGCAACTCCGCTTGGAACGAGACGAACAAATAGTAGAGCGTCAAAGCGAGCAGCGATGAATAGTAGGTGATGATGCAGATGGTGGCAAAAGCCTGGCCATAGCCAACGCCCAGAAACGATGGACAGATGGACCAGATCTTCACAGTGCCCTGACTCGTAAACTGTCCAATGATCATCTCCAGATAGTACATGGGTTTACCTATTTAGATGAAGAATTAGTCGAGTGCAAATGACTTGAAATAATTTTATACGCTCACCGATCAGAAAGAGCACAATGATGTAGGGTATGAGAAAGGCGCCGCCTCCGTTCTCATAGGCGGTAAATGGGAATCTCCAGACATTTCCCAAACCCACCGAAACCGAAATGCACGACATTAAAAACTCCAAACCATTTGACCAATTTGTGCGTTCCTGTTCCGCATTTTGTGCTTCCTTTTCATGTGGCTAAAAGAGGTAAAAGAAAAGTTGACTTTTGATCAAAAATGTTTAACGAGATAAGCAACAAGTGTTTTTCTTTTTTTTTTGTACATTTTTTTGGTGTCTGTCTGTCTCGACTAGCCAAATATAGAAAATACTTTATGCTTCGCTTTGTTTAATGCCAAGTAATGGCCATAAAATGCATATCTTTGTGGTTTGCCTTAGATTAGATTATATGTCTGCAGATATAATTCTTTTACGATCTGCCGCAGTTCATAAATGTCGCGAGTCAGTAAATTATTTGCCGCTAAAACGTTTTCTACGAAATGCCAAAATTCTTTTGAAAATGAGTTTAAAGTCCCAGTTTATCTGCCAATTGAATTGTTAATTGTTTTTTCACACAGAACATTGATTGAAATAATCTCGATTACGATGACCGAAAAAGTACAGCGACATCATCCAGAATTCCACTTATAAAATATTGCATCAATTAATTGGCAGCGGCATAAACATTTAACAGCCTCGTTACTACCAAAACATCAAGAGCAATAAGTTAATTGGAGCCTTGGCCGCTGGCAGAAATAAATCGCAGTTGAATTATTGGGAAATTCAATTTATGACCTACGATAAGATAACGAAGCAGCTTTTTACTTTTTTACTTTTGAATTTTTATTTGCTCGTTTTTTGGTTTTGGTTTTGTACTTAAGACAGGCTGGAAAGACGCGTGACAAGCGCTTGAACGATAAGAAAACAGAGCAACAGAGCGGAAAACTCTGAAACACATTCAACAAAATTAAAAGAAAAGCTTTAGAAACAAAACTTCAATAAAGAAACATACAAAAAAAAACAACAACAAGACTAAGAAAGTGCACAGAGATAAAAAAAAGCAAGCACGGCAGACGAAATATACTATATATACGAAATATACTATAAATATACTAAAATACTATAAAGTATACTATATACTATATACTATATATGGCATATTATTTATACATAATTTCGTTTATTTACAATGCGATCTTGGCGGTTTTTTATAGCTATTACTTACTATAAGTATACTACTACAATATGCAATATACTGTATGGCATATACTAAAGTATATAGTTTATATATACAGTATATTATTTATACTTATCCCATTGAATTACTATGCCATCACGTTGGTCTTTTCATAATAATAAGTTATCTAAAAATCTGTTCCGATTTGTAGTGAGTCATTGAGTCTTCTGTCAGTTTTAGTATATTATTTATACTAACTATGCGATCGTGTTAGTTTTTCATAATAATAATTAGTCAGTTCAAAATCTGACTAGATTTGCAGTGAGTCATGGGATATTCTTTTAGTGTAGTACTATAATAAGTATATACTATATACTATATGTAATATATTATTTATACCAATATTCATTAAATTACTATGCGATCACGTTGGTCTTTTCATAATAATTAGTTAGTTGCAAATCTAACTCTATTTGCAGTGAATCATTGTATATTTTGCCAGTGTAATACTATAAAATGTATATACTATATACTATATATAGTATATTATTTATAATCATCACCTTGGCTTTTCATAAAAATTAGTTAGTTCAAATTCTGACTAGATTTGCAGTGAGTCATGGGATATTCTCTCAATGTAGTATTATAATATGTCTATATACTATATATCATACATAGTGTATTGAATATATTGTATAGCATTTATAGTTATTGTAATTAAAATTATAATGCCAACACCTTAATTTTCCATAATAATTAGTTAGCGAAAAATCGGACTCGATTTGCAGTGAGTCATGGGATATTCTCTTAGTGTAGTACCATAATAAGTCTAGTCTCTAAACTTAAGATATAATATATAGTATGTCAATACTTATGTGCATTTAATTACCATTCGATCATGTTGATTTTTTATAGCTATGAGTTAACCTGGCTTGATTTGTAGTGAGTCATGGGATATAATCAAAGTGTAATACTATAATAATACTATAACTTTAAGTTAGCTGAAAGTATTTGTCATTGAATTTTCTTTCAGTGTAGTACTATATTATGTTTACATACTATATATAGTATATTATTTATAGTTATAGTAATATAAATAATAAATAGTGCCATCACCTTGGCATTTCATAATAATTAGTTAATTACAAATCTGACTCGATTTGCAGTGAGTCATGGGATTTTCTCTGAGTGTAGCTAACGGTGTAATTACCCCGGACACTTAATTTGAATAATGCACGCCACGATGCCCCACGATGTCGGTTCAAACGGTGAATATTCGTGAATATTTCCAGATGCTCTGACCACAAAGATTTTCGCTATGCATGCTGTCAGTTCTAATGACGGATTGAGATGCAATATGTGAACAATGCAAATATTAGTAATAATAAAGTGAAACATTTGTAATTCCCCCCCAAGTTATATGTAGGAAGTACCCAACATCAGTTGAAACTTGACAATATTTGCGATTTGGTTTAACACATTCATTTGCATTTCACATTACATGAAAACTTGTTGATGAATCAAGCGAGTTCTACAATTGTCTATTAAGTTATAATATATATGTGTATATAACTAGAGACTCTCCACATATGACAAATACTATATATACAATATCTATATAATATATATTGTTAGTATTACTATTTTTGTTGGCGATTGTTTAAACAGCTTTTTAAGCAACGCTTTCCCAGCAACAGATCACAAGTGTCTGGGAATGCAAAGCGAGCGCGTTCTTTTTTTAGGCTGACCGAACAGCCAGATACCCTGTAAGTAACTTGAAGTGAACCTTTCTTTTATTGCAATTGATTCTTAACGTACTTACATACATATTAGGTATACCCTGTTATCAGATAATGATCTGAAATAGTTATTCACAATTTAATTAAAGTTACTTTTTAGATACCCTGTAATAAGTCAGGCATGTATACTAAACACACTCTTTTAATTAACAGACAACATATGATTGATTTAAGACACTTATTTTCACTACAACACAAAAATTGAGTCATCTTTTAAATGTTTCGACTTGGCAGATAACCTGTAAAAAGCTAGACACGCAATTAAAGCTCTATTTTATTCACCCAAATCTGACAAAGCTTAGATTAGTTGCTTTCTACACTCTGTGCACCTTTGCGACTAGCCAGATACCCTGTAATTCATAATGCATACCCTGTAGTCTTGCTCTCTCTCTCAGTCTCACTCTCTCTCTCTCTTTCTCTGCTTAACAACTGTGTTTATTACAATCTTTTTTTGTACTTTTTTATTTGGTCTGCGTGCACAAATATTTAAAAATATCTTTAAATGTTTATTTTTACTGTCCATGAACGAATTCGTGTTTTTTTTTTTCAGTTTCGAAGCAGACCTTTAACCAGTTTCAGCTTTGGCAAATACAGTTACATTACTTTCATTTCGACAGCTTGTTTTTTGTTTCAAGAGAGAGAGAGAGAGAATACTTGAATTTCAAATTTGATAACAAATTTGTGTAAATTGCTCTTAAGATTTCAACGATCTCAGAATCACATAATAATAATATTAATAATAATGAGTGTCGGCGGAACTTGGGGAATTTAAAGTATGTAGGTGTGCAAACATACTCGAGTCACGTTATCAGTTCATTGTCTGTCAACGATATTTTAAGTAGGTGAGTACTAGGAATTTAATTTCCGGTAATCTTCTTAGTTTTGCTTATCTCGAATTTGGGATACTGTCCGAGATAACGCGACATTCGAAGTGATCAACATGATCTGCAAAATATACAGAGCTATAAATCTTCAATGATTTGCACAACTAAAAGATCATTTGAAGATCTGTTTTATGCTCTGTAAATATTGTAAAACATTTTTCTCTACATTGATCGTCAAGCTTTATATCTGCAATGATTTGCACAACTAAAGATCATTTGAAGATCAGTTAGATCTTTTTTATGCTCTCCAAATATTGTAAAACATTATTCAATCTAATCTTAGCTTCGTTTACTTGCATTTCTACATTGATCTTCAAGACTTATATCTGCAAAATTTACAACGCTATGGATGTTAAATGATTTGCAAAACGAGAAGTTCATTAGAAGATCTTTTAGATCCGTTTAGTGCTCTGTAAACGTTTTAAAATATTCTTCAATCTAATCTCGCCTTCAACCATTTACTTGTATCTCTACATTGATCATCAAGCTTTGTATCTTATCTTAAGATCATTAGAAGATCTGTTCGAACTTCAATAGAATCTTAGTTTCATCTACTTGCATCTTTACAGTGATCTTTAAAGCTAATGATCTTCGAAGCTTATCTGCAATAATTTGTTATACTGAAGATCAGTAGAAGATCTATTAAATTTGTTTTATACTCTATAAAACATTCTTTAATACAATCTTAACTGCATCTCTACATTGATCTTCAAGCTTTAGGCTTTGCAAAGCTGAAGATCATTAGAAGATCGATTATATATGCTTTCTGTAAGCATTGTAAAATATTCTTCAAACTAATCACGTCTTCATCCATATTTACATTGATCTCCAAGCTTTCAGATCAGTTGAAGATCTATTTTACATTCTACTTCAAGTACTTGTAACATTTGCATTGAAGATCAATCGAAGATCAGTTAGATCTGTTGTAAAACAAGCTTAATCGAATCTTAGTTTCCCACAAAGATCTTCAAGATCTAAGCAAACATTTAACGATCAAGACGTTAGATTTCAAGGCAGCTGCGATCACATTTGTTTGCGTGCTGATCTTACAATTACAAGCAGATAATTGTTCTGGGAAATACCTTGTGTGCGACAAAGTAAGTGACTGACTTTGCTTTGCTACGCCTTGCACTTGGTCTTTAGTTGGCAGAAGATAAGTAATACTAAAAAAAAAACGGATATCTTGACGGAGGGGGTCTATTATATTATAGCATAGTATAAAACATAGAAGATTGTCGGCCGCTTGGATTTTTAATAATACTAATAATGATGATGATGATTATAAACTCATTAAAATCGTTTCACAAATCAGAGCAACAAACAACGTTTTTTTTTTTGTGTTTTTTAGGACTGCACGATCATATAAGTCAAGTGTGACTCTTGTGACTCTTGTGATATGAAAAATCGTGACCAGGGGGGGGGACAGCGGGCAAACGAAAGCGAAATGCGGAAATATTACTTACGTCTGTTTTGCTCGAGTTGTTGTTGTTGCTGTTGCTGTTGGCGGTGTTGCTGTTAGCGGTGTTGTTGGCGGTGCCATTGGCCCCATTCGACTGTGGCATTGTCTTCAATTCCATGTTGCAAGGCGCAATTAAGCGAGGTAAATATTTTTACTGCTGTTTGTTATTTTTTTTTATATGATTTTCTGCACTGTCGCACATTCAATTTAAATGAAGAAACAAAAAAAACAGACACACACAAAATTAATAACAAACTGGCCAAGCAATTAGTCGTCGAGTACTTGACTGAATACCATTGAATGAACGAATGAATGAATGCCGCGAAACTCGCGAAATCGGATTCGAAATCGGAGTCAAAGCGCGTTGCGTTTTGTTTTGAGCTGCGATGTGATGTGAAGCGGTGAATGCCGCAGCTAGAACTGAGCCAGACGGCTGCTTCAAGCGCTTTAAGAACCCCATCAACAACAGCTGCAGCTGCAGCTACGACTACGACTACGGCTACGGGTCGTATACATAATATAATATAACGTATACGAAGCGTACGTCAAGCATTTATGAGTCGCTTGGCTAAAAGGCACTCGAGACATGCCAACATCATCATCATCATCATCATCATCAGCAACGATCATCAACTTCAGCATTCAACGAAGTTCGCTCGTCTTTTTTTCTTTTCTTTTTTTTGTTGTTCGCTTCACAGCGAAAGCAACTGTTAGAGAGACTGAGAGAGAAAGGAAGAGCAAAAGAGAGATCAAGGGAGAGAGAGAGAGAGGTAGCTAGAGAGACTCAACAATAGACTCCGAGCTGTGGCGTCTTCTAAGCTAAAAGTTATAACACCTAAATTGCTAGTTTTATGAGCTGTTTAGGATTATTATTAAACACGAATTGACGCCAAAAAAAATTCCTAAAATCTGCGCGAAAATATTCCAATGCAGTTTCTCTTGCGTGAACGAAATAAAAATATAAATGAAATACAAATTTAATTAAACTTAGCATTTAACATTATAGCAAAGAGATTGAAATTAAAATGGTTGAATAATTTTATAATATTCTTGAGAAATTTAAATAAACGTCACATTTTGCATTGAACATTTTTACATTTTTGAGTTTCAACACTTTTGCATTTGCATTTTACACATTTAAATTTAAGTTTTACATTCTACATTTATTTTACATATTACATTTAAATTTTACATTCTACATTCATTTTACAAATTACATTTCTATATTTTTCATCTTTAATTTAACATTTACATTTTACATATAATATTGGAACTTTTTCATTTTTACATTTTAGTTTTCATTTTAAATTTTACATTTTCGATTTTAATTTTTTCATTTTACATTTCGAATTTTACATTATTTTACTTTTTACATCTCCATTTTACATTTCTACATTTTAAGTTTTTAATTTTACATATTAAATTTTACATTTTACATTTACATTTAGATTTTATAGTTTATAGTTCACATTTCTCTGTTTTTACATTTTACATTTACATTTTATACTTTACATTTACAATTTACATTTCAACATTAAATCGATCTTTAAAGAAATAATAACAATAATAATTTTTAATAAATAATCAATAAAAAATAGCTTGTTTTTATAAACTGCTAACTTAAGTTTTACTTTATCAACGATTAAATCAAAATTTCCACCAAGAGTATAATCAATTAAAAAACTTTAGAAATAAACAATATATTTATCTTTTTTATATATGTATTTATTAACTTTTAATGTTTACATTTCAGTATTAAAAATATAATTTTTTTTTACGAAACTGTTAACTTGAGTTTTACTTTATCAAATTTCACTTATGAATTGCTGAAAGATAGAAAATAAATTCTTTCTTCATATATTTTTTAACTATAGAACTGAAGTTCATAACAGGATCTATCAGATCTATTTTACGCTTTGTAAACACTGTAATAAATTCATCAATCTAATGTCGATTTAAGCAAAAAAAAAGGCATTTTTTGTTGACGAAACTATTTGCTCGTCGTGATAAAATATCAATTTTCCACTCTGCGAGTGTAGTGAATGTATTTGCTTAGTATAAGTTGAGCTGACGTAAAGAATTTGCAATATAATATTTTACTCCCCCACCCCCCTCACAACCCTAGCGAGATCGTAAACGAGTTCTCTTTGAATGGCCATAACCATATACTAGTACTATAGTACTCGATAGACGCCACACTCACAGCCAAAGGCAAAGACGCAGAAACAAAAAAACAAAAAAAAAAGTACCCAGCATAGCAATTAAATGACTTGACTGAACAAGTTAATATCAAAGAGTTGATGTCGAGACAGCAACTTTTACCATGTGACATTTCCGGCTTTGATACTTTGTACTACTTGGCGAATTAGAACTGGACCATAAAACTTATTGCGCCGATCATGAATCTCATTTCTATATCGAATTTTGTGTGTGTGTGCTACTAGCTACGAGCTTTTAAATGTTTGGCATAATTGAAATTAAGTCAAATTATCTCTTTGTCCAATTTGAGTGACAGAAAATATATTTTGTTTTGAATTTAACGAGCTATAAATTACATTTTTTTTTCACTCTTAACTTTCAAGCGGCAATTTACATACATTTCAATGCGTTGTCAAAAGCGAATTTGCTACTTTCAGGTAACTTCTACCAACCAACTGAAAAGATGTTATACAATATATGTAATATGGAAAAGTGCTATTTCTGGTAATTAAATATAAATTATACAAGTTACTTTTTGTTTAAATAGACAGATTGTAAATAAAAGTAGGGAAAAACAAGAAATGAACTTATTTCTGTTCTGCTCTGTTCGGTTCTGCTCTGGCAATGCGATTGGGAATTCGCAACTTGTTGGTTATTCTCATGCGTATACGTAATATTGCCTTGGACTGTGGATTCCCCATGTTTGGATAAAACTATGAATGTTCGCCAGCATACAAATGTGTGCGTGTATGAATCTTTGCTTGTTGGTAGGTATGTTGATGTACGTGTGTACGTGTGTGTGTATGCATGTACATGTATGTACAGGTATAACAAGTGTATGTACATCTGTTTCTACATCTATGTTCAAAAGTGTAAGCACATATATGCATGTATATACTTATGTACATGTAAGTATATATGTGTGTGCACCTAAACATAGATATGCACGTGTATGTACGTGAGTGTGCATGCATGTACATGTGTGTACATGAACGTATAGCAGCAAACAGATATACAGAAAGTAACTGGAGTAGCGCCATCTACGCGTTGCTATCGAAACAATAATTTCACAAGTGAAGCGCAAAAAGTACTAAATCAGCAGCTGAAATACCAGGCGAACAGAAATCACCAGCAAGCAGATGCACAGAAATTAACTGGGGTGGCGCCATCTATGGGTTGGTATCGCAACAGGAAAATACTGCGCCTTGATGATAGGCAACGATTTTTTCAATTGGCTGCGATCCTCTGGTGTTAGCAGCAATGAGACATAGATGGCGTAATTGTAGTTGAGATTTCAACCCATAGATGCCGCTAAGCGAGTTACTTTCTGTGTATCTGCTTGCTGGTGATTTATGTTCGCCTGGTATTTCAGCTGCTGATTTGGCATTTTCTGACGATTGACAAATTTAATTGTACTTGCAATCGCAACCGATAGATGGCGCAACGCAAGTGACTGTATTTTTTTTTGCTTGCTGCTAATTGGGCAATAATACTTACCATACTTCGCTTTTACCGCAAAATCCTTATTTTTTTATAGATTTCTAATGGACCCTTTTGGTCTGTGGAGAACAGAGGGAAAAGGAAAAGTCAAGATGGGGTAGATTTTCAGTAGTTTTTATTTTTAATATAGTTGCTTTAATTTTATATTTAGTTAATTGCTAAATTTGTAAATTATTTTCACTTGAATGTATCTATAAATTAATTCTTATTTTGTATTTATCGTCTCAGCATTACTAAATTAAAGAACGAAAAAAAAAACACGATAACTAGACGTTAAATTTAGTTTTAATATGTGCTCTACATCATGTTATTATGCATTGTGTATGTGTGTCTGTATCTGTCAGTGTATGTGTATGTTTGTCTCGTCAGTGTGTGTGTGTGTGTGTGTGTGTGTATGTCAATTAATTAGTTATCAACAAATTGTACAAGTGAAAATTTACATCGAGAAATTAAAACACTAGAAACGTTGACAACTTGCGTATAATAATTATAATAATATATAATAATAATCATAATCATATAATAATATAATAATAATAATAATAAGTAATTAATATATGCTACATATAAGTATGTAATTATATACTATATATGCTATATAATAAGTATATAATTTTTTTTCTTTTCTTTCAAAAATCAGACAATTAAAAACAATAATCAATATAAGCGCCGCACTCTTTACAATTCTACAGAAAAAAAAAAATAATATAAATTTGCACTACTTTTTGTTTACGTTTCTTGCTGTATTTTCTTCTTTTGTTATTTATTTGTTTGTGTTTCTTTTCTTCTTTTGTATTTTGCATGAGCCTTTTGCGAATTTAAAGAGAGAGATGAGAATATCTCTCCAATTTCTCGCTTGCATTGCCAGGGAAAGAAAAGGTTGGAGCCATGGGGGGGGAGGGAAGGAAAAACTGAGTAAAAATTAAAAACAAAATCATAAGAGAATATAATAATATTACACGACAAGTCTCATTCATTAGTTCTGTATCGTTTATCTGCTGCAATCACTTGTACGTTATAATCATAAACAAATTATGTTTTCTTGTTTAAGTGTAGTTGTTGTTGTTGTAGTTGTTTTTGTTTTTGTGTTTGTGTTTTCTGTGTTATTTTTTTGGATGTATGTATGATACGATTTACATATACATATGCAACGCTTATTCTAACAAAACGACAAGAAAAAAAAACTGCTTTCCGCAATCGAGACACACACACATAATTTCTGCTCTGAATTCTCTTTCGCTCTCGCTTCTATACATTGCTGCTGCTGCTGTTGCTTCTTCTTCCCGTTTCAGTGTTGCGCAGCGTGTCAAAGAAAGCGTTCTTTCATTGTTTTTCTTTTTCGTTTCTTTCTTGAAATACATATACAAAAGGCATGATATTCTTAAGTTTTTTTTTTTGTTGTTTCTCCATTTCTCTCCCTCTCGCAGAGTTTAAGCAATTGTTTTATAGATATATATAATTGTATGTATATATATATATATATAATCTATATAGAGGTTTATGTATAATGCTAGTTTTTAAACAATTATTGTTGTTGGCTGTGTCAAATTGCTTTTGTTGCTTTTGTTTGTTTTGTAGTTTTCGTATTTTGTTTTTGTTTTTTTTTTTTTGTTTGTTTGTATTTACATAACTGCCTGAAATAGTATTAGCTCTGTTTTCTTGTTTTGTTTTTGTTTCTTAACAATGGCACACACGCATATTGTGGGTTAAGGGGAGAGAGGAGGTTGTGTTTGTTGGTGGCGGAGGGAAGTGATTGGGGCTGGTTGGGGGGAATTCACATACATATCACATTGAATACAATATGTTGTTTTTTTTTTACGAATTTCTATCGATTTGTCTGTTTTTGGATTTTAAAGGGAGCTCTTGTCCGTCTTTTCACATTTCATTAATTTTTAAATATATAAATTTTTTTTTGTTTTGCTTTTTGAGTTTTATACAATAATACGCATTATTCTTGTACTTTGCTTGGATTGAGTAAAATGTATTCATATAAATTAAAGACCATCTAAAAATCATTGTTAGAAAATGTAAAAAATTACCATTTCTCTATTCCTTTTTTTTTTGTTTTTGTTTGCTTTGCTTTTGTTTGTCAACAAATCGAAACAAAATTCGCTAAAAATGATGTATGTACAAGTTAATGTTATTCAATTTTATGCTATTTGAGAGAGTTGTTATTGATGAGAAATTGCGACGTTTGTGGTACTAAAAACAAAAAAAAAAAAAAAAAAATTCATTACAACGAAAACTATTTACACTAAACATATTACTACTTATTAACTGAGTATGGTAATATCTTAAGCGTTTCGTTGGTTGCTTGGTTGTGTGTGTGTAGATATATATGTGTGTGTGTTTGTGTGTGTGTGGATGTATAAATGTGTATGTATGTGTGCCCCCAACGCAACAGCCGAGAGTTAGTTGTTGTTACTATTTGCATTAGTAAGTTAGTTTGTGTGTTATTTTGTGTGTTGATAATTGATTATCAAATTGAAAACACTTCCGCACTGCTCACTTGTATTCTGTTTGTTTGTTTGTTGAATTGATTAATTCGTTAGTTAATTAGTTAGGTTTGTTAGTTGGTTTTGCCTATGCGGAGAGAGAGATCAGCGATGGGATCTCATCAACAAACAATTCGCAGGCAGCAATCAAATTGCTTATGTTTAAATTGTTTAACATTTTTGTTTTTTGTTTCATATTATATGCATTCAATGTATGTGGAAGTGGAAATGGATTGTGGGTGTCAAGGTGTGTGTGTGTGTGTGTGTGAATTATGCGTGTGTGCGTGTGAGTGTGTGTGTGTGGGGGTGTTGTGTGTATGTATGTGTGTTGTATTTATATATTAAATACGGGCTCTAGGCTCAGTCGCTTCCTACAACTTAGTTTCTCCATTTGTTATTGTTTGCATTTGTTGTGTGTGTTTTCTTTTTAAGGCTTTTTTAGCTGCTGTTGAAAGATGATGTTGAAGTTGTTGCTGTTGCTGTTTGCTTTTCTTTTTTGTTGATGATGTTCTTCTCTTGTATTGTTGTTGTTGTTGTATTTGGTTGTTGATGTTGTAGTTGAATTTGTTGCTTCTAGTTTTAGTTTAGTTTAAACTTGCTTTTTGTTCATTTGCAGGCTGCTTTTTGTTGTTGTTGTTGTTAGTCACGTATCTCGACCCATTTTGCAAGATTTCTGGCGACCAGTTCCTTATTGATAAAAATTACATTCTGCAAAGCGAAAGAATCACAATGAATTAGCAAATTTTGGAGTAACAAAGAGATTAGTCGCCTAACTAAGCCATTTAAATCGCAGTCATGATTTAAATAGCACAATTCGCGGCTTAATCTTGAAAATTGTGTTAGTATTAATAACAATTTGTGAATGTTATGAATTCCAATGTGTAGATATAAATATAAAGACCTATACCTATACTATGTTAAAGATAATTGGTACATCATAATAATATCCCATCTTAACATTAACTATTTGCTAACCTAACATTCGGAATTGCCCTTGCTATCTTGATAATAGATAATATTATATTACATAATAAGTCTAATCTAATCTTACACATCTTTTCAAATACAATCAATCCCATTCACATCAAACTTAAATGCACCTTTCACCCCGTCGTCTCTTTCTATTGCTGTCACCACTATCGCTGTCTCGCTTCTTGGGCTTATCAGCATGCCATCTCTGTCTCAACCATTATAGTTAATACTCACATTTGGACCTAGAGAAGCAAATAAATAGATTTCTGGTATGTTGTGGCTGTTATAGCCGGCGACTTGTGCTTGCAAGACAATGCCTTTGGTTAATTTATTAAGGATATCGGCCGCATCCGCTGACCAAGTATTATCTGCAAAAAAAAAGGAGGAATTGCAATTGCAATTAGCAAATACATGAATATATGTATATTTAAATACTTACCGATGGGCTCCACGTTGGACAGTATGCACTCCGTGGCTTGGAAGGGCAGCGCCATAAAGTCGGTGCGAATTTGACGCAGCGCACTAAAGCTGACATTCATGTAGCCGCCAAAGTCCAAGAATTTGACCAGACAACGCTCCTCATCCTCCTCATCGATACCGACAATTTGCACGCGATACCAAACACTATTGACGGGGATCACACAGACGGCGCTGATCTCGATGCTTGGCAATGTGGGCGCCTCCATGGTCGAGTAGCTATCGTACATGCCCTTCTGCAGAGCGGGCAGTGAGGGATGCGATGGATGCAGCGGATGCTGGACAAACATATGATTGCCTGACAGCACGGCGCTCACGACCACATCGTTGTTGATGCCCTCGATCAGTTTAAGCTGCAAAAGCAAATGCAAATCAGTTAGTAAGCAATACACAGAGAATACACAGTAAGAGAGAGTGAGAAAGATAATTTCGATAAATCGATCGATGACATGGCTTTACTATCGATTTGAAGCGTATTGTCGCTGTACTATCGATGTAACTATCGCACAACATACCCATCTCTCGCTCTATATATACAGAACACAAACACAACAGAGGGCGAGCGATTAAATCGAATGGATCGATCGATCGATCTATCCTCGAATAGGAGGATAATGTTACAATGGGCATTAAAACCCTACTCGCAGATACACAGTGAACAGACATGGCTGGGCGGTGTGTGGTAACTCACTTGTAGGTTAAAGAGGCTTTCAGTCGAAAGAGGAACTATGGTTTGCGGAAGCGCATAGTGGATACGCTGCATTGTGAAATTTGGATAGCGTCTGGCTGGCAATCGATGCCGGATCATCACCAACGCGGCATCGATCTCCGTCTCGGTGCCCTCAATGGTACAGATGCGCAATTTGCCAGTTGAATAGCGTGTCTTGCTCAGTGTGACATTGGCCGAGGTCTTCGCCTTGATCTGATTGATGAACGAACGCTTGCGTCCATAGAGCTGACCGATTAAACTATTTGGGAAATAGAATTCATATGTGGTCTTGATCCGTGTCGTTGCCTCGGACCGTGGCAGACTTGATCCTTTGCCCGAATCACCGGATTGCACACTGCAAATGCTCAGCGATGGACTTGCGGCATCCACATTGCGCTTCTGATTGCCATTGGCATCGTCTGCCTCAGACGACACAATTGTCTGTTGCTCGACTACAACTGAATTCTGATTCTGATCGTCCTCAGTCTGCTGTTCTGTAGATTGTATCTGCGTTTCTGTTGCTGTTGCTGTTACTGTTGCTGTCTCTATAGGCGATGTTGTTGCTGCTGCTGCTGCTGCCTCCTTTTTGGTCGGCTCACAGTTGTTGTTCTGCTCGCCGCATTCCTGCTTTGTGTACTTGCTCTCCAGGAACGAATTTTCAGGCGATATTTTTGGGGTACGCGTTGCCTTAATGACCACCGGCTCCTCGGTCTTTTGATTTGTTTTGCGATTGTAGAACGAGACGCGATTATTAACCGAATCGGGCAAATTACTGGGCGACGATAGATTCTCAAAGTCTTCGTCAATGGAGCAGAGTTTCTTGTGCTCGGCATCTTGGATCTTTGACTTTAACATTTCCGAATCGATTTGTTGTTGCTGTTGCTGATGTTTGTTGCCCGGTGATGCGCGTCCATTGTTTTGTTGTATGGTTATTGGTGCCGATTTGCCGTATAACATTGAATTGGGACTATCCTTGTCATCGGCATTGCTGCCACTGCCGCCGCCGCTGTTGCTACCCACAGTAATGTTCATTGATTTGGTGGCCACAGATCCATTGGGCAATTTGCCATTTGCTGATTGGACGCCGTTGACTTTGCGCTGTTGAATCGCCGGCTCAGCGGCGGCGACCTCCTTAATCGGCTTTCCATTGGCGACGGCTGCTGCTGTTGCATTATCATCATCGTTTTTGTCTACACGATTTTTATTTCTACGCCGAAACCAAAAGACGCCGAGTATAAATGCTACACCGGGCAGTGACAGATAGAGTAGTGGACGACCGGATACCATTTTCGCTGAATATTGGAGAATCTGCAAGTATACGAATCAAATTCCAAAATGAAATAACACAACTCACAACTCTAATATTCTCATGGATAGCTTAGATAAAATGAATTTAAAAAGTTTACAAACAGTTGGCAACACAAACCACTTACAAACAGTTGGCAAAGCGGCAACTTTAACTTTAATGACGTTTTGTCAAAACAAATGGTTATCGAACAGAACGATTATTGTGTGACCAGAGCACTGATTGATCGACTTTCAAACTCAACACACGAAACTCTCTCTCTCTCTCTCTCTCTCTCTGAAAATTCAAATGGAGTAGGGTGGTGGAGGAAGAAGGCAAGAAGAAGGTGAAGGAAATGGGGAGGGGAAAAACAATGTCGCTATTATTGGCATGTAAGATGTTCACAGATAATTCTACCACATTTTGCTTTCTATAAATGCAACACAGAAAGTTACAATTTGTTTTGGTGGCTGCGGCGGCCATCACGAGACCCATTTGGCATCCACAACTGCGTACGTGTGTGCCTCTCTATGTGTCTGTGCATGTGTGTGTATAGATACATATGTGTGACTGCGTAGTATTAATAGCAACAATACATAATTATAGAAAATCATTCGAAGCAACAACGTTGACGAAGCGCACACAGCAAATAAGGTGCAAAGCAAAACCAAAAGCAAAAGCAACAAGTCAGAATGCCACGCGGAAGCTACAGAGCCCAACAAGAGAGAGCGAGAGAGAGGTAGAGCCACACAAGAGCCAAGAGCAGATCGAGCCGACAAAACGGACAAAACGAACGCGAGCAAAAGAGAGGTAGCGAGACAAAAAGAGTGCGCGTCTCTCTTCTTGCGCGTGCGTCGAGTGTCAAGTGTGAAGAAAAGGCCGCAAGCAAACAACAACAAGAACAACAACAATCTTAGCAAACGCAAGCAGCTTTCGGCGAAAAACAACAAGAACAACAACAACGAGAACAACAACTAGAAGCATTGCGCTTACGGCATTTGTTATGAAATCATTACAAAACAAACGTAGCAAAATTAATAAAAATATATAAAATACAAGACTATGGCAATAAACTTTATATAGTAAATAATGTCTATGAAAAGAACTTCACCTTAATAATTCCAACACACACTTTCGTAATTTTCCACACAAAACGCACAGTTCTTTCTTCAATTAAAATTTGTTTCGTTGATAATGATTTCGTTGAGGGTTTTTTAAAAAATAATAAATTATTTGCTTTCGTTTGTAGTTTGTTTACAATTATTCGTTGTTATGGCTATGCTATTAATAATAATAATAATATTTGTTCATTGACTCGTCAAAATGCGACGCCGGTCAAGATTCGAGCGGAGCAATTCGAGCTTTTGATGATAGCGCTTCGATATACAAAGGGAAACTACCCAAAAGCATTTTGTTTTTTTTTTTTTTGGCGTACGCCATGTGCTTGGTGTGTGTGTGTGCGAGAGCGTGTGTGTGTGTGTGTGCGTTCTACTTCCCTTCCCGTTCGAATGATATGAGAGAGCTAAAGCAAGTTGTTTGCTTGGCTCTTTTTTCTATTTATTCGTTCCTTCGAGACATTTGCCAATGGTTGCAAAGTGCCACCCACAACCATGCTAACCACATACCACAACAACAACTATTTGAGAGCCGCAAACGCAGTGTCAACAGCCTAACAAAAATGATCAACATAAATAATACACAAAAATACCAAAAATCGACAGCAGCGGCAGCAACAACAACAGTAGAGAGCAAGAGCGCCCTTCAATGAGCCAATCAAAACGTCAGAATCTCTCTGTTGTTTTTATTATTTTTGTTTCCTCTAGCGAACCTGTTGCCCTGTTTGTGTATGTGTAAGTGTGTGTGTGTTGCTGTGTCTGCCTGTTGTTGTTTATTACTAGCTAGACGTGTGTACTTGTGGAATGTGTGTGCGTGTGAATGTGTGTAGTAAGTCTGTTGTGTTTCGTCACCCGCAATTCAAAAGGCCTTTTGTTGTTGATAAGCTGGCCAATGCGCCGCGCTGCCTTATTGCCTTATCTATCGACGCATTTCGATTGGCACAAAGGTCATCATCAATCGTTTTGGGTCTGGGCGATACATTGTCTTGTTATCGAAAGATCACACACAGCTGTAAAGCGCGCTCAACAGCTGTTGTCTGTGTGTCGCAGCATCATTTGCATATACACAGTTACTTTTGGCGTTGCCACATCATGTCAAGAAAGCGACAACACTTATGTAAAGCGCGAATTTCGTAAAAGCTGTGTGTGCTGTTGTGTGTGTTCAAGAAACATGTTTGATGCTTGGCGCTTGACTTTGAACTTGCATGGGGTGGCCCATACATGTTTAATTGGCAGCAGCCAAAGTTAAAATTTCCATAACATCGAAAAAACACACACCACACATGAACATATTTATATATGCACATAACACATTTGTGGCAGTCGTTAAAACTAGCCGAAGCTTAAATCCAAGGCCTATGAATTGAATTTAACTCGTTATCAAACACACACACGCATGCACACAAGGTTTCAAAGGGCGCTAGAAAAGTGCGTGAGCAAAAGGAGAGCAGCAAAAGAGCGTGCTTAGCTATTAATACAGTCACATACTAACGCACTCACGTACCAGCAAACCAGGTGCTATACAACTCACACACACACACACACACACACAGCCACGCACACGCACACACTTTAATCGCGATCTGCTCTACTCTTCTCTCTGCCGTTGTCATAGCGCTGCATGCCTTTCACCCCTCCCCCATCCGATACATTCGCCATAATCTTTGGCAACGTGGTTGGCCGATCATATGCTTAGCATTTCTTTCTGCTCTATGTGTATTGTATAATCGTGAAAATAAAAATGTGTGATATTTTGTTTTTGGCTTTTTTCAATTTTCTGTCAACGTAACAATTTGTTGCTTACTGTCGAGGAAAGGGGTAAAAAAGAGATAGACAGATACGAGAGCGAGAGCGGGTGTTGTTGTGTTGTTTGGCTTATCAGTAGCATTATTTAACAATTAGTCTGAAAGCCGCCAAACACAAAACCAAAATAAAACGCACACCATTCCATATAGCTAATAAATATATGTACATATATATTAAACAAGAATCTAACACAAAGAAGCGTCAAATCATTTCATCTAAATGACTCAGCCATAAGCACAACATTTACATATACACGGATGTTCATATGTATATGCATGCATGTGTGTGTCTGTGTATATACGTATGTCCCTACATACTTGTGTATGTATTGCATGCGGCAAACAAGCTACAACAAATTTTCATTGTGTAACCGTTCAAGTCGCATACATATTACCAACCATATGTATAAAGAACGTATTCTGCATTAAGGACCGAGCACATTGATCCTATTTGAAAATAGACAAGCAAATACACAATCGGATAGAGTGGACAGGCGGCACAATTTTAATGCCGCATGTGTTGACGACTGCAACAACAACAAAGAGGTGTTGCCACCTATTGATTATGTTGCGCATTTTTTGCATTTACACACTGTCTCTTTCACACACACACTCCCATACGCATCAAATCACAATATAACATTAAAAAAAAAAGGATAAAAGAAGTTGATGGAACTAAATCATTGTTTTGAACCTAGCCAAACTGCGCATCACTTTATAACAAAATACGAGGAGCAAAAGCAATATGACACCATTTTTCTTGCTTTTGCTTTGCGTTTGTTCGAGTTCGTGTGTTTTGGCAACTGTTTTGTAGTAGGTTATGTTCCGCGTGGTCGAAATTTGCGCTTACCTTTTGAAACCAGTGGGTTAAATAAATATGCTTTCAATTGCCTGCAAATTGACGCTGCGTTCACTTAAAATGTTTTTTGAATATTTTTCACTATTTTTTTCTTTTTTGTGATAGGCTTGACACACAATTTGAGCGTACAAAATAGCAGCACGAATTAAACACGTGTCTACGTCTACTACCTTTTACATATCATAACATGGCCGGCGTATACAGTGTTGCCATCATTGCGCGCACAAGCCGATAAACCAAACACAATACACCTAATAAGTTTTTAATTTTTATTTCACTAAACCATCCACACCACAATATTAATTTTCCGTTTTGAATAGCAATCTCAAATGTTTGCACAATTTTACCAAAACGCGTGTGAATAATAAAACTCGTACTGAATTCATTCCCAGTGTTGTCATCAGCACATGCATTGACAGGGTGACCGTTTTTGTACAATGCCAAAATATACTATTAAAAATCCACAAATGTACCACTTGAATATTGGTCACACGGATTTTTCAATTGAGCAGTACAAGCAGGGTAAATGAAAAACGTTGGTATTGTGCTTGCCAATTTCATAAAATAAATTTTTAATAGTGTTAAATTAATTTACAAAACTTGGGATATACATTCATTACAATAAATAAGCATAGATTAGCATTTATGATCTTTCGATAGATATTAATTGCAGCCCTGATTTTAATAAACAGCGCTATCGGAATACCAAAGCATCTCTGTTATAACAATTGCGCCACAGTGTTGCCACATTAATAAAGATTCAACGCTATACCCGATGTCTTAATTGGAAGTATTAACAATATTGTTACATGAGATTGGATAACATAATTAAAAATATAAAATCTGTTAAAACCTTCGATATGTCAGAAAGCTCCCATTTACGTGGCTCGCTAATGCTTCATAACGATATATATCGTCCGGTGTGGCTATGGCCTAAATTGCACGATCTGGCAACGAACTTCGATGTCAGATGGCCAGGCGGTTTCCTGCCGCTCTGACAGCGCTCTTTCTACCATTTGACAGCAACTGAGGTAGGTCGGCCGAAGAATTGTTGTGTAGAAATTCCGCAAATATTATAAACATCATCGACTTGTATGTGATAATTAAGTGTCAAATACAAAGTGAACATGTCAATGCAGAATTTGCAACAATTGTTTTATGTGCACAAAACAAAATACTAAACGAAAAGTGTATTTACAATTTGTATTGTTTGTTTTGCAGTGAAGATGGCAGTCCGCTACGAGCTGTGTATTGGTCTTAACCGAGGCCACAAGACCACCAAAGTCAAGAATGTTAAGTACACCGGCGACAAGAAGGTCAAGGGTCTGCGTGGCTCCCGCTTGAAGAACGTAAGTATAAAAATACGAAACAAAAAAAAGTGGATCCCAGGCAATATACTAATTTTGTTTACATGTTTTGCTCTATTGCCAAACAGATTCAAACCCGCCACACCAAATTCACTCGCGATTTGGTACGCGAAGTTGTGGGCCATGCTCCCTATGAGAAGCGCACCATGGAATTGCTGAAGGTGTCCAAGGATAAGCGTGCCTTGAAGTTCCTGAAGCGTCGCTTGGGCACACACATCCGTGCCAAGAGGAAGCGTGAGGAACTGTCCAACATTCTCACTCAGCTCAGGAAGGCTCAGACTCACGCCAAGTAAATGACGGACGCTTAACAACAACCACAACAACATCCAACTCAACATCTACAAGCAGCAGATTCAATAATATCAACGATTTTGTGTTTTTGCTTTTGCGCGGTGTTATTTTTTTTTTTGCTCTGTCAAAGAAAGTGTAAAAAATCCAACTACTTGCAAAGTCCAAGAAGCCACCATTAAAAAAGAAAACCAACAAAAAATATTACAAACAACTTTTGTGCAAATTTGTGTTTATTTTTTTCAAGTGAACATAACCTCACAGAAAAGCAAATGCTTTTTAACCGGTCGTCAAGCGACGCTTCCCAATTGGAATACGCAGCAGTAGCTGCTGCCATGTGCACAGTGATGGCAATTGGAATACACAGCAATATCCATACGCAGTGTTGCCAAATTGGAATATGCACAGTCAATCACATGTGCACAATGGTGGGCAGCAATATTGGGCACAGTTTATGAAGCTCTACAAATTGTTGTGGAGAAGTTGCTCTGTAGCTTAAAAAGAAGTGAGCGGAGTTGTAAATACAACTAGACTCAATATACATAGTTAGCTAATGAAGCCAAGCTATATAGTTGAGTCACATGGAAAGTTATTGACGAATCTATTAAGTTCTTTGTCGTGTCTTTAAATTGTCTAGAAAGTTTTCTTCAGAAAACCCAATCTTTATATACGCAAGTAGTATATATATCTAATTTCCTTAAATCAAGCAAAGTTTTTCAACTCGATATTTAGTTTAACGGAAGCTTGACTTATTTATGTATCAAGCGAGTTAGAGTAGGAATCGGCTAATAATGGTACCGATAATAAACTATGGATTATATTATTAAAGCTCACTCTAAAATTATAGGGGAAGTTCTCTTATTGATTATTAAACTATTCTAAAGAGTTTATTGACTAGGAATTAAGTAGCTAAGATTGAATTGTTTATAGGATTGAATTCAATTTTTACTTTATAGTATAGAGTGCATTAGAGTAGATCTAGATCAATAGATTTATACTTTACTTAAGATTGGATTTGGGCTAAGGAATGAATATATGACATGAGTTGAAACAATGATTATCTTGCTTTTCACAGTAAGAAAGTTAAAAAGAAATAATTATTATTTTTAATAAATACAACATGGAATGTTGATCTTGATCTTGAGCTAAAACTAGATGAAATATATAAAGTGTAGAAGTAATTCAGTTATTCAAGAAATGCAAGGAAATAAACTTGCTTGAATCGAACAGAAATGCATTAAAAGCAATTAAGTTTCAGGATGTAAGTTTGTTTCTTGATATGAGATTAAATGTATCTTTAATCTCTAACCCATAGAAAGAATCTAAATATGCGCACATTAAGATTCGTCATGCTCTGGGATGAAACGTATGTTTGCACATAAGAAAGGCGTATCTTTAATCCCTACTCTAGAAAAAGAATCCTCATCTGTATATTGAGACTTATTACTTTTTATTATTTTATTAAAGTTCTTTCGCTATTATGAATATGAATACTCAAATTTCAATATATACTTTATCTAAATTAGTCTTATTAAAATTCTCTCGCATATTTAAAGATTCTTTTCTGTGCCATTCATTATCCAAAAAGAAAAACGTAAAACTTTTCTTGATTTGTATTGCTTTTGGTATGTGATGTGCATAGTTTCCGTTTATTTTTCATATGCTTAACGAGTTCTTATAATCTTCTACATAATTGTTGACTTTTGGCTTATTACTAATGTGTAATGTGTAATGATAATCGTAATCGTAATCGTAGTTAAGAGCAGCAATTGATAAATGCCAACACATGCAACCGTGTAAGTAAATAGTGTAAGAATGTGTATGGCACAATTTGTTGTACTTGGTCGCAGGAGTTTTGGACGAAGACAGGACGAGGACAACGACAACGTTTTAAAATCTGCTTACAGAGGGGAGATGGGAGGAGGAATCGGAGTAGCAAGCAACCTTTTGAACACAGCCTTTTATGGTGTTGCGCTCTGATGAGGATTCGTTCTCTTGTTTTTTTTTTTTTTTTTTTTGACAATGCTTTAGGGGTGATGATTGTCGTTGATTGGATCGACAATGGCAACGGAGACAGAGGCGGCAACGTTGTCCTTGCAATCATAATCGTTATCGTCATCGTCCAGCAGGCTGGGCAACGAGATGGTCACCTCACCGACCAAGTGCGCCTCGTTGGCATCATTCGAGACAATGATGCGCTCATATTCGGTGCTAATCGGATTGACAATCTCATAGCAACTGCCCGCCTCGGGCAGTTTGTGCAATTCAGTCTCATTTTTGATATGCGGCGAGAGGATCTGTTGTGTCACCTCCAAGCTCTCGATGCGCGTTGTCTCCAGCCGATAGAATCCATTCTCGTCCAGACGATACGTGAATCGTTTGTGTCCCGATGGCAAGCGAAAGCCATGCTTCTTGATCAGATGCACCGACAGCGATTTGCCGCTCTTGAAGAATCGTTCACAGCAATGGCAGCCATAGAAAATCGGATTGTTGCCATGCACCTCCAGATAGTGCTGCAAATGGAAATGGAAATGAATATCGATGGCATAGCATAGCATAGAATATAGAGAGCTTACGCGACGCATTTGAGTGTAGGTGCGCACCGAGTATTGGCAGCCGGGCTGATCGCATTGATGCACCATCTTGGCGTGCACGATCTGCACATGCTTGGCGAGATCCGATTCCCGAACGCAGCGCGTCTCGCATTCGCTGCACTTGAACGGTTTATCCTTCAGATGGCGATAGCGTATGTGCATCGTCAGCGAGCTCGCCGAGCTGCAGGTCATGTCGCACATGGTGCACTTGTAGCAGTTCACATGCCGCACCGCATGGCCACGCAGCAGCTTCTCCGTCGCAAAGAACTTGAAGCACTGTGCACACTGGAACTTTTGAGCTGTGTGCGAGTGGAGAGCGAGAGAGAGGGAGAAAAAACGAAATTGAAAATAAGATTTCGAGTCAAAGGTGGTAATTCTATAATCTAAATGTAGTATTTAACGCACGATTTAATATAAATAATACAACTAATTCAATTTAGTATTTAATACTCGAATTTAAATATAATAAAACAAGACTTAAGTGGTGAAATATCTCCAATTATCTTATGTGTGTTATATTAAGTATTTCAAACGCGATTTTTAATATAATAAATACTAAAAGTAATTGAATTTAGTATTGCATACTCGATTTAATATAGTAAATACTAAAAGCAATTAAATTTAGTATTTAAAACTTGATTTTTTTATACAATAAAACAAGATTAAAGATGTGATCTATCCCAAACTATCTAACGACTTAATATTGCGTATTATATCTTCTACGTTTACAACCTACAAGATATATAAAAAGAAATCCATAGCAACTTTTACAACCCTAATAACTTGGCATATAAAAAAAGCCACAAATGGAAATCTAATATGGAATTTAAAACAAGATTTCTCAGAGACTATAATAGATAGAGATATAATTCTTTTTTTTTTACACTACTTATTCTTTTAGTTCTTCGTTGCTTTGGCTGACAATCTGGTATATTTTGTGCCAGTAATTCTGTACCATATGGTATTTTTTTAATCTGTGGTATATTTTGAATTATATAGTATATGTTGTTCTCTGTGGTATATTTTGCACTCTATGCTATATTTTTGGAATATAGTACTATATCAATAAACCAAATGTAGACTTCGGTATATTTTTAGTACAATTGTTTTGCAGAATGATATTTTCCACAATAGGTAACGGGTATCTCACAGTTGAGCATACTCGACTGTAACTTTTTGTTCCTTCTCTTTTTTTTGTCTTTCTTGACGCTCTGTTCCAAAACATTGTGTTGAATATAATACAAGAAAGTTTTCTAGTCTATACTTGCGGCTAGCGTTCGTTTGCCACTAAATGAGCATACCCTTAATGTGCCCGCATAACTGCTGCACAAAAAAGACGCATTGGCTTATAAAATGTTGATAAGTAAGGTATTATTATATATATATGTATATTATTATTATAATCAGACACACTTCACTAAACGCGCAAGCCCATCTACCCTAAAAGTAATTACCGGGTATATTCGCTGATAAATAACGTAGTTCTTATGTAGTTCTCTCTCACTAACTTGTAACTATGCGGTATACTCACTATTGTTGTCCGGCTGGCGACGCAGGTGGTCGAAGAGCGTCGTCTTGGTGCGAAAGAGTTCGCCGCAGTGAAAGCAGGCGACGTGCTTCTTGTTCGAATGTGTGCTGATGTGCTCGATGAGGCGATATTTGTTCTCCAGCTGCTTGTTGCACAGATTCCAGTTGCACTGTGTCTTGGGTCGCTCGTCGTCTGGTGACTTTTGTATCTCGTACTCGAAGGACGCGTGCTGCACAATGTGATCCTGGAACTCGACAATGGAGACAAACTCACGATTGCAATCGCTCCAGCCGCAGTGGTAATTCTGCTTCAATTCGGGCAACTTGTCGCCCTGGCGTGCTGGCGCATAGCAAGCCGGTATCTCGGGATGCCGTTCGCACTCCTTTTTGCCCTGGAGCAGCAGATGCAAATAGTAGCCATGATAATAGTTGTGACGCTCGAACTCCTCGCGATCTGTGCAGCTAAAGTTGCAATCGTTCCACGCACACACACACTCCTCGTGCTCATCCTCGCACTCCGTCTCCTCCGCCCATCGCTGCTCCAGGTGGAGCGCAATGTGGCTATTGAGCAGCCATTCGCCATTGCAAATCACCTGACAATCGCGCCAGCCGCAGGGCAGCTGCATTTCCGCGGGCTTTTTCCTCTTGGCCGATGATTGCCTCATCATCTTGCTGGTCAGTCGCTAGTCACTTATGTATATTTAACAACTATAAATTTATGCCTAACATGAAATGTCCAGAAAATTGATTGTGCTACTTAATTAATGGTGGAAGCCTGGATTCGGCGTTTGCGGTAGTGCTGCAGACACATTATCGATATACCAATCTATCGATATATCGATCCGATGTTTGTTCTCCGATGTTTTTGTGCACGCTGATGTATTTTTTATTGTTGTTAATATTGTTTGTTTTATATTTTT
The DNA here is from genome assembly GCA_035046325.1 of Drosophila niveifrons. Lineage (NCBI taxonomy): Eukaryota > Metazoa > Arthropoda > Insecta > Diptera > Drosophilidae > Drosophila > Drosophila niveifrons. The sequence continues at coordinate 5,853,098 of JAWNOC010000020.1, forward strand.
GGATTATAAATTAGTATGGGGAATTGCAAAATATTAATGTAGTTTATACAAATTACAAGTACAATCAGCAAGAATACAAATATTACGACCTGAATTTACTATGTTCTACTTGCCGTGCATTCTTAAAATATGGTTGTTTTTAAACAATATGCAAGTGAACAATAATAAATATTTTTGTAGCGCCTTGATTTTTTATTTATATTATTTATGAGGAATAATGCATTTTGTACTATCGATAGCAGCGCGGTTGCTCGATAGCTTAACGGCTTATCGATGAACTGTTATTGTTGAGACCAAAACACAATTTTCCCTCCAATTTAATGAGTTCAACGGTCAAAAGTTGTTTTTAAAACTAATATGCGTTTTGCTTTATTTTGTATATGTATTTTAAACTATACAATAGGTTTTGCTTTCACCTATGCCAAATGTACCAACTAACAACCCTATACATATATATGTATATTAAGTATATTTATTATATGTCCACCTATTTCGTTAGGTGAGATGCACTTGTTACAGTTTCGCAATCACTTTAGAGACCCGGCATTACATAGGCAATATTGTCGAGAGTCGTTGCCAAATTTGTGCTCAGCTGTTTTTTATTCTCGAGGCCGGGTATTTGCGTTGTCATGCATAAAAGCGGTCCCATGGAGCACAATAAGCTGTCCAGCAGCACGGACAAGCTGCCCGAAAGTGCAACATGTCCGTTGTGCTCTTTCAACCTTTCGCCAATCACTGTCAAACTCTCGCCCAGCAGTTTGAGATGCGCTGCTGCATCAATAGCTTCAATGCTCGACTGTTGCTGCTGTTGCTTGCCACCGATCTCAGCTGACGATTCCAATAGAGCAGCCGAGCCAGCTGAGCTACTCATTGCAGTCGTTGCTGGGGGTATCGATTTGATGCGACTACTGTTTGTGTTAATGCTACGCTTTTGTCTGCTCTGCGCCCAAGTTGTCGGCATCGCTGTGTTTGTTGTTGCGGCGCTTGTGTTTGCCATCTGAGCGGCTAGTTTCTTGGTGCGACTCGTTGTCGCGCGATTCACAAACGTCGTGGAGTCTAGGGCCGCAGCAGCCGCTGCTGTTGTGTTGCCATTGCTGGCCATCGTAGATGCCGATGTCGTTGTGTTGTTAGCTGCATTTTTCTCCCGTGTGCGCGCTTTTGTCGCCTGGATTTTGGCTTTGCGTCGCCATGCGTTCTTGTCCTTGTTGGACACATTGGCCCACAGTTCACTGAGACGTCGCGCAGCATTCGCAAAATCTGAAAAACCCAATGGGGAAATCAATTTTGATGCACTTTCAGCACTAACTAACTTACTCACCGAGATCGGGAAAGTCGCGTTTGCGCACCTCGCGCGCCCACAAACTGTAGCCGGTGAATCGTGGCTTGCCTTTGTTTTTGCGTGGCTTTGTTCCAGTCACGAGCTTGCCATCTTTGAGGATCTTGCGTTTGGTGGCCTTTTCGCGCATATAGAGCGATTGTCGCACCCGCGAATCGTTTGTATAGCTGCTGGCCTCCGCTTCGACGCCATCGACTAAATCCTGCACCAGGTTGTCCACTTCATCGTCGGAATTCAAAAGTGTACCACGCAGATTTGTGTTGCCCCCAATGGCATGTCTGATGTCCTCCTCCGTATCGCACAGATTAGGCACCACACCATCATCGTCATCGTCGTCGTCGTCGTCATCAATGTCATCGTCGTCGTCATTGTCTTCCTCCTCGGCATAGGCAATGATCATTTCCTGTTCACGTTCCCGCACCGCATTGGGTGGCCGTCCACGGCCGGGATAGCGTGCTGGTTGCCTGCCCGGGCGTTTCGTGCGCTTCTCAATCTCCTCGGGCGACTCGAAGTCCAACAGTTTCGATGACTTTTTGCGTACACGTCCGCTGCGCGAGACGCCAGCCACCTGGAAGTCTGCAGGAATTGCCATTAGTCTCGCTTAGCTAGCATATTTCACTTGCTTACCCTTTGCCGATGGCGTTGATATGGGAGTATCCATTGTTTGGCTTTAATTTTGTATATATGTTGTAAATTTTTTTGTTGTAAACGACGCGACGACACAAAATCGTGCAACAGCTGTTTGCAGGAGCAAAACGGTCACACCGTGCAGCGATAGCTGACCACTATCGAAATCAAAATGTTACGCAAAATAGGCATTGGAAATTGGCAAGCATGTAAACTACGACAATTTTAAATCAAGTGATTTTTGTATTTAACGTAATGAACTTGTATTATTAACATACGCTTTTTAAATTTTATACAATTTATCGATATCTCAGGCTATTATTTGCGAGACTCATTTTTGCGTTGACGCACACGCAAAGCGTCGATTGTCGTTCGATAACCGAGCCGTTCGATTTGTTTGTAGTTTTGATTATTATTTGTTTTGTTGTGGATGCGCTTTGTTTTTGTTGTGGATGCGCAAGCACACAAACAAAAAACGGGACGACATCGAGTCGGCATTGAGTCGGCAAATTTATTGATTACATATGGCAAACTGGCGCTTGGCACGCAACGCCGCCGGCCCCCAAACCCAAGGACAAAAACGACCCCCATATGCGGCGAAGCGACATTAACGTTAACGTTAATTTGACAGCAATTCAAGAGCAAATCGACGCGCTGTTTTGTTGTTTATTGAGCTCCAATCCCGGCCATTCACTCGGTGCTGTGCATTTGTGAAAGGCGCGTGTGTGTGAGCGTGTGACTAATACCAAAAAAAAAAGTATTTACATATATCAACTAAATTAAACCCTTAAGAAAGTAATAATTCAAAAAACGGGAAAGATGACCACCAGCGAACGCAGCGAAACCGATCACATCTCAGCCCTTGAGCTGCAGTCCAATCGTCGCATGCTCTACTTCAGCGATGGCGTCATGGAGGAGCTCTCGTCCAGCGATAGCGATGCCGAGCCGGACGTGCCCGATAAGGGCTACGATGACCAGCTGCAGGTAAGCATTTGCCTACATTTTGCGCTAAGCCGAAATCATGACTCATTTCTGTTGTGTTGTTGATACAGCGTGAGTTGACGTTGGTGCCACGCCTACGTTACAAGGCCAGCAAGATGGGCAATCATATATTGGCGGGCATTGACTATGTGGGCGGTGGCCTTGCCTCCTTTCTGGGCATCACGCACTCCAAATACGCCAGCGAACTCAAGTATCACCAGCGGGCCAAAGAGGAGGCCGAGGCCGAGGCGCAAAACGACGAAGACCTTGACAACAATTGGCAAACGAGCAACAATAACAATAACAATGCCGATGGGTCAACCACAATAGTTGTCTGTGAGCCGCCAGCTGCTCGTGGAGGAGTCAACAACCCATTGGCAACCACAACAAATCCAACATCATCATCATCAATGCCACAATAACTTTTATGACAAATCATCGATAATGCAAAAAATGCTCATCAGGTGCAAAACGAATTGCAACGCTTGTTTTTTGGAGACTTTTACACATGTAACAAAACGGAAGAAGAAATATACTACTATATACGACATATATGTATAAGATATATATATATATTGAAAAATCATACTTTTCGACACTTTATTTTTCGCTATCAGCATAAGTTACAAAATACAAATTACATGGTAAACAATTTGTAAAGCATTGTTTCATTTCATTTTTCGTCTCGTTTCACTCAGTAGGAAAGTCTGGAGTCTGCTCGACTCGCAGATACCCGCTACAGCAATTGAATTGCACTTCGTTTGTAGTACTTCTTTGCAATGCTAGAAATCTCTAGACGAAGCCAATCAACATACTACATACATCATTTAACTTTTGTGGAGCGGGCATTATTGAAGGCAAGTCAATACAAATATAAATATAGTTAGTAAATACATTATTATAAGTACATGGAAGTTCCGATAAGTTCACTCTCTCTCTCTCTTAAGCTAATGGCACATTGAATACAATTACAATTGTTTTAAGTACACTTTGCGGTTTGTTTTTGTTTAGTATGTCAATCGAAATGGGCTTTGTTATTTATCGTTATCTTTATCTTTACACAAAAAAAAAACATATATAAGAAACGCACATAAATCACAGTATCACAGTATTTGTTGCTGCGTAAGACAAACAAACAATATTATTTATAGTACATTTATGCTAATAAAAAAAAGGGCGAAAATTGTATGCGGGGCAAGAATTGTTATAGTTGGCTTTTCTTCAAGTGGAAATTGTACTTTGGTTACACTCAAAAAAATCTATGTATATATATATATATGCGTTTGTGCCATGAAATAAACTTGAATGTTGAAGCTTGTTTCATGTCCAAACACAGACACACAAAGAAACATAATACCATATACATATATATAAAACACAATATAAAGTACAAGACAACATCAAATTACACGCAATAAAATAGTTAAAACAGAAGTATAAAGTAGTTGAAGGCTAATGCACAAATTTGCACAAAGTCTCAACGCTACATAAAAATAGTTGATACAGAGAAGCCAGATCCAAACTCAAATCATGCCATATACATATATACATAGCATATAGTATATAGCAGCCGATTTTAGTAGCGCTCTCTTTCGGTTGACTAAAGCAGCCAAGTTGCCAAGTTTTTAACTCAATTCAAATGCAGTTGAGGTTGATTAGCTTAGCTCAGCTCGCTAAATACATGTATAAATCCTAAGACTCTTCCTCTGATCCCGATTCTGGTCAGGAACGTGATTAAACACCACACTGCAACTCTGAAAGGAATAAACAAGTTCAATTAATGCAAATTTTTATGATATATGTGCATATATGGGTAAATCTCTGGCCAAAACATTTTGTTGATATATTGATACAGTACTATATTTAAAATATACCATAAAGTGCAAAAATATACTAAAGGCTATATAGTGATACATTCAAAACACACTAAAGTATCAAATATACCAGATTATTAGCCAATGCAGCTAAGGGCCGGAGAAAATAGGCGTTTTTGCCCATAGAAAAGTATTTCTTAAATAACTTTCCTACAATTTCTATCTCTGCTGTTGTCCCTGATCAAGAATATATATACTTTATAGTGTCGGAAATGCCTCCTTCTATCTGTTATATGCATTTTTTGTTATATACCAAAACATTTTTTTTAAAGCTGAATTTCATCGCTCTTGATCAGCATTTTAATTAGAGCTAAGCTAAATGGTTTCAGTTTTCATGTTTTTTCATTCTAAATAATATCGCAAACTGAACGAATTTCTATATAGTATTTTAATAAAGCGGAAAGGCTTTACCTATTTTGAAAATGGTTTTAGTGTTGGTGTTTTTCTAAATAAATTCATTCTAAATAGCGTCGCATTTTTTACCAGAGAATTACCCATATATACATATATTATGTATATCGAGTATGGAACCTACCTCAGAGCAGCGTCTCGTTGCCGTAGCGTTGCAGCTGCGGATAGTGTTGATAACTGGTGGACTGATGATGATGGCCATGATGATGCTTCTGTGTCGCATAGTAAACGCGATGCGGATGCTGTTGTTGATGTTGTTGTTGGCTGTGACTGTTGTTGCGTCCCAGGGAATAGTTGGACATTTGATTGAGCGATATGGAGCCAGCGCCCGGTGGCGATTTGTATTTGTAGGGACTGGCAATCATTGGCGGCGCACTGACCAGCGATTGATGCGATGGACGCACCGAATGATAAGAGACAACTGTGCTATTGCAGGCCAAATGCGAGCCACGTGAGCTGCTCTGGCCATCGAGCTGATGATGCGACTGCTGTGAATGATGATGATGCTGCTGCTGATGCTGCTGCTGTTGCTGATGATGCTGATGGTGATTATGATGGGACAGATGATGCTGCTGCTGTTGCTGGAGTTGAAGTTGCTGTTGGCCACGCTCCACATTCGTTGCGGTTTTGAGGGGACGCGTTGAGAGCTGTCGCTTGTACATGCTGGAAATGCTTGGGCCGAGCACCCAGGCAAAGCAACAAATGCCTAGCATTAGCTCCATGAAGGCACGCGTCAAGTACGGCCAGAGCGGCGTATTCGATTCCCTGGCACTCAGCCACACATCGATGTTGGCAAACTCATAGATCACGGCAAGCAAGAGCATCGCACACGCAGCGCCATAGATGAACAGAAAGATGCCAATGCCGCTGCTGCTGTGTGCACTCAGTTGCAGTTGTTGTTGCAGCGTCAGTGCGTTGCTGTTGCGCAGGATTTCCTTGTTGCGACAGTGCACCAAATAGCCAGAGATCAGATTCATCGAGCCGAAGATCCAATAGCAAAACACTGGCGTCGCGACCAGCACTTGCAGCGCCTTGTCCGACTGATTACCCACAAAGCAAGCGCCTATTAAAGAGACAAAGAGAGTGCTTATTAATTTGTGGTTCGTGTCTTCGCTAAGCAATGGTTAAAGTGCACGCTATTTGGTTTGCTTTAGCTCAACGCACATTTGTTGAAATTGTTATACTTATGTACAGAGAAAGGGAAAGCGAGAGAGATTACAAGAGAAAGAGAGAGATTACAAGAGAAAGAGTGAGACACAGAGAGCGAGAGAGATAAGCAGAGAAAGAAATTGCTTATCAATTCGTGGATTGTGTCTTCCCTAAGCACGCTTATCTCAACGAAGAATTTATACTTTTTGTAGCAACTTTAAAATTTGTTCAAATTTGTAAACTTATATACACAGAGAGAAAGACAGAAAGAGACAGGGGAAGAGCTAGTGTTCAGCAATTTGTGGTTCGTGTCTTCGCTAAGCAATGGTTGCTGTACAAGCTATTTGCTTTGCCTTCACTCAGCAAGGAATTTATTAGAATTTATAGTTTTTATATTTGTTTAAATTATTAAACATATATATAGCGATAGATAAGAAAATTGCTGATTGTATAAGCGATATGACTTATTCAAACTCACGTTCAAGTTTATTGTCATTGACGGCTTAATTGACAAATTTAAGCTAATTCACAAAGTATGACAAAATGTTGCCGTTTTTTTTAGGCATTAGAGTTTTTAAAGTAATATATTTTCTTTTATGAATACATGCGAATCGTTGAAACATGAATCCCTAAATCAGCTTTATTTTACTATTTTGTATTGCCTTTCTAAGTTATAGCTTTGCGATAATTGCAGCCTCCTAGCATTTACGATTTGGGCTAATTTCATATTTAAGTATACAAGAGAGTAAAGTAAAGTTAATGGGAGTATTGACTTACCCAACAGCTCGTCGGCATCCACCAGACGCATTGCAATAACCGCTGCCGTTTGAAATGCGGGCAATCCCCAGGCCACAAAGCACACGAAATTGTTGCGAGCCAAATCCTGTTGTGCTGTATTAGCACTACCTCCTCCACCTCCACCTCCGCCTCCTCCAGTGCCATGCCGCTTGGCGGGCAGTGCAATGTGTCCTTTGGTGTCCGGACTATTGCGCCGAATGTCCCGATGCCAGCCCAGACACAGGATGGCCCACCTATCGCCAAATAAGAACGGTGCAATTATTATTGTGTGTGTTTTGAATTGATTGTTACAAGCCAATGAACCGCATTCCAACTGCTGTTTTTGTTGCTGTCCCTCTGAAATGTGCGTTCAATGAACCTTGAACCGATTCTAAGAAGTGAAGTACTGTCTCTGTATGCAAATGTTTTGTTATTTCTTCTTGGTTTTATTTGAATTCATTTTGGATTACTATCAAAAAAGTTTTATACGGTTTGATCCGTAAAGAATTCGGAGAGCGTTCGTTATCTTGTTCCTAATTATTTCATTCTTAGCTGAGCTATTTGAAGTGGTTCAAAAGTGAACAAATCGCACCAAACCGATTGCTATTGAGATTGATTATAAAAGCTAAAGAAAGTTATTTTCTTATAGCTTAATTTGAAGTAATTTACTACATATATAGCTATATTTCATAGTTTACGTTAAACCGGTTCGCAATCTAATCTAACCTAATTTGAACCTTTTCATTGGCTATGGAATTTCTTAGTTTTCTGTGAAGACGAATGTAATACGTTCAAATAACTTGAATAGTTATGGAAGTAACTAGCTATGTTTAACGATTCGCCTTGAACCGGTTCGCAGACTAATCTAAGCTAACTCTTTTCTTTTCTTGGCAGTGTCATTTCTTAGTTCACAGTGAAGGCGAATACGTTTAAATAACTTGAATAGTTCTGGAAGTAACTAGCTACGTTTAACGATTCGCCCTGAACCGGTTCAGAGACGAACATAACCTAACTCGCTCTATTCAATTGAAGTGCTGTTGTATAGTTATCAAAAATAATAAACAATAGCTGTTCTCTTTATAACTGCGGTTCACGCTGAACCGGTTCGCGGAGTCACGGTTCACGTGGAGCACTTACCAGGCACAAGCAGCCATGCCAAAGTAGTAGCGCAGCAGAAAGACGCTGGCGCAGGCGGCATTCGAGAGACCATCGACCGTGAGCAGCGATTCGTTGGGCGCCTGGGGATCCGTGCCGCAGGCGGTGCCGCTGCGTCCAACGATAAAGCGCACCGTCCAGCCCAACGTGACCATGTTGTGGCACCACAACAGCGGCGAGAGCAGTCTCGACCATTTGGCCCCCGCATTGACACCGCGCCCCGCACGCTGATCGCCGCCCAGCAGGAGCAGGCAAAGCGTGGCCACACAAGCCAAGCCCAAGGCTGCATATGCCCAGGTGGACAGCCAGATCTCGGACAGATGCTTCTCGCTGGGCGTAAACAGAATGTCCGCCTCGCAGAGTGGAGCACAGCGTCCCGAACGTTGTAGCTTCACATAGAGATGGGATTTGCCCAAGGCAGAGCAGTCGGCAGTCAACTTGGGTGATAGATTATTGATGTTGTTGTTGTTGCTGATGCCATATTGTTGGAGCTCGTGCTCCTGGATTGGCAAGTGTCCCGTCTCGCCGGGTCCCTCCATGCACATGGTCTCGTGATTGTTCTCGCGCGGAAAACGCTCACAATCGAGCGCCGGTGGCCAGGGGAAGCCGAAGCCCTGGAGCACGGGATGACATCGAATCCGGACGGATTCGCAGAGGCTACGGCACGGCCCAATGGAATGAACCGGTGCCTTGGGTGTGCACATTGGCACGTAAGCGGCGCACAGGAACAGCTTCAGCTGTGAGCTGCAATTGTACTCGATGAGCGGCACAAAGGTTTGCAGCGTGTACTCCACATCAGTCTGCAGCTCGTGACCCACCAGATTGGGCATGGAGGTCTCATTATAGCCGATGCCGCGGCACATTTCAATCCGTATGATTTCGCATTGGCTGCCGCTGCCGCTGGCGCTACTTGCCGCTTGAGGGCGCCACAGTGCAAGCAGCAGCAATGCTGCCAACAAGCTTTTCGAGTGTGGCCAAATTGCGCTCATCCTTTTTGACTTGTTGCTTCCTCTGCTTCTGCGTTGTCTGTTGTTGTTGTTGTTGTGGCTGCTGCACTTTAGTTGTTACTGCTTTGCATAGTGTGTGTGCACGCCCCCAACTCCCCTTACAAACACACACGCACACGCACACGCGCACAGAGAGAACTGGTTTCACACGCACACACACGGATACACTTGCGCTCACTTGCTCTTGTTGATGTATTGCGGTGCTATCTCATTCGCTCTTAGCACTGTCGCGCCACCGCCACCGCCCCGCCCGCCTGTCTGCTCGGCACTTTGCTTGTCAACTCGTTAACTACCTTGGCGTCGTTCTTGTTATCGTCGCTGTCGCTGCTGCTGCCGCCGTGTTCTTCTTGTTGCTGTAGTTGTTGTTGTTTTCGTGTTTTTCCTTCCTATTGCTGCAAACTAGTTTTGTGTTCTTGTTCTTCTTGGACAATTGGTATGCAGATTATCTTACTCCAATTTCCAATTTTATATGCTCGCTTAGCACTTTTTGATGCTTTATTTATTTTGTTTACTACTGCACTGAATGCACTTGTTGTTTATGCCATTCTTTTTCTCCTTAAATTTTTTTGTTGTTTTTTTTTTATTATTTGGCTTATGTTTGTTTATTCAAACTGCATGTAAAAATATCTTTTGATTTGTACGTTTGATATTGGACTTAAGCTAATCACTTGTAATAGCTTTGGCCTGCCAGTTTAGCTCTTTACACGCGAAATATTGCCACAAAAAAGGAATTTTATTTTCACTATGTCGTTGTTTGTTTACTTTGAGAGTTCTTTAAAAACAAAAAAAAAACGAAAATAAAAATATTGCGTTGAAGTGTTCGCTAGAACATTAGTGTGGAGAAACAACAACGATGACACTTTAGACTTATCGATTAATATAAAATGAATAAAACATCGATAATTTATAGAAATTACGATATTTACTGCATTCTGATGCTATAATTACTATACGAAATTTGTTAAATTCGTGAAATATATTTTATTAGACAAGGTTCGATCCGTTTCAAAGTCATTATATATTGTATTTAAATGTTTTTGAATAGCACCAGCACCATAACATAGTGAGACCGTTTTTCACATGCGTTTCGAAATATACTAACAAGGTTAATGGTATTTTTGGCTCTGCGTTAAATTAATTTTATAAAAATTGCCTATGGTCATATTCCGACAAGTAAAACTGCCCAAGGTAAAAGCTTTTTTAAAAGAATGGCGGTCGATTGAAATTGAACCAGAAGTATAATTGATGCGAGAGCTATTATTATTGGTTTTGTTTTATTGAATTTAATAGAATTATTAACTGGTATATATGTAGATAGCAACAAGTAACACGAATTGCACTTTTTATCAACGCTATACCAAAAACAATTTTCTAACGATTCACAACAATATATATGTTCAAAATGTTTTTTACAATTTTCTTTTAACAATATCATTATATTCTGTACACACCACTGCGCAAGAGCGAAGTGCATATGTATTGAAGATCGACGCACGCACACATTATACTCTCTCTCTTTCTCTGTCTAACTCATGTTACCGCCTCTTCAAGACACATACTCCTTGCTTGTTTAATGATTGGCCTGATTGCGGTAAATGTTTTTGTCTCTTTCATTTGCATGAGAGATAAATGGGAGGAGGCCAACAGCAACAACAAAAAAAAGCTCTCCAAATGCATAACGCTGACAATTGGAGATATTTTGTGTAGTTGTTGTTGCTGTTGGCCACAAGACATTTGGTAACCGCTTATGTATATTTATAATAATATTAATATATATGTATATATATATATATATAATATAATTGTATATGTAGTTATAGATAATTGTTGTTTTAAGATATTACAAATACTTTACATTATTTAATTAGTGCGAGTAACAATTACAATAAAATCGAAAAACAAGCACAATATGCTCAAAATATGAAATAGTTTTCGGTAATTCTTATGTTTTGTTCTTTGTTTAAATAGACAACATGTAAATATGTGTAATGGTTGTATATGTATATGTATACTGTATTGTACTAATATGCGGGAAGTAAGAAGGAAGGGGATGACAACAATAGGTGTGTGTGTTTGTGTGTGTTACCACAAACGGAAGAAATATCAGCGATAACAATAAAGATTTCTTCGGCTGCAACCGAAGCAGCGCCCGCATTACCCTCATCCATCCATCTATTATTGAGATTATGGCACATACACACATATGTATATACATATATGTATATGTATGTACACGTATATAAATGTTAATATAATGACTATTGTTGTAACGCATTGTTCTTTGGTTGAGTAATAATAGTAATGATTGATGGTGTTGGTTGGAGAGTTTTGTTTCATTGAATCGAATTCAAATTCAAATAAATGGCGCGCACGCGCACTTCACTCATCGTAGTCAGCGATGATGAGGCCGCGTTTGGTGAAATTAATCGATGAGACCGTTGATAGATTTGGTGCCGTATCGATGCCATCGAAGAGGTCACTAGTAGCTGAGCTATTCAGCGAATTGAGCGTTACGTTGAATGAACCGCCAGCGGTATTGAAACGCTCCTGCAGCTCCTGTTGTTGCTTCAGATGCTGCAGCTCATCTCGCAATGCCTGATTGCTTAAACGCAGACTCTCCGCCTCACGCAAACAGTCGCGTAAGCTAAACACACAAAGAGAGAGAGACGATAACACAGATTAACGATAACTCACAACACAAGCTTTCGATATATTCTTGCACACTTACTTATCGATTTCGTTTTGCATGCTTTTAATATAGTCACAGGCCTTGATCAGTATTTGCGATTTCGAATCGTTGGGCGGTGTGCGTCCATTTGCACTTCCATTTGCATTTGGATTACTTTTCATGCTGCTGCTGCTGCTCGTCGTAGTTAGCGGCGGCGTCGTCGTCGTCGTCAACGTTGTCTCTAAGCTATCGGCCATGCTGTTCGTTGTTGGCTTATAACGATTGCCATCCGTTGGCAGCATCTCCTTCAGCTTAAAGATCCAGCAATTGATTTTGTCGCGACGACGTCGCTCCACCTCATTGTGGGTGGCACGACGTTTATCGTCGCGTTTCTTGTACGCATCCAGTTTAACATTGTAATTGCCGACGCCTCCAACGCCGACAGATGGCGCCACTGCAGTCGTATCCTTATTGGCCACAATTAAATTACCGTTGCTACTGTTGTTGTTGCCACCGCCAGCGCTACTCATGAATAACACATTCGTGGAGTCCGGCTCCAGTTTGATGGACGCCAAGTGCTCATTGTTGTGGCTGCTGTTGTTGTGTATCTTGTTTGTTGTTGTTGTTGCGGCTATTGTTGTTGCAGCAGCCGTCGCAGTCGTGTTGTCCTTAACTAAATAGATTTCACAACCAGTTGGCAGCTGCAGATTTGTGGGCAGCATGCAATGTGCCGCATGCAACGCATCCAAATCGGGCTCCTGCTTAATGCTCTCGATGGCATAAAACTCTTGAGATTCATTCGAGTTATCATCGTCGCCACAAATGGTCAAATAGATTTGAGCACCGTCTCCCATTCCCATGCCACCCACAACGCTGCTGGTCAGAAATAAACCATTTGTTGTGCTGCTCAGATTTCCATTTACATTGCCATAAAGTGCGACATCTGTTGTTGTTGTTGCTGCTGTTGTTAATGGCGTTGGTGTGGTTGTTGTTGTTGTTGTTGCAGCTGTGGCCAGCTCCAGACGTGGCCGTTTCTTCACATTCATTGCAACTGGCTGTTTTTGTTCTTTTTGTCAATTTTGTTGTTAGTCTTTGCTGTCATTTCACACAATGAGCTTTTTGTGTTTTTATGTTTTGCGCTAGTGTCGAAGTTCTTGTGGTGTTTTTGTTCACGTAACTTTCTTTCGTTGCTGCTGCTGCTATAGTTGAGAGGCGTAGGCGCTACTGCTGCTGCTGCTGGTATTAACTGCCGTTGTGTGGCTGGTAGCTCAATGGCAATTTCAATTGCATTTCTCTGGCCATTTAGAAAGGCTGAGAATGTATATTATCAACACATTTGCTGCTGCTGCTGTTCGACGACAACAACAACAATAATAACTGTAATTGCGACGATATGTGCTGTTTGTGCTTTTCTGCGTCTGGCATCCTTATCTACAGACTGCAGTGTGACCGCGATTTCAGCTTGTAAATTCAAATATACCAGGCGGTTCCCTTGAAATATACTAAAATAGTTTGGGAGATGATTTTGTATACAAAAAGTTTTCTTTTATTTTCTTTTTAATTGGAATACAAATTGAGGGACTAAATTTGTTATTGTGCTTAAACGTTAAATTAAGTATTAAAATTTGAGAATTATTTAAGAGCACATAACACTCACACTTCAATTTAAAAAAGAGGTTAGTCCGTTGTGAGCGATATATCGCCACACAGGCTCTCTCTTATCTACCAGACGTTGTGGAATTGGCAACCCCGCCCGTTAGATGGGTGACTCAAGAATTGTTGCACTTGTGGTCACCGAATATATAAATGTCCTGTTCTGCGCAGCTATGTTACTTTGTACTGTTGATATACACACAACACAATGTCGTACTCCGGTTCTGCTTTTATATTTAAACAATTACCATTTTGCTTAAATATTAAAGAATTTAATGAAACTAGCAATGCGCTTTTAAACCTCTCTTTGACTTCATGTTCACTTATTGAAATTCAAACATTTATCGAAATGATGCAAATTTATTGCCGCCTATCGATTAACGATGACTTTGCCATTTGCCAATTTACAACACTGAAGTTAAGCATAAACAAAAACACCGCTACACTTTTTATTCAATTTATATATTTAGAAGCATAACTTATTAATTGATTAAATGTCCATCTCGTCGGCACGCGAATCACTTTCCCATGCGCTGACCAACCGCTTTCTGCCTAATCTCGAGTACTTGTTGCAAGGCTCCATTTTAGACTCGGCTGTTGAACATTTGATGCACAGGTGAGTTTTCGCAAATAGCCGAATAAATGTGTGATATATAGAGTTGCCTTCTGCAAAATCACAGACTGAAAGGATTGTGCGACAATGTGGACACCTCGCCGGAACCTTTCCATGATCTGGAGGTCTGCATGAGCCTGCGTCAATCGAACTCCAATCAGCCGCTTTTGTTGCGCGTTCGTCGCGCCTTGGGACGCGATGCCCCCTTCCAAATGCGCTATCTGGGACAACCCGAGGTGGATATACGACGGCCAACACTGGTGCGCAGCTGCATGGACTGCGCTTGCACCAATGGGATTCTCGATTTTCTATCTGAAATGGGATTTCGCCTGGAGTTCGAGTATATAGCGAAGGGTGAGCAAGATAAATGTAGTTCAGCGAATCAATTGTAAGAGCTCCTCTCGCAGGTTACATGTTTCGAAAGGGACGCATGAAAATAACCGTCTCCAAGCTGATTAAGATCGTGCCCGGCAAGCAACAGGACATGGCAAATGAGCCGATTTCACAGAGCTACATCGTTGAATTATCTGTGGTAGCGCCCACGGGACAAGAGAATGTGGGCGAGGAGATGCGTGTGTTTGCCGAGCAGCTAAAGCCGCTGGTGCAGCTCGAGAAGATCGACTACAAGCGCTTGGGCAACTTGCCCTAATCCAATTAAATATACTTCATAAATATAGTGCATATCGTACACGAGTTTCTATTGACAAATTCAATTTCAGATCTTACAGGTAACAAAAACATAAAAAGAACAAAACGTTGGAATTGCTGTTATTTACATGGAATTTTCGACAAGACACCAGGCTAATCCTTGAAAGCAGCATTAAGCGCCGCCAAATTACGTTCGCTAACATGCGTCTGCAGCTCGCTGCGTCCCATCAGCGATATGACCATTTTAAGTGTGCTCCAAATAGACTCGGACATCTGTTGCTGACCCCCCGCAATGCCTTCGGCATTGGGCAGATCCCGAGAGGCATTTGTGTGTGCCTGCATGGTGAGGGCTGTCAACAGATGCTCGGCACCCTCTTTGTACGCCTTGAGGTTCATGCAACAGACACCCACATTGTAGCGCACACGTATGAAACCCGGCTGGAGCTGCAGAGCATGCTGATAGGCCTCCACAGCCTCGACGGAACGCGAACCGTTGGCCAGACTGGCGCCTAAACGATTCCAGAGCTTGGCATTCTGTGGATCCACCTGCACAGCACTCCTGTAGCAATCGACAGCCTTGTCAAACTCCCCCGACAGATTGTAGAGCACGCCCAGTGCCTCTTGCAGATCGGCGTCCACTTGTGCTGGCTGCATGCGCACAGCCTGCAAGTAAACCTCCTGCAGATCACGCAGCTTGTTGGCGCCAATCAGCGACGAGGCCAGCGAGCTGCCCTCGGCCTGCAGCTGTGGATAGGCGGCCAACAGTTGCTTATACTGCGGATGCACCTCAATCCAGTTCGATAGCATTTTGACAGCGCTGCTCTGCAGTCCTTCGTTTGTATAGCAAACGGCGAGTGACATGAGCACCTGGCGATTCTCGGGCTGCAGGTCGAGGGCACGCTTCAATGCCGCAATTGCCTGCGGATCCATTTCATTCTCTGCCTGCGAGGCGCCTAGCAATTGCCAGACTTCGAGGCGTTCCGGCTCCTTTTTGGCTGCCACCTCGAAGCACAGCACGGCGCTGGGTATGTCCCCTTTGGCCAGGTATTCTTTGCCCTTCTCGAAGGCATTAGGCAGCTCGGACATGGGATTCTGTTCAGCGAACTCGTACTCTTTGTACGCGTCCAGATTCTCGTTATATTCGCTGAGCCACGGATGCTCATTCTCTTCGGCCAACTTCTGCCATTCGTCCTGCAGCCGCTGCCAGAACTTTTCATTGAAATTCGCTGCCGTTTGTTCGCTTTGCTCCTTTTCACGCGGATAATCATTGATCCAATCCTCCACTCTTTGTTTATCGGTATCAATGGTTTCCAGCTGCTCGTCGAAGAAGGTATCGTGTTGTGTTTGTGTCGCCGGCGGCGCTGTTATCGCCATGTAAGGACTCTGCATCATCATCATGGGTGGCGGCCGAAAGTTTTGACTGCTGATCAAAGGTTCATCGAAGAATTCTTGAGCATGGTGCAGTTGCTGCTGCTGCGGCTGCATGTGCAGCATTTTGTTGCCACCGGACAGCAGCTTTTGCTGTTGCTGAAAGTCGCGACTCCATTGGCCAGCCATCACTTCATCCACCTGTGATCCTCCACCAGCACCATGAATGTTAATATCGCGCATCTCTTGCAGCAGCGAGTTCATCTGAAAGGATTGCGGTGGCGCCGCCACATGACCCAGATAGTCGCTGACCATTTGCTCATCGGGACGCAGCTGGCGCTCGAATGCCGCCGCTGCGAATCCTTCGTCCTTGTGGGCCACATCGCGAGTGAATTGGCCGCCAAGTTGCATTAACGGATTGACGGCGCCGCAGTCGCCTTCCACAAGTGGACGTAACGACATCGCTGGGCTACGTAACAAACTGCTTAACTTGGCTCGTTGGTTATTGGTTGCTATTAACCTTTGGCAGAGCGGCAGCTCGAATTGGAGTGGAGGAGGTCAAAAGACCAACTTTTGTTCAGATAAGAACGAACGAAAGCGAAACAACAACACTAGAGGTGGACAAGCAGCAAACGGGACTATCGATGCAGCGATGGTTTTATCAGCTTTTCAAGGCATCGATAATTTGTAAATTTATGTATTCAATAGCAGAAAGTATTGTTCGAAATAAATTCTGGCATTTTGTTAAAAAAAAAAACGACATTATCACAGTATTTTGAAAGTTATAAACAAGACGCGTCAATTGAAAATGTTATGAGCTGATAGTATCGGAGGCCGCAACGTGGATAATCGGTTATTAATCGCTGCAATGAAACACTGTGTGGCTGTTTGTTGTTTTGGTATATTTTTGTAGCTAGTATTCTTTAGTGATGGGGCAGCCAGTTGTTGCTGCGAAAGAATTATTTCAAAACGGAGTAGTGCAAATTTTGTTTACAAATAGCGAAATATTGAAAAAGCAAAGTGTTTGCATAGTTAAGTAAATCCGTAATTGACTGCAAGGCTTCGAGATCATGGAGTGCATGGCCTATGTGAAGATTTGCGACTAAGTAGTTAAAGCAGCCGTTTTGGCGCCAAAATTGGTGCCCAGAAAGTTGTGGTGTAGAAATTGAATTTGGCCATGGATTATGATCTGTTTCAATCGGATGACGATGAGGAGATACTTACCGCCTACCTAGAAGCTTCACAGCAGCCACAACAAGCTGTCGCTATAGAGCAAAAATTAGATAATAATAATGACTATGATATTATTGACGATGATGATGATGATGATGATGGAGCTGCGCTCGATGTGCTGCCAGAATTTAATTGCGCGGGACGGGATACGGTGAAGAGTAAGTTGGACTTTCCCAGCAACAGTTTCGTGCGCAATGGATACACATTGAATGCGCTGCCGCCGCGCAGCCGCATTGATAATCTCCGCTTCGATTTCGAGTCCAAACAACTGAACAATTGCCTCGTCCTGCGTTACTTGCACGGCGAAGCGTGGTAAGTGTTGTTAGCTACCATTGTGTAACACTCACAGTAATAATGGCTTTCTCCATGCCAGCAAGAATGTGCAGAAACTGTGTGCCGCCGTCGCGGGACAACAGCAGCTGCAAACAAAGTCGACGGCAAATTGGTATGCGATGCGTCAACAGGTGACACACTTCTATCATCTGCTGCTGCACGAGCAGCAGACAGCGACCGGCCAGGCAGAGTTGTGCGCACTGCTGCAGCTGCGCCAGCTGCTCAACAGCTGCCTGGATGCGGCAGCATGGCGCATTCTCTACTTTGCAGAGCACAGCAAAGGCAACGATTGCCCAACGCCCGCTTATCATTTGTATCACGGCGCACTCGAGTGGCGACTGCTCGATCTGTGTGTGCAGCGCAAGCTGCAGGATCAGCCCGAGGCGCAGCCCATCTACGAGGCGCAACTGTCGCGACTGTTGGACGATTTGGTGCTCTGCAGTCAGCTGCATTATCGCAGCAAGCAGAGCGTCCAGCTGCTGCACACCTCGGCTTTCATGTGCCGCTGCAGCAAGGAGCTGTGGCTGCTGCTGCTGCGGCTGCAGCAAACGGACTTTTGGCCGCGCTTCCATTGCTCGATGCAACGCCACAAGGCGCAGCTGCAAAGTAGGAAATAAG
Source organism: Drosophila niveifrons (assembly GCA_035046325.1). Lineage (NCBI taxonomy): Eukaryota > Metazoa > Arthropoda > Insecta > Diptera > Drosophilidae > Drosophila > Drosophila niveifrons. Next base: position 5,871,549 of record JAWNOC010000020.1, read on the forward strand.
CAATCCAAACAAAAACTCTTTTTAATGACTCTCGATTCTTGTTTTAGTGGATGCCACTGGATGGAGTTATCATGAGTTCTATGCCTGGCTGCGCTTGAGCGTCGCCCGCTTGGCCATCCAAGATGGACAACAGCTCACTTCGGACGCGTTGCAAACGAGCTGTCTGCTGCAACAGTTTCTGGCCGCCTCACCAAGTGAGCAGCAGCGTCGCGTTTATTTGTGTTTGCTGGCGCCGCTGCAGTTGGATGCGGATGTGCTTTGCCAGCTGTGGGAATCGTTGCATCGCTCACTCAACTGCCAGTTCAATGAATCCACCCAGCAGCTGGAACAATTACCATTGACTTTGGCAAGCGGCGCTGCCTATTTGCAGCGCTATCGCCAGCTGTTGGCGAGCGGAGAGCTCGAGGATTTGAATCTGAACAGTTTCACGCTGTTCGCTTTGCTGCTGGGAAAGACGCTGGGCAGGCAGCAATCGCAGAAGCTGCTCGGTCGCATCTTTAGCAAATTCAGCGCTGCCAAATTGTTGGCACTCAACGAATGCGGCATTCATCATGTGATCGAGCTCTTTCTCTGTCTGCTGCTCTCGCATCAAGGCGACTTCACTGAGCTCGCCTCCAAGCTGCGCGAGATGCTGCTCTGCCTTGCGCTCGACAAGCTGAGCGTGCCGCGACGCCAGCTGGCGGCCAAGGGACACATGGCGCTGCTGCTGTTGCATGCGGAGCGTCGTCAGCCGCTCGAGGATTACATTGGCAAGCTGCTGCTGCAGCTCGCGACGATACGCAACGATCTCGATGTGTGCGCCATTTATGCCAGCTGCCTGCCAACGATCTTTGAGCTCTCCCCGGACTTTGCACACGGCGAGCAACTGCTGCTGGGGCCCTGGCTAACCCATTATCTGGAGCACAGCGGGCAGGCGGCACAGGAGCGTGTCTGGCAGTCGTTGCACTTGCTCTGCCAGCGATTGCGAGCTACGGTGGCCAGCTCAGCATGCGCTGGCATGTGGCAGGCGCTGCAGCAACATGTGCTGCCCCAGCTGCGGCTGCAGTACGTCAGTGGTTTCAGCAGCTGGCTGCCCAAGTTGGCGGCGCAATTCGTGCTCCTCGACGATGGCAGCGGCAACGCCAACGGCAGCGGCGGCAGCCGAAAGCTGCTCACATCGCTGCTGCTGGATGCGGAACCCGCCAATCTGGCGGCCAGTGCACAGCTGCTGCTCCAAGTGATCGAGCTGGGCGTGCAGCCAACGGCCGAGCAGCTCATCCAAGTGTGGCTCAAGTCGCTGGTGCTGCTCCAGCCGCAACACGCCGCCGTTCGCCAACTGACGCCACATGTGCTCCAGCTGCCCGAACTCCGCTCACTCGAGTTGGATGCCTCGGCTCTCGAGTCGCGTGAGCCGCTGTGCGCATTCTTTGGTGCGCTGGGACGTCGTGCCCAGCAGCCGGATGCAGTGGCGCATGTGCGCATGCAACTCAGCCACAAGTTGCACGCTTATGTGGCGCACTTTGAACGCTGGCCGCTGGTGGAATCGTGCGCCTCGCGCTTCTACAACTTCATCGCGATTGTCATCTACAATTGTGCGACACTCGCCTACGTTCGCTCCAAGCCGAGTTGCTTCCTCCACGTCGCCATGACGCGCTTCCTGCTGCCCACGCAGCTGCAGGCGGGCGTTGCGCCTGAGGCACGTTTACCCCCGCTGCTGCACAAGATCTTTCCGGTGCTGTTGCAGGGCCTGGGCCGGCTGCCGTATCGCCAGGATGCGTATCTGCAGCGCACTCTCGAGCAGCTCGTGCTCCACTGGACGCCGCATTTCACCTTCACCACGAACACGAAACTTGTGGCACGTCCCTATGCCACGCTGTTGCAAGCGGATGTTGGCGACTTGTCGCAATTTGTGCTCCAGCAGTTGGCTCAACAGTTTCTCAGCGTGCAACGCAGCCAGCCGGGGCAACATGTGCGCCTTGTGCTGAGTCTGCTGCAGCAGCTCATCGTGGGACTCCAAGACGCCGCGACGCCCGATGCCGAGCGCCAGCTGTTGATCCTGTTGAAGGCGGTGCATGTGCCGCTGCTGGAGCATGTCATGTTTGTGGGCGAACACGAGTCGAGTCGCCTCCAAGTGCTGCAACTCTATCGCCTCCTTGTCACCCAAACGCTCTTCCAACGCTCGCCAGAGGCGCAAGCGCATTGCTGCAACGATCTGCGATCGCTGGCGGAGAAGCATTTGGCCCATTGCACCTACTTCTACTTCCAGATGCTGATCAAGATCGCTGAACTGGCGCCACAGATGTTTGCCTCGCTCTTCGATTTTGTGCGCGATCAGGCGCTCGGCGTGGAGATGAAACGCGGCGCTGGCGAGGATTGCGGCATACGCAAGTGCTTGCAGCGACTCCAGCAGGTGCTGCAAGGCAGCTAACAGTGTGTGCCAGAAGTCTGCGTTCACACAATGTCACAATGCAAATAGTTGTACTGAAGATATTACCTTGTATATAGATTAAGTGATGGCTTTTTTCCCCTCTTCCTTTATTTACAATCTGTCTGTTTAAACAATAAGTAAATTGTATAGTTAATATTGAATTAACAGAAGTATCAGATTTGGTTGGATTTATCTATCGGGGGAATCGAGTATCGGTCTAGTTAAACAATAAGTACATTGTATAGTTAATATTCAATTAACAGCAATAACAGTTTTCCAATGGTTGGATTTAACTATCGGGAAGATCGAGTATGTGGTTTCTTTTCAATCTTCTTACTGCTAAACTCTTGTCTACTACACTTAAGGCTAAATTATTTTCTTGGTTATGGAGTCTAACGATGTATTTCTTACTAATTTTATTTATTTCTTCTTTTATGGTTGGAATATTAACATCATTGTTGATAACTTGAGTGAAAAAACAATGCTTATTATTCTTTTAGTGATATAACCATATATGAGGCTGAGCGACTGAAGACTATATTCTTAATAATAATGGATAATTCTCAACCAAAACATTTTCATACTCTCTATAAAGGGAAGGGTATTATAGCTGTCTACTAGCAGCCCATAAGGTAGATATATTCTTGATCAGGTGAGATGTTATATGTAGACATTTCCGTCCGTCTGTATGAACACCTAGATCTCAATGACTATAAAAGATAGAGCTCTAATTTTGGACTGTACTTGTTATGCTTGCACGCAGATCTAGTTTGTTTCAAATTTTTGCCATTACTCGCAAATTGATTAAACTCGACTAACAAGCGTAATTTTAAAGTTTTAAAGTGCCTCCAATTTTACAACAATGTCTACACTATTTAAAATTCCTAAACATTTAGTTGCGATCTGACAAAAAATTGTCAAAGTTATTTAAGAAATACTTTTGTATGAGAAATTTCGGCCACTAACTAAATGGGTTAGTTACTTGAAAGCTTGGGGCCAAACTCAAGTAAACTTATACTGCTTATTAACGAATTTATAACTAATCATCTTGGCTCTAATTATAATGCTATAATCTATACTTATTTTTAAACTACACTAAAAAAAAAACAGAGACTAATTTTCAAAGAGAAGAACATTCGTTTTGAAAAAATTGGTAAAAATAATAACATTAATCTAACAAAAAGTTCCGTAAATAAAACTTAGCTCTAAATATAGTGATAATCCAGAGGTCCCAAAATAAGCTTTACTTGTTATATTGTTAAATTGTTTCAGTTTATTGTGTTTTTTCGCCAGAGAATTACCCACATATAATTTAACTAGTTAGAAAGCTACAGTTAAGTGAGCTCGAAAAAATTTGATCTGGTATATTTGACACTCTATGGTATATTTTGGATGTAATACTATATTCAAATACCAAATATACTCTTTAGTATATTTTGCACTCTATGATATATTTTGAATGTCCATGTACAATATCAATATACCATATGTATATAACATTTGGTATATTTTTTAGTATTTTTGTGGTACATAAATTCGGTATATTTTAAAATGAATACCACACTGTTATGCTTTTATTCAAAATGGGTATTTCACAGTCGAGCACACTCAACTATAGCTTTTATACTTGCATCTCAAATTATTTCCGACTATCGTATTTGTTTTTGCTAGAGCATTACCCATTTACAATATAATTATTTAAAGTTGTCTGTTTGTGGTGGTTAAATTAAGTTAATAGCTTAATATAAACCGAGTTTAAACTATAAATTCTCGATTTGAAGTGAAAACATCTGACAAAACAGTGTATATAAAAGTACTTTAAAGACAAAGTCATTTTACAACATTTTATCATAAGCAACGTGGCAGCTTTAGCTTTTTTTGTTGTGCGTAAGTTTGATGTCTATAGCTTTGCTAATCACTGAGATCCAGTTGTTTAAACAAATGAATGAAGTGTTCTCCCATCGCTTCACTTACTATTCTCGGTTTACAATGCGCTTTTATCTAATCTCATTTGAATTTATTTGCTGGGCGCACCAAAAATGTAAATTATAATAATAAATGTGTATATACTTAGAAAAAAAGGGACAAACACTTTGATGAACTTAAAGTCTAAAGAGTTGGCGCAATGAGTGAACAAAGAAGAAAAAAAAAAGAATCTCTGGAATCTCTAGACAACATTCTTGGCCTGACGCGGTATGCGATTGGTGAGCTGCTTGGCCGGAAGGAAGCCCGAGTCGCCCAGATAACGTATGGACACATTGCCCGACGGACTGATCGTTAGCCATGTGATTGAGGCGTGATTGATGTTGATGCGCAGCCACGCCTCGGCGGGAAATTGCAGAGCACGACAGACAAAGTAGCGTATGACATTGCCATGGCCCACGATCAGCGTATGCGTCTCCTTGTCCTGCTCTGGCGGCGCCCGATGGAAGTAGCGTCGGAAGGCGGCCTCAATGCGTGCGCCATCGCGATAAAACTGCTGCAATGAACAACAACAACAACAAGAATGTGTGTGGTCATGCTTCAATCTCTTGAATCATATGGCTGTCTCATTGACTCACCGATGCCTCGGGCTTCCAGTGACCCACCGGCGGCTGTGGAGGTATCGGGGCTCCCTCGCGAAGGAACGCACAATTGGTCACCTTGCTGCGATCGTAGTCGATCTCATTGAGTATGATATCAGCCGTCTCCTGGGCACGCACCATATTCGATGCAATCACCTTGTCCCACTTGATGCCCAGCTCGTGCAGTCGCTTGCCCGTGTACTTGGCCTGCAGGCGACCGCGATCCGTCAAATGATGCGTCTCATCTGTGTCACCAATATCCAGATACTCGCCGTGTCGTATCAGGATAATGTGACGCGCGTATTTCGGCACCGATTTCTCCAGTTCGCTGTTGTAGCGATTCTGCTCTTGCGGCATATCGTTCTTTTGCGGTTTCACCAGACTTTTCGGGTCACGACAATCCCAGTTGCTGTCCCAGAGCGCAAAATCCGGCACCGGCTGCGAACTGTTCGTCCAGGAGTTGTGTGCCACAAACTGTGGATCGCGCAGCTTTTGGAAATAGTACGCAGCAAGGCCGGCGCCTGTGCCGCAAGCAAACGCTGTGAACTTGCGCATTGTTATAAGAAAACTGCAATCCCAAAATGAATTACGCTTTGCGAACGAAGTAAAAGGCGGCACAGCGCAACAGCTGTTTTAGGTTGTTGTGGCGTTGCCAGACAGTTGCTGCTGCTGATCCACCTGCTGCATCGCGCCTCTCATTAGTCTGGCAACGTCAGAGTTTGAATTTGAATTCGTTTTAGCTTGTTTTTGTTTCATTTTATTTATACAATTTTGTTTTGTATATTTGTGTGTGTTTTGGTATTAAACTACTACAACATATTATATAATAACCATGCATTAATAAGTATGAGTTTTATATAATACTGTGTCTATATATGTATTACATTTACTTTAGACGTATGTATTAAATTCAATTATAAGTAGTTGCTCTTCTTTCTGTCTTCAGTGCTGTTAACACTAATCATTAAAGTTATAGACTATGTTTTAAACTATATTGTATGTATGTATATATTACTGCAATTTAAAGCTGCCGCTTTAGTAGTTGCGAGAGTGTGTGTGTGTGTATGGTTGTGTGCTTAAAAGTTTCCAAATTTATCGAGACTTTGCCGCTTCTTAGGCACTTTCAGCAGCAGTTGGTGCTGCTGCTGCAGCAGCTTCTGTTTCTGTTGGCGTCTCCAACTTATCCACGCTGACCGTGCGCACAAATGTGGCGGAGGCTTCAACGATTATTGTGGGCAAATCATCCTCTACAACAGGAGCTGCTGCTGCTTCTGCTGCTGGTTGGCTTGCAGCGTCTTCAGTGGCAGCAGCTTCAACAACAACAACAGCTTCGATGGCGGCAACTGGAGCAGCTTCAACTTCAGCTGGAATAACTTCAGCAACTGGTGCAGCTGGCACCTCGGCGGTGGCTTCCACGGCTTGTGCTGGAGCCGGCACTTCTGAAGCACTTTCGACTGCACTGGCTGGCTCCAGCTGCTCTGTGCTCTCTGCTGGAACTGGTGTGATCTCAACGGCTGGCAAAGAAGTGGGCTGCTCAATGATCACGGCTGCAGCTGGCTCCTCAACTGCGGTTGTGGTTGCCTTTGGCTCTTCAACAACTGTTGGCGCAACAGCAACAGTTGCTGGACTTGTGGCTGCCTCTTGATCTGTTGGTTTCGCTGCTGCTGGTGATGGTGACTTGGACTTGGATTTCGCTTTCACCGCCGGCGATGGCGTGCGCGACTTGGACTGACGCTCATTGGCGGCCACTTTCAGCTTCTGCTCATGCGCCGACTTATCGAGCAGCACCGAGGTGGACTGTGGCGCTGGACTTGCACCACGCTTGATGTCCTCGATCTTCTCATTGAGCTCCTGACGTATCTCCTTAATGGGTCGCAGCAGAAAGATGGGCACATCGTCATCGCGACGCTGATACAGCATCTCACCTTCGAATTCCAGCAGCTTGTGCTTGCGAGCTCGCAACAAAATACCCACCACCTTGTCGGAGATGTAGTTGTAAATCTGCGATAGACAACGAAAGGAAGCATTCAAGTAAAAGGGCTCAACAAACAAAGAAGCGCGTTGAACTCACGTTGAACAATTCGCCAAAAGGAATGACGCGCATGCTGGGCTCATCCTTCACTTGATAGCCCTCGGAGTCAATGATCTGGCACAACTCGAGCATTTCCTTCATCACATGCATGTTGGCCTTCTGGCCACGCATCTCAGTCAGACTGCCGGCCAAAGGTTTGCCATACTGATCCTTGGAGAACGTTGGCTTCGGCGATGTGGCGCGTCCATCGTGCGAAAAGGGATTTAATAACTGCGACTGCTTGTGCTGTGTCGCCTGATTGTTGAACATGGCCACCTTCGACGATAGCGGCGAGTCCTGCAGTAAATAGAAAAGAGACAAACTGGTTTTACACAAAGGGAAGCCACAAAATGATGCACATTAAATTCAAGCTCAAGCGAGCGTTGCCAGAATCCACAATCGGTCGCTGTCTGTTAACTTTGCCGCACTTTGGCAACGCATTGTCAATTGCATTGCGTTGGTAACTTCATACATTCAATTAACGCTGAGGGGATTTCAGTTAAATTTGAGTTTTTAAATGGAAAAGAGATAAACTGATTTTTATATGTGTTGCACACAACACAAAGCAAAGCCACAAAATGATGCACATTAAATTCAAGCTTAAGCGAGCGTTGCCAGACCGCTGTCTGTGAACTTTGCTGCATTTTGGCAGCGCATTATCAAATGCATTGCGTTGCCAACTTCTTGCATTTTTTAACGATGGCGGGATTGTATTTAAATTTGAATGTGCACTAAGTGGCACACGTGTGACAAAGTGTTTGAATTAATTGGCTGTAATTAAATAACAGCAGATTTACATGTTGTTAAATTTTTCATTTTCTAAGTGCGCGATCTGTTCAAAGCACCAAGTGTTTGTGTGTATCTACATACATCCACGTATATACATAAATATCTATGTATATACTATATTTATATTATGTATTGTACAAGCAAATGGGACGAATGGAATGCGCAAATGTCGGGCCATAAATAAAAACAAAACTTTGACGAAAAATAAAATGTACTACACTTCCTCAACCAGCCAAAGCACACACAAAAGAAATACAATTTCATTAAAAAAAAAAACAAAAAAAAACAACAAATAAAATTGAAAAGAGAATACAACATATCTACAACGACCTTCACGGCAAATTTTTTTTATAAATTTTATTTGCAAATGTATTTTGTTTGTTTCCCCTATTAATACATCTTTTTTTTTATGTTGGGTGAGTGTGTTGAAAAATCTTTTTTATGCAAAACTTGTGCGATTTGATAACACTTTATTGTTTAAAATTAACAACAACAAAAAAATTGTGAAGGTAAAAAAATTAATAAATAAAAAACAACATTTACACACAATCTGCATAGTTATATGATTTATGTATGCAATATCTTTTTTTAGATGGTCATTTTGTTATAACGCCCCTTGCGAATTTTAATTTTGGCAAAAGATACACAAATAAATAAGGAGAAAGAAAAAAAATGATAATAATAGCAGCAAAACAGGAGGCAATGACGTTGTCAATGGCGCCGTTTGTCGTTTTGATCAATATCCAAAATTTCTTCAATCAATTTTTCGGGTTGCCAGCTCATTTGGCTTCATGAATTTTTTCATTCATTCATATATTCAATATAAAAGAAATATACTTATAAATAAATAACTGCGCAGCACAGAGCGCCTGGCGATGAATGAAATGATTTTATAACCATTTGGCAAATCACACTGACATATTGTATACCCTATAAAAAGCGACTGTCGAGTGCACTCACTTAGTATTAACAGATACTAACTATATGCTTGATAGTGCAGTAAATTTGCACAGGTGAAAGTTGTCGACGTCTTCAATTGAAATGAAATTTTTCCCATTTACCCAATTGGTGTTGGGGAAATTATTATGATTACTTTTTTCAAAAATATAATATTTATAATAAGAAAATGGTCGCTAGACAAGTGTGATCAACTGCAAAATACTAAAATTAATGTTTGGTATTTTTTGTTTTCATATTTGCATTTTACGATATTTACTTTAAATAAGTTTTGCAACTTTGTTTTGCTGTTTTTAGAAATAAATTCCCATTTAGTAAACGTTATTTATTTTAAAATTGGATTTTATTTTTTAACAAACGCTTTAATTTGTTGTTATCTATTTTCCAATTTTGATTTGCTGTGTTTATAAATAAAAGTACAAATTTGTGAACGTCCTTAATTAGAAATAAATGATTTATTTTCAACAAATCAATCATGCACAATTTTAATTCAAATTTTACGTACAGGGTATTTGAAAAAAGCAAACGCACGTGAATTTTGAGGTGATAACAACTGAGATTTATGTTTATGATGATAACAGTATCTTATGGCGAGCCAATGAACCGAACCGAACGGAACCGGTTCAAATGGAGCATTATTCAATAACTTATAAACTTGAAGTAGCTCCTAAGTTTGTCTATGTGTATGTACAATATTGTACTTAAGTGCATATAACATATCTTTATAATGAAAATGCTTCGGTTTTTCGTTTTCGTTGTCGCTGTCGGCGCCGTTGTCACTCAAGAAAACTCGACGAATTTCATATATGTATCTGTTTCTGTATGTGTCTGTATGAAAGTAGACATACATATATACATATATGTGTGTGTGTGTCGACTATATAGCGAGAGAGATACATAAATACTTAGGGGGGACTACATAACATTGCTATTTCAACTCAAACGATGGTCATTGCCAAGAATTTTTCCGTGTTTTGATCTTTTGCACAGTGCGACAAAAATTTGTTTCTTTTGTCAGACAAAGTATATATACTTATATATATATTATAGTACACACGATATATGTGGCATAGACATATACATATGTGTATTTATCTAGTCGATCTTTTGGCAATTCTTTTGGCGACAAATTAAAGCACAAGCAAATAAAATTGAAAACTGCTTTTATACCCTGAAGAGGTCGAGATCATTAGCACATTGTCACCAAATCCGTGACGATCTCATAAAGATAATCTCTTTGTATATCTGTCTATTGGGAATCGTTTGAATACTTAATAAATATTCTTTTAAACAAGCTACAAATTGAGATGGAAATGTCTTCAAGTGGTTTTTCAAAGTTTTGATTTCGCATTCTGTAGAATGTACTCGTATTTTGCGATTCAATCGACTTTTTAAACGGAAAGGGTATTCAGAACTTTGTTGCATTGCCAACAACAAAATATTTCGATGAATATGTTGTCGGTGTTTTTTTTTGTTTTTTTTTTTTTGTCGGGCTTTGCAGCATGTCGAAATTTATGCCATTTGATTTTAATGATTTTTAATCATGCTGCTTTTTGTGGCTTTGCTTTGGTTTCATGGTGGCAAAGAAAAACAGCCAACAAATCGTCACACAAACAAATTTTCTCATATAAATGAAAATACAAATTTTCTGTGACATTTTTTCCACGCTGTTGTTGTTGTTATTTTTGTTTGCTTTTTAGCACATAAATAATGTTCAGGCATTTGTCGCACGAGATATTTGCAATATAATAATAATAATAATGCGCATGGGAATTTATAAAAATCACTGACAGTGAAATTTCTCTTTTTTTTTCCTTTTGTTTGAATATTATACGCGATTTTTCTCGAGGCATTCCACAAATGCCTTTTGTTTGCGCCCAGTGCCAACTTTGGCTCTCAGCTAATTGGACTACGTGTGTGTGTGTGTGTGTCTGTTGCGTGTGTTGAAGGGTGGGAGGTGTATTCGCGAGAGTTATCGCTAATGAGGATGATTAACTGAGCGAGCGGTATATCGATTTCATGCAGCTACAAGCTTTGCATCAGTTATCGGCAGGATCGAATATCGATTACTTACCACTACGAAGCGCAGGGCTCCCAATTCATGCGATACATCGGTCATTTTGTTTGTAGTGGTGGTGGTGGGTGGCGGACCTTGTTGTTGTTGCAGTTTTGTAATTTCAGAAAAACAGCGAACACCGGAATTGACTTCAGTCTCGCTTCGCTCTCTATTTGTGCTTGCTTTTTTTGTTTTGGTATGAACTCCAACTGCTGTTGCGATTGCTGCAAAATGTAAATGTAAACATAAAGGCCAATTAAACTTTGCGAAACGTTACTTTTGCGAGCCAAAAAAAAACGCCACAATAAACAACTAAACTAAACGGAAAAGAAACGCCACAAGAAACACCAACAACAACAACCACAACCAAAATAACAATGAAAATTTGTTTCGTTTCAGCGCCCATTGTGTTTTGCCCTCGCATTGCTACACAACATCACTTTTTTTTAGCATTTCTTTTGTGACCCAGAGTGTGAGACCCACAAAAAAAAAAAAAAATACAAAAAAAAAAAAAATGAAGCAGCAAGTAGCAGAAGAAACGGAGCGGCCCCAAAAGAAATAAGCAAAACAAAATCAAATTACTTCGGGGCAAACGAAGAAGAAGAAATAGAAGCACTAAAAAGACATCGCAACACATACACACAAACACACACGACGGTACGTATGCACGTTTGTATACATGTATGCATGTATGGGTATAGCACCTGGCCTGAACTCTTGACTCTTGACTTGAGCAGGTACGCATGCGCAATGCCCCCAAATAGAGACCTCACAGAATTGAACCGGAATTTTCTATGTTGCCGTTGCTTCTGTTTTTCTATTTCAATTTGCCCTAATCCCGTTTTTCCATTTTCACATCACTACTTTCATAATTAATACGTCCCGCAAGTTCGGCTTGCCAACCTTGTCAAGTTTTGTTTATCGTTGGTGCCTTTGTGACAGTTGGCAACTCAAGATGGCTGCCATCCTGCCGATGGCAGAAGCAAAACAAAAAGAAAAAAAAAACAGAAAAAAACATAAGCGCTCAATTTGATCGCTGAAAATTTTGCACTCACTTTGTAGGTGTTTTTTTTTATTTTTACTTGAAATATTCCTGTTTGTTTTTGTTGAGTTTATTTATGGAATTCCTTTGGCTTACACTACGTATTCTCACTTCAATGCAAATGCACTTGGACTTGGGTATAGTATGCTTCTTTTTATTATATTTATAAATTTTTCCAAACGATTTCGACACTTGTTCGTTATATTGAAACGTTAAAAAAAAAGTAGCCGAGGATATGCAATTATTTTTTGATTTGTTTTCTTGTATATTTTTGTGTGTTTTTCTGCGAGTGTGTGTTATTTTGTTGTCTGTGCCGTTTGGTTGCTGGGACCAAAAGTGAGCGCTGAAAGCGAGCGCGCTTTCTTTTTATAGCTGCGCCGGCAGCCCAACCAAACACACACCCATACATAGTAAGAAAGAGAGAGAGAGAGTGAGACACTTACACAGCGATAGACGTGAAGAGACTCTCACGTTGGAAGAAAATAAAAACAACATTTCCACAGCTGCTCTCAACATTTTCTTTTAAATTTAGACAGTTTTCTTGCTCTGTTGCGCTCGAGACGATATCAATAAAAACAATGCTGCAATGATAACGCACACGATCTTAATCAAAATTGTGCGAGTTTAACAAATCGTTAACTTTACAGCAAGTTCGTTAAAGTCATAAACTAATTGGTGTAAATAAAAGTTATGCTATATTTTACAGTTTCATTTCACTTTATAACGCATTTTTTCTCTGTTAGTTTGTGTATTCGTAAAGTTTCATAAAACTTGAGGTAGATTCAGAAGTTGAAATTCTGCTTCTTTTCTTTTTGATATAATTTTTTATTGCTTTATGGAATATAAAATCTAGCTGTAGCATAGAGTTTCAATTACTGTATTAAGAGCACTCTTTTGTAACATAGCTGACCAAAATGTTTACCGCTACTTAAGAGCTTAAAGCAAACACCTGGCGCGCATTACTTAATGCAAATAGAGAAAGAGAGAGAAAGAGAGAAAATGCAATTTTAATGGCTTGTTGAAAGACGATTCTAAAGAAGGAAGAAGTCAAAAAGAAGAAGAAGAAGCTTCGGGAATGCGCTGCTGCGCTTCGTTGCGTTTGGGGTTAAGGTTGGAGTTGGGCTCACGATTAGAAGAAGAAGAAGAAACCGCAATCCAATCAGTAATTGAAAATAACCGTAACACAGAATGAAGACTTTTTTTTTTCGCTGTCTGCTTTTTTGTGGTTGCTAGGCAAACAAACATTCGCATTCGCAACAAATTCACATAGTTTTGGCTGACATTGTCATTTGGGAAAAACCGGAAGTGCTCTCTCTCTTTATATGTGTGTGTGTTTATGGCGACAGCATCTGCCCCCTTTGATTATCTGATCAGTCCGCCAGACGTAAAGACAATCAAAAATAGATTGTGTCATCTAAACGACAAGTGATCGGACTCGGAATCGGACTTCGTCTTCGTTTTTGTCTGCGGCGTCAGTGCAATATGATGCGGCGATCAGGGACGAATATACATACATATATCGTACCTGCACATACTACGTCTAACCAATCGACTGTCCCCACCCTTGATTCCTCCTTTCCGATTGCTACTGGGAGCTGATCGCGTGACACGCCCCAAGAACCAATACCAAAGACAGATCATCAATCAATAGCAACACATCTATTTTCATAGCGCATATTTCAATAGGCAATTTAGCATATATATTTTTTGTTTGCGAAAAGTGCGTGATTCGGTGAGGAACTGCATTTCTTAAAATTTAGTTAACAATTAATAATACCACAAATATTTGCCACGCAACAAGTTAGAATTTAGCGAAATAAAAGTATTTTTTGATATGAAAAGTAGATCAGTATTTATCAGTGAAAGGTAAAATTTTATTTGATTTCTAGATTTCTGTTTATTTAAATTTAAATTGAAAATAATTATGCATATTTGTAATGAAATCGAATGAATTTTACCAGAAAATGACTAGTATTATTGTTGATAAGCACAAAGCATTAAATACTCAGTATTTATCGGTAATGAACAGTATTTTTGTGTTATAAATAATAATATGATTTAAAAAGTAGATAAATATTGAGCAGTAAACTTTAACTTTCTACTTTGAAATTCGAGATTTGATTTAAATGACAATAATCTTTCAATTATAGTTGAAACCAAGAAGACATTCTAAAAAAGAAAGCTTAGTATTTTTGGGAAACCAACCAGTATTTTCGTGTAATACTTGTAAGAGCAATAAATACTTAGTATTTATGTGTGAAAGTGGATTTTTTTTTCGCATGCCACAAAATTCTAGAGAGCGAGAAGAGTATTTTATCGTAAAGAAGCGCAGTTTTTACGTGTAATCCTCTTTATGAAAAATACTAAATTTATCTTTATTGAATAACACATATAAAATGATTATGCATATTTTAAATGAAATCAAATGAATATCAATAAAAATGAGAATAGTATTGTTGTTGATGATAAATACTTAGTATTTATGCGTATAAAGGCAGTATTTTCGCATGTTACATAATTATAGATAGAGTATTTTTATCGTAAACAAACAGTATATTCGTGAAATACTTTATTTGCAAAAATATTATATATTATATTAATTGACATGATTTAGCATATTTGTAATGAACTTAAATAGAGAGCAATGCTAATCAAGAGATAATGTTTGATTAACCAATCGATATTCTTTCATTTTAGGAAGCCAAGTTATATCGTGTGATGTCGTGTCACGCGCTCATCGCTAGTTGGAAGCGTAGAGAAGATGAGAGAGAAGCGGGGAGGAATGCTTAAAGACGTAAGCATGTTGGATGCCATTCAAAAATGCGAACGTCTTTAGCTATGCGAGAATGAAACGCAGCTCGATCCAATCGAGAATCCACGACAACAAAAAGAAGTACAAGACTATGTTATATACTTACATATATTAACATTAAATAGTTGAATACATTTTAGAGATGCGTTAAGTGCGCGTGCCCAGCTGCCTTGGCTTGTCAACATTTTGTTTGCAAGATGCGAGATGCGAGTTGCGAGATTTATTAAGGATCTTACAGACGCAAATACATAACATTACAATATTGTGTAGCATGAGTTTTATTTCGTTAATTAAACAAATTCGGAATGCATTGTTGCTTTCGGCTTTGCTGCTTTGGCTGACAGCCACAAGTGCATGGCGATGTTGGGCAATTGCTCATTACGAGAGCCAGGTAAATACTATAAGCTATATACATATATATATAATATACTCGATATATATTGTGCAGGCATCGGCATTGCCTCCCCCCAATAAATAAAATCAACTCATGAATGAAAATGCGTTCGCCTCAGCGATTTCCTGTGTTGCACATTTCAAAAAGCACATTTAACAATATGCTTTTGCCCATTTTGTGTGTCGTTGCATTTTGCATTTAGCATTTAGCATTAGCATCAATTTGATTTTTGATTTGATTTGCATTTGCGGGCGTTGAAAGGCCTAAAAGTGCACGATTACTTTGCTTTGCGCTTTGGCCCAAAGCCATTTCATTCGTTTGCCGTTTGCTATTTATTATTCACCAAGTAATATACTATTCGTCTAATTACAAGCATAACTGAAAGTGCAATTTGTCTTCTATCTATTCCTCTATGTACATATATATGTACATACATATCGATTTTATAGTATTTATGTTTATGACTCACAAAGAGAATTTTGCAAAGGCATCAAATGTAGTTTGCATGACAAAGTGCCCACAACGATATAGAAAACGTTTACGAATATGCAGCACAAAGCAGAATGCAAAACTCGTTAACACATTTGAGATGGAATGAAAAGCATTTTAAATATAGATTGCATGACACAAAGTCAGCTTCAATGTTTGCAAATATTCCATTGAATATAAAAGCGTTTACGAATATGCAGCACAAAGCAGAATGCAAAACTTCTTAGCACATTCGATGTAATCAAAAGCCTTCGCAATATAATTTAAGTGACAAAGAGTCAGCTTCAATATTTGTAAATATTCCATAGAATATGAAAACGTTTACGAATATGCAGCACAAAGCAGAATGCAAAACTTGTTATCAAATTATGTTGCATTTCAGCAAGTAAACTCAAAATGGTTGCCAGAGTAACATAAATTGAATTGTGTCTGCCAGCAAAACGCTTACGAATGCAGAGCACAAAAGAGAATTGTCAATAAGAATGTTGGGCATAAAATACACAATAATATTGCCATATTTTAGTGCAACTTATTCATTCATCTCGCTGTTGAGATGATTTTTGGGTTTTCTCGAGATGATTATCTAAAAATATGTTGCGTCGGCTATAGTATGTATATAGTATGTGCGTCCCGGGCGGCAATATTTGTTGCAAGTTGAATACAAAAACACATTCGTATATGAGTCTTTTCGAGTCTTTTGAGTATGACACACGCCTCGACAATTGTTTCAAAATAGCAATGAAAACGTCAAACAAAATAAAGAGGGGGCAACGGAAAAGGGAAAGGAGCATAGGGACTAGGGTGTAGGGATGAGTCATGAAGTGCAGCCGCTTCAATCGATGATTGAGCGCAATCAAAGTGGGCGTTGTGCACGGTGGCGTATGCGCAATGCATGAAATTGCGCATACGCAGCGTGCGCGCACTGAATCATTTCGCTCTGCTTGTATTCTTATGCTTATTACTATTCTGCATTATGGCGCACAATATGCGGTTATTTATAGCCATTTTCGCTGTGCGTGGCATCCAACGGAAGGCAACAAAAGGGGCGGGGGCGATGGCGGAGGCGGAAAATGCGAGGGAAAAGTGTTGAAAACACTCGCGCCAAATGACGCAAAATGCGCTGCGCCAAAAGCGAAATTGTTGTTATTATTATCATCATTATTATTATTATTATTATTGTTTGTATTATTAAACGCAACTGTTTGGCTTTTTCATTTTCTTCGATGCTGATGATGATGAATGTGACGATTATGATGTATATTCACTTGGCATTCACTACAAGCACTCACTATGAGCACTCACTTGATGGCCCTGATGGCCCCCAGATGATGATTGGCGGTCATGTGCAAAAGATAAATACGCTTTGCTCTCGATAATCATTAAATTGTGCATTTGCTGGAGTCTCTTTCTCTCTTGCTCTTTCTCTGCTTTGGTTTTTTTTTTTTGCATGCCTGATCTACGGCAAAAAACAAAATCGATCGAGTTCAAAATTCCATCGCGCTGACTGTTGGCAGCCGCAGTTCGCATTGAACTCTCTTGTGCCGATATCAAAATCGATATAAACGAAATAATGGGAGAGTGTGTGTGTTCGACTGCCAAATACCCGGTACTACTGTAAACTTGTTGTCCTTTGATAAGCATATTTTAAGTAACATTTTTTTATGTTACTCTTTAAATTGAGTTTTGTGCACAAAGTGCGCTCGATTATTCGAAAAATATACCAAATGATTACACCAAAAACAAAACTCAAATATACCGAACATATTTATATATATCGATATACTATTACGTTCAAAATATACCAATATGTAAGACTCGGCTGGAACAAACTACAATTTGCAAAGTGCTTGAACAACTTTTATTGTTATTTGCTCAAAGTGTGACCAATTATGCGAAAAATATACCAAATTAATACACCAAAAACAAAACTCAAATATACCGAACACTATATTTGGTATATCGATATACTATTACGTTCAAAATATGCCAGATGATCAAACAAAGCAGATAAGACTCGACTGATGATAAATTTTTTTTAGTCCCTATACAATTTGCAAAGTGATTGAACAACTTTCATTTGCATTTGCACAATTACGTATTTTTATGTTACTCAATGAACTTGATTTTTATTCTAAAAATATACCAACTTAACAAACCGAAAAAAGACTGAAATTTAATGTAGAATATATTTGGTATATTGGCATACTAAGACTAAAATTTACTGTAGTCTTTATTTGTTATATTGATATACTAAGATATTCAAAATATACCATCGAGCTCAAAATATACCAGATAATCAGACACAGCATCTGAGCATCCATTTTTTTGCATCTCCTATACAATATCTTTATTAATAACTTTAACAGTTTTGATCTGTTCGCAACCAAATTTGAAGTTTGTTATTGTGAGAACAAAAAATCGCGACTCTTCACTTAACTTGATTCACTTAAACATTATGCCCTTTAATGTGTGCCGACTGCGGGGTATGCAAAAATGAAAATGTACAAAATTGGAAATGCCAATGAAATTCCAACGCAAGCTGACGGAGCTGATGTTCTATAGATATCCGAGAGTGAATCGGACAGTGAAAAATCGCCAACTCTTGTAAGACATGTGTAAATATTTACGTTTTGCAATTTGTGGGGAAAGAGGAAAACACTCACTCTCTCTCTCTCTCTTGCCATCTCTTTCTCCCTCTCTCTCTCTCTGTCTCTGAAATGACGTCGACGTCGACGACCGACGCAAGAATTTTGGAATTTGGCATGCTTGAAGGACGCCTACATGTTGTTGTTGTTATTATTATTATTGTTGTTTCTGTTGCTGTTGCTGTGGCTGCTGCGGTGTTTTGTGGCATTGTTTTGCGTACGTAATGATCAACGAGCGAGAGTGGGCGCATTGCGGATTTTAATTCAATTTTTATAACCTATACCCGGGCGTGATAAGCAAACGGGGTGGATTAGCCTGCGGGGTGACAGCATAAAACACAAAAACAAAAAAAAAAAAGCAAGCTTGAATTACAGGTATGTGAAATATAATATTAAAAAACACTGCGAGATACTGCGATCGTTAAAATATACCAAAAATATAGATACATGATATACATAAAATAAATTGTTAAGTATATCATCACATTCCGAATATACCATTGTGTACAAAATATACTGAAATGTTTAGTATAATGATATACTATTACATTGCTACACTAGTCTATACAATAGTGTACAAAATATACCAGTAAAATATTACAAAAATCTACTAAAACGTTGAGTATAACAACAAACTATTACATTCCAAAAATATATACCATAGTGTGCAACATATACCAGATTGTCAACATCATTGTTTAGAATATACCAAAATAATGTACTCAATAGTGTATACTAAAATGTTTAGTATAATGATATACCACATTCCCATACACTATTATGAAAAAGAGTACAACAAAATACCAGATTGTCACCGTTCAAAAATATACCAAAGTTAAATATCAAATATATTCGAGAATGTTGAGTGTTTAACAACATACCATTCAACTCAAAATATACTATAATACTATAATACATTATATGTATAGTATGTAAACCAAAATGAATGAAGCAGTTTTTTTTCTTGCCATATAAAATGTTTTTTAAAATATTTCAAATATTTGTGACTTTAAGCGTAGCAAGGAAAATGTTAGACCAACGATGTACCGATTCCTAAAATCCTAAGATCCATATTTGAACTGCACCGATTGATAACTTTGGATCTAAAATTGATCGAGAAATCGACATAGATTTTATAATTGACTCGTAGAGCATTTAGAGCAGAAATTGCAATTCTCTCTCAAAATCTAGTTATTGATTGGAAAGCGTTTTATTTGTTTTGTTTTTTTTTTTTTTTTATAATTTATCTAATAACTTATGGGTTGTTGTTGATGCGGATTAAAAATTAATTTATACATTTTATAAGTATGCTTAATATTTTTTTTATTGTTTTATTTTCGCAACAAAAATGAATTGTTTACAAAAACATTTTTGAATTCTGAATATTGTATATGAAAAAGTTGCCCGAAAAAAGAAATGATGACGCGTCCAAGTTTTGGCGTCATCAAATGTTGTTTACAAATTGTGAATCAAGCTATTTTTCTTTTTTCTATTTCTTTTTTCTATTTCT
The DNA here is from genome assembly GCA_035046325.1 of Drosophila niveifrons. Lineage (NCBI taxonomy): Eukaryota > Metazoa > Arthropoda > Insecta > Diptera > Drosophilidae > Drosophila > Drosophila niveifrons. The sequence continues at coordinate 5,891,285 of JAWNOC010000020.1, forward strand.
ATATTTCTTTTGTCGATTTCTATATTTCTTTTTTCTTTTTCTATATTTCTTGTTCTTTGATTAAATGCAAATTATTGTGTTCCATGTGTCTTGTGTTATTGTCGATATTGTAGAATCTAGAAATGAACAAAAGAAAATGATGACGTTGTTGAGTGTTATAATTTTGACAAAAAAAGTTAACGTATTACCTTAAGGCAAAAGCTGTTGGAGTCCTTGGCTTTGCAATCGCTTTTGTAGTCGAGTGTTGGGTTTTTTAGAAGGTTCTAGCTTCTCCAGATCTGTTTTAGGCGCTTCTTTGGATGGATAATAATTACCTGATGCTTGGCTTTGCAATCGCTTTTGGATGGATAATAATTACCAGATGCTTGGCTTTGCAATTGCTTTTGTAGTCGAGTGTTGGGTTTTTTAGAAGGTTCTAGATTCTCCAGATCTGTTTTAGGCGCTTTTTTGGATGTTCTATTAATGACAAAGACAAAAACCTAAATATGTTGTTGGCTGTAAGAAATCAAAACTGAAGCTTACGATGGTTTATTTGTCATCAAAGCGCCATTTGTCATGTCAACTTCTTCCACTGGTTTCTTTCCTTTCGAATTAACGCATGGCATTTTGATAGCTTTCTCCGCTAAAGAATTGCCGGATTTTTCGAATAATACTCGTAATAAATAATCCGAAATAATTTTACACGACGCAAATGCTACAGGAAAGTAAAAATGTCACAACAGCCTTCTGATGTTAAAATATGTGAAAGCAATGAAAATTCAAAGTGAAGTAGGTTTAAACACAAATCAAGTAATCATTAATACTCGTAGTTGTTCTTATTATGTAAATATCTCTCAAGTTTTATTTGTATCTCTTTTATTTTCGTCTTTGGCTTTGTTTATGCCCCGTTCGTCTCCTTTTTGAAGTGTGACCTGACTCTTAGATTTCGATTGCAGCGATAACGTTTTTCAAGGTGTGACCTTTTTACTCGATTTCGATTGTATCGATAACTTTGAGAGTAATCATCGGTCGTGAGAATTTGCCCAAGTCGTTTGCAGAATTCAAGGATTTTTGTGTGGCAAGAATTGCAATGAAAACTGACTGCTGTGACGTATACGCAATGCGACATATTGCGCATACGCAGCGTGCATCATTTGCGGGGTTAAGCATAATTCTGCTGAATCAGCATTACAATCACAATCTCAGAAGAGATTGTCAAACATTGGATCTTAAAATGTTGTTCATAAGTTCATCAGTTCATCATGCATTTGGTCATTTATGCCTGACCTGACGACGCGACCATTGATAAGAAACATAAACACTTCGCTGCTGCTGCTGCTGATAAAGACTCTCAGTGGTCTGGGACTCGGCTGCTGCTGCTGCTCAGTTCATCATGTTGTCGTTGGCAGCATCGATGCTTTTGTCCGGCATTTGTTTGCTGCTCGCCCTCTTCAGCTGGCTTTGCTGGTCGCCGCTTTTGCGTTGGCTCCGCGCTCGTCGTCGCCTGGAGGAACTGGCTGCCTGTTATCCCGGTCCCAAGCTCTGGCCACTGCTGGGCAATGCGCCCATCTTCTTTGGCCTCGAACCGGCTGATGTTTGTCTGCTCATCGCTGAACTGGCGGCCGAACATGGCGACACCTTCTATCTCCGGCTGGGCAGCACTTTCAGCCTCCTCATGTTCGATCCCCGCGACGTCGAAGTTGTCCTTGGCAACACGCAGCTGCTGGACAAGGCCATCGAGTACAATTTCCTAATGCGCTGGCTCAACGAAGGACTCCTCGTGAGTCGCGGTCGCAAGTGGCACAAGCGGCGAAAGATCATCACGCCAGCGTTTCACTTTCGCATCCTCGAGCAGTATGTGGAGATCTTTGAGCGGCAGTCGCGTCTGATGATCAAGTCGCTGCAAGGACAGCAGCAGCAGCAGCTCATCGATTTGGGGCATGCCTCGCATCTCTGCACCCTGGACATCATCTGTGGTGAGTTCAAGTACGATATACCTACAATTTTGCTTTGCCAAATCTCAAGTACAGGAAATTGCACCATACGACTAGATTAATTTCATTCAGTTTCGACTCTGTACTATGTACTTTTCATACATATTTCATAATCTATTCAACGCATATATACGATTGTATATTGGGCAACTCAAGTTTTAGTTAGTGCTGAAATCTTTCCAGCAAACATCTACTAAACATAGGTTGTAGTGAATCATAATCGTAACTATTGAAAGGCACTCTTTAGTTCACATTAATCATATCCATCATATAAGGCATCCCTTTGAATCCTTTCGAATCGCATCTTCAACCATAAAAGCGAAAAAAAATACTATACAAAGTACCTCGAAAATATGCTATAAATGTAATAAACAAAATATAGCTTTCGGTATTTTTTGAATTATTAACTACAATAGAGTACAAAATATACTGAAAATGTGAAGATGTCCCTTCGGTATTTTTGTATATTTATTTGGAATAATTTAAGTACAATATATTTATATATTCCAGCATTTATGTTGTATTTTTTGTATATTTTAACTGTAATATCACACAGTTTAGCTTTTCGAGTACAAAATATACCAGATTGTCGAAGATTCCCTCCGGTATTTTTCGGTATTTTGGTATATTTTAACTGTAATACAACACTATTTTAGTTTTAGACTACAAAATATACTTGAATAGCGAAGATGCCCATTTCGGTATTTTTCCAGTATTTTTCTTAGTATTTTTTACTGCAAATACCACACTGTTTTACTCTTTGAGTAAAAAATCTACCTCCTTCGGCATTCTTGTAGCATGCGTTTGGTATATTAATTTGGTATATATTGTACAATATCAAAATATACTAGATTAGATCAGAGATGCCTGTTATTTACTGTATTTCCTGTTATAATACCCTTCCACGCTATGGCTGGCGATTATACAAAATCCAGGTTTTAATCCTGAACTAACAAAAAAGAAGCATTTAATCGTAGTCATATCCAAAACAAGCAAAGTCACTATCCACTCATCTTTTAGGAAAGGCAGCATTTAATTCATTCAGTTTCATTCGTTCCAAACACACACATATGTATGTACATAAAGAAAGCAAGCAACAATTAAACCTAATCATATCTAATGAAGGCAGTAAATTGACTGGCTAATCAAATCGAAAGAAATGCAATAATTGTGGCCAAACTTTCCGCCTAAGCCACTCGACATTGTCACTGAATCACTGAGCCTGATATGATAAGTAAATGAAGTACATTGAAAAAAAAAAACTTAAGTACGAATTTTACAATTGTAAGAAAATCGAAATCTTTTTTACAGATTTTTCAAAAAATTATTTTGAAAAGTTTTCATACTTAAAATTCAAAATTCAAGAATTTTCAATCTGTAATTTTTGGGTTTAGAAATTGATTTTTAAGATGAAAATGTTTTCATACTCAAGATTCTAGATTATTCAATCTTTTAAGATCAAAAAGTTTTCATACTCATACTCAATTCAAGATATTTAAATTTGGAATTCTTGTTTCAAGAAATTGATTTTGAAGATCGAAACGTTTTTATACTCAACATTTAAGATTTTTCATTCTGTAATTTTCGTTTTATCAATTGATTTTTAAAATGAAAAAGTTTTCATACTTAATATTTAAGATATTTAAATTTAGAAATCTTGTTTCAAGAAATTGATTTTGAAGATCGAAACTCAAGATTGAAAAAGATCGAAGTCTTGTTTTCCTGAATTGTTCAGTTTTGGCATTCTTGTTTAAAGAACTGTTGTTGAGGATCGAAAACTTGTTCAAGAACGTCATTATTTCTCTCGGTGTATTAATGATAAACTAAACTGCGACTTTTACATTTTAAATTGCCAACACAAAGTGCTTGCATCTTTTCCCCCCCTCATTGACCTTGGCCCTGAGAATAGGCAAATAACCAAATACTCGATCGACAGCACGTCATCGTCGCTGGGTTTAAAGTACTCACAACCCAGAAGCCAATACGTTAAGATGCTGTCGCTGCGATTAGGACGATTAGATAGTAGTTGAGCATAACAAACGTTGGCCGGATAAGCAACAAGATTAGATTCGTCCACCCCCAATAAACATTGGTTGAATGGCGCTTGGGCGAGTTTCTAAGTAACTCGGTCAGTTCAGTTGAAATAATTGCATTGATTGGTCAAGGTAAAGGTGAAATGTGGTTGCTTCTGTTGGGACTTCTTGTGGGCAGCGGCCTCTTTGCCGGCCTGCTCATCTATCAGCTGAAGTACAAGCATCTGATCGAGGTGACTCGGGATTTAGCGAGTCCGCCAACTTTGCCAATTTTGGGGCATGCCCATCATATTGTGGGCAAGGCGCCGCATGAGCTGGTCGAGCTAATTCAGAACTTTATGGAGACATATGCCAAGGATGGCACTCTCAAAGTCTGGCTGGGACCGGAGCTCAATATGCTGATGGCCAATCCCAAGGATGTCGAGGTTGTGCTCGGCACATTGCGTTTCAATGACAAGGCTGGCGAATATAATGCTCTGGAGCCGTGGCTGAAGCAGGGATTGCTTGTGAGTCGGGGTCGCAAGTGGCACAAGAGGAGGAAGATCATCACGCCTGCGTTCCACTTTAAGATACTCGATGAGTTTGTCGACATCTTTGAGCGTGAGTCGCGGGTGCTGCTCAAAAATCTGGAGCGGGAGCGCCGGCAGCAGGGCGAGATCGGTTTCAATCTCTACGATTGGATCAATCTCTGCACCATGGACACCATTGGCGGTAGGCTTATTGTGCATTGCACTCGATTTTAATCAGCTCGAAGATCAGCTTTATCAATCGCTTTCGATTCGCTAAAAATAGTTGAGATAGCGACTCGCTTATGAGTAACTAACAAAAAGTGCTTCACTTTCTGTGGTGCAAAGTTCCATTTTTTTTTTATAATATGTGTGGCCGCTAAGCGAGATATGCTCAACGAAACTTTTCTGTATGGTAATCAGTTTAACTTTAACTCGTATTTACCATGTTCGACTGTTATCGATCACTTATATACTTTCAAATTAAGCATTTCATTTTATTTCACTTTAAATATGTCACTAAGTGAGTTATTTTATAAAAAGCGGACGCTAAGCGGGATATGTTCAATGCAAAACTGTATGTATGCTAATCATTTTATCTTTTACTGGTATTTGATATAGCCATTCTCGACTGTAATCGATTACTTACTTTGGACCTTGGTCAAGAAATCTATTACTTAATTATTAGCGATATAGAAATGGCGCAATGTGTTTGGCAACAAGTCAAATACTGACGAGCAGCGAACTTGAACTTAAGAATTGTGTTAGTTGCATCTATAGAAACGTGCTGAATTTTTATGTCATGGGGAAACTTATCTACCTATCTACATATATCTCCAAATTAATCCACCTGCTGACTTGTCATGTGTAGGGAAAGGAAACTGTCCATAGCAACTTATCTATGTAGATAGGTGCACAAATAATTCCCACTTTATCCACTTGATGAATTGTCATGTTATGAGTCAAGGAAGCTTTCTATAGCAACCCATCTAAGTATTTATGATTCATTTATAAATTGAAGGTAATATGTTAATTATGTTAGTGCGCTTAATAATTATGTTAGTATATACAACTACAACTTGAACTCTATACACCTGCTGAATTGTCATGTAGTGGGGAAAGGAAACTGTCCATAGGAACCCATCTATGCATTTATGTTTTATTTACAAATTGTAGGTAGTACTTTCACTTAATAGTTATGCTAGTATATACAACCACAACTTCAATTCTACATACCTGCTGACTTGTCATGTAGTGGAGAAAGGAAACTGTCCATAGGAACCCATCTATGCATTTATGTTTTATTTACAAATTGTAGGTAGTACTTTCGCCTAATAATTATGTTAGTATACACAACTACAACTTCAATTCTGCACACCTACTGAATTGTCATGTAGTGGGGAAAGGAAACTGTCCTTAGCAACTTATTTACGCCGCTATGTTTGAATTTATAAGCCGCATAATCAATGTGCTGATTAAGCTAAGCGACTAATCAACTTTTCACCACCCCCACCCCCCCCTTTAGAAACTGCGATGGGCGTGTCGATCAACGCACAGACGAACGTGGACTCGGAGTACGTGAGGGCGGTGAAGACGATCTCGATGGTGCTGCACAAGCGCATGTTCAACATCTTCTATCGCTTCGAGCTGACCTACAGACTGACCCCGCTGGCTCAGGCGGAGAAGCGAGCGCTCAGCGTGCTGCACAACTTCACCGAGAAGATCATTGTGCAGCGTCGCGAGGAGTTGATGCGAGGCACAGCGACAGCTGCCGCAGCACAGAGCGAGGAGGATGTGGCGGTGGGGGCGAAGCGTAAGATGGCATTCTTGGACATATTGCTGCAATCGCATATCGATGACAAGCCGCTGACGAATCTCGATATACGCGAGGAGGTCGATACGTTTATGTTTGAGGGTCACGACACCACATCGTCAGCATTGATGTTCTTCTTCTACAACATTGCCACGCATCCCGAATGCCAGCGCAAATGTGTCGAGGAAATTGTCACGGTGCTGGGCAAGAACAAAGAGACGCCGGTCACATATGAGCTGCTCAATAAGCTGCACTACATCGATCTGTGCATCAAGGAGACCCTTCGCATGTATCCCTCAGTGCCGCTGCTCGGTCGCAAGGTGCTCGAGGAGTGCGAGATCAGTGAGTGATGGGTTTTTTTTTGTTGTCTCTCCCAAAACATTTTCCTTCTTCTATTTAGATGGCAAAATCATTCCCGCCGGCACCAACATTGGCATCTCGCCGCTCTATTTGGGTCGCCGTGAGGAGCTCTTCAGTGAACCGAACAGCTTCAAGCCGGAGCGTTTCGATGTCGTCACCAGTGCCGAGAAACTGAATCCCTATGCCTACATTCCATTCTCCGCGGGGCCGCGCAATTGCATTGGCCAAAAGTTCGCGGTGCTCGAGATCAAGGCCATTGTTGCCAATGTGCTGCGACACTTTGAGATCGACTTTGTCGGCGACACTTCGGAGCCGCCGGTTCTCATTGCCGAGCTCATTTTGCGCACCAAGGATCCGCTCATGTTCAAGCTGAAGGAGCGATCGCTTTAATTCCACATTGCGCTATCTTTCTCAAGTCTTTGGAAAGTCCACCACCATACTGCAAAATAACTTTTCCAATTTACACTTGTATATATATATACATATATAATTTTTTTGTACTAAATAAATTGCTTTTTATGCAAATATATAATATTTTAAGAGATTATGAATTGGAAATGGTTAAAGGATGCATAAAACATAAAAATACAGTTGCTCTTTAGTTGAGTCTATAAAATGTACACATATAGTATATATTTAAATACCAAAAATTTAATTATATTAAAATGTACGAGATGAAAAATGCAGATATAAAACATAAAAAAGGAAGAGCTTTTTAGCAGTCTTTAAAAATGTACATATATTAAGTATATTTTAAAAACCAAAAATGTAATTCATATGCAATCCAGCTTATGGATTAGAACTAAATGAAAGATGCAGATATAGTATATTTAAATACCAAAAATTTAATTTATACATAGCTAACATACTTGCATTTAATTGAAGCTAATGCTCTGTGCAAAAAAAACGAAAAGAAAAGGAAAAGTCAGATAATGTTAAATTTAAAATAACAATTTGCAATAACTCAAATCTATGCTGTGCAAAAAACGCCTTAAAAAAAGTTTTCCATTTACATTACTTTCTATTCCAAGACAGATTACAGTTACTCCTGAAGACTCCGGGCGTTGCCAGCCAGCTCAGCCAATCAGTTTATGATTGTGTGGCAACGCCAAAACATGCCGCATTAATTCAAATATGCATGGAGTGAATGTTTTAGTACGCTGTGAAAGTAATTACTTTTTAAATTATCAAAAATATTTAGTACTAACTATATTTTTTGTGATTTCGGCATAATTTCGGAAGAATAAACATCCGCAATAGAATAATAATATGTTCTGTAGGCAACACATCGATTAGAAAGAGAAGGCTTGAAATAATACCCAACAAATTATGTTATTTTAGTTTTTATGTTGTAAGTGTTATACTAAAATGCAACTACAACATCAAATTTAAAGCAGCCAGCAAGCAAACAGCAAAGAAAAGTGTATATTTTATATTAATTTGAGGGCTTCTCCCTGGTCATCTCATCGTGAATGGCAAAGCAGAGTTTCTCCACATAGTCCGGATCCATTTCGCGTATAATGTGCAAAGCAGAGCTGAGCAAATTCACGTTCCGAATGTCACGCTGCACATCGAGATGCGAATCGTAGGCACCGCGACGCACTTGAGCGGCAGCACCAGCAGCAGCAGCAGCGACGGCTGCAACGTTGGCAGTGCGAGCCTTCTGACGCATCTGGTTGATATTGAGATGTTGCTGCCAGTCCTCGTAAGGATTGTACATGAGCAATTTGGGCGAGGAGACGGGCATCGGAGTTCGTGGACGTGGTGGAGCAGCAGCAGCTTCAGTTTGTGATGGCTTCTGAGCACCCTCATCCAGTGGCTTATTTATAGCACGTGGTGGCAGTGCCGGTGGCGGCATCCGTAAAGTGTCTAAAATATCATTCAGGAGAGCTGTTGTTTGTGATGGCTTCTGAGCACCCTCATCCAGTGGCTTTTTTATAGCACGTGGTGGCAGTGCCGGTGGCGGCATCCGTAAAGTGTCTAAAATATCATTCAGGAGAGCTGTTGTTTGTGATGGCTTCTGAGCACCCTCATCCAGTGGCTTTTTTATAGCACGTGGTGGCAGTGCCGGTGGCGGCATCCGTAAAGTGTCTAAAATATCATTCAGGAGAGCTGTTGTTTGTGATGGCTTCTGAACACCCTCATCCAGTGGCTTTTTTATAGCACGTGGTGGCAGTGCCGGTGGCGGCATCCGTAAAGTGTCTAAAATATCATTCAGGAGAGCTGTTGAAGCTGCCAATGGAGGAAGTGGCTTTTTGTTAGTGTTTGATTCAGTTTCTTGAAGCGGTGGCGAATCAATCGGTTTCTTCAGTGTATTATTTGTAGTTTCAGTTTGCGGCACTTCAGGTGACACTTTCCCAATTTCCGTCTGCTTCTTGGGTGTGACCACCTGCATCCCGGGAGTGTCCACTCGTTGTTTAAGTGATTTGAGTGCAGACAACTTTGTGGGGTCATCTAATGATTGCTTTGGCGTGTTCATCTGTGCTTTTGTCGGCACCTTCGGAGTAGCGGGTTGCGAACGTTGGATCAACGGACGCCGCTTGAATTGTGTTGCCAGCTCTTCAGTGGTCATCTTCGTAGGCGAAGCATTGACCACAGTGGCATATTTTCCTATTGTAGAAGTCGGCTTCGGGGCCAGTTTTTCGATCTTAGTTTGTGACTTATTCATTTTTGCCTTCTTCGATTTGGCTTCAGCAAGCGTATCTTCAGATTCCAATTTGGACGGCATTTGTGTGCTCTTGCGTAAATATGGTGCAGCTTTCTTTTTGCCCTCCATGATATACTTCTGAAATTAAGTCAAAATTACAAATTGTAATTTGTACTAAATATTTTTGATAACAATTTGAAAACGTATTTGCATTCACAGCTTACTACATACAACATTCACTCGTTAGCGTATTTGTATTAATGCGGCATATTTTGGCGTTACCATACAAACATAAACGGATCGGCTGAACTGGCTGGCAACGCCTGCGAACGTACAGTAAAGTCCGCCATTCAATTTTCATTCGTACCAAAAACGCAGTGCAAAACGTAGTTGCAATATTTAGTGTTGTTTTGCATCGAGAAAGGAAAGTATTTAAAAACATGAACAATATGACGGACTCGAATGATAATGCCTGTGGCTATGATATGCAAATGGAAGCAGCTGGTGATATTGATCTGAGCGTGGAAATCAATAGTTTGATGCAAAAATTTGGCGAGCAGACTTTAAAAATGCTGGTAAGCAACATGGCAACAAAGCATCTAAATATGTAGCTAACTATGAAAAAGCAATGTATGTATGTAAATGTTTTACTTTTAGGAATCGAAAAATCGTCGCATAGGCGGCGCAGTGGCTGCAGACCAAGAAACTTTTAAACAGATGCTTGACGAGAAAATGAGTCTGTTGTGCGGCTTAAATAGACCACAACTTAACCCCAAAATGACTACGATACGGCAAATTGACAAGATCCATGGCGAAATACAGCAGCAATTTAAAAAACTATATGACTCGGAGGGCAATTATATGCGTGCTTATGACCAACAGTGTAAAGAGACTATAAAAAACAAAAAGATCCTCGAGGTACAAGCTGGATTTGATGAATTCACCACCATGGTAAGTAATGAAGATTTCATTACAATTTAATTATAATTTATTTAAACATCGATATTGTATATATCTGACATGTTTTCTGCGGTCAAAATGCATTATTTTGTTTTAGATGCATTTTGTTTCTTAAGTAGAAAATAGCTGTTAATTTTACATCTGTTTTGTAATGTGTGTGACCACATGCAAAATATCTGCAAAATACGCGAAGAAATATACCAATGTTGGTATTTTTACAGCGCCATAATCAAAAAAAAAAAAAACTGTAAACAACACAGTTGTAAAGTTAAATTAGCTACTTATGCCGCATTACGTACAAAAATGGAAATCGCAAGAAGTAAAGTGTAATTATTGTATTTTTTTTAATAGCCCTACGCAGCTTTGGAGGATTGCATTGCTCAATTACAGCGCCAACAGCTTGAACGCAAAGCGTCTTCCAAAGCGATGCGCGAAAAGCGCATCGTAAAGCAAAAGGAATACGAAGCACAATATAATGCGATTATTAAGGAAATTGCACAAATCGAAAAATATAACTTGGAAGCACAGTAAGTGGAAATCCACATATATGTATATATAGAATAATATATGTATATACTTACGTGCGTATAATTTCAGAGAGACACTCGAGCTGCTAAAATTTAAATCGAAGTAGAAGTTTGGTTCGTTGCCTTGTGCTCACAATCTGCTCTCTACACGTTTCAATGATGTATAAAGATTAGAATTAGATTTAGGCATACAACAGCCGCTTGGCCTACTTGTATTTGGCTAATCTTTTTAAAAGAAACTACTTGGAGTAATTTACTTTTACTTTTTTTACTTACTTTTTTACTTTCCTTTTTTATTCATAATTATGACTATTCCCTATGTTAAACGTACTTTAAAAACTACAAACACAGCTAATACTTTAATTTGGCTTAAAGCTGTTAACTAAGGGTAATGTAAAAATTATTTAATTTAAGCGACTTTTTGAACTAAAAATATGTAATAATGCAGCTAAAGAAAAAGCTTTCTGGTGCGAGTTAAAGCAAACACGTCAGCCACAGTTTCATGAATAGAAACAATAAAAAAGCGTTGCGTTGCGTTACGAAAATTTCAAATTTTACCAACGAAATGCTAAGCATTTGAATAAATAATCGTTTTATTCAACTGTCATGTTTTTTTTTATTTTTCGATAATATTGAATGCAGTGCATTTGTTATCGAAAAACAATGTACAAAAGGTTGTCTGGCAACGCTGGAAATTCGATACGCGTAGTGCATTACAATCAGCTGTGCATTTATCGTTATCGAGACGACAACATCGCTGCTCTGGTGTGAAAGCAGATTCAGATGTTTTTTTGGCCGTGGATTTATTAGCTTTAATTGTGAAATTCAAGTGAAGAGTGTAACATGGACGAAACGTCGCGACAACACATCGATGACTACTGTTTCCTGCGCACACCCAACGATGCACGCACAACGTGAGTGTCACGCCAGTGTCCAGAATTCAATCACCAATTATTAACTCCCACATATGTATGTAAATCTTCTTCAGCAATGTGCCGGCTGTGCCGAAATCCGTACAGGAGAATGCAGCGCGTAAAACGGAGTTGCATGTGCTGCGTCTTAGCGACGAGTCGCAGCAGCAAACCATGGACACGTTGCGCGCCATACACGGTCCAGACTTTAAGCTGGACGACATCACCAAATACAAGGATCGAGGTCGCGGGGGCGGTGGGATAAAGCACGCCTACTGGGAAGATCGTGGCACGCTGCAGGTGCAAAGTGTGCAAGGTGTCAAAACCCTCAACGGCAGCAGCTCGGCGGACGACGATCGTTTGCGTCGCTATGCGCTGCTCAAGCTTGAGAACTACGGTTTCCATGCGACGCACTGCATCGAAGCCTACGATCACTGCAACTACGACACAGAGGCGGCTCTGCTGCTGCTCTACAGACGCTACATGCGCGTGCCTGGCGATGAGACGCCCGCTTTAGAGCCGCCCAGTGAAGCCGAGCTGTTGGACATGCGTGCGGACGAGAAAGAAGCACTCGAATCGATTTACGATCGCGCATACGAGGAGCGTGAACGTAACAGTGTCTGGAATTTGAAATTCAAAATTGAACATCTGCTGGCGCACAGTCCTTCCGAGGTGCGGAAAGCACGTGAAGCGGCGCTGGCGGCCGCAGCTGCTGTGCGTCAAGCTGAGCTGGACAAGAAGAAGAAGGCGCCGCAACGTTGTCGCAACTTTGATCGCGACGGCACCTGCAAATATGGCCCCAAATGCCGGTTTGCCCATGTGCCGCCGCAACCCAGCAGCAGCGATGGCGGTCAGCTGTCGACGCCGGAGCGCAAGCGTCTCGATCTCGATGAGAACGAGAACGAATTGTGGTTTCATGTGGAGGTGCGCTTTCCGCCCGGCAGTCGCTATCCCTACGAGGCACCGTTCATCTACCTGAAGACCACCTGCCACGATATACCCCATGAGCTGCGGCTGCGCTACGCTCGGCATTTGTATCGCGAGGCGCGGGAAATCTGTCGCGACGGCATTCCGTGTGTGTACAGCGTCTGTGAGCTGCTGCAGACGGACGAGCAGTTGGCTGGGCATCTGGACACCGCGCCGTTTCCCTCGCCCAAGCGTTCGCTGTTCTACGACGAGCCCGCCAATAGCTTGGACGACGATGGCAATGCCGAGATCGCTGCCAAACCACGTCCCACGCACTACGAGCGTGGTCAGACGTCGCGCCAAGATGGCGCGGCTCAACAACGCAGCGCTGCCGCGCTGGCTAAGGAGAATCGCCGCCTGGTGCAGCTGTATCAGGAGCGGCGACGCGACGAACGCTATCACAAGGTGATCGAGGGCCGGCGACAGTTGCCAGCGTTTGCGGAAATGGAACGCATACTGGCGCTGATTGAGAGCTCGCCGGTGGTCGTGATTTCTGGCGAAACGGGCTGTGGCAAGAGCACCCAGGTGCCGCAATTCATACTCGACAATTGGTTCTTCCAGGCGCTGCAGCAGCCGACGAAAGCGGACCTGCCCCACGTCGAGATCATTTGCACGCAACCGCGACGCCTCTCGGCCATCGGTGTCGCAGAGCGTGTGGCCGCCGAGCGCTTGGATCGCATCGGCCAGCTGGTCGGCTATCAGATACGGCTGGAGAACAAGATCTCGGCGAGCACACGCCTCAGTTTCTGCACCACAGGCATTCTGTTGCGTCGCCTTGCCTCCGATCCGCTGCTCGGCAGCGTCACGCACGTCATTGTCGATGAGGTGCACGAACGCTCGGAGGAATCGGACTTTCTGCTGCTCATACTCAAGCATCTGTTGCGCTCACGGCCCGATTTGAAGGTCATACTCATGTCAGCCACCCTGAATGCGTCGCTCTTTTCCAATTACTTTGGCGGTGCACCGGTGCTCGATATTCCGGGACGCACATTTCCGGTGCAGCAGCTCTTCCTCGAGGACATTGTGGAGGCGAGTGATTTTGTCATGGAATGCGACACCAAGTTTTGTCGCAAGCTCAAGAAGAAGGAGCAGGATGTGCTCCAAATGGAGCTCGAGTTTGCCGATGTCCAGGCTTCGGGCGAGCCGCCAGGGCAAAAGATCAAGGACGAGAAGCTGACGCTGGCGGAAACCTATCTGCGTTATGCGGGTGAGTCTTGGCTATCATTGTTGCATCATGTTTGCATTTGCACAAAGTGCGAACATGCTTAAAAGCTGCAGCTGGTTTGTGTCTTGCCTAAGCACTGGTTGAAAAACAAGCTGCGTTCCTTTAAAACTGATTTTAATTAATCACTTTTTAGTCCCCACTTGAACTAAATCCTTAAAATTTCTAAACTTTTTTCAACAACTGAAGTAAAATTTAAAAAAAAAAACTGCAGCTGGTTTGTGTCTTGCCTAAGCACTGGTTGAAAAACAAGCTGCGTTCTTCAAACTAAATTTAATTAATCTTTTTATAGTCCCCACTTGAACTTAATCTTAAAAATTCCTAAGCTTGTTTCTACAATTGAGTTAAAATAAAAAATCTCAAAGGTTTACAACTTAGAATTTGAACTCTGAATTTCTCTCATCTCCTTTTGCAGACTACAGCAAGACGACGTGCAAGAGCATCTACCTCATGGAGCCCATGCTCATCAATCCGGAGCTAATCGAGTCGGTGCTAAAGTATATTGTAGAGGGAGAACACGATTGGCCACGCGAGGGCAGCATACTCATCTTTTTGCCTGGCTTCCAGGAGATACAAACGGTGCACGATGCCCTGCTCGATAGCTCGATCTTCTCGCCGCGTGCCGGCAAATTTGTGCTTGTGCCGCTCCACTCGGCACTCTCCAGTGAGGATCAGGCGCTGGTCTTCAAGCGTGCGCCACCGGGCAAGCGTAAAATTGTGCTGAGCACGAACATTGCCGAGACATCGGTGACCATCGATGATTGTGTGTTCGTCATCGACTGCGGCCTGATGAAGGAGAAGTGCTTTGACTCCAATCGCAATATGGAATCCCTCGACTTGGTTTGGGTATCCAGAGCGAATGCAAAGCAGCGCAAAGGTCGCGCCGGACGTGTGATGCCCGGTGTTTGCATACATCTCTATACGAGCTTTCGCTATCATCAGCACATATTGGCGCAACCGGTGCCGGAGATCCAGCGTGTGCCGCTCGAGCAGATTGTGCTGCGCATTAAGACGCTGCAAACGTTTGCCACACGCAACACGCTCTCGCTACTGCTGGAGACACTTGAGGCGCCCACCGAGGACAGCGTGCTGGGTGCTTTGATGCGATTGCGTGATGTCGGCGCCTTGGATGCCGAGGATCAGTTGACGCCGCTGGGTCATCATTTGGCCGCGTTGCCGGTGGACGTACGCATTGGCAAGCTGATGTTGTACGGCGCCATCTTTCAGTGCCTGGACAGTGTGCTCACCATTGCCGCCTGTCTGGGCAACAAGTCGCCCTTTGTCAGTCCGCTCAACAAGCGCGTGGAGGCCGATAAGTGCAAGCGCAACTTTGCGCTGGGCAACAGCGATCATCTCACGGTGCTCAATGCGTATAGGGTAAGCACAAACATATATCATCAATTTATTTAACTTGCCTGCCTAAAAGATATCAAATTAAGCACAATAGTTGATAGATAGATAGTTTATAATCATTAGTTGGTAATAATGGTATATTTTGTGCTCTATAGCATATCATATTTAAGTATTTTTCGGTGTATTAATATGACGGTATATTTTGCACTCTATGGTACATTTTGGATGTAGTACTAGATCGTTACATCTAACGTAGCATTCGGTATATTTGGTATATTAATATTTATATGGTATATTTTGAAAGTATTACTTGTCGTTATATCAACTATATCCTTAGGTATATTTACGTATTTTTCGGTATATTAATACTCGATCGTTATATCAAACATAGCATTTGGTATATTAATATTATGGTATATGTGATACTCTATGGTATGTTTTTAGTATATTACCAAATCGGTATATTTTCGGTATATTAATATTATGGTATAAACAGAGCCCTCGACATATTTTATTAAATTTTCCGGTATATTAATCTGGTTTGCTTTGTACTCTACATTTTTAGTTTAGTACTATATTCATATACTCAACTTAGCTTTAGCTATATTTAAATATTTTTTCAAGGTGTTAGTATTATATCGATATACTCAACATAGTTTATTAATATTGTGGTAGATTTTATACTCTGTGGTATATTTTAAATGTAAAACTATGTTGAGTAATTTGAATTTTTTCGGCATACTAATATGGTGTATTTTTAGAATATGGTTTTTACTAAAAATCTGTAATTTGCAGTCGAGCACACCCGTGTGTAGCTTTCTTACTTGTTTCAATATTAATATTCAATATTCTTATCCATATTTTTGTCTCTTAGAAATGGCTGGATGTCTCGAAGCGTGGCAATTATGGCGCCAGTCGCAACTATGCCAACGAGAACTTTTTGTCGCTCAACACGCTGGAAACAATTGCAGATCTGAAGTATCAGTACTTGGAGCTGCTCGTCTCCATTGGCTTTGTGCCCGTCAATGTGCCGCGTCGTCGCAAAAACGCCAGCGACAACATCCTGCAACTGACAGGCAAGTAAAGTAAAGCATCGTATCGAAATCTAAACTCAAAAACCGTTTTTCATCACTTTAGGTGCAGAGGCAAATCTGAATGGCGAGAACAATCGTTTGCTAACGTCGCTGCTTTGCGCTGCTCTGTATCCGAACATTGTGAAGATTATGACGCCAGAACGCGTCTACATTCAAACAGCAGGCGGTGCTGTGCCTCGCGAGCCCAGCCATCTGGATTTGCGCTTCAAGACTAAAGGCGATGGCTATGTGCGCATTCATCCGTCGTCGGTCAACTCGCAGGTGGCGACGTTTCAAGCACCGTTCCTTGTCTACCAGGAGAAGGTGCGCACCAGTTCCATCTACATACGTGATTGCTCAATGCTGCCACTCATTGCTCTTGTGCTGTTTGCTGGCTCCGATTTTAAAGTGGAACTGCATGATGGTGACTTTCTGTTTCTACTCGAAAGCGGTTGGATCATCTTAAAGGCCCACAACTTGGAGACGGCCGAAATGGTGCAGTGTCTGCGCACGGAGCTGATCAAGCTGCTGGAGGAGAAGATACGCGATCCCTGCCTGAATCTATTGCACCATCAAAATGGCTGCAAGATCATCTCCAACATTGCCTACTTGATCAGCAACAATAGCTGAAACTGAAACTGAAACTGACGCGCAGTCGCCAGACTACTTTGTGTTCTTCCATAGACCAATTTGATGTACGTTTAAAATAGCCAAATTAGGCATGCAAACCGATTATGTGTAATTAATATAATGTACAAACGAAACAAAGTATTCAATTTGTAATCCTGAAGAAAACATTTGCATAGCTCTAAGCCCAATCATGTGAATCAGTTTAATATTCAAAGCAAAATGGCTTCAACTCTGTAATCGATTGTCTTCAAGGGGAAATTTTGCCATAGAAGAATTTTGTCAAAAACAGCTGAGCTGAAAACACAAACTCCAGAATAATGGCGAAACTACAAGAAGTTTCTTCGTTTGATATGCATTTTTCGTAATTATGACATAAAGTCTATCTGCACGCCAAAGCAAATCCCTGTTGTCCTTCAAATGGCTAAGATACATTACATTTTTAGATTTTTTGCATTTCCAAATTCGGCGCCCTAAAGATAGGCAACGATTACTTTGCGCTTCACGATTTAAACTGTAGTTGCGATAGCTACCCATAGATGGTGCCAGGCCAGTTAGACAACAACCAATAGATGGCGCCACACCAGTTACTTTTAGTTCGTCTGCTTGCTGCTGATTTATGTTCGCCTGGTATTTCACCTGCTAACGCGGCACTTTTTGGCCTTCTTGGTGGCTTCAAGTGACCAACAACAAAAACCACAATTTCGTAGTTGCGATAGCTACCCATAGATGGTGTCAGGCCAGTTAGACAACAACCAATAGATGGCGCCACACCAGTTACTTTTTGTTTGTCTGCTTGCTGCTGATTTATGTTCGCCTGGTATTTCACCTGCTATTGCGGCACTTTTTGGCCTTCTTGGTGGCTTCAAGTGACCAACAACAAAAACCACAATATCAAATATGGTTTTTGTAATTTCGTAGTTGCGTTAGCTACCCATAGATGGCGCCAGTCCAGTTAGACAACAACCAATAGATGGCGCCACACCAGTTACTTTTTGTTTGTCTACTTGCTGCTGATTTATGTTCGCCTGGTATTTCACCTGCTATTGCGGCACTTTTTGGCCTTCTTGGCGGCTTCAAGTGACCAACAACAAAAACCACAATAGCAATTATTGTTGTTGTAATTTCTTATGTTGTTGTTGACGTTGTAATACTCGCTTTTTGTCAGCCGGGTTACGTTTAAATTTTAAATCGGCGCGCAACTATTTAAAGGTTCAGAAAACGGGCGACAGATGGCGCTATTTCGGTGTTTTTCTGCTTGCTAGTGATTTATGTTCGCCTGGTATTTGAGCTGTTGATTGGGAACTTTTTTGCGCTTCACACATTTAGTTGTAGTTGCAATAGTAACCAATAGATGGCGTCACGCCAGTTACTTTCTATATATATCTACTTGCTGTTGATTTATGTTCGCTTGGTATTTCATCTCATGACGTGTCACTTTTTTGGCGTCTTCGAGTGGCCAACAAAAACAACCACAGTATCAATAATTGTTATTACTTATGTTGTTGTTGTAGTAGCGATTATCGTTGTAGTCTTGGAAACAGTTCAAAAGTGGAAATTTTGCGGATAACTCGAGACCTACGAGGACACGCTCCGAATGTCCTTTGACCAGAAGATAGACCTTAGTAATACACACCTCTTTGCCAGGACTAACTTTACAACAACAACAACTTTTCTATTAATTTCACTTTGCTTAATTCTGTTTTAGCCACGAGCTTCTTTCTACTTCTGTTGGCCTGGTAAAGTATTTCAAATTTGCATTATTTTACTGGCGAAGCGTAATCGCCAGTAAAATGATGGATAAAGAAATTAAATAAAATACTTACTTATCTGACTTGCCTTTAAGTAGTTAAATAAAAACTTGGTTTTTTATTAAACTTGTATATTATTATTAATTTTCTTTTATTATATTTATGTACAAAAATTAATACAAATCTAAAGGATTAAGTATGCTTTATTATTAATATTAAAGTTACCTGTTATCATCTTATCTATGTCTCATGTCCAACTTAAATCGTAGTTATAAGTTATAAATATCAAAAGAACCTATAGATGCTCAGAGTTGGTGTATGGAAATCCAATATTTCCTCGATCCTAGCGCGTCTGTTTAAATAAAAAGAAATATAGAAAACAAATATATATTAAAATATGATCTGGGTCAATGAATTGCAATATAATAATCTAGCTTTGAAAACTTGTCGCTGAAAGCTTTAAAAATTAGCGAAAAAAGTTAGTTTACTTGAAAGAAATTACATTTAAATTATAATAAAATAAAGTAATATTCGACTTATAGAAATTCGTGGAACATAGTAACAATTTAACAATTTTCTTTTTTGTGATTTGAAGCATGGAACAAAGTACATGATAAGATTTCCATTTTGTTGAAGCAATTACATTTTCTTCTCTCAGTTGACAACTTTGTAAGAGAAGACGGTATAGTTAAGATTAAACCACAAAACAAAGATCATACAAATCAGAATGGATCTAACTCTCTTGAATGAATATATATTTTATTTTGTAATATTAAAACATAGTAATGCTCAAGAGAGTATTGATGGGGCTTTCGAATTCAAGATACTTTTGGCATTAAAAACCATGAAGAAAAAGATGAAAATTTATAGCAAAAAGGTTACAGACGTCTTCACAACTTTGGCATGTTCGCTGTTGAAATTGTTGTGCAGGGTATGCGAATGATATGTGTATCCGTTAAGTACATTTTTAAAGTGCGTAAATCTGCAAACAAAATATATATATATGGGCTATGACAAGTGCTATGTTTAAAAAGTTTGTGAAATTCCCGAAATCAATAATAATAATAATATTACGAGTTTCAACTCATGAGTTGCGAGTATTTTTATTTGCATTCGATCAGTCATCAGACTCGTATATAACGATGACAAGTTGAGTTTTTTTTTTTCTGGTTTTTGGGGAGGGGAGACTTGTCAACTTTTAGGCGCAGACATCAACATTTTGGAGATATTATCAACTCTTCCGACTGATATGTTTAATTAATCATGCAAAACTCTAAAGACAGCGAGTATGTTTGTGTTTGTGTCTGTTGCCGCCTGGTGACCATCAAACAAATATTCCACGATCGATCTATAAATCAAGGTGTGACTGTGTGTGTGTGTGTATCTGAAAATCGAACCCATCAATTACAATTCATTTGAATTTATTTAAATACACTTGATACGCGTTTTGCGGCAATGTTGTTCTTGTTTTCTGTTTAATATATTATTTTTTTTTTTCGAATTATTTGATTCTGGTCGAGTCGATACATCAAAGTATCAAATGCACCTAATACGATAGTAATTAATTATACTTATCAATGATAAGCGGATAAATATGCGCTTAATTCACATGAATCACAATCGTCATCGCAATTGGGGGAATCAGAATCAGAATCAGAATCGGAATCGGATGTGGAATTCAACTCAACTCAAGTCAAGTCAACTTAACTCTCAATTTTCAACGCTTGTCGTTATTATTATTACCTTTCCACTTCCTGCATCTCGCGCTCTTCCTCTTACCTCCCACCTCTCTCTCTCTCTCTCTCTCTCTCTCTGTCACTCTGCATATTCCCTTGTGATTTGTTTGTGTTTCGGGATTTGCTCTCTATGATATTTCGCACTTCTTTGTTGCCTTTCATCGTGCATCTTTTAGCACCTCGTTCCGAGTTATTTGCACGCTCTGATTTTTTCTGGCTTATCGGTTTCTCCCCTAAACAAAACTAATGCGTCTTCTCTCTCTCTCTCTCTCTTTAACTATACAACATTATTATTATTATTATTTTGTTTTGTATCAATTTTATCGCTCACTCTCGAAAAATAATTATCATTTTTCCAGTTTTTAATCCTAGTAATCTTAAGTCAACTAGCTTAACACGAAAGTTATATAAATAAATAAAGAATTTATAAATAATTAAAGCATTACCTACGAATGTTGAACAAATACAAATGCTATTTTTGTCAAGTTTCTATGCTGCCATTTTATTTTAAGTTTCAGCCGACGACTTTATTTAATCTTCAGGAAACGTAGTGAAAACATTATTACTGAAACGCATTTCATCATTTAGAAATTATAGAACTGTTTACTTCTAAAAACACTGTTGCCAATGTTTCTTTCAATCAAATTGCTTACAGTTTACAAAAAAAAAAAAAAAAATTTAGAACCTCTTTTTAAATGTAATAATTTTTTTTTGTGCTGTTGAAAATGTTTACAAATATGTTATTTATAGAAAAGCTTTTTAAGTGACTCATTACATTTTGGATTTGCGAATTGTAGTTTTATTTTGCTGATAAGTGAGGTTAGGAACACTTAAGTGGGGCATTGCGCCACTTATTACAAATTATTTATGTTTTATTGTATATATAGATATTTATAATTACACAGAGAGAAATAAATCTAGATTGAAGAAATTGTGATTTCAGATTTTAAAAAGAACAATTTGAGTCATTTTCAACCTATAATTAATCAAGAACTTTAAATCTTGATTTAAGATATTGACTTTTTGGTTTATTTTTAAGATTTTTGCCATTTCTTTAAACAAGATTATAATATTGCAGATTTGTTTATAGATTCTTCATTTTGATTTCAGAATAAACCTTTTTGGTTCGATTTTGATAAACAAACTATCTTTTACCAAGATTTTTGATAAAAGAATGATAAATCAAATCAACTGAAAGATGTAATATATAATAGCAGGGCTTATTGGAAAACTGCTATTTCGGTTAATTTAATATTTTTTATACAATATTCTTATTGTTCAGACTGATTGGAAATAAAAGAGAAAAAAAAAAGATTATCGATTTAAGCACGTTTTATCATTCAGAGTACTTTTAGATATTAAAAATGCATTTTCTTCTAAGCTTGCGTAGGGCATTAAATGTTTCGCACTAACCGAACGCATTAATCGGCATCGGCGGCTATTTGCTCCACTTTTCGCATTGTTGTTGTTGTTGTTTGCGTTGCTACAGCTGCTGCTGCTGCTGCGGCTACCACTTAAAGCGTGAGTTTTGTTTGTGAGCACTAAGCCGACGTTGGCGTCGCTGTCAACGCCGACTGCAACTGCGACTGCGACGTCTCTTATCCAGTGTGCGAGTGCGAATGTGAATGTGAAGGTAATGGCGATGGGCGATGGCGTCGACACTCGTCGAGTGTTTTCTTATCAACACTATCTTTCGATCATGTTCTTGTTGTTATTGTTGTTGTTGCTGCTGCTGCTGCGGCTGTGCAAGCTATCTCTGCTCTCTGCTCTCATCTTTAGCCTTAAATTGCAAGAAAGAACAACACCAACAACAAAACGTAATGCGAATTATGAGTGTCATCAGCCGTCGTTTTTCTTCTCGCACTGCTTCCCAAAATGCAGGCGAAAAAAAAGTAACGGGCCATGCGCGTGCGCACAGTGTGCAAAGGTCTATGAAATCACCAGCGAATCCTGAGAGGCAGTGCAACAGGTGCATAGCCATATACTACATACATAAATGGATGGAGTTAGGCGAGGTTGCTGTTTAAAGTTTTGCGCCTTCGTCGTAAAGCACTAAATCCACAGACAAAGCGTGTGTGTATGCGTGTATTATTGTGGGTGTGTTTGGGGTTTGGCGTCGGCGACGTCGGCGCCAAAAAATTTGGGCAGGGGGAGGCCCGTGACGGTAACGCTGTAGTACATTTATACGAGCAAGTAGTCCGCACACCGAGACCTCCGTCCTCTGCTGGGTAAATACGGTGACAAATTTGCTGCCATGCCCGCGAATATACCAATAACAACAACAACAACAACGACAGCAGCAACAACAACAACCACAACAATATCCAAAGAGCCTAAGAACAATAGAAAACCGAAATCAATGCTTTGGCGCACAGTGGTTAAGAAAAAACAACGATCGTCAGGAAAAAGAAACAAATTTTGAATTTTCAGCAAATTTTTATAAATAATAAATCAATAATTTGTGAATGATTTATTGACATGCTGCTCATTTCAAGCTGAGAAACTTTGCATTGGCTAGCTAATTTCGCTGGCGTCGTTCTTTGAAATGCAATTGGATTAGAAAAGTGAAATAAATAGACAGGTTGGTGCCACTGTGCGATCCGCTTTGCGACCGTTTCATTGGTAGCAAAACGTAAGTACTACATGCTCTTGTATTTGCTGTGCGGGAGGGGGAGGGTTGCAGGTGAAGGAGGTTGGGTTCAAATAAAATGTGCTCGCGATTTTCGTAGTTGACTTTTGTCGATCGTCGTGTTGTTTTTTTTTTATGTTTTCTTTTTCGTAGGTTTTTGTAGCATGCATGTGTAGTTGTAGTAGTTAGTCGCAGACAGTTGACAGTGGAAAGGGCGGAGGGGGCGAAAAGGGAGCGAGGGTTTATTGGTGGCGTTAGCACGTCGTCTGCCTGACACAAACGATTCACTCAAACTACGCCCCCGCTCCTCACTCGTAGTCGCAGTCACAGTGAGAGTCGCAGTCACCGTTACAGTAGCAATCACAGTCACAGAATTAAATCGAATTTTTCACATTCGCGCACACTCAAAAGCGCCGCTAGACTCCGGACAATTGGGTCTAGAGTTATTTCGGGTCGTCGGTCGGTGCGCTGTAGCTCAATGTGAGTGAATTGCGGGATTAGCAATAAACAAAATAAAATCAACAAGTCCGAGTTCGCGCTGCACTTGAGCGAGCTCGACTTTGAAGCACTTGTTCAAATCATATCATATCAAAACGTGATAATAAAATTAACAATATAAAGCATGGTAAGTTCAGATAACTAAAGAAAATAAAATACATTTAGGTAAAGGTAAAAAATATAAATACAAAAAAAAATTAAATGAAAAATATATTGAGTTAACAAAACAAAAAAAAAAAACAAAACAGAAGTTCGAATTGAAAATGCAAAAACTTAAATACATAAAATTATTGAATTTACAAGAAAATAAATATATTATGGTACAATGGGTTAAACTAAAATGATAAAACACATGAACATAATTAACATGAAAAAACATATAAAATTTAAACGAAAATAAATGAATTTTGGAAAGTAGAGTTAATCTTAAAATTATGGAATAAAAATATTATACAGTATACAACAAATGCTTAACGATCGCGACTCATAAACTTGGTCTTGCTTTCTGCTGCCTGTTTCGGCAACCTGCTCACAAAATGATCATGCTCTTTTTCGCTTGGGTTGGGCGAGTTTAAAAATCTCACACATTTTACACGTTTACTAAGTGAGTGTGAGTGCAACCATGTGCTAGAGAGAGATAGCGAGAAGAGGGCAAGAAGAGCGGCGGGGTTGGAAGACAATCGGCTCGTCAAAGGAGGCGTTTGATAGTCGTCGGAGTCGGTGTCGAGTGGAGTCGAGTCGAGTCGATGTGAGGCGTTGAGCTTCTTCCAGCGGCGGCGATATTGTGTGCAGTCATATGATGGACGTATCGCGCCGCGTACCGTAACAACAACGTAGCGGGCGTTGGGCGTTGAGCGTATAACCGTTACCGTTACAGTTCACGTTGGCTCAGACTGTGTGGGGTGGTTACCGTTAGCTTTTTGCAGCAGCATTGTTTACCGTTAACGGTTAACCGCTTGCCAGGCATTATTCTAATTCCAATCCGTCAACGCAAAAACGCAAACGCGCGCCGCACCCGCAGCTCCGCAGCTGCGCAGCTGCCGCAAGCAGAGACGTGAGCTTCCAAGCATTTCAATCTAAATCACAAACACACACACACACAGAGACACACACACTGGCAGAGCGGCAGACAGGGCACAACAAAAGTGTCAACCCGCCGCCTGCAGCGCTTCAATTTCAATTCAATGCGCGCCGTGTAACGGTCGCGATCAACGGTTCTATGCATTGATTTTCGTTCGTTTCGTTTCGCTCGTTCGTCTTTCGTTCGTTTTTTTTTTTCTGTTTCGCCTTCGCCTTGCCAAAAGCCAAAAGGAAATTCGCAAACATACAAGAAAGTGCAGTGCAAAAAATTTGCTTGTGATTCGTTTTTTTTTTTTGGTTTCGGTTTTTGTGTCGCATTTTCGGAGTGTGGGTATTTCATCCTAGTAGTAAATTTTAAACAAACAAAAAAAAAACAAACGCTACGTAAATTGTTTGCCACAAGGAAATTTTGTGTAACACATTAACAACAAAAAATTGCTTTCAAATTTTGTAAAGAGAAATTTTCAGGAGTATAAAATGTTTCTAACTTGTCAAATATTAAAACTCTGACTAAGTAAAAAAAAAGTTATTTTTCCTTAAGATCCTGGCTTAAGTCTTGAAAGAAAACAACTTTTTTTTACTCTAAATAAAAAGAAAACGGGAAAATATTTCTTCTTTTGCGAATCTTTGATTGCTCAAAAAACAGCATCGTAAATTTTGTAATTTTCCGTCGGGTTCTTTTCATACGATTGCGCGGGATCGGCTAACGAACTGCGACCTATTGGAGATGGTATTCCTCCCCGTTCGGTCTGTGCAAATATAATACGGCTATTGCCAGTGATGCAGTTCAGTTTCATTATCTGTTTTGTGGTCACTTTTTGTGCAGCTTATCAGAGGATCCGAATTGCTCAGTTCATAAAATACATATCTGTGTTATTATGTTAACAAAATTGACTTCAAATAACCTTTTGCTGCATCTTCTTCGAACTGATCGTAACAAAGATTAGCTACAAATTTTCGCAGTTGTATATATTTGCAATAAATTTAATCAACTCTTTTCACATAAATTTGACGGCACTGTGGAAAAGCCTGTTGACCTGGTCAACCATGTTTTCCATTAAGCCTTTGAGAATTGTTATTGTTCAACTCTTTTAATAACAATCTTAGCTGCACTCCAAGTTGAGTGCTTAAGATTTGCGCCTAGTTAGCTCATTTTGCCCCGACTTGCGTAATATGTTGTATGTTTCAATTGTGCTGTTTTTTTTTTTAGCACGTTTTATTAATTGACGTGTTGTTGTTGAGATTTCGCTTTCTTTTCTTTTTTTTTTTTTTTTTTTTTTTGTGTGTTGTGCTGCATTGTTGTTTCTCAGTGCATTTTCCCCGTTTCTTTCTTGACAATCTTAACGATCTGTGCTCCAGTTTAGACAGCACGGCACGTCTATGGAGGGGAGGGCCTTCTAGGTATAGCTTATAGGGTATAATATGTATAGTAAATACGTACATTTACGTACAACGGGTCGTATGTGTAATCTGTGCCCCTTTGGCACATGCATTTGTGTATGAATGAATGCAGCTAATTAGTGAAATTGTTCGATTCGATTCGATTCGATTGTTGTGATCCGCACAAAACGATTGTTGAGCTGGACGCCACAGCTGGCTATATATAAGAGTAGTGCTCTGTTTTTTTTTTTTGGAAATTGTTTTGCGTTTTTTATTTCTTATTTTGTTTTTTTTTTTTTTTTTTAACTGGGGAACTCGTGGATGTGTCGATGTTATCGCTTCAAGGTGGCTTCTTGGTTCGTGCTTTTGGCGCCTTAGCATGAGCATATAACAAATTTTGGAAGCCATCGATCATGTTGCCAAGTTCGCATGTTTAGCAACAAATGTTGCTGGCAACATTTTGGCAGCGAGCAATCCTTGACTTGATTCATTCATTGTACGAGTATTTATATATAGTGATGATATTTGGGTCGATCGCAAAATGTTATCGACATTCACATTCACTTGTCAGGGCGAGTTATTAATTGTCGTGTAACCCAAGAGGCATCAACTCAAGAGCTTGTTGGCCCCTCTCGTTATCAGTCTCCACAAAGCGAGAGCACAGAAGGGGGCAAGGAAGAGAGAAAGAGAGAGAGGGAGAGAGTGGGGACAGACATTGATAGATCGAAATGCAATTAATCATGCATGCGAAATATTGTCGTGTTCTATGTGTAGTAGCAATGTCAACATAATTAGCATTACCAATTTTACAGCAATCACAATGAATGTTTCTCTCTCTCTTGTAAAGTTATTACACCCATATTATACCTATATACTATATAGCAGAGTCCCGTCGGGTGGGACTATACTATATAGACTATACGTCATTAGCTTGGCAGCATGGCTGAAACAAACACTTTGTCGTTGTCGTTGTCATTGTCGTGATTATTTACTAAACGTGTTCATTTTGCAGTTGCTGCTATTTATTATTGATTATGCGACTGTTTAGCGTTCAGTATATGTAAATATTTTTTATTCATTCACTTCCAAATACATTATATACCACGGCAGCAAAAATTTCAACTAAAATAAATACAAATACTATATAAATATATATATATATAAAAAGTGTTGAGCTTGCCGAATTTAGAATACTCTCAAAAGAAACTTCAAAAAGTGCACCCTAACCTCACTTATGATATAGCTAGTAAATACTGCAGTTAAAATTTCAACTAAAATAAATATAAAAACTACATAAATATATATAAAAAGTGTTGAGCTTCTGAATTTAGAAAACTCTCAAAACAAACTTTAAAAAATTCACCTTAACCTCACTTATGATATAGCCAAGTTAAAATATACAAATTTTGTATCTATACCATAATTGAAATAAATACTATAATTGAAAATCTCTCTCATATAAACGATGTCTGCCATTGGATGATGTAATAGAAGTATTTGTATCTGACTTTAGAAAACCTTTCGACTATATAGTTTATGGAATCGATAACGAAAACGGAAAAAAAAACAAGAACTTGGTTTCATAATGATCACGAAACTGTACTTGATGTGGGCTGCGATTGATTTACACCCACTGGCACGTTTTGATAATCGATGTGATGCGATGCGAGAGATCAGTTCAAATTAAAGTGTCTGATTCAATCCTTATCTGATGTGGATTATCCGTGGCACGTTGGTTATCAATTAGTAACCTTTTATATGACTATATTAAATGTTCTGTTGTTTTTCGCACTTAACTTTAATTAAATATTGATCAACTTAATTTACATGATCATAGATTTGGTCGATTGGGGTTACTTGCTCATCATATCATATATCCCAAAATAACAAAATCGCGCAGAAAGCGATCAAAACATATTTGCAGATTTCCACCCAGATTCAAGTGATTAATTAGAATGCATATTTATAGCTTCAATGCTGATCGAATGACTCTAAAAATAGAGGAAATCGGA
This sequence comes from Drosophila niveifrons, assembly GCA_035046325.1. Classification (NCBI taxonomy): domain Eukaryota; kingdom Metazoa; phylum Arthropoda; class Insecta; order Diptera; family Drosophilidae; genus Drosophila; species Drosophila niveifrons. The sequence goes on from JAWNOC010000020.1 coordinate 5,919,342, forward strand.
AGTATTCCACAAGGAAGTGCAAAATGTATAATATCTACTTTTTGTTTCATTTTTTTGTATCGATCAGTTAACGTGAACTTTCCATAAGCAGGCAATAATAAACCCCGAAAAGAACTTTCCATACAAAAAACAGCACTTCCCTATAAGTTCCCTATAAAGTTTTTATTATGCTAATTACAATCAGCCCTAAGCAATAAAGAATTTTCGTACGTTTGTCGATCGACGATCGACGATCAACTTTTTACTTTTATTTGCAGAATTTTCCATTCCGTTGAAAATTAGACAAGCCCAAATCACAGCCACAAATAACGTCATTAAAAAAAAGTTTGTATTTGTTTGCTGTTTTTTTTTTTTGGTCTTTTTTGTAAATAAATAAAAGTCTAATCAAATATAATACAATAAATTGAAAGAGTTCCATTGAATGGCGCGTCATCGGCGACGGCGATTCAAGCGAGAAATGCGATCAATAAACACAAAAAAAAAAACATTTACTGTTTTTTCGTCTCTTTTTTTTTTTTTGTTGGCATGCTTTATTATTGTTAACAAATAACTTAGCCCAATTTGATGGCTTTTGACTTTCAACTACAACAAACATCAAGAAATATTTCTTAGATAATTTCATCAACATTCTTGTACTGAAACACACACAAACACACATACAAAAATGATAATTTTAATTGAATATAATGATATTGTAGCGTTCGCATTATCAGCTCAGCACTTGACTTCAATTGTAGCAGAAACAACAACAACAATAATAATAACAATAACAATAACAATAACAATAAGAATCATAATACGACCAACAATAGATAGATTTCGTTGTAGTTGCGGCAATAATAATAATAAGTTTAAGCTGTAGAAGAGTTCTGTAATGTCGCATGTAATACTTGAGATAAATAGTTCAGAGTAAACAAATACACTGAGTGCAAATAGTATGCGCAATGACTTGCAAGCTAACAAAAAATGTGCAAACATATTAAATCAATACATTTTTCTTGTCTTTGCTTCATTTTTAAACTTGTAAATTATATTTTTGGGCTAAATATATTTTTTGTCAGCAGATCAATAAATACATATATCTATATGTATACTACATAAGTATATATTTAAAATCAGTTCATTTCAAAATTAATAGCGTATTTTCAATAAACCTTAAATTGGTTTATTTTTAGCACAAATTTTGAATTGAAAAGAGAAGGTATTTTATTGTTTTTAAAAGCAAATTTATAAAAATTAATGAAAGAATTGAAAAATCACATTGACAAGCAAATTTATAAAAATCAAAAAATGAATAAAAAATCATATTGAAAAACAAATTTATAAAAATGAACAAAAGATTTGAAAAATCATATTAAAAATGTAGCAAAATCAACAAAAGAATTAAAAAATACATTGAAAATAAAATGTATAAAAATCAACAAAAGAATAGAAAAATCATTTTGAAAATAAAATGTTTAAAAATTAGCAAAAGAAAGTAAAATCATATTGACAAGCAAATTTATAAAAATCAAAAAAAAGAATAGAGAAATCATATTGAAAATGTAACAAAATCAAGAAAAGAATAAGATAAATATGTTGAAAATGAAATTTATAAAAATCAACAAAAGATTAGAAAAAACATAATGAAAATAAAATGTTTAAAAATTAGCAAAAGAATAGTAAAATCATATTGACAAGCAAATTTATAAATTCATATTGAAAACGTAGATTTATCAAAATGAACAAAAGAATTGTAAAATCAATCAGAGAATAGACAAATCATATTAAAAAGCAATAATTAACAAAAAAAAGAACAAATATTAAAAAAAAGATTCTTCGAATTGCTTTTACGAGCAGATTACAATAGAATGTGTTTGGGGAAATTCGCGAATTCGATCGATATGAAGAAGATAAAGTTGTGCGTGAATTTTGCACTCAGCGAACAAAAAAAAAAAGAAAAGATAAACCCGGTGATCATGTTTGCCGCAGTGACTGTAGCGACATCCAAAGACGGACAAAGTTCGCTGAAGTGTGTGTGTGTGTGTATTAAAGATACCGAGTTGGAGCTAATATAAGTAGTGAACTACCTCAACATGAAGCAATAATAAATAATTACGATGGAGGGGGGGAGAAGTTATCTTTACGATTTTGCAAGAAGTACAAGCAATAAGTAGCTGGCTATTATCGATGAATTTATTTCACAAAATAAGTTAAGTCGAAGCAATGGCAATTAGCTCGTATCTCTAACTAAGACAAAACCATCGATGCCGATGCCGAAGTCGATGCCGATGCATGTGTGAATTGCCTCTGCTTGCTTCGCTTCCCGCTCTGCCCCCAACATCGGAGAGTTGTCAACGCGACGCCACCTGATAATTGGATGGGGAGAGGGGTTTGAGAAGTGGAAGGGAATGGGAGAAGGCGTTAGGAGGTCTCTATATCGAGCCGCTAATTAGACGCGATCGCGGTACATTTCCGAGTAGTGTGCCACAAAAAAAAAAAAAGAAAAAAAAAACAGAATCTAACACACAAACACATCCCATGCCCAATGCGAACGTAATCCCAGACAGATAACAACGTTGTCGACTACTTTGTACCGCTTCTTACCCAAAAAAAAAAAAAAAAAAAAAGCCAAAGAAGAAGAAGAGCTATAGAAAGGGAAGCAGCAAGGTGCTGAAGCTATTCGTACAAATTAGCAGCAATACTCACATACTTATACTTATACGCCCGGCAGCGATATGATTAGAAGTGTCAATAAGTATGTAAACCCCAAGTGTTTGCCGCATCGCCAAATGACGTCGCTGCCCCCCAACTTCTCTGAGCAATGCCATCGCAATGACGTCGCTCGCTATATGGAGCATAGCCTCACAGCGGGGGAGTGGCGCAGTGGCAGGCATAATCATAGCTACACATAATCATAATCATAGCCATAACCCGGATCGACGGAAGCAGCGAGTTTATCTCACATCGGGTTGCACGCTACGCCAGCTACTCTACCAGAAGCGGGCTGATCATAAATTTAAGACGACAACTTGCACTGATATTTTCGCTACACTCTAAAAAGTGTCATTTAAAGCGATCAGTCTCAAGTGTGGTTCTAAATCAACTGCTAGCTGCATAAGAAAGGCTCGACCTTCCCGGTACTACCTCTAGTTAGCTTAATACTGCCAACCAGGCTGATCATAAATTTAAGACGCCAACTTGCACTAACATGCTTGCTGCACTTTAAGAAGTATTACTTAAAAGCGATCAGTCTTAAGTGTGGTTCTAAATCAATTGTGTAAAGATCCACCTTCCCGGTACTACCTCTAGTTGGCTTAAGATCTGGTAATGCTAACCTGGCTGATCACTAATTTATGACTTTAACTTGCACTGATATTCTGGCTACATTTCAGAAAGTATCATTTAAAGCGAACAATTTCAAGTGTGGTTCCAAATTAACATCTAGCTGCCTGAGTAAGGCTCGACCTTCCCAGTACTACCTTTAGTTAGCTTAAGATCCGGTAATACTAACCTGGCTGATCACAAATTTAAGACGCCAACTTGCACTGATATTTTAGCTACACTTTAGAATGTGTAATTTAAAGAAATCAATTTCAAGTATGGCTCTAAATTACCATCTAGCTGCATATTTATGGTTAGCTCTTCCCGGTACCACCTCTTGTTGGCTTAAGATCCGTTACTGCCAACCTACAAGCTGGCTGATCATAAATTTAAGACTACAACTTGCACTAATATTCTAGGTACACTTTAGAAAGTATCATTTATCAGTCTCAAGTCAACTGCTAAAGCTCGACCTTCCCGGTACCAGCTCTCTGATTTTCATCAGATCATTACTTCGCTTGCTTAAAATCCGGTACTGCCATTAGCCGACAATCAACAATGAGAATTCCTAGTCTATTTTTATATCAACTAGTATTTGATAAGAACGTGTTAAATAATGCAATCACTCTGAAGTGCAACTTTCAGGTACGGCAACTAAACTACAAGCTAGAAATATATTTCATCTACCTTGCAAGAATGAAGGCCGCAGAGAATGATCAATTTTAAGTTTCAAGCAACTACTGCAGCCACAAAACAACGACCTTTCGCTTCGGTAGCACCTCTAACCTTCCAACCTTGCAGTGTAGGGCAGCAAATAATCTAAGACAGAGCGACAAGCACAACCCAAAAAAAAAAACCAAAAAACTAGAACAGTCGGACATGGGTAACACACAAATATATTTAGACAATCGTCTAACTAACTCGAAGCACTTGAGCAATCGCAATCAAGAGTCGATTAGCGCTGATACAACCATAAATAATAAATAAAACATAACCCACAAAATAACTCGACAGATATTGCAATTCCAATTGAAATAAAAAACTTAAATGTGAGCAAACAATTTACTGAAGTGCTTCGATACGATTTGGTCGCTCCCGATCCCCTAATCCCAATCCGAATTTCAAATAAAACCTTTTGCTGGGCTATAAATAAATGCGGAATACTCGTGTATGTTTGCAGTTTGAGCCAGCGACGAGGGGTCGAGCATGTCGCCAAATCGTTGGATACTCTTGCTCATCTTCTATATATCATATCTGTTATTTGGCGCCGCGATCTATTACCACATCGAGCATGGCGAGGAGAAGGAAGCCCGCGCCGAGGAGCTGAAGGAGCGCATTGAAATCCATGGTGAGTTAAACTTTTCCATTCCATTTTCTCCCTTGATCTTAACCTGTCTATAACCTAAGTAAACCTCTAACAATAACAACAGCAGCTACCGCTGCAACGGTCATAAACGACAAACATCATATATATGAGATCGTATATATGTATATACTCATTTAGTTTATTGTCCCGGAGCCCGGTCACAATAAAAGCCCAACAACATTTTCATCTCGAGGGCATATATGATATCACAACTAAACTGTCTGCCACGAAACTTTTTGGCCAACGAGTTTTGTTTAACACCACTTACGTATGTAGTTGCCAGACGCCCCCGTCGGACACTAAAAGATAGCACAGCACTTCCAAAGTTTATGACTATCTCTGCACAATATGTTACACTTCAACCGAAGAAGTTAACCCAATTCCATGGCTCTCTTTGCGATCGATGTGTTTGAATAAGATTAAGTTCACTTTTAGAATTCGGAGTATAAGAAATCGGAGAATAAAAGAAGCCATTGAATTTCGTAATTTTAAGAGATTTAAAGAAAGAAATCAGCAATGAATTTAATAATTTAAAGAGATGGTATACTGAATTTCATATTAAATAAGGATCGAAAACTTAAAAAATCAACTCACTGAACTCAGCTAATTGAAGGGATTGTATAATGAAATTTCATATATATGCTTATCTATGTTAAAGAAATCATCTATGTTAAATCGGAAACTAAAGAAATCAACTCTGCGATTTGAAGAGATAGTTTTATGAAAGTTGGAAAAAGTGGTAAAAATAAATTCAACTTTTAAAAACAAAAAATAAATTTGAAATTGAACAGGAAAATAAGAAATCGAAAACTGAAGAAACTAATGAACTCAGTAATTTTATGAGATGGTATAATGAAATTTCCTATATGTGCTGTTTTATATTAAATAGAGAATCGAAAGCTAATGAAATTAGTTCTGAACTCATCAATTTGAAAAGATTGTATAATGAAAATTAAATATATATGTTTATCTATGTTAAATAAGGATTCAGAAACTAAAGAAATCAGCCCATTGAACTCAGCAATCGGAAAAGATGATATTACAAAATTTCATATACATATGTACTCTTCTATGTTAAATAAGAAAAGGGAAACGGAAGAAATCAAATATCTGAACACAGCAATTTAAAGTGATGCATTTATGAAATTTGGTATGTGTACTGTACTTACCAAAAAAAGAACTGATTTTTCCAAAAGAAAGATTATAAAATTGGACAGCCGCAAACTTAGCAATTTTTCTAAAAAAGAAATTCAATTTAAAAATTATTCATAATACTATAGAATAACTAAAATATATACAAAAAAAAAAACAAACAAGTTTTTGGACTTTTGTTTTCCAATAATCATTAATCAACATACAATAAAAAAAAGATATAAATAGAAATTCGCAACTGTCCCAATTACATATACAAATATCGAAAATTTCAAGGTATCAGTAGAATCAATATTTTAGAAGAGCATACAGCATTCGATGTGTGAATTTTGAGGCAATTTGACGGTGTTTTATTTTGTTTTTGCCAAACGTGCGTAAATGTTGAGAAATGTGAGCTTTATGAGTTAGCAAGTGTGCGAATCTGATCCGTGATTAATTGCATTATACTATGAGTTGAATGTGATTTACATACGTACATATGTCTGGATCACTCAAGATCTCTATTTGTATAATCCATGTGTGTATGTTTGTATAGTACATCGTGGTATAGTTGTTGTGTCTACATAAATGCGCGATGCCAGCGTATTTATTTTGAGGGCTATTCCACAATAATTGCAATAAAATCAAATTTAAACAGCACATAAAATGTGCTAATTATGCAAATAAATAAACTATAAACTCTAATTAGACACCGTCGAAGCGAGACGTGCGGCGATAAGCTATAAATATCATCCAATACCATCGAATTAAAAACGGAAACGAGCCTCACGATCATCAAGACATGATCGCAACGATCGTCGATCGTCGGCCGTCGATCGTTGTTGGGGTCGGTAAATGACATTTCGCATTGTCGCAAATAAAACCTAAAATACATATTCATAGTCCTTAACTGACAACGATACGAGTTAATGCCCGGTCATGATTTATGATCGATGGCAATGCCGGACTTTACACTGAGCCCCGAAGTGTCCGAAGGGTCTTTGCCAGAGGTCTTAACATCAAAGTCTCCAGTCTTTATCAAAGTAATGCCCAGCGATAGATATAATTCAGGGGCTTGAAAACCACTTCAATGCTGCCCACAAGCGATATTTGTATCCCATTCCCATTTGCTTGACATGTGCGGAAGATTTAGTTGTCAATCAATTTAAAATGTTTTTGCTGATAAAAGTCGAAGAGAAGCAAACTAAAATGATCTTACTTCCCTTTAGTAAGTGATCTTAAGATGCTGTAAACTAATGCGAAGTGATCTTTATATTCAAAAAGAGATCTTCGACTACTTATTAGCTCCTTTGGCGATCTTTTCATTCTCTAAGTTATTATTGCTGATAAGAGTGAATGCAAAGTTAACTAAACTGATCTTACTTGATATTAGTAAGTGATCTTAAGAATCTGTGAACTAATGACAAGTGATCTTTATATTGACTGCGATCTTCGAAAGATTAACGTCCACTTTAGCTCCATTGGCGATCTTTCCATAATTTAAGCTGTTAAGAGTAACTAAAGTGATCTTCTATTCTTTAAGTGAATGATCTTAGCAGCCTGTAAACTAATAACAAGTGATCTTGATATTGATAGCGATCTTCAACTGTAACTAGAGATCATCTTTTCATAATCCAAGCTTATATTGTTATTAAGAGTGGTTGCGAAGCTAACTAAAGTGATCTTAAGTAAGTGATTTTAAGAATCTGTGAACTAATGACAAGTGATCTTCATATTGGAAGCTATCTTCGAATCAACCTAGAGATCAACTTTAACCTCTTCAACTTCTTTGGTGATCTTTCCATTATCCAAGCTGATTTCCCTCGACATAGTTCAACTTTAAATGATCTTGCTGGCAGCTCTCGAAAACCAAACGCTGGCATTAATTAAATAAATGTATCAATTTGTTTGCCACAAACATTTCCGGCTCACAACGCGATAAGCAGCGAGATAATCTAAATAGACGACATCACGTCAAGTCGAGGCTTGAACGATTTACAAGAATTTGTGCTAATCATCGACGTCTATGAACAAATTGTCGCAATCACAATCAAACTAGGGAGCAAAGGCGAATAAGAGGGGGTGGGGGCGGGGGAGCGGGGAATCCCTCTATACATCAGCACAAATCAGTGACAAAAGGCGACACAGCTGTCAAGATTTGAAAAAAGAAAGAGCGGGAAAGAGCAAACGATGATCATTATTATAGCTACATGGTGTGTACCGTGAATTGGCCGTAATTGTTAAGCATTTCCCTCGTTTTCATACGTCCCGTGGAGCAGATAACGCATACAAACAGAAAAAAAAAAAAAATGAAGAGAAACTACTAAATCTGCGCCTGGGGGCATTTATTGAATTATGCAATTCGTTAAAAGATTACGATCTCAAATTGTTGTCAGACATTTTTGTGCATTTGCTTGCAGCTCTAAGGTTTATTGAATGATTGCACTTGGTTAATCACAATAAATTGCACTTAGGATGCACCTTTTACTAGCTCAAACTTGACTCGAGATACGCCACCAAACTCCCTCCGACTTCTCATCATCCTCTATCTCATATCTACCCTGAAGAGTAGCACTTTGACGTCAGAGCCGAAAGATAAGAATATTGCTAGGAAATTACAGCACAAATAATTACGAGTAAATTCCCAAAAAAGACACGATTGAAAATGAGATCGTAAGATCGCTGAAAGGTTGTCAGTGTTGTCACCCCCCGCCCAAAAATTTGTTACTACGTTTCCCTAATACAATAAAGTGAATCATCTATTAGATTTACGCACTCCATGCGCCAGATAATCTAGGCAATTATAGGCTTGCAAATGCGGCAATAAAACATATTTCAAGTGCATTTGGCAACCCTATCGCAGCAAGATCAACGCAACGTCTGCGCGTAATGATCGCCAACCAAAAACAAAATTCGCATTTTAAACAGTTACAGCCACAGGGGGCAAAGCACCGTGTTACAAGCGATGATCATCGCAACGATCAATGAATGTGGCTCGGGCCAGGGTCAGATCTGTGTGTGTTCTCTCCCCTCCGGGGGGATTCACTTCACTGCCCGATGTTCGGTGCAGTCGCCACTCGGTTTGTCACGTTGACAGTTTCGGTTTCTTTTATGCGCTCAACTGTTTTTTTTTTTTTGTGTATGCTTTTGTATTTTTCGGAAAAGCGGAAGGTTAAATGGCGTTAGTAACGCCAATTTTATTTGCTTCCGGAACACGTGTAATTTGATTTGATTTTTATGCTTGATTGAACTTTCGTGTGTCAGCTTTTCAATGTCTATTTCCTCTTTCTATGTCTCTGTGTCTCGGTTGCAGATTATTTGCTGGATCAATTGGCGGATAAGAATGAGACAACGCAGAATGAAATACTGGAGAGGATAACGGATTATTGCGGCAAACCGGTGACGGATTACACTAAGGATGAGTACGAAATTCCCTACACATGGACCTTCTACCACGCCTTCTTTTTCGCCTTTACCGTCTGCTCGACGGTGGGCTACGGCAACATATCGCCCACCACGTTTGCGGGTCGCATGGTGATGATCGTCTACTCGGTGATCGGCATACCCGTCAACGGTATCCTCTTCGCTGGTCTCGGCGAGTATTTCGGACGAACGGTGGGTACAAAACTTTACCCCGACAACTAAAAATATACATATATTTCCTTTCCAGTTCGAGGCGATCTATCGTCGGTATAAAAAGTACAAAATGTCCTCGGATGATCACTATGTGCCACCGCAGCTGGGACTGATCACAACCGTTGTGATCGCTCTTATACCGGGCATAGCGCTGTTCCTTTTACTCCCAGCCTGGGTGTTTACCTACTTTGAGAACTGGCCGTACTCCATTTCCTTGTACTACAGCTATGTAACGACATCGACAATTGGTTTCGGCGACTACGTGCCCACATTTGGATCAAATCAGGTGAGTTTCTTCCTTTTTTCCACCATCGATTGTATCAATCTCTAGAATTTTGAATTCGTTGTGCAGCCTCGTGAGTTTGGCGGTTGGTTTGTGGTCTATCAGATCTTTGTCATTGTCTGGTTCATATTCTCCTTGGGTTATCTGGTGATGATCATGACATTTATCACACGGTAAGTTGAGCATTATTATTTGACTGCATGATTTGAACTTTCGTTTCGTTTTGCATGCTGGGTTACTTCATTTTAACCTTAATCCAAACACTCATCCGATATATTTATTATATGTATTTCTCATCAAAAACAAAAAAACAAAACAATTACACACATACACAACGACAACAGTGGACTTCAAAGCAAGAAACTGGCGCATTTGGAGCAACAATTGTCGTCGAATCTGAAGGCAACACAGAATCGCATCTGGACGGGAGTTACCAAGGATGTTGGCTATCTGCGGCGACTACTCAACGAGCTCTACATACTCAAAGTGAAGGTAAAGCACGTACAAAAAAAACAAACAAAAAACCAAACATTTCATAAAATGCGGGCTAACAAATTAATTAATCAGGGCAGATCATATTACAAATTTATACAAGTTTGTGGTGTGAATTTTATGTTAGCCTTCTAAATATTGAATTTATTAAACAAGTTCGTACAACTTAACCTTACACCAGGGCAAACATTTATTTTAGCTCAGCGCGTGAAACGTAACCTAACTTTTTGCCGATAGCAAAAATGCAGGGAAAGTTAAGCAGAAAGCATGAGCGATGCTTAAAATTACTAATTGAATAACAATAACAATAACATTTGTGTAACTCAAAATCGACAGAGCTAACTTCACTTCTGGGGAAAACATAAGCACGCTATTAATACGTATTAGGAATAAAAAACAAATAAATTGTGCATCAGATCTAACCTCACTTTTGCGCTTTCTACACCTAATTGCACACTATTATGTAACTTAATACACTTTCGATAAAGTTGAACAACTTAAAATGATTAATTAAATAAGAAAACTTAGTATGTGTTTAAATTTTTGGGGAAAATGAATTTACAAGTCGCTACCTAACCTCACTTTTTGTTTGCGATTACTAGACAAATCAATTGTTACATTACATTACTTCAATACGTCAAACGTTAAACTTCATTCGTCAAGCGGCAGTTGTCACGTAAGCTGCTCACACGCATGCGGCGAGTTTGTCACAAGCTCAGCGAAGAGACGCTCAAAAGGGAGACGACAAAATCACACTAACGTACTAACACACCCACACACATAAGCAAATATGTAGATAGTGTGTGTGACACGGGGAATGCCTTCGTCATGTCTAATCACATTTCCTTTATGCTTTCGCAAAAAGCATAGCGGCAACAACAATTCTTTTTGCGTTCGACGCAATTAATAATCAAAATGTTTGACTAAGCGGGCGCACTTAACCCACAGCATACACACACACACTGGGTGCGATAAGTTCGATGACAATACAAAATAATTTTCTTCTTGTAGTTTTGTCGAAAGGGAAATAGAAAAAGCGCGCAGAATAAGATTACTAGGGCACAGAAGAAGAAGAAGAAGAGCAGGCGTAAGTAAGAAACATCCCTGGATTTCGATCGCAAAAAGAAGAAGAAAAGAAAAACAATAGGAAACTATACTAATGCATATTTCTTTCTTTACATGCACACACGCTATCGATAACTATCGATTAATCGCATTCGGCTTAAACAGCCCGTTTACACCGACACGGAATACGCATTCTCACTGCCACGTTCGGCCTCCTGCCCCGAACTCAGCATGTATCGCGTGGAACCCGCCCCGATACCAAGTCGCAAGCGCGCCTACTCTGTGTGCGCCGAGGTGGCGTCTGCCCAGGCTGTGGGCTTGGTGCACGCCAATTCCGATACGGAGCTGAGCAAGTTCGATCGCGAGAAGACGTTCGAGACGGCGGAAGCGTATCGCCAGACCACAGATCTGCTGGCCAAGGTGGTGACGGCTTTGGCCACGGTTCAGCCGCCGCCGGAGGCTGATGATGCGGCACTCTATGGCGGCTATCATGGCTTCTCCGATTCCCAAATTCTCGCCAGCGAATGGTCCTTCTCCACGCTCAACGAGTTCTCGACGCCGCGTCGTCCACGCGGTCGCGCCTGTTCCGACTTTAACATTGAGCCACCGCGACGTCCGCTGCGTGCGCCGCACACACACAACGAATGGACCTGGAGCGGTGACAATCAGCAGATACAGGAGGCGTTTAAGAATCGCTACAAGAGCCAGGCGAATGGTGGCAGTGCCAGCGATTCGTATGTAGTGCATCTGGAGCCGGACAGCGTTGAGGAGCAGCTGAAGAAGAGCAACACCAGCGTTGGCGCCGGTCGCGTTAAAAAGTTCTCCATGCCCGATGGCCTGCGCAAGCTCTTCCATCGCAAGCGTCCCTCGCAGGATCTGGAGCGCAAGCTGTCGGTGGTCTCGGTGCCCGAGGGCATCACCGAGCTGCCGGGACGCTCGCCCCTCGACTACTACAACAACACGGTGACAGCGGGCGCCAGTCAATCGTATCTACGCAACGGTCGTGGGCCGCCGCCACCATTCGACTCCAGCACGAGTCTCGCATCGGGTGGGGGCCTCAACAATCCGGGCTTCCAGCTCGACGATTCGGAGCAGGCAACCTTCAGCTCCAGCACGGGTCCCTATCAACGCAGGTCAGCCGCTGGCGTTGCCGCGGCTGGCAAACGTCGTCGCGAATCGATCTACACGCAGAATCCGGCGTTGGCTGCACGACGTGGCAGCATGTATCCACCGACAGCTGCCGCTCTCGCTCAGATGCAACGTCGCGGTTCCGGTTCGGCGGCCATGGCTGCAGTTGCCGCCCGTCGGGGCAGTCTCTTCCCGGCCACAGGCGGTGGCCCCACAACCGGTTCCACGCCCAGGCGTTCGAGCATCTTCTCCGTTACCTCTGACAAGGATATGGACGTGCTGGAACAGACCACCATAGCGGACCTCATACGCGCTCTCGAAGTCGTGCACACACATGCGGTGCTCGACGAACACCAACAGCAGCAGCAACAACAGCAACAGCAGCAGCAGCAGCACCAGTTGGGTGGCAACAAGCTGCACAAGAAGCAGCGCAAGATGGGCAACGCTGGCCTTGATCCGCCCCAGCTGCCGCCCCTACTCTCGTTCTTTGCGGGCGATCAGACGCGCACCTTGCAGGCAACGGCAGCGAATCGTCTTTACGCCAGACGCTCCACCATTGTGGGCACCATGTCACCGCTGAGCGGCGTTGGCAACAGCACTGCTGCGACCGGACGTCGTCCCTCGGGCATTCAGATGATGGAGCCACCGCCGAGCTATACGGAAAAGCCGCTGCCCAGCGTCGCATCTACGTCGACGCCCAGCGGACCGTCCAAGTTCCGGCGACGCTTCAGTGTGCGTCCCACAGCACTGCAAATTCCACCGGGCCAAGCGCCACCGCCCGGCGTTAGTCTCAGCGATGAGCCGAGCCCGTTGCCAACGAGTTCGCAGACGGCGCTGCAGCGTCGCCTATCGCTGCGTCCCTCGCCGCTGGCGCGTGAGCTTTCGCCCACTTCACCAACGGGATTAAACAGCTCGGGCGCATCTGGTTTGGAGGATGCGGGCACTTCGGCCTCCCGACTGCTGCCATCGTCGATTACGCGACCGAGCACGAGCAGCACACACTCACCGTTGTCGAGGATTGTGCAAATCTCACAGGCCCAACGCAAGAGTAGTATGCCCGAGGGATTTGCGGCAGCGGGTGCACGGAAGCCCGGCAATAATCCAGGCAGCAACTCCGGAAGTGGTAGCGGAGCTCCCAGCGGTAGCAGCGGAACAGGCAGCGAAAAGTAATTGATGGGTGTTTGTTCGGAAAGTGTCTCAAGTGTTGTTTAGTTTCTAGTTTGATTATTGTTGCCACTAATTTGCCTATCTGTACTACTATGTAATTCTATGTTTAATCCTATACAATTCTTGCGAAAACATTCCTCGGATATTCCTGGAAAAAAACATTCCTAGCTCGCCATAGCGAACTGCATCATATCAATATCATGTTATGTTTTATATATTTCTTGTTATGATTATTATTTATACGTTACTTTATCTATGCCTATACCTATTATGAGCGATGAGCTTCCATGAACAAAAAAAAAAATTCCAATAATTATGCCTACATATGTATGTTACTACTATTAATTAAATGTATACGAAATATAAGCGCAAAAGTATTATGAATCTGTAAAGCGCATATTTATTTGAAAATTTGCCATTTTGACTTTAATTCCTGTTTCTTTATGTATCTTTGAAATGCATTTTCACTCGCTGGCATTCAATAAGGATTGGCTAGTAATGAAGGGCTCGATTTCCGAACGGGGCGCCGATTCAACGCTGCCTGCATTAATCTCAGCCTGATCGATTATAGGGGGCAAAAGCAGTTCCTTCGATGTCACTGGAGGTGGGTCAAGCACATAACTGTTCTCGGATTGCACCTCTTGTGCCTGCATCTCAATGATCTCTGTTTTATTCTTCATTTCAGTCAGATATTTATTGTAGGCTCGATATATCAGCACACCGCAATACAGTCCGAAGAGTGCGGCGGTCGTTAAATAATTTCGTTGCTTGGGCGTTTGAATAAGAGCGCGACATTCTCTAACACAATTCAAGGGGGTTAACGTTATGTACTCCTGCGCGAAACCAGCCATACTAAATTACAATTTGAATTTCTATCGAATAAATTTTGTGTGTGCAAAAGGTGAAACAGTTTTAGCTATACTAAACTCATTTAAAAACACATTCGGTCCCCAACTGTGAATTTCAACGCATGCCACGATTTTGAATCTTGCGCCCAGAGTATGGTCACCCACCGTATCGCTAGCACAAAGCAGTGGGACCGTTTCTAGTTTCAAACACATCGATAAGTCGAGTGGGCTATCGATATTTTGTCATCTCTATTACAAGTATTTGTTTTTGTCTATAAATTGCTGGAAACATTCAGTTCATTTCGTTACGTTGCTGCCGTCTGCAGTAATTCAGTATTGTGGAACAATTTCTAATAAACAAACACTAAAAATAGTCGTCAAGGCATCAGCTGATCGCATTGCATAGAAGGAACCGATTTAGCAATGCCATTATTGCATATAGCTTAGCAAATAGAAAAGAGTAAACAACAACAAAGATAATAGAAGGAAATCAGTTCAGGAAACACAATGGTAAATTTGACCTTGTTGTTGTGCCTTGTGCTGGGGCTTTGCTTCAGCTGCAGAGCCGAGATAAAGCCGGATCACAACAACAATCTATTGGACTTGGACATAGTTCACTATCAGCCGGAGCAAGTGCATCTAGCATTCGGAGGTACGTATTTGCCTTGCATATACATTTTATATTTTTAAGTTAAATATACATGTATGTATGTATGTACATACAATGAATTTATGAATGTATTGGTGTTAGAGGAGTAAACACAAAATGGGGGATCGCAAATGCAAAGTACGCTTGAGCTTTGTTGCCTTTGCAAACCCCCACGAAATGGTAACTGTAAAATAAACATAGTAAAATCACTCACCACTTGCCGGCATATTCTCTTGCTGATATCAGCTTAATTATTTGCCTCAGTTGCTTTTTGTGTTTGCCATTGTTCCAAATACTGCTGCGCAATAATTAACGGTCACTGTTGCTGTTGTTGTTGTCGATGGCGTGATTACAACTTCATCATTCACTCTTTCACACAAACCACAATAACGCTATGTGCAGTTGCAGTGATTTACGCCCCTAAAAACGTTATAGAACAACACAAATGCATCACTTATAAAACAATAACAAGTGGTAAACACAAATAAAAAAAAGGAAAGAAAAAATCGCGCGCGTCACTTAAAAGGCGGCTGCTGCACTGCTGATAAGTTATTAGCATAAGCAATTAATCACACACAAAAGACGCTGGGGGTTAAGCATTATTATCAAATGGTAATAAGGCCACACTCGAACAAAAGGGCTAATGTGGGGTTAGTGTTGGGGGCCATTCGGCTATTTAAAGGATCAGTCACATAGCAGTTGGCTATTTTCTAGCTGCTTTGCCCTAAGAGTCATAAGTAATCTAGCTAGAGGTCAGCACTGCTGGGCACCGCACGATAAGCGATAGGCAAGGCACAATAACAACAAAAATCGAAAACGGAAAGACATCAAAATTCAAAGCAAATCAAATTCAATTTCAATTACGCTTTATTCATTGCACTTCTCATTGTTTTATTTGCTGCACACACAAATTGTTGTTTGTTTTTATTTCGGCCGACAAAATGTTTTTTAAGAAATGTTTTTGCTTTTTGCATTTGTTTCCCGAACGTTATCGTCCTGCCGCCACTCGCAACAAAAAACAAAATATAACCAGAGCGCACCGCCAGGGAAATTGTCGTTACTTGGTCGACGCGCAGCTTGCCGCCGTCCAGTGGCGATGAGAGGAGCAGCGTTGTCGAATATGGACTCGGCGATCTCAAGCAGCGCGCCTATGGTGAGGCCAACAAGTTTGTGGATGGCGGCGAAAAGCAGTCGACGCAATACATACACAGGGTACGCAAAAACCACACACACACACACACACGTACACGTACACACATACTCAATGCTTTGCATTTAGGTGACGCTAAGGGAGCTGCAGGCAAACAGCAGCTATGTGTATCACTGTGGCAGCAGCTACGGCTGGTCGGCAAAATTTCAATTTCGCACTGTGGCCAGCGCCGAGCCGGATTGGTCGCCCTCGCTGGCCATTTACGGCGATATGGGCAACGAGAATGCGCAATCCTTGGCACGACTGCAGCAGGAGACGCAGCTGGGCATGTACGATGCCATCATTCATGTGGGTGACTTTGCCTACGATATGAATACGCACAATGCGCGAGTGGGCGATGAGTTTATGCGTCAGATCGAAACGGTGGCCGCCTATGTGCCCTACATGGTTGTGCCCGGCAATCACGAAGAGAAGTTGTAAGTTGTCGCAACCAGAAGCAACTGCTGCTGAATGGATGATGTATGAAACTCACATTGCCTCACATTGAATTGCAGCAACTTTTCGAATTATCGCGCACGCTTCAGCATGCCCGGCGGCACCGAGAATCTCTTCTATAGCTTCAATCTGGGACCCGTGCACTTCATTGGCATCTCCACGGAAGTCTACTATTTCCTCAACTACGGCCTCAAGACGCTGGTCTTTCAATACGAGTGGCTAAAGAGCGATCTGGCCGAGGCAAATCGGCCCGAGAATCGCGCCAAGCGTCCGTGGATCATCATCTACGGCCACCGACCGATGTACTGCAGCAATGAGAACGACAACGATTGCACACACTCGGAGACATTGACCCGTGTCGGCTGGCCCTTTGTCCACATGTTTGGCCTCGAGCCGCTGTTGTATGAGTACGGCGTGGATGTCGCGATCTGGGCCCATGAGCATTCCTATGAGCGACTGTGGCCCATCTATGATTACAATGTGCGCAACGGTTCGCTCGGTTCGCCGTATGAGAATCCCCGAGCGCCGGTGCACATCATAACGGGCTCGGCGGGCTGCAAGGAGGGGCGCGAACCGTTCAAGGGCAAGATACCCGAGTGGAGTGCATTCCATAGCCAAGACTACGGTTACACGCGTCTCAAGGCGCACAACGCCAGCCATTTGTACTTTGAGCAGGTGTCCGATGATCAGCAGGGCGCGATTATTGACAAGTTCTGGCTAATCAAGTCGCAGCACGGAAGTTATAGCGAACTATAGAGCAGGGGAATCTTTGATACACACACACAAACACACAATAGTTAATTCAATGAAGCAACTTGCCAGTATTACAACAAAACATAGCAAACATTCTTAGCTGTAATAGCAAATCAACAACAACAAAACAAAAATCCCATAAACAACTGCAACTGCACTTGCAATTTGCCAAATTCCAATTCCCAGTACAACGCAACACAAACTGTATTTGAAACTGAGGCACAAAACACTTTTTATTTCTTGGACTAGACAATTTATAATGATGATTTGTCATTAGTTATCTATACATTTCCACATTCAACTATGTTAATAGATCGAAGCAACTTTTGTTGCACTTTGTTATATGATTTTCACTTTATGCACAAAAGCTGAAGCGAACAAATATTTGGATTATTTCTTTGTACGGTTTGACTTCAAGTCAATAATATCTGACGAATGTATAAAATCATGGAATCTTCAAGAATACGATAGAAAATAAACACACTTATATAAAGCTTGAATGCTTAGTATAAAGATTTTAGTTTGAAAACGTCTTAAAGTTAATAAAAACAAATAAATGCTTTAATTGCATTTGAAACGTTTTCAATTTTATAACAAACATTTTTTTAATTGCATTTCACTAAGCTTTCTACAAAGAGAATGTTTGATACATAAATATCAGATTTCACGCATTTGAATGCCTATCTATAAGCTTTTTCTTTACCCACAATTAAATATGTAAGATTGTTTTAAGATAAGAATGATCGATAAGTTTTATGGAAGACAAAACTCGACACTTATTTCAAATAAAATCAATTTGAAACCACAAAAACGGCGATTACAATTGAATATGTTTTAAGATAAGAACACACAATTGATCATTTGTACGAGTGATCGATAACAACGATCAAATGCAGAAATCGTTAAAAATTCGTCACTTTTTTTCAAATAGAATAAATTTGAAAGCATAAAAAACAGCGATTACAATTGAATATGTTTTAAGATAAGAATACACAATCGTTCTACATTTGTCCGAGTGACCGATAACAACGATAAGTTTCATAAAACGCTGAACTTGTAAAGAATATACGTCACTTATTTCAAATTAAATATGTGAAAAAGCATAAAAAACGGCGTTGCTTGTGAATAATGTGTGAACTCTGTGTGTGTGCAGAAAGCGTGTTGGACATTGTCGTCACCTGGAACACACGCGACAACACCAACGAATCGATCTGTGAGTACGGAGAGTACAGCGATGGAAGCCAGCTACAGCAAGTGGCGAAATCAGCTCAAGGACCCGTTCGCTTTGTCGACGGTGGCGCAAAGAAGGCCGCACAATTCGTTCATCGTGTAAGTTGTTGACTATCGATGTGTGTCGCCTTAGCAAATGTTATCGACTTGCCTCCACACCTAAACAGGTGACGCTGCCGCAGTTGAAACCCGATACCAAGTACAGCTATCATTGTGGCAGCCAGTTTGGCTGGTCGGCCATCTATTGGTTCCACACTCCGCTCAATCACAGCAATTGGTCGCCCTCGCTTGCCATCTATGGCGACATGGGCGTGGAGAATGCCGCCTCTTTGCCAGCGCTGCAGCGCGAAACGCAGCTGGGCAAATACGATGCCATCCTCCATGTGGGCGACTTTGCCTACGACATGTGCCACGAGGATGGCGGCGTCGGCGATGAGTTCATGCGCCAGGTGGAAACAATTGCCGCCTATGTGCCCTACATGGTCTGTCCTGGCAATCACGAGGAGAAATAGTAAGTTCGCCTTGGCCAGATACTTTCCAGGATTTCTAAACAAAGTTTAAGATTTTGGGTGTTGTCTGTCTTCAACGATAATGTTTTTAGTTGAAAGTTGCAAAAATAGGAATATTTACATTTTTAGTCTCTGTTTTTTAATTCGTTTTAAGATCTATTACAATACATATACTCCAAATAAGTATAGATAATATAGAATTTTGAAAGTATATTCAATTCTTGCTTTTTAATAATTTGTTGAATCACTCGTATTTAAAATGAATTGCCTGAACTCACAAATCTGAATTTATTTAATATTTATAACAAGCAAATATTCAATGAATTCAATCCTTTTTTAAAATGACTTTTCTTTAAATGAACAAGCCTCAATTCATTTCACTATTGTATGCTTCTTAAAAATCGATTAAAAAATTGTTTTTTAAAATGACTTTAAAACTACCCAAGCTCGATTAGTTTCATTATTTGTATCTTCTAAAAATCTCTCAAATTATTCTATTTTAAAATACTTGCTTTTTAAAAATCTATAAATTTTTTTTTTTAAATTACTTTTCTAAACTCACTAAACTCCTTGTATTTCTTTATATCTTTCTTCTCAAAAATATTTTAAAAGTTTTCTTCTTTTAAAATGACTTTTTGATAACTAATAAAACACAATTCATTTAATTACTTCTTGCTTCTCTAAAATCTATAAACAATTTTGTTCTTTAAATGACTTTTCTTAACTTCTTGCTTTTAAAAAAATGTGTTACATAATTCTGTTTTGAAATGAATTTTCTTAACTAACAAAACTATTTTTTTTTGTTAAATTTTCATTACTTCTGAAAAATCTATTAAATTATTCTATCTCAAATTGACTTTTACTGACAAAGTTCCATTCATTATTGTTTGCTTCTTTAGAAGTCTATAAAATTATTTCTACTTAAACTGAATCATTATCGTTGAACAACAAAAAAAATATGCAAATCATTTGTATAATAGAACTTGTAATGTTTACTTTGCCCGGTTTAATGCTTCGCCTTGTTGCAGCAACTTTTCGCACTACATCAATCGCTTCAGCATGCCGGGGGGCAATGAGAATCTCTTCTACAGCTTCAATCTCGGCCCGGTGCACTTCATCAGCTTCAGCACCGAAGTCTATTATTTCACGCAATTCGGCCTGAAGCAAATTGTGATGCAATACGATTGGCTCGAACGGGATTTAATGGAGGCCACCAAGCCGGAGAATCGGGCCAAGCAACCGTGGATTATCACGTTCGGCCATCGGCCGATGTACTGCAGCAATGACAATGGCGACGATTGCGCCAATCACGAGACGATCGTGCGCAAAGGATTGCCGGGCCTGAATTTCTTCGGTCTCGAGCCGCTCTTCTACAAATACGGCGTGGACGTTGAGCTGTGGGCCCATGAGCATTGCTATGAGCGCATGTGGCCGCTCTACAATTACACCATCTACAATGGATCGCTGGCGGAGCCATACGTGAATCCTCAAGCACCGGTGCACATCATCACGGGTGCCGCTGGCAATAAGGAGGGACGTGAACCGTTCTTTAAGCGAATGCCGCCGTGGAGCGCATTTCACAGCCAGGATTTTGGCTATCTGCGACTCAAGGCGCACAACGCCAGCCATTTGTACTTTGAGCAGGTGTCCGATGACAAAAAGGGCGCTGTTATCGATCACTTCTGGGTGATCAAGCACAGCCATGGCGCCTACAGCGGCGTCTAAACGAAGTTCTCCATGTCGAAGCATATGCATATCCATATTCCTATCATATATTTTGATATTATATTCGTATTTTAGCACTATGCACAAACCTGTTAAACAAATAAATGTATTAAGCGATTATTGCAAAACATATCAAATGGAATTATTTACTTACTTATAGTTGATTTGGGTTAAGAGCAATTTATGCTTAAAAGAAAAGAAAAATAGATATTAGAACAATTCGAAGAAATAACTTATAATTCACAACCTTACACAAAAAAAAAAAATAAAAATTTAAGATCAACGTTACTTTTCAATTAAGAATTGTAAAGTAACAGCAAATGACTTATATAAAAAGACTATACAATAATGTAATATAATGAATTATACTTGGTAAAATATATTATTTGTATTTTTAAACAAAAGTTATAATCCAAATCTTATAAAATTGAACATACTTCTCAATATTCCTATTTAATAAAACATCTGAGTTACTTTTCAATTAATAATTTGAAAGTAGCCGTAAATAACCTATATAAAAAGACCATATAATAATATAATATAATAGTAGTTATATAGTCTTTGCTTATATGTATCTACTCAAGTTAAATTACGCATACGACATGTTGAACACTCACCTGTATTTCAATG
The DNA here is from genome assembly GCA_035046325.1 of Drosophila niveifrons. NCBI lineage: Eukaryota > Metazoa > Arthropoda > Insecta > Diptera > Drosophilidae > Drosophila > Drosophila niveifrons. The sequence continues at coordinate 5,940,902 of JAWNOC010000020.1, forward strand.
CTGTACTCTTCCGTTTTCGCAGAGAACTTGCAAGAGATTGTTGTGACCTGGTCGACGCGCTCCTCCACCAACGCTTCGATCGTCAACTTTGTGGAGCACGCGCAATCCAAGTGGAGCACGGAGAGCGGCAGCTGGGAACGCTTCATCGATGGCGGCAATAAATCGCGCACTCAATACATACACAAGGTCACGTTGTCCGCCTTGAAGCCGGAGACACGCTACGAATACAATTGTGGCAGCGATCTCGGCTGGTCGGCGATCTATAGATTCACCACGCCGCCACTGGGCGACAATTGGTCACCTTCGCTGGCCATTTACGGCGACATGGGCAACGAGAATGCGCAATCCTTGGCTCGGCTGCAGCGTGACTCGCAGCTGGGCATGTACGATGCCATCATTCATGTGGGTGACTTTGCCTACGACATGGACACGGATAATGCACAAGTGGGCGATGAGTTTATGCGTCAGATCGAAACGGTGGCCGCCTATGTGCCCTACATGGTGTGTCCTGGCAATCACGAGGAGAAATAGTAAGTTTGTGGATTTGATGATGGATTAACAAACTATTAAATACCTCTTACACTTCCACTTCTTCTTTCTCTTCGTGCAGCAACTTCTCGAATTATCGCGCACGCTTTAATATGCCAGGGAATGGCGACAGCTTGTGGTACAGCTTCAACATGGGCCCCATTCACTTTGTCTCCTTCTCCACGGAGGTGTATTACTTCTTCAACTACGGCATGAAGCTGCTGACCAAGCAATTCGATTGGCTGGAACGCGATCTGGCCGAGGCCAATTTGCCGGAGAATCGCGCCAAGCGTCCGTGGATCATTACCTATGGCCATCGGCCGATGTACTGCAGCGACGACAAGGAATACGATTGCAATGGCCAACTGGAGACGTACATACGCCAGGGATTGCCCACATTGAAATGGTTTGGCCTCGAGGATCTCTTCTACAAACATGGCGTCGATGTTGAGTTCTTTGCCCATGAGCATTTCTACACACGTCTCTGGCCCATTTATGACTTCAAGGTGTACAACGGCAGTGCTGAGGCGCCTTATACGAATCCCAAGGCGCCCATACAGATCATCACTGGCTCCGCGGGATGCAATGAAAATCGTGAACCGTTCTCCAAGATTCTGCCCGAGTGGAATGCTTTCCACAGCAATGTAAGTTTCGCCAGCGTTGCCACCAGTTGTTTGTTTTCGTTTATTATTATCGATAAGTGCAGCAAGTGTTGCCAATGTGACTCGAATTGATGGCAAGCGGTTGGAAATGTTGACAAGTGCAGCAAATGTTGCCAACTGAATCGGTTTTTGCTAGTGCAATTTTAAATGTTTGCAAACGTTGCCTTGACTTTAAATATTGCGAACTTGTTGACAGTATAGCCAATTGGTTTCAATGGTTTTAAATTCAGCAAATGCGCCCAGCAAGTGTTGCCAATGTGACTCAAGTTGATGCCAAGCTGTTGGCAATGTTGCTAATGCAAAGTGCAGCAAATGTTGCCAGCTAAATCGGTTTTTGCAAGTGCTCCCACAAATGTTGCTAAGTTAATGTTGCGCAGATGTTTGCAAATGCTGGCAATGTTGCAAAGCGGTTTATGTTCCCGAATATTTGCAAACGCTGCCAAAGTGACTTGAAATATTGCAAAGCTGTTGACATTGTGCAGCAAATGTTGCTCAAAGCTTAGCCATAGTTATTGAATTCCATGCATTCGATAAGTGCAGTAAATACTTCCAAGCGATAGACTTCCCTAATATTTGCAAATGTTTCTAGTTCCAATGTTGACAATGTGACTGAAAATGTTGCCAAGCGCTTAACAGCGTTGCCGATGTGTTGCCAACCAATTGCATGAATGTTGCCAATTGCTTTTTCAACAAACTTCCGCCATTTGCAAATTATTTCTTTACAGGACTACGGCTACACTCGCCTGAAGGCACACAACGCTACTCACTTGTACTTTGAACAGGTCTCCGACGACAAGGACGGCAAGATCGTCGACTCCTTCTGGGTGATCAAGGACAAACACGGTGCCTACGTGTAAAACTCACTCTATTATAACTGTTTTAACTGACTTTGTAAAGAAAAAACTGTAGTGAATTTGGAGCTTTGCTTCATTTCTTTTAACATATTAAAATTATTAAGTTAGAAAAAAAAAATATTACATACATATTATTATTATAGAGTGGCGTGGGGAAAGGGAGGAGGGAGAGAGAGAAAAAAAAGTAAATTGCACTAAGCTTAAAAAATGTGTCCAACGCGCGCGATGTGATGATGAATTGATGATCAATTGGATCCATGGTGGTCTAGTAGACGGTGCCCGAGATGCCGGAACCGTAATTGTAGCCAGCGGCTCCGGCGCCCAAAGGCGGCACACCGCCCAACGCCCCCAGACCGCCGCCCACAACGCTGTTGCCGTAGTTGCTGCTGTAATAGCTCGACGGATAGCCGCCGGCACCAAAGCGTGTGTTGTAATAGGGATACCCGGTGCCAGCGGCGCCCAGACGCGAATTGTAGTAGGACAGCGCATAGGGATTCGAGTTGTAGCCGCTGCCATAGTAGCCACCGGCGCCCAGCGTCGAGCCATAGCCGCCCAGTGATGAGCCATAGCCGCCCAAGGCGGAGCCATAGCCGCCATAGCCAGCAGCGCCATCTGTGGAGAAGAAATTGTAATTAGAAGTGTAAGCATGAAGTGGGCTTTGGCCATGGCCAGCAGCGTCATCTGTGGAATGATAGTTGTAATTAGAAGTGCACGTAAGAGGTGGGCAAGCGCAACAGTTGCGTCTGCTCGACTGTGAGATACCTGACAGCATTCAAAATGAAGTGAAAAATTGTGAGGAATGTAGCTTAAAATTGGAGAATTGCAATTATCGATAGTGACAGAAAATAGCAGTAAATAATTATATATTAATTAAATCTGCCTTTAATGTTATGTTTTGAGTCAATCTTAGTCAGTGAAATAATTGGTAATCTATGATTTCAGTTTTAAATTAAATTGGACAAATAAAATTAAAGTAATATTCAAGTTTTGCCATCTTGCTAGGAATAATGTGCTTGTAGAAAAATGGCGTAAGTTTATTATTTGAGGTTATACTGAAGCTGTTTTTTGTTTCTTTTTTTTAAATGTAGAATTTTTGCTTAAATAACTTTACATGTTTAGCAACTCAAATTGCATTCTCGATATTATTTCGAATCTCGATTCTTTTATGAAATCGTATTGAAATTTTCGGAATGCAATTAAAAACTGATTTTAGTTATTTTTTTTCTCTTTTTTTTTTAAATCGCATTGAAATTTTCAGAGTGCAAAAAGAATGTTGTAGCTGTTAAGTTTTCAGGATTCATAAAGAATGCTTTTCCGTAGACTTTAGATATTATGGGTTTTACGATTCATAAAATGTAGAAAAAACTGAAGAAATATAGTAAAATGTGTCGCTAGATCTTAAAATCTTAAAGATATCGACAGTGTTTCTTCAATCGCATTGAAATTTTCGGTACTCAATGAGAAAGTTGTTTGCTGTTATATGTGTTCTTGAGTATATTTGAAAAATTACGATTTTTACTATTCATAGAAAGTCGGAAAATGTGGGAGAAAAAAAAATATAGTGAAATGTGTTGCTAGATTTAAAAATCTGAAAGATTTATATTTTTTTTTGCCAAATGTGCTCGAAACTCACTTCGGTTGTTCATTCAGATCGATGTGAATATAACTATATATATAATTTTTTAAACTCCATACAGATCGATGTGAATATAACTATGTATATATATAGTCTTTTAAACTTACCTAGACCATAACCGCGTGCGCCGTAGGGATTGTAATAGCTGTCGACTCCGGTGCCGTAGCCTGGAGTGCCAAGGGCGGAGCCGTATCCGCCGTAACCGCCGTAGGCGCCATAGTTGCTGCCGTATCCGCCGTAAGTGTTGCCGTAGCCAGCTCCGTAGCCGGCTCCAGCGCCGTAGCCAGCGTAACCACCGTATCCACCGACATAGCGCTTCTCCTGTTTCTTCTCCTGCAGCGGCGCATAGTTGCTGGCGGCGCTCAGTTGATCAGCGGATGCCTCCGGCGACGAGGCGACCTGCTCCTGATCTTGAGCCGCTGCCGATGTCAATTGGCAACTCGCCAGCAACGTGGCCGAAAGAAAAACGAACTGCAAAAAGGATATTTTGTTTGGTTGTAGGGCTTTAATCCACATTGATTTGATGTCCTAGCTTACAAAGCACTTCATGTGGTGGCTGCTTGGATGTGGATTCAACTGGATGACTATCTCTCTCTCTCTCTCTGTTGCTGCTGCTGCTGCGCACGCGTCAACTGACACTTGTCTAATGCTCTGGCTGCCCATCGACAGTTGCTTTTATACACACGCGAAAAGATTGCAGAGAGCGAAAGACTGCAAGAGAGAGAGAGGAAGAGAGAGAGAGGGAGAGGAACACAAGAGGGAGACAGAGAGTGAGTTAAGAGCGGTAGACTTCTATGACACATGCCACGAGCCACACACACACACACACACAAACACACACACACTCGAGCAACAAAACTGAGGCTCAACCCAACAAAATCTGCGGCATTGCGGTCAACTAAATTGGCCAACGAAACAATGTTGGGGTTTTTAATTTTTTTTTTTAAAACTGTGACAGTTGCCCAGAGGAAGCCTATAAAGAGATGTTATTATCATCGAAACAAAACAAATAAAATAAATAAATAAATAAAAATAAAAATAAATGAGTACTACTACTGATTAAAGTAAAATCAGTAACAATATTAAAAAAAATATATATATCTATAAATTAGAAAATAAGAAACACTTATAATAAGTATGCTAATAATTAAAGCAAGAAGTTATAATTCTAACAAATGCAAATTGTAATCAAATAAATATGATAACATTTATTTGATTACAATTTGTATTTGTTCGAATTATAACTTCTTCCTTTAATAAATAAGTAATAAAATAATAATAAATATTTATAATGAAAGTAATAAAATAAAATTAATAAGCAAGTAAGAATGCTATACATAGACGAGTGTGCTCGACTTCGAGATACCCGTTAACCCTTTTTTTTTGTTCATCAAATCAAAACAGTGCGGTATTCAATTTAAAATATACCAACAACACCTCAAATTTACCGCAAAATGCTCAAATATACCGTAAGATATATATCTGTTATAGTATTAAATATGCTAAGTGTAGAACTTAGCATATTTGTAGTATTTTTTCGGCATGGGCTTGGCATCTTTTAAAATGAATACCGCACATTGAATCGTAATTGTAAAAGTAATATGAAAGTAATTTTGAAAAGCAAAATTTAAAAGTGACTTTTCATAATTATATGTATGTGCATATTTAATATTATCGATGTTTCCTTGGGAATATTGAACTTATATAAGTTCCTAAAAAGGCTCATTTCACCTTTTTTTAGTTCATCAACTTTTTACTTTGTAAGAATTTATTTGCTATATATTGTTTTTCTTTTTTTGTATATGCTAAATTTTAGACAAATTTATAGTAAAAATTTTTATTTTATTTTCAACTTGTTCTTCTTTTTTTTGTATATGTTAATTTCTATACATATTTTTTTATTTATTTATTTTATTTTTAAGTTATTCTTTTTTTTTGTATATGTTAATTTCTTTACATATTTTTATTATAAATTAAGAGCTAATATTTATTTCTTGTTTTGCTTTGATTTTTTGTTTTTGGTATTTTTTATTTCTATGCATATTTTCATGCAAAGTAAAGTACAATTTTGTTATATACATATTTTTCTTTTCTTTTTTTTTTTTGTATATATTTGTTTCTATCTAGGAACTAGATATAATAAAGTAATTTCTTTACTTTCAATTTTCCTTTTTCCTACTTCCCCCATTTAGTTGAATATATATCTGAACATCTCTCATATTCCACTCCATGTTCTATGCTGAATTTATGAATCGCAATCTTTCGATTTTGATTTGAGTTTTGACGCTGATCTATTGCCGCTGATCATCGACACACATCTCAAGCACATATTTAGATTTGAGTTTGAGTTTTGCGATTCGTGTGGCATGGAAGTAAGTGACTATGTAGCTGACTTGTTTGCTGGCATTATCAATATTCCCACGATCTACGACAATTACCAACTTCAGTCGCAGTCTGATGACAAATGCTAATTGAATCATTAACTTGACCCTGGCTAAACTAATTGCCCAACATAAAATGAAACAATAACAGCAATAACTACTTTGAAATACTTTGACTTACAAAACGGATACGCGATATACATTTTGTGTGTGAGTGATTCAGTTTTCGTGCTTTTCACTTTTCAACCACCAGCTTATTTATATTTATTTTTGCAATTTATTTATTTTTATTTGAGGCAACTCTTCTCATTGCAAAATATCTCGCAAGACAATGCGCACAATTGTCATAAATACTTATTGCCTTTAGTTGGCAGATTATTGGGGGATTTTTATTGTTGCCAACTTGAAAATATTTGACAACAAACTTAAAGTAGAAGAAGTAAATAATTATAAAAGAATTATTTACTTGCACTTTGATTGAATTTATAGTTTTATAAAATGAACTTTTGAATCGAGACAACGCATTTTAAGTAGTATTCATTTAATTTCGAATTTTGTAAAATGAACATTTCAAAATCAAAAACTACTAAATGCATTTCCCACTCACGTTTGTTATTTCACTTTGCGCGCATTGCGTATACGCCCCGTCATGCTGTGTGTGCTCAAGAAATTTTGCGGCCAAAGAATCATTGTCTGTCTTGAGAAAGAGAGAGAGAAAAAGTCACAGGCAGCCGGCACAGCGCGCATCCCAGGGCCAAACTCAAGTGGCAGCAACAGCGATAACTTGGCCTAAAGCCAAGCTCACTACTTTTAGCCAAGTTTTAGCCGAGTTAACACTTTTCACATGTGCCGAGTGATAACAATGTGCGTTCACTCATTTAGGCTTTGTCAATTTCTACACACACACACTCACACACGCACACAACTTGCACATCGCTGAAGAGATACAAATGTATCTAGATACATTTTCGGGAGTTTCAAAATTGGGTCGACGGCAAACACTGCCAGAAATTGGCAAAGGCAGAAATTGAAAATTGTTCACTGATATTTAGAGTTTAAAATTGCAATTTAATAATTTTAGTTGAAATAAGAAATATGTTAAAGATTTCCAGAAACTGAATTTGCTGAAGATTTACGATTTCTTTTAGCGATAAAAATGATGAATTCTGAAAATTAATCTATATTTATGTATTATACGAAATCTTGTATTAAATACTGAATTTAATTTACTAGAAAATTACTATGCTTGTCATAAAACAAATTAAGTTTTTATTTTAAAATTGTATAAAATTGTATTATGTTTAATATATTTGATAATTAATAATTACTTTAAATATACATCGCATTTCATTTGTTGTTATTCACAAATTTGTTGCTAAAACATTTTGCATTTAGTTTTAGTTTAAACAACAAATAGTTCAAAGCTTACTCAAAATATAATTTCCACAAGTTTCAAATTGCATTCAGCGAGAGAAATTAAGATAGATAAATGTGCAGTATTTCATTGTTAATATGTTCGAAAGCCACGGTCGAGTGTGCTCGACTGTGAAATACCCGGTGACCATTTTGAATAAAATCAAAGCAGTGCGGTTTTAATATATACTAAAATATAAAATATACTAAAAAAATATACTAAATGTTGTACTATAAAAATACTACAAATATGCATTTATATACTAAATATATCATTTGGTATATTTTAGTATGCTGTCGGTATATTAATATTATGGCGCATTTTTTATTTTTATAATTTTTTCATTATACCATATATTTTTATGTAGTACTACATAAATATACCAAATATAATCTTTGTTATATTAATATGATGGTATATTTTCATTGCAGTACTATATCAATATACCAAATATTTGCCATTTATTACAATTACATTATTACAATTATTATTATTATTAGCGGTATATTAATATTAAGGTGTTATTTGCATTTTATGTCATATTTTTTAATGTTGTACTGCATAAATATACTAAATATAGCATTTGTATATATATTTTTTAGTATTTTAGAGTTATATTTATATGATTATATATTTTCATTGCAGTACTATAATAATATACCAAATATACCATTTATTTTTGGCACACTTAACTATAAATTTCATACTTGTTTTTGAAATTGTTTTCAATGAACATTATTATTTATTTATTTTTATTATTAATTGTAGCTTAGAATTAACTCCTAAAATGAATAAGAGGTTTGGTCCAAAAAGGTTTTTTCCCTGTGTTTTTATAGTACTCTTTTCCTTTTTTTTTTGTTGTACTGGTTCAATACTTAATAAAGAAATTAAAGAGCAGCTGAAATGAAGATTAATAGTAACGATTTCTCTCAGTGTATTAGCTGATGTTTGTACCGTTAGTTGGCCAAGAGCGCAGACCAAGTATTTAGGCCCATCTTTGTTTTGTTTTTGGGCTGGCAAAAGTTGTTGGCAATTTGGGGCGTGGCCCCGCCCCCGCCACCGCCCCGCCACGCCTCGATGTCTGACTAAACAAGCGAAGCAGTGAAGTGAACAACAATTGCGTTGTTCTAATTCAGCAGGCAAATCACGAACAACAACAACAACAACAGCTGAGATATTAGCTCATGTTGTGGCTGTCACATTTCACACGCCCCTCAATTATAATTTACAAACCGATTTTAATTATAATTTTTTCAAATTGAGCAAAACGAAGCTAAAGCCGCAAATGAAGCGGAGAGAGACAACAAGGGAAAGAAGCTGAGAAACAAAGCGGTGGAAAATTATATGGAAAATATATGAAAATATAATCATGGCTTGGCTTGGCTTGGGTTGGGTTTAGGTTTGAGTTTGCTTTTAAGTTTGCCTTGCCGCTTGGCGTTGAACTTGCACTTTGCATAATTGCAAAAGAAAAAAGAATACAAAATGCAGTTGCAGTTGCTTCTCACACAATTATCCATTTAATGTGGGCATAATTCTTGTGCGAAAGCCCCCAGAAAAGATCCCAGCCAGAACTCACACACTTGGACTTGGCCCTGAGATTGCCACACACACACAGCATTTGCCACAGCATTTGCAACAGCATTAGCAACAACAATTGAAAATGTATTCCGAAAATAAAATCAATTTTAAGCAAAACTCACATAAATATTGGCTTGTGTGTATTTCGCATGTTGTTGTTTTCTTTTTGTTTTCTGTGTGTTGTGTTTGAGCTGTCAATAGAATTAGCCACATGCCACGCCCCCTTTGGCAGCTGAGGTACGCCTTCGAGCTGATCTCGTTGCTACTGCAAATTGCATTTCATATGAGCCCTAGAGTATGCCAGACTTGTCAATACCCTATAGATTATTCTTTTCAAAGAAGTTATACGGAACTTCTATGGACAGTCCTAATGACTGCCGGCCGAATTGTCCACACCCTCATTCTTAAAAACATTTGATACTGCTATAGAAAGTCATAAAGTCAAAAAGTAGTTTATTATAAAATATATATTATACTAAAGTGCCTCTCTCTGCGCTTCTCAAAAAGTTTCCTACAGCTAAACAAAGTTTTACTGACTATTGATAGGATTTTCAACAGCTTTAGAGGGCTTACAATTTTAGTATTATTCATTATAACATTAAGTGATTTATAATCATTTTGATTATGTCTTTTAAATAAACAATAGAAATACCAATTCAAATATTGTTAATGCTGTATTAAGTTATTTGCCTACAAATTCAGATTTGAAGTTCAAATTCAATCTGAACTCCTTACTACCTCATATGTATTACACATTTACAGGGTATTGGAGGGCGACTCATGCGACCTGCTTCTAGTATAGCGTTAATATGCTTCATCTCAACTCGCCGGCAACTATCGATCTACCTCCTTCAATTAGTCACTTGAGCGAATTTTGAAATGATCGGCTTTGGCTTTAAACCGAGAGAGAGAGAGAGAACAATGGATGGGGATTGTCTCAATGTATATATTTGCTGGGGTTAAGAGAGCTGCGACATAAGTATGACATTTTCATAAATCTTTTGTCATGCCGTTGCGCCTTTTGCCACATTGTAATGCAACCCGATTTGATGTGAAGACTGAGAGCTCAGAGCTGAGCATAAATTGTGATGGCATTGTCTTCTTGTCACTCCGATCGAGACGGAGTCTGTGTTCATGTCTCTATGTCTATTGCTGTTTCTGTTTAGGGGCATCAATGTCAAGATCGCAGCGATCATAACTCTTTTGCGGCACAATGGATATCACAGCAATGGCAACGACAAGTCTCATTTCAGTCGAAATGAAACTAACCAAATTACGTATACGTAACGTAAGTGTTGTCTTCACTGACTTTGTTAAGTGTTAATGCCAACTAAAAGATTCCAATGCAGAAAATTATGTCAACAGTCATTAGAACTTTCTTTAGAAGTTGTCAACTTTTTGAGAAGGGAATTAGCTTCTTTTTTGTTATGAAGATGCAGACAATTATGTCAATAGTCATTAGAACTTTCCATAGAAATAGTATTTTGAGAAGTGCAGAGAAAGGCGCCTTAGCATAAAGATTTTTTATCTAACACTACTTTTATGCCCTACAAAAGTGCAGAAAATTATGCCAACACCTGTACACAAACTATTTTGAGAAGCGCAGAGAGAGGCGTTTTAGTATAATACATTTGCGATTTATAAAAATTGTTAATAAAAGTTGTGCAGCAATAAATTGTTGAATATGAAATGAGGTGTTAATATTGGAATTAAGCTTAATGAATAATTCTTGTTACTGCAGTTTTTAAATGTATAGAAAAAATGTAATAAGCTTTTTTTAAAGTATAATAAAAATAGTTTATTCTAAAACGCCTTTCCTTGCGCTTCTCACAGCTGGGGAAAGTCCTAATGACAGTTGGCATAATTGTCTGCACCTTTGCAGTGCATAAAAGTAATTTATTATAAAATCTTTATTATACTTAAGCGCCCCTCTTTTTGAGACTCTCAAAAAGTTATGCTACTTTTATGGACAGTCCTGATGATTGTTGGCATTGTTTTACTATATAATCCCTATTATACTAAAGCGCCTCTCTCTGCGACTCTCAAAATAGTCAACTGAAAAGAATAATAATTCTTGTTGCTGCAGTTAATGTATATATATAAAATAAATTTCGGAATATTTATATAATAATAAATATACTACTCTTATATATATTCAAAAATTACAGAAATACAAATTATTATATTTTCAAAAATTATAAAAGTGTATTTTTGTATAAGTATACAAGTAGTATACTTCATATATTATTTTTATTATTATATAAATATACCAAAATTGCTTGAACAAGAATTATTATGCAAATGTTTTCTATGCAATGTAATTAAATTCAAAATGAATTCAACTTTAAAAAGAAATTAGTTTTAAAATAAAAAAAAGTTAAATTTTGTTATAATATTTGAATTTTTCAAAATTCAGAAGTTTCCCCCAACTTTCCCGCCCCGATGCAATAAAAAGACGTTTAATTTTCTTAATTGAATGCTGTAAAAAATATACATATACACGCACACATGCGACCACACACACACTCATACACTCACGCACACACACACATGTGTACACACAATACACACACATATATATGAAATATATGTTAGTGGGCATAGAGAGCGAACACGTGTGTGTGTGTGTGGAAGCGGGAGGCGGGTGGAGGTAACCACGAATGTGGGCGTGTATATCAGTGTTTTTTTTTTTTTTTTGTATATCTCAGTATCAGTTTTTTATTCAAGTCTTCATCTGCTTATCAAGGGCCGCGCGTTGTCCTTTTTTTTATCGCATGGCGGCTCTCAAATTTGAACTAGTTTAGTTTTGTTGTTTTTTTTAGTTAGTTATAGTAAGTAAGTTATTGATAGGTTTAGTATATTCATTTTTCTTTTCTTTAGCTAATTAACTTTTCTTTCATTTGCAATATCTTTTTTTGGTTTCGTTTTCTTTTTTTTTTTTTTGCTTTTTGTACGTTTTGTTCGTTATTCATTTTTTCATCATGGCATTTTGTACAGATTTTTGTGCTGAAAGAAAATTTAGACGGGAATGTTGTTGTTGTTCTAAAAGTAGTAGAAATACACTAAAAATTAACTTAATGGCAGCTGCGCGAGTGCGAAAGAGATAGAGGGCAGTCACATAGAATAGAATAGAGTGGCAAAGCGATAGAGGCCAACGACAACAGCCAGCAGTGCGAAAGAGACGCAAAGCTGCTGCTGCTGCTATTTCGAGCATTTCTTATCTCGCTCTGTTTTCTAGGTTAAGTAACGTACAATTAAGAGTAAAAAATATAGTGGTGGAGGGGGGGCGATTAAGGATGCGGGTATGAAGGAGAGGATGATACATCAATTAAACAAATGCAAGTTACAAAAGATAACAAAATTCACATAAAATAAATCATTATAAGGCTAGACTAGCATCTATCTACATAGCTTGTAGACTTTCATATATCGAGTAAATCTAGATAGAGTATGTATATATATATAGTTATTATGCTTAAATTATAAATATCGAATCGAATATCAGTTTGTTGTTCTCTTATACACATATATAGTAGGCAAAGGGGAAAGAAACAAATACGAAATCAAAATGAAATCGAATTGAATACAATTAAGAGAGAAAAAAACAAATAAAAACTGTTGGCTGATTTACAATAGTCGAAGTGAGGTTATGTTGCATGGCCAACAAAAACGAAATTCGAAAAATAATTAATAAATTATTAGTACTACTTACACATAATATCAACTAGATTTTTTTTGCTTAAGTCTGCTTTACGTTTTTTGTTTTGTTCTTTTCAGTTTTTTTTTTTTGTTGTTTGTTTGTTATGTTATATCACATTTATGTGTGCACTTGGAAAGTTTTCAACTATGAACAACACATAATATATCATATAGTATATAGAGATAAGTGGGAGAGGTGCTTAGTAACTAACTCTGCAGTTTGTTTGACTTATCAAATAATAAAAGTAAGTGTGTGTGTGTGTGTGAGTGTAAAGAGGTGGGGGGAAAACAATTATAACTAAGAGGCAAATGGATGCTAAGTTTTTTTGTAATCATAATCATAATCATAATCGTGGTGAACATAATGCATAATTCATAATTCGAAATATAAAAATTAATCACAGACTCGTTTTGGATGTTGTTCTTGTTGTTGTTGCAACGAGTAACGCGTTTGTTCTCGTCACTCGTTACTTTCGTGTGTGTTACTCGTTACTATTATTTTAGGGTATTTTGTTTCTCATTTCGTTTGTTAAGTTGATTTATATACAGTACAGTACAATGATTGTTTGTAGTTAATAGGTATATTATATATATATGCAATATACTTTGTTTTTATTAGTCCATAAGTAATAGTTATATATATATATATGATATTTATATATCATATTTAAGATTTATATACGTGTGTTGTGTGTGTGTAATTATAGAAGTATCTGATCAACGTTGCTTAAATTAAAAAAAAAGCATACAAACATTTCTCTTCTTATTACAATTTTTTTTTTTGGGATTTCTTCTCGTCTCTACAAATTTTGTTATTTAGTTTAGTTTAATTTTCTTTCTCACTTTTCTTTTACTTAAATCTCGTTTTTTTCTTTCTTTGCGCTTACAAGCTAAAACTCTGGATTAATATAAATTTCTTGCGTATTACAATTATTGTATAAATAAATGTGTGTGTGTGAGAGTTAATTTAAGTTTTTCTTTTTTGTTGTTGTCAAAATGATCCTATATGAACTATTGTGTGTGTGTGTGTGTAATTTTGTTTATGGCTCGATAAGTATTATATCTATTAATATATATATATATATAAGTAGATGTGTCACTATATTTTTATGTATATGTATGTCTGTAGTATATGTACAGTTAATACTACAATCTAGATATATTTTTACTTTGTTTTTTTTTTTGGATATATTCTGGGAAAGAAACTGCGTTTATTTGCTGTTCTATTTGGGGGATTATTTGCTATCGTTTAACAGGCCATTATGGTATTGCTTCTTTGTGTTTCCCATCAGAAGACACATATTTTTTTTTTTGCTTCTTTTCTTTTTTTTTTGTTCTTTACGTTAGTATGTTATTTTTTTTTTCTTTTTAGGTAGGCCACAAACAAAAACACGAAAAAAAAGTGAAGAAATTGTGGAGGATTTTAACATATACAGAGTAGACGGACACAATGTAATGTAAGCTTTTTGTAACACTTTAAAAAAAAAAAAACATAACTTCGACATTTCTTGCGTAAATGAATTTATCCGAAAAAAATGAAAAATAATAAAATTTGAAAAAAAAAACTAAACAAAAATTTATATGGTAATAATATTCGCCTGTTGCGTCTAGTCAAAATCGAAATCAATACGCGACTCTTAAGACTAGATTTCTATATATCTCAATATACATATATACGATAATTTCTCTTTTTTTATAGATATTTTTGTTTATATAGTAATCTTAGTTATGGTTACGTTTAATTCATGTGCATGCAACTAAAGAGTCAAGCATGTGTGTGTGTGTTGAGAGACGCTTAAAGCGTTGTATAAAGAAAGATATATATATATATACTTGAATAGTTCTAGTTAAAGTTACAAATACAAGTTTGTGGTAGTTGCGATTCTTTGAGATATTTTGAATGCGTTTCAAACAAAAACAAAAAAAATGGTTATAATCGAGTATGCTCGACTGCGAGATACCCGCTACCCAGTGCGGTATTATGCAAACAAAAATATGGTACATTAATATACTGTAAAAATACTAAAATATACCAGACTAACGGACATGGGTCGGACTTTCTTTTCTGCTTTTGTTCGTTACATGGATAAATTATTGGATAGCGGGCATATCAAAAAGTTAATATGAATCGAATTATATATGTCATATATATATATGTATGTGTGTGTATGTGTGTAGTTTAGCGAGATGCGACTTAGGGCTAAATTGTGTTTTTAGTTTTGTACACTTAACTGTAAAGCTTAAAATAATCATAAATGTGGTTATATAATATATATGTGTATATACTATTTAGATCTTAAGACTATTGAATCGTAATCAAACAGATTTCTCGTTTAATCCTACAGCTGTTCTCCTTCTCTTTGTGTTTCTCTTTTATGCTTAAGCCTAACACTAGTCAAAACATAATTTATCATAGATTATAGTTTGATATTATTACTATGTACTACTACTAAATAAGTGTGTCTGTTGTGTTTCTTATTTGGGGAGGGCGGGCGAGCAAAGCCTCCAAAGCTGGGCTGCATCTCTATAAGTTTATAATACACTCCGATTAGTTTAAACTTCTATTATGGTTTATATATATATATATATATATGGTTAACTTTCTCTCTTAAGGATTACAACTAGAATTTTCGTTTTTTTAATCGTGCTTTAACACAATTCGCGCCGGCGCTTTGCTGCGCTGCTTGTTGCCTCCTCCTCCTCCTCCGCCGCCTCCAGAGCTCGCCTGACGCTTCTCCAAACGATCAAAAATGCCACCAGCTCCTCCTCCTCCACCGCTGTTGCTACTCTTGCGCTGCATCAACTGCTCTTCACGCTGTCGACGATCCCGTTGCCTGCCATGTGAGAATTGATCGCCACCTCCAGAGCTGCTTCCACTGCCATTGCTGGTGGATTTGAGCACAACACGTCGCTGACCAGCGGCAAAAGTGACACCGGCTGCAGCACCTCCTCCGCCTCCACCGCCTGAAGCAGCTGTTGTTGCGGAGCCTGCGCCTCGCACAATTTTGTGATTACGCTTCACCACAAGCAACTCGGGCGTCGCTGAGCGTTTGGCGGCACGTGACTGCGACTGCGGTTGTGGGGGCGGTGGCGAGGGCGTGGCCAGCAAACGATCCTCCTCGTCCAGCAGCAGATCATCGTCATCGTAGTCCAGCTCCACCTCATCATCGCTGGGCGTGCCCAAACGTAGCAGTCCCATATCTCGCCCCTTTCCACCGCCACCGCTTCCGACTCCTCCTGCACTGCTGCTGCTGCTTGTGGGCGGTGTGCCGCCTGCGGCTCTTCCCGACATTTGCTGCTGCTGCTGCTGCTGATGATGATGCTTGCTGGACGGCGCCAAGTGTTCGGTGATGCTGCGCTTCGCCTCCGGCGCAATCTTTGCCGCCGTCAGTTGCTTGCGTCCCACTCCGGCTCCCGACTGTTGTTGTTGCTGCTGCTGCTGATGCTGTTGCTGCTGCTGCTGTTGTCTGTTGCCGCCACCGCCGCGTGCATCGTCGTCGCGTCGCTTCAGCGAGATCACTTTGCGCTCATTGCCCATCGCTGAACGTTGCTGTTGCTGCTGCTGCTTTTGTGCGCTGCCAGGCGCCGATCCTCCTCCTCCGCTTCCAACTGCATTCTCTGGATCATCGCGTGGCGCCGGGCTGTGCTGTTCGGCGCGCTTCTCCTGCAAACACCAAAGACCAAGATCAAATTAGCTTGTGAAGTGAGAAAAAGAGTTCTAACAACGTCTTCGTTAAGTTTAACACACTCTTCAAATTTCAACGTTTTATGTTCACAGACTATGTCAAGTTGTACAATTTATATTCACCTTATTTGTAACACATTTTTGTATTCAAAAAATGTTAATTCTTTAATTTCTTAGACTCACTTTTCACTCTTGTTGAACATATTACCAAATATTAAATAATGCTTATAGTTGTGTTTAGTCTCTCTCACTATGTCTTGTTATAAACATTGTGTATATGGCTCATTTCATAATTAAGCTAGTTTAAGCTGTCTTCTTATTTGCAACAGCATACTAATTTTATTAAGAAGACATTTTGTAGAAGCTAAAAATGAATTGAAACTTTGACAACAGCATCTTTAACTAAGATAACCCTGTATTATTTGATATGTGGCTATTTGATAATCATCCTAAAACAGATTACACAGTTGGATAACACTTCAATAATAATGCTTTCTGTTAACGATTGACATCGTCTTTTTACCACTGACCGATCTGCTTCTCATGACTGATATCGATACGATACCGATTGCTTAGTGCCAATCGACTTGTTGATGTCAAACTGTCTATCGACTAGCCTCCACCTCTGTTACATGTTATGACTATTATCTCTCACTTCTCTACTATTATTTCTTTACTCTATTGCGATTATATATTCTATTAATCCTTGATTGTTATTTCTTTGCTCTATATGTTATCTCTCACTTCCCTACTATTATTCCTTTACGCTATTGCGACTAAATTCTATTTATCCTTTATTGTTATTTCTTTGCTCTATCGTGACTTTATTATTTTTTACTCCTTTACTAGTATTATTCCTATAATCTATTCTGACTATTATCTATTAATCGTTTATTATGATTCTGTTACTCTATTGGGACTATTGCATATATATATATATATATTCTTTATTATTATTCCTTTACTATATTGAGACTAATATATATTAATCCTGTATTATGTTAACTTTACTCTATTGCGACTGTCAACTATTAGTCCTTTACTAGTATTCTCCTACTTTATTTATCCTTTTTTATTATTCCTTTATTCTATTGATCCTTTATTGTTACCGCTATTGCAATTCTTATCTATTACTCGTCTTACACAGAAAAGAAGTAATAGAGTAAAGGAATAATAATAGCAAAGATCGAGAATTAAGTAATAATAAAATAGAAGTAATTATAATTACTTTACTCTATTACGACTATTAATCCTACTCTGTTACTCCTTTTCTATGTAAGATGACTCTTTTACTCTTATTACTCCATCCCTGTTTCAGACGCAGCACGAAGCACGCTCTCAATATGCTAACTTTCCATATTTCCATTTCCTTTAATCGTCGAAGTTTTTCTTTCACTCACCTCGTGCAATTTCTCTTCGGCGGCGCGACGCCGTTTCAGCTCCTTGTCGCGCATAATCTTCTCGCGCAGCTGCTTCTGTTTCTCGATCTCCAGGCGATAGGCGCGCGTCTCCTCATCCTCATCGCTGGGCTGCATTCACAACAACAAAATTAGTTGAAAGTTCAAGGTTGAGGTTAAAAGTTGAGTTAAACTTACCATGACTCGACTGCCGCTGCTTTCGGCGGCGCGATTGCGCGGTTCGCCCGAGAAGGGATTGCGCACTGCATTCGGTGAACCGCTGCGACGACGCTTCGGTGCTGCAGCGCCTCCTCCTCCTCCACCTGCTGATGATGATGCTCCACCGCTGCGATTCTCGTCACGCTCTCGGCTGGCCGCCCGTCGATAGCCACGATTCGCAGCTGGACGTGTTGTGACACCCGTTCCGCCGCCGCCGCCTCCTGCGCCGCCATAACGATCACGTTCTCGCTCCCGTTCCCGTTCCCGCTCCCTCTCTCGCTCCCGGTCGCGTTCACGCTCACGATCCCGCTCCCTCTCCCGGTCCCGATCACGTTCTCGCTCGCCACGCTTCACGGGCGAATAGCTGCGGCCCCGGGAGCGACTACGACTGCGACTGCGTCGCCGTTCGCTCAACTGCGCTGTGGACGATGACGATGAGGAGGATTGGGCATTCGAATTGGAGCTGGGCGGCAGGGGGGAGCGACGCTGGGTGCGCTTCTCAAAGTACTGGCGATTCTTGTTGATGAACTCCTCCTGCTGACGCAGCAGCTCCGCCTCGCTGTTGATGGCGGGCACAAAGTGCGTCTCCTTGATGAACTTGTTGGTGGCCGCCTCGACGCCGCCCTTGAAATTGGGATTGATGAGCACCTTGCTCACGACGCCGCGTGGCACACTCGACTGTTGTGTTGCCGCTGCTGATTGTTGCTGCACCTGCTGTTGTTGTCCAGCTGCCTGCGCTACTCCGCCCGCTGATTGCTGCTGCTGCAGTTGTTGTTGTTGTTGTGCTGCGCCAGGATTCACCTGTTGCTGCTGCTGCTGCATGTGCTGGGGCAGCGGAGCACGCATGTTCATGCCATTCATGTAGCCACCACCGCCGCCACCCGATTGCATCATGTGCTGGGGCAGCGCTTGCAGCGGTGGGCGTGGCATGCGCTGTGCGTTGGGCCCCTCGCCCTGCGGCTGCGGCCGCCAACCGTTGTGCGGTCGCATGTACTGCGGATGCGGCTCATAGCCCGGCGGCATGCCAGGACCACCGGGACCCGGACCAGGACCTGGGCCACCGGGACCCACCACCGGACCTGGTCCATAGCCGGGCGGAGCATTGCGATACGATGGCGGCGGCGGTCGCATGCCCGGTGAATGGGGCGTCACTGGCGACGGGTGCTGGGCATGCGGCCCTGGACCACCTGGTCCTGGTCCCTGACCCAGCAGGGCGCCATTCCGATACGCCGCTGCGGCGCCATAGCCCAAGGGCAGGGGCAGCGGCAGCGGGGGCTGCAACAAACCGACGCGCACCTGATCATGCGGATGTGGCTGCTGCTGTTGCTGTTGTTGTTGCGGATGCGGCAGCAGATGTCCTGGTGGCCCATTGTTGTTGTTGTTGTTGTGTGAATTGTTGTGATGCGGGTGCAGCATGTGCGGATTGTGTAGATGCGGGGATGGGGAGCTGATGGGACCTGACACTACTGATGATTGAACGCCACCAGTCTGATTGCTTGTGTATGGCGACTGTTGTTGTTGCTGCTGCTGCTGTTGTTGTTGTTGCTGCTGTTGTTGTTGTTGTGAGGGATTTGACGATTGTGGTAGAGGTTGTGGTGCATATGGGCCTGGAATGAATGCAGTTTTCAGTGTTAGTGTCGATTGTGCTTGTTGTTGTTGTTGCAGTTGCAGCTGCTGTTGTTGTGGGGGCGTGGCCAGCAGGCAGATAGCGCCCACCAAGTGGGAGGAAGCATTACCAGGTGGCATGAAGCGGGACATTGACATCCCGCCGCCGATTCCTCCTCCTCCTCCTCCACCGATTCCGCCCATCATTCGCTGCGGATTGAACATGTGCGGCGGTCCTGGACTGCGCAACAAATGATGCCTTGCTCCTCCCATACCGCCTCGCTTGTTGTTGTTCAGATTGTTGCCGCCGCTGTTCGGATTGTTGTTGTTGTTGAAGCGCACGTTGCCCGGCCCAGACATGCGCGGTTTGTCTGCAAAGCGGAAAGCGATACGATTATCATTAGTATTAAGTTAAATCAAGTATACGAGTAAGAGAAAGCTACAGTCGAGTGTGCTCGACTCTGAGATACCCATTTTGAACAAACGCAAAAAAGTGCGGTATTATTTTCTGTGATATATACCAATTTCATATACCGCACGTATTCTACAAAAATATACCGAAGACTATATTTAGTATTATTTAAACAAGAATATACCATCAATCTACCGCAAAATACTACAAAATATACCAAATGTAGTACTATACTATTTATCACATTGATAAAGTACAATATTCAAAGTAAGTACAGAATATGCCAAAGGATATACCGAAAGATATATTTCTTTTATTTGTATGGTTCTACGTTCGAAATATACCATAGAGTACACAATGTACCATAGAGTATATTACTTGATTCGTGATATACCATAGAGTACAAAATATACCAAAGTTTCACATTCAAAATATATTGGAAAGCGATTTGCATCTCATGTTGCCCTCAACTTGTTAATTATCAACTATGTTTACTTCATTTACAGAATTTCTCAATACTTTCTATAGTTATAAGCACATTAGTCTGAAGGTATTTGTTATTTCAATAAAATTCAAATATATAAAGTCTATATTATCAACCTGGATAAAAATTTCCAATAATAATAATATTCTTTCAATTATAATTGAATATAATTATTATTAAAACATAGAATACAAATAAATGGAATCTAAATAAATTCTTTAGTTAAAGTTTTAAGATCATATTTCAAATTATTTTCGACTATAAATAGAAACCCATTATTAGACTTTATCTAGTAACTTCCAAACGATATTTAATTTAAGAAATATACCAATAAAATTCTTTGAGCTATCAACTTCTGATTTCAAAATAGATTAAAACAAAAGAAA
The DNA here is from genome assembly GCA_035046325.1 of Drosophila niveifrons. Classification (NCBI taxonomy): domain Eukaryota; kingdom Metazoa; phylum Arthropoda; class Insecta; order Diptera; family Drosophilidae; genus Drosophila; species Drosophila niveifrons. The sequence goes on from JAWNOC010000020.1 coordinate 5,961,842, forward strand.
AAGAGTCTAGAATTGAATCCTAATTACAAATAATATGAAAGAAAATGCTGAATTTGAAATTCCTAAACGTACTTTTATGGAATAAGTTTTTAGTTATTGATTTCGTAAAATAAAATAATTGATAAACATCCTTAATGGCATAACTACAAATAGAAGTTACAATAAATCTCATGAATTATGAATACTTAAATACTCATGCGTAGAATATTTTATGTTCTATGTTAAGAGGATAATTTCACAATATTTTCAGTCATGGCAATTGCAATATAAAAGTTAAATCAGAACTTAACGTGTTTAAAGCTAAAGTAATATAGCGAGGAATATTTTTCACAATTTCTTAAGCATTTTCTATCCTTACATTTGAGTTATATTTATCATAACTGAACTCACCTGAATGATGTCGCCTTGGAAGTGACTGTGGTTGCATCGAGTGCTGTTGCTGTTGCTGCTGTTTGTGGTTGTCAGATCGTTCGCTGGCTGTTTTGAAATTGGTGCGTTCCTCACGCTCCTCATCGTCCTCGCGCGGATCCGACGGCTCCGATGTGAAACTGGCATTGGGCAGACTCTCCTGCGATGTGGTCAGCAGCGAGGAATGTCCGCCGCCGCCGCCGCTCTCGAGATCGGTATCGCTGGCGTCCACCTCGGTTTCGGTTTCCACCTCGCTGCTGGCAATGTCATCGCTGCCACCATTATTTGTAGCTGTTGTTGTTTGTTTGCTATTCGCTGATGTTGCTGCTGCTGCGGTTTTTGGTCGCTGCTTTCCACCAGCTGCAATCTCCTCTTCGTTCTCCTCGTCATCCAGCAGCAATGTTTGTTCCCTGCTCGATGCCGACGTTGCCGCCGTTGTGCTTGTCGTCGAAGTGGCCGCTGCCAATTCTGTAACTTGTGTCGACGCCGTCGTCTCGCTGGCAATCGCCGCCGTTGTGGTCTCAGCAGCAGCTACCACTGTGGCGCTGGGTGAATCCTTTTCCCGATTTGCAGCTGGTGTTGTTGCCTCCGCAACCGGCTTTTCCTCCTGTTTCGTTGCAACTCTTGCTGCTGCTGCTGCGGCAGCCAACTGTTCCTTGTGCTTACGCAGCTGCTCCTGTGCCCATTCCTCGGCCTCGGCGCGCATTTGCAGCTTCACCTCGCTGGTCACATCTTTTTCCAGTTCTGTGCAGAGGTAAAACAATCAATGATTAGTCTGGGTACAAGGAAAAATCACTTCTTTATTGACTCACCTTCATCGGAGAGCAGCAGCTCATCCTCGTCGGCGCCAAGTAGCGCCTGATCGTCGATGTCATCGCCCAAACCTAGTTCATAGTTGAGCAAATCGTCGCTGCAAATGCCAAGAAACAACATTAATGGAATTCTCTGAATTTCGCACATTTCACATTCACACACGTAAAAATCAATATTTTAATATATTACTGTGATTTTGGCAACTGAAGTAACCCAAATTTGTGGTGTAAGAGTCATATTGTTTTCTATTGCGTTTTCACCACTGCCAAATGCTGTTGGGTTCCTTCACCTAAACATACACACACACACACATACTCTCTTGCAAATGCCTTGAAAATATGTAAGTGTGTATTACACGATTGTATGCGTGTGTGTGTGTGTGTATGCGCATATTTAGAGGTACATATTCTAAATGCTGTACGACGTTTCACTTGCAGTTTGATGCATTTGTTTTTCTTTTGCAAACATTTGGTATGTCGTCATACACTGTCTTTTACATTTGCACCATTATTTTGCATTTTCACAATGACTTCGACTTACTTAATGTCCGACATTTTGAGTGCTGCGGGGACCAGACCACCACACCACCAACAGTGACAGGCAAGGCAGGCAGCGGCAGCTGTTGACGCGCGTATGTATGTGTGTGTTTGCGAGTGTTTTTATATATATATGTGTGTGTGTGTCTCACTGTATGCGAGTGTTTGTGTGCGTGTGCGCGTTATGTGGATAAGTAGAACAAACGTTTGTCTACTTCACCCGTTCGCCGTTTATAACATTTTACGTTTTTGCACTTTTGCACTTTTCCCCACTTGCACTTTACACGATCAAAACACTCGGCATATTTAGCAATTGAAATCAAAAATATATTGCATGAAAATCGAAATGAAAACGCTGCACTGCCCAGCGTTTTCCACACGCAGTTTTTTTTGTGCAGTTTTTCACTTTTCAGCACTCGCGATTTGGAACACTGCTCAACACTGAAACCAGCCAGTGCGGCCACCTCGGAAACCGTGGACTCACGATTTACCTATCGATATTATATCGAAAAGGAAGTTTATTTATTTATTTATTAAAGGCATAGACTATAAATTAATTTATAACCTAGCGTAAATTTACTAGCGCTGGCTGCTTTGGCCTTTGGAAGTTTATTTAGATGAAAAGCGTGATATCGCATTTTAAAAATTACTGTGGTCAGATAGATGATAGCTACAAATTCTTAAAAGGTAGGAAAAATGTTTATATTTATATATATATATGCCGTCCGATGATGATATATACCAAGTGAGATGTAAGCATGTGGCAACTCCATCGCAGGTGTACTGATTAATGCCTTATTAAAGAACACATTGGCAAAACTAAATTAGACGCTCTAGTAAACTATTGACAAATTAAAAAATTTGGCGCATCAAAATGTCGATGATTGTCTCAAAATTTATGGAAAAGTATAAAACATTGTGGTATAAAAATACTGAAAACAATCAGAGTGCTTTTACAGTATTTTTCGGCATATATTGGAAATGTTGCTTCCAGTCACACTTGAACACAGGTGTTAAGTGAAAGAGCTTTATTGAAAGCTGTTTCAAAGAAACAAAAAGTCTGAATTCACACGGTACGCGATGTTGGGGCGCTTCAGCAGCTGTGCGCATTAATTAGAAATCAAAACATTCGTTTCGTGCGGAAAATTGACAAAATTTAAAAGTAAACCGATCCGGATGTTGGAGCAGTCATAAAAAGTGGTGATCAAACGCAATTTGCAAACAAGCTCGGGTCAAATCGAAGCAAAAAAAAAAAGTTGAATGAAATCGGAGCACTAGAGAGAAAGAGAGAGGGAACAAATATAAAAATTTATTGTGTTGCAATTAGCCAAAGTTACGATAATCCACATACACACATACGCAACGACAACTCACACATACTGACACGAGTAACTAAATTATTTCGGCATTTTTATTAGGTTTTTTGTTTTTATACATAAGCCAGTGCACGCACTCATACACACATACATCTATACGGATGCATGCACTCACACACACACACACGTCTACAAGTCGCTGCTGATAAATTGAATCGTATTCGAATTGGAAAGAGAACGAACTTCTAATTAGTGCACCATAAACATCGACAACAGCAACAAATGCGTGAAATGCAAATGTAAAATGAATGACGAGCAAATCGTGAATGCGAAAAATGCGACCGCTGCCCCCGCTCAAGGCGCAGACCATCTGATTCATCCAACGCAATCGTTATCGATGTCAACAGGAGCAGCAGCAGCAGCAGAGTTATCGATGCCTGCAGCAGAAGTATCGCAGCAATGGCAACCGCCTGTTGCCGTTGCCTCAGTGCGTCTGCCCATTGAGGGCATGACTTGCCAGTCGTGTGTGCGCAACATTGAGAGCAATCTCGCCCAGAAACCCGGTGTGCTGAAAGTGCGCGTTGAATTATCGGAGCACGCCGGTTACTTTGACTACGATACCAGTGTAATTACCGCCGCCCGCATCGCACACGAAGTCGATGAAATGGGCTTTGATTGCAGCTATCAGCCGGAGCTGAGCACGCCCAGCAGCACAACGAACATACGTGTCCTGGGCATGACCTGTCAGTCGTGTGTGCGCAACATCGAGGGACACATTGGCAACATAAATCCGGCCATTCAACACATCGAGGTGCAGCTGGCGGAGAAGAATGCTCGAGTGCGCTACAATCCGGAGGAGTTGACGGCTGCCCAGATTGCCGAGATGATCGATGACATGGGCTTCGATGCCAGCGTTGCCACCGACGATCCAACACAATTGTCCACAGCAACCACCACCACCACCACCTCAGCAACAACAACTGCCTCACCAAAGTCGACGCCTTCGCCGGAGAAGAAGCCGTCACCAGTCAGGCAACAGGTGAATGGCAATGCCACTTTGGTGCCCATTGAACAGGAGCTGCTGACCAAGTGCTTCCTCCACATACGCGGCATGACCTGTGCCAGCTGTGTGGCCGCCATTGAGAAGCACTGCAAGAAGATCTACGGTCTCGATAGCATTCTGGTGGCTCTGCTCGCTGCCAAGGCGGAGGTCAAGTACAATGCGAATGTCCTGACCGCGGAGAACATTGCGAAATCCATCACTGAGCTCGGCTTTCCCACGGAGCTCATCCATGAGCCCGACAACGGCGAGGCCGAGGTGGAACTCGAAATCACTGGCATGACTTGCGCCTCCTGTGTCCACAAGATCGAGACGCATGTGCTCAAGCTGCGCGGCGTCACCGCATCATCTGTCACGCTGCTCACCAAGCGGGGTAAGTATTGACTGGACTAGACCCTTTCACTAGGTGGTGTACCATGAATAAGTAGTTGAAGCAATGAATTTAAGGGAAGTGAGAATCTTATAAACAACAATGACTCTTTTTAAATGGAGTTAAGAAGTTAAGGTTTGCACTAAGTTATGACTGTCTGAGACCCTTTCAAACTAAGCCCCAGTAAGCTTAGTCTTTACTGGGGACATTTAGGGAGTAAATGTTTTAGTTGAGATTGAGAAACGATAAGATAGCAGATTTAAAGCTCATATACTATAAACGATAACCTTTCAAATGAAGATAAGTGGTTAAAGTTTGCATTAAGTTACGACTGCTTAAGACCCTTTAAAACTAAGCGCACCAGTGAGTTAATGTTTTAGTTAAAGTTCAGAAAGATAAGGAAGGTAAGAAACCATATTAAAAGCACATAGATTTTATACGATCAAAAAGATGCAATTGAGCAATGACTTGATTAGACCCTTTTAAATGGACATAAGTTAAAGTTTGCCTGAGACCCCTTTGAGTCTGATTGAGTTTTGATTTTGCTCGATCTTTTATGCGGGTTCAATGAGTTAATGGAGAAAAATATTAAAAATAAATTTATTATAACCGATCAACGTGCAATTAAGAAAGTGCAATAGACTCGTAACTAGTCGATTAATAATTGCTCCACAAAAAAAACAAAACATGTTTGCATTTGAAGCGTTCTCGCATTTCTCACGCTCATTGCGCTGTGTCTTTTTTGTTTTTCTTTATTTATATATTGTGGAATTTCACAATGTTGAATATCCAGTTTCATAATCAATGCGACGTCTGCTTTTTGCGCTGTTTATTTCAGCAAGATGTCAATATTTGCATTGTTCAAAGTGAAGCGAGCAGCTGCAGTTAAACTGTGCCGTAATAATTGATCGCAAATATATATATATATATATTGTTCTATATATCCATGCAGCTGTTGTCATTAAACTAAAAATCTCGAACTAAAATCCCTTTTCAACAGAGAGAAAAAGAGCGTGCTTTTTTTTTCTATTTTGTATTAAGTGAAACTTTGTTTGTGTAGTTTTATGCTTGCATGATAAGAATGGAGGGGGCATTGGCTCAAGAATAACAACAATACAATAGAGCAAAGAGCTTGCGATTAAATATTTCTCAGATACACACACACACATACACACTTAAGTATTATCTGGGTTACTAAACCGAGAAAAACATTCAATAATATTCTGGAAGCAAAGTTCTTAACTAAGGAATTGTAGGAAAAGCGTATCACAATCATTTAGCTTTGCATTGAATGCGAATAGTTTTGAGTCATATGCCAAACAAAGGCGAACTTGGTTCAATTGTGTGCTCTCTCTCTCTCTCTCTTGATGGGGATCACATACATTTGTGTGTGTGTGTGTGTGCAAATATTCGTTCGAGGTTCGCCTTTGTTTTGTTTTGTTTCGTTTTGTTTCATTTCGTTTGCCTTTTGATTGGAGATTGTGGCAAGACATCTAGAGGCACGGCTACAGATACAACAAATAGGAAAGCTATACTTGAGAGTGTTTTACTGTGAAATGCCCGCTATCCATTGTGAATAGGAGCAAAACAGTGCTAGTACAAATATACCAAAGGCTCTATTTGGTATATTAATGCAATACTGCATTTAAAGTATTCCATAGATTACAAAATATATTGAATGCTATTTTGGTATATTAATATAGTAAAACATTCAAAGTATACAATAGAGTAAAATATATATACCGAGTAAAATAATATACTACTACATTCAAAATATACCATAGAGTGCAAAATATACCGAAGGCTATATTTAGTATATTGGTATATTATTTATTGTTATTTATTATTTAAAATATACTATAGATTACAAATGTACTGAAGACTATATTTAGTATTACATTCGAAATATACCATATAGTGTCAAATATATCGAATGATACCAAATACATCCTATTTACATAGTAGAAGTAGTTATATTAGTGCATTCAAAATATACCATAGAGTACAAAATATACCATAGAGTGTAAAATATACCAAATTGCCGACCAAAGAAACTGAGACCCGTTATAAGTAGTCGTTTTTGCCCACACGAAAGTATTTCTTAAATAACTTCCACAACTTTATGGGATCGGAGAAGTCTCCTTTGCCTGTTGCATACATTTCAAGAGGCCCAAAATTTTAATACCTTTCTACTCTATGGATAGCGGGGTATTACAACAGTTACAGTTCGCTTACAATTTCAATTGGCTTTGAGTCCAACAAAAAAAAAACTAGCGATCATGCAACGTTTTCTAAAGCCTTCAACACGAATGCTGCCCCCCAAAGTGCAGCTCATGTTTGAAGCAGAAAGTGAAAGAGCTTCCCTCCTCTTCTCTCTCTCTCTCTCTTTCGCTCCTTAAGCTGTTTTTTAATATATGCTTTTTTGGGGTCTCTTTTTGCGCTTTGCTTCGTTGCGCATGCGCAACATTTACATTCACCTTCACTTCAATCTCTCGCGCTTGTCGCAGATTTCCGCTTAAGCTCTTTCATCTATTCGAACACCCTGAACTGAAAACATAGACATATGCCATTTATATTTGTAGCAAAGTATTATGCAAGATCATGATCTCAATAAAAATCCATCATACGAAGTCGAGGCTAGAGTTCTCGTTGTTGCCACAAACAAAAGCACATTCACTCGTTGCCCCAAAATATCACAAAAAAAAAAAAAATTAAATAAGCGACCAGTTCCGCCATTTTCGATTGTTTTTAATCACGTCCACAGATATATAATAATTATTGCAATCAAACTGGTTTGCTTTTTGTGTTCACACTAACTGACAGCAGAGAGCTGTCATAGATACTGTTTGTACTTTCATTTCGCCTGCCACTCGGCTAATAATTTAATATACCCTCGAGTAGGGCTGAACAATTGCTCTGAAATTTTCAGAATATGAAGCCAAGATGTTAATACAGATGTCTGCTAAATGTAATTTACAGATTTCTTATGATTTCACTAAGTGTTTATATAAAACTCCTTCAAGAAATAAACAAAGTACTATGGAGTTTGCAGCTTCAGAAATGAATTCAATTCACTTTGTAGTATTCGATTTTGAAACTTTCAGAATATAAAGCCAAGATGTTAATACAGATGTCTGCTAAATGTAATTTACAGATTTCTTATGATTTCACTCAATGTTTATATAAAACTGCTTCCAGAAATAAACAAAGTACTATGGAGTTTGCAGCTTCAGAAATGAATTCCGTCCACTTGGCAGTTTTCGGTTGATTGTTTTGTTTCTTCTGAATTTCTTATCAAAGTTCATTAGCAAGTCATGTAAATTTTTTGCCGATTAATTGTAAAGTTGTTGAGCCTTTGAAAAACTGTTGTTTTCATGGCCAGTTGGAAGGGAAATCACGAAACTCGGCGGAAAGAAAAAAATAACTTGTTCGAAGTTGCAAGTAACATATGTTTTTTTTTTTCTACGCTTGCGATGCTTATCAGATAAGTGACGCTGACGCTGACGTTGAAGTTGCCTCTTGAGTTGGGTTGGGTTGGGAAGTACAACAAACAGTAGCAGCTACAGCAATGCAAAAATGTTCTAAAAACGAACACGAAAACGAAAAAAAAAGGAATCGAAAGCGATAAGATGCAACCAAAAATAATAACTAGGGGCAGACCTATTGAAATTGTGGGTGTAAACACTAAAAAACACACACACACACACATATATAACGCGCTTTTATCTGGAATGGAGAAGAATCGATCGACGGATCGATCGATCGATCGTTGTCGTCATCATCGTCATCGCCGCATGTCGATTTGGTGATAATTATAATTAACGTTCAATATTGTGCTCGATCGTCCAGCTAATGTGCTAATCCTCCTCCCCGTGCTTCAATATTTCATTGTATATTTTGCACACGACCAACTTTAACAATTTGCGGAAATGTTGTTTGACAGCCAAATTGCTTAACTTCCGTTACTCATTATCAATTTCTAGAAAGAAAGTTGCAAAACTCGATCGTAGACAAAATATTTATTTAACGGATACTTTGAAATAGGATCAATTTTTACTTTCAACTTTTGGTTTCCTACCTATATTAGGAGTAAATTCCCGAAGGCATTCATTTCTATCGTAAACTTTTACCAAGATAAGGAATAAATTCTAAAAGGAATTCATTTCAATGTTAAAGTTTTGATCTCTTACTTAAGCGAAGACAAAATTCTGAAATATTTATATAATTTAAATGTTAAGCATTATTGATAAAGGTTATAGTCTGACTTTAAAAGAAAATTTAAATTTTATAAATAAATTGACTGTTTTGTTTTAAAAAATATGACATGAGAATGATCCTTATCTGATTTGCATAATACACGTTATTTAATGAGATTTAATAACACTTTTTTTAATTATGAAAAAAGTGCTGTATCAAAAAACCTATTTAATTACACTTAAATTAATTTCTTTTCTAATTATGAAAAACGTGCTATATCACAAATCCTTTTTGTTAATTTGTTACTAATAAAGCTTTTATTTATTTTAATGAAAAAGAAAAATGCAAATGATAAAAATGCAAGTTCAATTTTGTGAAAAGTTTGCATCTCGTAATTAAAGCGCTGCTATCAACTGCAATAATTTAGTCGAAGCGTAGGCGAAGCGAACTCTCTTCAAAACAAGTTGGCAGCGCTATCGCCATCTCACTCAGCACCAAGATCGATGACCCGTTCAATGCAACGAAAGTTTGCTATTCATCACTCTATTATCTTCTTCGCATTCGCTGCTGTTGTGATTCAGCGCCCTTTAATTGCTTTCTGGGGAATCTTTTTCATTCTCTTTTCCTCTCTCCTTCTTCCCTCTTCGCCCCTTTTGAACACTTGCAAATTAGCTGGTAATTTTCTGCTCTTATCAGCAATGCAACGGCACGTAAATAACATTCTTGTTAGAGCAGATAAATAGTTGTCACAACTAACTACAGTAATGAGTGTGTGGTGCTTGTGTGTGTGTGCGTAGTTATCTAGATAAGACGATAATTTATCGTCGAGTCATTCAACTCTGGGCGTGGTAACCCAACTAACGGCGAATGCCCCTGAAAATGTTTCAAGTTTCTTTCATTTTTTTGTTTTTGGTTGCCTGCCGGGGGGAAATGTTAATCAAAGGCTACAATGCCGTTCACATAACACCGATGACAACCAAAACGACAGTCACAACAAATGTTGAATACAACAAAAACAATGCTCACGTATCTTATCGATAAGTTACAACAACAAACACAACAACAGCAGGAGCAGTAGCAAACATCGAGAAGAAGAAGCACTGCAATGCAAACTAGGCAAAGCTTCTGGGCTTTTGGCGGCGTCAAGTTCAACAGCCCACACACAACAACACGCACTCGCACACATACACAAACGCACGTAAGCACGCACACATGATCAGACACGCAGTCCCGTAGTAAGCTCATTGCAATTGAAATTTGAGCTGTGTCATTAACGAACTTTGCGTTTTGCATGCAGTTTCGTCGGTCCAGACGATAGTACACACATACACACAAACGTACATAGTTTGTTGAGAGGGGGTGGGGTTGGCAACCGGCAGCTCCAGTTTGCAATCGAAACGGAACCGGTCTCGTAGCGCAATAAATAACGAGCAAGGAATGAAAAAAAAAATAGAGTGAAAGAAATTAAAAATAGCTGAAAGCCAGCTAAAATACTTACGCGCTTATGCGCTCCAATTCCAATTGCCAGACTCGAGGCAAAAATAAAAGCTTAACAGACTTGCGCGTACAGGCGTGGCCATAAAAGTGATAACACTTCCTCTCTCTCTCTCTCTCTCTGTCGTCCCCACGCAACGCTGATGAAATTGGTCAGCGACAATCTCAATAGCCCATGTGCAATAATATGTTATTAATCTCTGGCAATCAGCAGCCACATTTGTTTATCACTTTTATTGTTTAAAATAGCGTTTAATTTATTATGAGGAAAAGGCATTTCAAAATGTATTATATTTATTTCAACAATAAAGTTTGCATACAAAAATAGTTCTCATTTTACTCATCTGTATTCAAATGATGAAATTAATTATTCATATTCCAGAACAAGTCGCCGCTAATTCCCCTTTTTATGAGTTGTGAACAACCATTTTTAATCTACTTTGTCTCGAAGTCTGTATACGCGACATATGTTTGGCTAATCTAATCTTTAATTCTTTCGACTGCAACTAACTTTAACAGCTCGAAATGATTTTCACGTTTTCACGTATTCCACAAACATTTGTGGCAAATAAGTTTAGCCCAATTTTCCCGATAAGTTTAATAAACTTTCGGGAGTGTGATTAAAGCGCTGAGAGAGCTTTTGGCCGACTGTACAGATAAGATTAAGCTAAATTTAAGGCGTCGCAAAATAAGTAGACACGACTGTAACATCAGTCAATCAATCAGCAGCTTAAAACACAAAATTTGATTAAAATTAAGAAAAACAATGTAAGGAACATGAAAAAACATGAATAATTTTTTTTTTATATTCGCTTTTTAATAATTAATTACTTGGGAATTACAGCTGTGAACATTGACCTTATAAGCGACGTGTTTAAAATTGAAAAATACTATTATAAACACAACTTCAAGACAAAATTGTATAAAATTTGGGTTCTCAATAGAGGTTCTTCCAAAGAAATACTTAATTTATCCTTTACATTTTCACATAAAAAAGTGAGCTTAAGAATCTTTTCACTTCCCATTGAATTAGCATAGCCCCTTTAGTGTTCTATTTACCGGTTATAAAAAGAAAAAGAAAAAAAAGAAGTCGTTATTTTTTTTGTGTAATCAGCAAGTTTCAATCTCAAGTCTGAGTTTCACTTGTGGCACGTGACTCTGCGCACAGTGTGCCACTTATTATGGACGCCAGTGTGCCAGTGTACTATATACTTGCTGTCTTTATTAAGACTACAACTTTCTCCCCTTCTTTCTCCCCCCTATCTATAGGCAAATTCCGGTACATCACGGAGGAGACGGGACCACGAAGCATCTGCGAGGCCATCGAGGCGCTGGGATTCCAGGCGAAGCTGCTCAGCGGCCGGGATAAGATGGCCCACAACTATCTGGAGCACAAGGAGGAGATACGCAAGTGGCGCAACGCCTTCCTCGTCTCGCTCATCTTCGGCGGTCCCTGCATGGTGGCCATGATCTACTTCATGCTCGAGATGAGCGACAAGGGACACGCGAATATGTGCTGCCTCGTACCCGGACTCTCGATGGAGAATCTGGTGATGTTCCTGCTGTCGACGCCGGTGCAATTCTTTGGCGGCTATCACTTCTATGTGCAATCGTATCGCGCCATCAAGCATGGCACCACCAACATGGATGTGCTCATCTCGATGGTCACCACCATCTCGTATGTTTACTCCGTCGCCGTGGTCATCGCAGCTGTGCTCATGGAGCAGAACAGCTCACCGCTGACGTTCTTCGATACGCCGCCGATGCTGTTGATCTTCATCTCGCTGGGCCGCTGGCTGGAGCACATTGCCAAGGGCAAGACATCGGAGGCGCTGTCCAAGCTCCTCTCGCTGAAGGCAGCCGATGCGTTGTTGGTGGAAATCTCGCTGGACTTTGACATCATCAGCGAGAAGATCATCTCGGTGGATTATGTGCAGCGTGGCGACATCCTCAAGGTCATACCGGGCGCCAAGGTGCCCGTGGATGGCAAAGTCCTCTACGGTCATTCCAGTTGCGATGAATCGCTCATCACCGGCGAATCGATGCCGGTGGCCAAGCGGAAAGGCGCCGTCGTCATCGGTGGCTCCATCAATCGCAACGGCGTGCTCCTCGTCGAGGCAACGCACACCGGCGAGAACACAACTCTCGCCCAGATTGTCCGCCTTGTCGAGGAGGCTCAGACCTCGAAGGCGCCCATTCAACAGCTTGCGGATCGCATTGCCGGCTACTTTGTGCCCTTCGTGGTCGCCATCTCGAGTGTCACGCTCATTGGTTGGATCATTGCGGGCTTTGTCAATCCGGATCTTGTGCCTGTGGCCATGGAGCATAAGATGCACATGGATCGCAACACTATTGTCATTAGCTATGCCTTCAAGTGTGCCCTCAGCGTGCTCGCCATCGCCTGTCCCTGTGCCTTGGGTCTGGCCACGCCCACCGCCGTCATGGTGGCCACGGGCACGGGGGCAACCAATGGAGTGCTGGTCAAAGGTGCCACCGCCCTGGAAAATGCCCACAAGGTGAGTTCTGACGGTGCTTTGACAACTATTATGGACGCCACTGTGTGGTATATTTTGTACTCTACGGTATAATTTGTAATGTATGTGCAATATTTTGTACTCTGTGGCATAATTTGTACTGTATGGTATTTTATGTACTATATGTTATATTTTGTACTGTGTGGTATTTTTTGTACTATATCGTATATTTTATACTATGTGGTATTTTTGTACCATTTGGTATTTTTGTACCATTTGGTATTTTTGTTATATATGGTATTTTTGCACTACAAGGTATATTTTGTACAATATACTGTATGGTATACTTTTTACTGTATTGTATATTTTACACTATATGGTATTTTATGTACTCTGTGGTATATTTTATGCAATATACTGTGTGGTATAATGTGTACTATATGGTATACTTTGTACTGTATTGTATTTTTTACACTATATGGTATATTGTGTGTATGGTACAGTAATAGAAAAGCTAATTGAATCTCTTTAACCATTTTTAAATGCATTAAACATTTGTCTAAATTCCTCTAATGACCTCTAACTCTTTCTTCCCCGAACAGGTGAAGACTGTGGTCTTCGACAAGACGGGCACCATCACGCATGGGACACCGATGACCAGCCGGGTGACGCTCTTTGTGCCGCCGCAGATCTGCAGCCTGGCCCGGGCGCTCACCATCATTGGGGCTGCGGAGCAGAACAGCGAGCATCCGATTGCCTCGGCGATTGTGCACTTCGCCAAGGACATGCTGAACGTGCAGACGAGCTTCGGGAAGAGCGACAACTTCCAGGCGGTGCCCGGATGTGGGATACGCGCCACTGTCTCCAACTATGAGCAGGCGTTGCGACAGGCGTGCAACGCGGAGCGGATCATCAACTATGAGAACAAATGGCGCACGAATCCACAGACTGCGGTGGCCATCGATAATGGGGCGAGCATCGATCAGCTGCCGCAGTTGCCGCACAAGATCATCGAGCAGCAGCTGCTCGCCTTGGATGGCGCACTCGAGGAGGAGCAAAAGCTACGGCAGCAGTCGCAACAGCTGGAGCAACCGTTGATCGATGGTCCCGAGATTCGTGTGCTCATCGGGAATCGCGAGTGGATGCAACGCAATGGCATCGAGGTGCCGCTCGAGATTAGCGACTGCATGACACGGGAGGAGCAAAAGGGACACACGGCTGTGCTCTGTGCCCTCAACGAGCAGCTGGTGTGCATGTTTGCCGTCGCCGACATGGTCAAGCCGGAGGCTCATCTCGCTGTCTACACGCTCAAGAAGATGGGCATCGATGTGGTGCTGCTAACGGGTGACAACAAGCACACCGCAGCGAGCATAGCCAGAGAGGTTAGTATGCCTTATTACTCAGCTTCACATTCGTTTTTAGTGTGACCGTTTTCCGTTTGTGGACTGCCAACTTAGCTTTCGAAGAAAAGCCACTTAAATTCTATTTATTCAATGCAATAACCTTCTTATCAAGTATGCAGTATTAGTTTTGTGGGCAGCCAACCTGTCACCCCATTCGCAACTCTTCTTTCCAATATTATCCTGCCAACTTGGCTTTTAAAGTAACTCACTCAATTTATCTAGTTTTTTTTTGTTATTCTAAGACAATTTATGCAATTTGCAAGACTTTTAACTTATTGATTAGTTTTTTAAGTATTTTTTCAATTCAATTGGGCAGCTAGCTTGTCTCTTACAGTAAATCACTTTGTAGCTGTTCTTTGATAATCCAATTTTTACTTCAGCAGCTGCCAACTTGTTATAGCAAAGTTCTCAGTGCGCAACTCTGTTGTACATCAATTTACATTATTACCACAAAGAGTACTTGAGTGTATCTTCAACTGCAATATGTCAATTATGCCGTATTGTTTTTGTGGACTGTCAACTTGGCTTTTAAAGTAATTCACTCATTAGGTAGTTATTAATGTAGTTCTCCAACTCAGACTTATCAGCTATGTCGTATTATTTTTGTGGCCTGCCAACTTGGCTTTTAAAGTAATTCACTCCATTCGCAATGCTATTCTATGTAAATTTACTCTTTAAGGTTGTCTTTTAACACAATTCAATTAGTCAAGTGTATCTTCAACAACAAGAACTCCAACTTGTTAGTTATGCCGTATTATTTTTGTGGACTGTCAACTTATTTCTTATAGTCATATACTTAACTCTATCATTCGGTTATTAATTTGCAATGCAATTAGTTATTCGTGGTTATTCAAATGAATCTTCAACTTAGACTTGTTAGATATGCCGTATTATTTTTAAGGGCTGCCAACTTGTTGTTTATTGCAATTCACTTAAATGGCAGCTCTGTTCTTTTTTGATCCACTTTATACATTAGCAGATTTCATCTTATTTGCAATACAATCACTTACTCGTTAGTTAGTTCTGCCGTTTTAGTTTTGTGAGCTGCCAACTTGTCACTTCAATTCCAATCATTTAGTTAACACTTATTAATCTATCTTCCTTTCCATTTACTTGCCAGGTGGGCATTCGCACAGTTTACGCCGAGGTGCTGCCATCGCACAAGGTGGCCAAGATTCAGCGCATTCAGCAGCGTGGCATCCGCGTCGCCATGGTCGGCGATGGCGTCAACGACAGCCCAGCGCTGGCCCAAGCGGATGTGGGCATCACGATTGCGGCTGGCACCGATGTTGCCGCTGAGGCCGCTGACATTGTGCTGATGCGCAACGATCTGCTCGATGTGGTCGCCTGTCTCGATCTCTCACGTTGCACTGTGCGTCGCATACGCTACAATTTCCTGTTCGCCAGCATGTACAATCTGCTTGGCATTCCATTGGCCAGCGGCCTGTTTGCGCCCTTCGGTTTCACGCTCCAGCCGTGGATGGCATCGGTGGCGATGGCTGCGAGTTCGGTGAGCGTTGTCTGCTCCTCGCTGCTGCTGAAGATGTATCGCAAGCCGACAGCAAAGACGTTACGCACCGCCGAGTATGAGACACAATTGGCCGCGGAGCGAGCTCGACGCAACGGCTCCGAGTCGGAGATGGACAAATTGTCGCTGCATCGCGGCCTCGACGATCTGCCCGATGTGATGAATGGCAAACGCTTGACGTACAAGCGATCGAACACTTCGCTTATTTCACGCATCTTCAGCAACACGAATTCGGTGGGCAATGACAATGACAAGCATGAGGAGGGATTGCTGCAGGATTGCTCCAGTGAACGGACGCCACGCATCCTGCAGAGCAATCAACGCTATCTCAGCGACACCACGGAGCTGCAGAAGCTCTAAACCCTAAACACACGACCGACCAAAATTCTTTACAGTGAATTGAATTAGAAATGTGCAAATTACAAATTACTGCAAACTGCAAACTACAAATTACAACTAACAACTAATAAAATAATGCTATAATCTTAAAGTGTAATTGTAACTGTAAATGTGTATAAAATGCGTTAATCAAAATCGCAACAAATGAGAGACAAACCCCAAAAAGAACAATAACAATTACTATAGATTTTCTATTTTTTTTTTTTTTGTTTGTGACTTTCCTTCCCATTTTTTTTTTTTTTGTTTGTTATATATTATTCCTTATTTTTTATATACATATACATATTTTTGTTAAGAATTCTTGATTATGGTTAAGTTCACTGTGAAATCATAGAACAAAGTATACAAAAAAAAAACATTAACAAAACAAGCTAAGCTATTGACTATTGTTACTTATTCTTAGTGCAATGAATAAAACAAACAAATGAGAGCAAAATAATCAGCTTAAGTACATAATAACACTCTGATCTGATTCCATATCGGTTTCAACACACACAAACAGACACACAGATATTGTTAAATTATTGTTGAACAAAGGCGCGTATTGTTGTATAAATCCATATTATACTGTTTATTACAATGCGCCACTTTAAATCCGATTCGAGAATCGAGCACAAATTATGATATGATGAGAATGAAACTGATACTGAAAAAAAAAAGCCGATACATTTTTGATAAAGCAAAACAAAAACAAAACGAGTACATTTATATTTATATATACATATTATACAGATTTGTACAGCTTATTTACATATACTATCTACATATATATATATATTGTGTGTATATAAAAGAAATGTGCATACTTCGAGAGTATGAATAAAACAAAGTGATGAGATCCCATGCCAGCAAAACACAAAGTTCTTTTCTTTAAGGGAGATTGATAAGGAGCATATATAGAATTATTTATGTATATAGTATATATCGTAATCATCTGGGGTTAATTAAGTCGAACTTTGAATCTGGATATCTTGGAAATGTGTCTTGAATGTCAATTGCCAGAATCTTAGCTGAAGTACCAGGCGAACAGCAATCACAACAAGAAACAAATTTGAAATCACAGTATTCTATTCTACGTAGAAGGAGAACTAATAATTCCAATGATTAAGGTAAAGAAAGGATGAATGATCATCTGAGCAGGTTCTTTAACATGTACCTAACTTTTTGCAAACCTCCTGAATATCTTGGAATTTCAAGAATGCAAAATTGCTGATATGACTCCACCCAAGCCAGAATCTTAGCTGAAGTACCAGGCGAACAGCAATCCGCAGCAAGGGATTAACTTAAATCGAGTACTAAATTACAAGAGCAAACTTGCAGAACTTCTATTCCAAGGGATATCTTGGAACATCATGAATGCAATATTGTTAATATAAATTTTACACCAAATACCAGGCGAACAGCATTCCACAGTAAGTATCAATTGAAGTTCTCGGAGTGTTCGTTAAATATTTCTTTCTTATTTGTAACTTTGAGTAACAAATTCTTACATAGCTCCTGCCAAGTCAGAATCACAGCTGAAGTACCAGGCGAACAGCAATCCGCAGCAAGTGGTAAACTTAAATACGAATTGTAATTTGAATCAGAAATTTTGTGCAATTATGATTCTAAGGGCTGCCAAAATCCTGAATATCTTTGCTCGAGAATCTTAGCTAAAATACCAGTTGAACAGCAACTTGCAGTAAGTGATAAACATTCGTTAAATGTGAATTTCTAGCAGCATTTGGAGTCTTGTATTCCTTGGCAATTTGGTACTTCAATACACATTATTAATATAGTAGCTACAGTCAAGCCAGAATCCATGCTGAAATACCAGGCGAACAGCATTTTAATTTAACAAGAGAAAACTTTTACAATTTGGAGCAAATCTAGGAAATGTTGAACGCCAAAATCTTAACTGAAATACCAGGCGAACAGAATTCCGCAGCAGGTGATTAATTTTAAAGCGTTTATTAAATGTGTCTTGCCTAATATGAACTATACAAAAATCTTGTATACCTTGGTATCTCGAAACTTTAAATATACATTGCAAAAATACCAGGCAAACAGAATTCCGCAGGTAGTGACAAATTACAAATACGAATATGAATTTCTTGCTCTACAGTTTACCATAAGAAAAAGTTGGACTTTTTTTTAATTTAACTTATTTTTTTTTTTATTATTTATTTTTGTATTTCTATGCCTATAAAGTAACATTGTGATTGCGATTTTGCTGGATTATTGCTTCATTTCAGACCTGATAATATCATTAGGTGCCATGTCTATTTTCTGAGATTTAAAAATATTATAAAAGCTGTTTATGATTGATTTTGATGTTTTTGATTTATTCAACGGATTTCGTTAAGCTGTTAGTTTGATGTTTCAATGTTCGTCAGTTAAACAAATTGCTTTGACTTTGGCGATGCAATTACAAAGTGAACAATGTCAAGAGTGTGTGTGTGATTTCCTCATTTTTTGTGTGTGTGGAGTGCTAGCACTAAGAATTTAAACACTCGGTGTATGATAAATGTTGAAATTTTGTGTGGTGGTTATATAATTTGGATTCGTCGTTGGGTGGCGGGGGAGGTGAGGAGCTCCTCACGTGCTCTTCAGCGCATCCTCAATGATCTTCGGACGCTTGGCGGCTTCGTCGGACGCCGCGACAGTCGCCGGATTCAGGGGATACAGATCGAGATTGGCCTTGAAGTCGGCAATGTCCACAATGGTGGTGGCATCGCCTTCCACGGGCAGAAACGCGACATTCAGCTTGTTGGCCAGCATTTCGAATAGCTCCTCTTCGTCATCCTCATCCTCTTCCATCTCATCGTCATCGTCGTCGTTGCCCTCTTCCTGCTTCTTAGCAACCGAATCGGACTTAACATTCTCAGCAGCAGCATCAACTTCGCTGTCCTTGGCCTTGTGGCCAATCACTTGAACAGAGATCTTGCGCATGTTGGTGATCTCGTTGTCCAGCAGAAAGGCAATAATTTCACTCTTGGTCAGCGTGTTGAGCACTTCGATCTGTTGACGCCGCCGATCGAACATGTATTCCCCATTGATGATCTCGTTCCAATTGCGTGTGACTTCGGTGTTCAGCGCCATATCAGCGACCAGCTTCAGTTTGATCAACGAGTCGCGTGTGTGATCGTAATCCTCCTGGGACATATTCTCAAGGATCTGCATCATGTTGTTGCGGAACACCTCGATGCGACTCTCCACATGACTCGCCGCGTTCTTCGTCTCCTGCGAATTCACCATTATCGAGTAGCCAGCGATGCCATAATTCATTCGCACCGTTGCGCTCACATGATAGCCGAGCTGCTCCTTTGTGCGCAACTGATCGAACAGCGGCTCCTCGACGAACATCATCAGCAGATCGAGTATGCACTCGATTCGCACCGTGTTCGGTCCCAGCTGATAGAAGTTCGTGATCACAGTGTTGGTGTCCTGCTCGTTGAGCGCATGACAGCGTATATAGTGCGCCCCCTGCGGCAGTTGCACCGTCCGATCCTCGATGTACTTGCGCTCCTGGATCGCCTTGCAGCCGAGGCGCGTCAGCAGCGTGTTCATCACATTGTGCGCCGACTCCTCGGTGTAGTTGCCCTGCACCAAGCCCTGCACGTACAATTGCTGCGGAAACTGGGCGGCAAACTCCTGCAGATCCTTCAGTGTGATCTCGTTTAAACACTTGTACTTGTCGATCATCAGCCAGCGTATGTGCTCCAGCACGCACAGGCGAACATCCCTAAAAGAGCAGATTGAGGTAAGCTTAACTTTTCAAAATGAATAGCATTCTTAAATATAATGTGAAACAAGATAACTACAGCAAAGGCAAAACAAAATAATATCTTAGCTGATCAAGAATATATAAAATCTGAGATGCCTGCTTCTGCATGGAGCCACAAAATTATAATTCACTTTTACCCTATGGTTAGCGGGTATAAAAACTATGAGTATTATTTTTGTTGATTGCTTAATTTGCATTGCAAATTTAAAAAAGCAATGAAAAGCTAACATAGTTATACATAGTCTAACCTAGTTAAAAACTGTGTTTTGCCTTGCAGCTAGTTAATAAGTTTACAAGCAGAAATGAGTTTAAATTTATGAGCAATCATCTCGACAAACAAATGACGCAAGATTCTCTCATAAAAATATTCACTTGAATCGATCTAATTGCCAGCTTCGTAGCATTGAGCTTATGTCATCGTTAAGCTGACAAGTTGGCAGCCCTGCTCACCTGTTGAGTTGGCGTGGCTTGATTAGATTGTTGAAGTAACTCTTGCGCTGATCCTTCACGAATGTCTCGAGCATGTCGTCATTGAGCGTGGAGCTAACCGTGACCATGGCCTGAGCAATCGATTCGACCAGCAAATGCAGTTTCTCGTTGTAGCCGCGCACCTGCAGAGTCAATCCCTTCTCGCTCACGCTGAACGTGTAGCTGAAGCCTGCGCTGGTGGCCGGATAAAGTTCCTCGCTCACATGGAATTTGACTAGCTCCTCGTATAAAGCACACATGGCATCGCTTAAAACGAGAGTGAGAGAGAGAAGTTAACTTTAGCATTGAAATGAGAGAGAGAGAGAGAGAGAAAAGAGACTTGTTTACTTTTTGGCACTCTGGCGCTGCAGCGGAGAGATCAAGTAGAAGGTCATAAATGCCTCGGGCAGCTCGTACTTATCATCGGCACGGAACCACAGCTCACAGATCTCGTTCTGCAGCAGCTTCTTGGGCGCTTCGGGCACCTCGGGTTTGCCGTTCTTATGCCAGAAGAGCGTAAAGTCCTCGACGACAAAGCGATTCGGTTCGGGCAAAAACAAATCGGGCAGCGACTTGGAATCAGCGTCCTTCCACAGCTGTTGCCACTTCTGAGGCATGGGAATGCTGGTGTATTCGGTGCCAAACCATTTCTCCTGCTTGTCATACACCAGATCCTCGTACTTGCGAGCGGTGAACATCAGATTGAATTTGAACTCGTTGAGGTGGTTGATTAACTCGGCGAGATGCGCCTCATTGTACTCGTAGTAGAGCTCCTTGCCCGTCAGCACATCCTTGGGCGGAAAGTATTTGCTGTTGATCACCAGATCCTGCACATTATCCATGGCCGGTCGCTGGGACTGAAAGCGAAAACCTGTTGCCTCGATGCCCTGCTGTTCCTCGTAGATGACACGCAAATCCTTTGGATTGGCATCGGCCACGACCTTGACATATGCAAAGGTGGCTGCGAGCACGTCATCGATGTGCTTGAATCCCTCGTCGGTCAGATAAATGCAAACATTGAACAGACTGTACATGGAATTCAAATCGAAGCCGTTGTCATCGATGCCAGCGACCAGCTCCAAGGCCCACAGCTTGCGACGCAGATAGGCGCAGAGGCTGCCGCGTCCCTCGTAGCCAAATATGAAGGAGAGGAACTGATCCGGCTTGCTGCGATAGTACTGACGCACACTGGGCAGCACCCAGGTCAGCTCCACCTTGCACACGTTCTCCACGGGCCGCACGAAGAACGCATGCTCATGGAACTCGGGACGAAAGGCTTCGCGGTAATTGAATTGACTGAGATCCGGAGCACGCACCGTGTTGCTGGGTATATCGGCGAAATGGCGCACCACCAACGTCTCCAGCTCCTCGATGGGGAGGCGTGCCTGCAGGCACAAATACATGCGATTGGCCGAGTAATGATCGCGTCGTATTTCGTGCAGCACCTTGTGCAGCACATCGTCATCGACATTCTCCTTGAGGGTCTTCAAGTTGCCCCAGGCAAAGGTGGCATGGGGATAGCCGTCGGTGGCCAAGCTGGCCAGCAGCTGGTCGCGACGTGTCTCATCCTCGAGCACGATCTGCTGGAACTCGGAGTCCACAGCGCAGCGTTCACGCTGCATTGCCTCCTGCTTCATCAGCGGCTGCTTCATGAGTGCCGTGAAGTAATCCAAACTGGAATCCAAGTGCTTTTCGGCCACCTCGAAATAGAAGAGCGTATCCTCGCAATCGGTCATCGCGTTGTCGAAGCCGCCGCACTTCTTGATGTGTGCATCAAAGATATTCTCCTCGGGATACTTCTCTGAGCCCATGAAGATCATGTGCTCGAGGAAATGTGCCAGTCCCTGGTATTGTCGCGGCTCGGCAAAGGAGCCATAGTCAATCATGACGGCACACGCCGCCAGCTTCTCATCGCCCACCTCGCTGTCCGAATCGGATTCGCTGTTGCCGCTGCCCGAGCTGGACGATGTGCTCTCGCTGGAGCTGTCGCTGGTCTCCGTTTCCGCTGATGTTTCTTCTGTTTCGCCACCCACCGAGGACTCCGAGCTGGTAAAGCCGTCGTGTGGCATCGGACTTGGGTCCGAGATGATCAAAGCGTGCAAGCCATTGGAAAGTAGTAGTGACCTAGAGAGGGTTAAGAGATTTAATTATTCAATTCGATGTACAGAATTTAAAAGGAAAAATGTAAAAAAATGGGGTTTGCACACTTTTCTTAAATTCATTTAAAATTCAATTTGTTCATGGTTTTAAAAAAGCAGGCAATCTAATTCCGCTGCAGGGCAGCTACTTTGTCCGCAGATCAAAAACTATTGGGTAGCTTATTGCTGGAATTCATTTAGGCTTCGCTTCAAGCTTATTAAGCTGCATCCGCATGACAAATTGTTCTTGTTGTCATAGAATTGATCAACAAAAATGCAAATTAAAGACTTCCAAAAAGAAACAAAGTGACCTAGATTGTGACTGAAAGCTGTTTGTGTTATCCATGCATTATCCGTGCATGTGGTAAGGAAAGTGGGACAGAGATAGACAGAAGGAACCACAACTTACTTGTAAATTTTTTTATCCGTCTCTGACTTATCAGGCGTATCCAAATATTTCACTTGTTCGGACATTGCGGTCTTCTTTATGTTGTTGTTGTTGATGGTTGGTAGAATTCGTTTGTTGCTTGTGTAGCGTCGTGTTGCGTTGTAACGAGCGCTTTGGCCGATCAAACGCGAATGTTGCGAAAAATAATGACACTGGAAATTTATTGCAAATTTCGTTGTTGATGCTGCCGGCAGTGCTGATGATAGGCAAAGTTTGAAGCATCGACTGCTTAGTGGGCCCCAAGACATGCACAGTGCTAATGTTAGACAAGTAGGTTTTTCTTTAGTTATTGTTCAGTTTTGTTTATTTTACTTAAAAAACGCGTCTACCTCACTCTAATTGTATGCCGCGTGGTCACCGGCGGAATTATATTTCTATGCGGCTGTGTTGACAAGCAAATTTATTTATCCAATACGATTGTCGATAAATGTGCCCATCGATTGCCAATCGCAATTAGGCAACACTAAGGCCTATAACAACAAATTATAGTAAAAAGGCGTTCAAATTGCTATGCAATTGCACTATAAATTATTCTGTTGAAATTTGTAGATGATTTTGATTGCCTACTTATTTTTTATTTAGTCGTTAAAGTTTTGTTTACATTGTGTACACCTGTTTTTCGTTAGAGCGGCCACACTTATCACAGCTCATTTTTTGATATAGAAGCAGAAAAAAAAACCTTCATCAAACGTGGAAAATGTCTGAGTGTCCATGGAAACGGAGCCAATCATCGATTACGCGTGTTATGTACCTCAGAAAAATAATAATAAATATATGACAAATAATTTCAATTGAAGTTGAAAAATTGCGCGCCTTATCGTGTGTGCAATGTGTGCAGTGTTGTGCA
This sequence comes from Drosophila niveifrons, assembly GCA_035046325.1. Lineage (NCBI taxonomy): Eukaryota > Metazoa > Arthropoda > Insecta > Diptera > Drosophilidae > Drosophila > Drosophila niveifrons. The sequence continues at coordinate 5,985,507 of JAWNOC010000020.1, forward strand.
ACTCTGCAGTTGTAGGTATTGAATCAGCTGTTTTGACGCAACACTTGCCAGCACTTGAACCGATAGCGATAACTAATTTTGTGGGACATGCAATGAGTTTGCATATGTGTGCGAGAGTGAGCAATATATATGTGCATATGTGTATATTGATGGCGACAACGAAAATAATAAATAAATAAATGCATATATATTGTGTGTGCATGTGTGTGCTGCTGATAGATGATGCACAAAGATGACATATTAATCAACACGTTTGCACGCAAAACACCAGCCGCCACCAACAACACAGCCGAGCGTAGCAACGAAAAAAGAAAGAAAAAAAGAGAGGAGAAACACACACGGTAAGCTGATAAACTTATCAAAAATGCGAACGATAATTCTAATTTCAGTTCATTACGCACACACATACATGCATGCGTTATGCTGATGCGCTCATGTGTGTCTCTGTGTCTCGCTGTCTGTACGCGTGTGTGTGTGTGTGATCTTTTTTTGCTTCATGTACACAGTTTTGCGAGCATTGGAGGCGGCGTCAGCCAGGTGCAAATAAAGCGCCCACAACGGCAACGACAACAGCGACAGCAGCAACATTAACAGCCACAATAGCAATAACAACAAGCACAACAGCAACAACAACAACAACGAGTAACGCCAACAACGACAAAAGCAAACCGGAAATAGCAAATAATTGAATATTCAAAGTACGTGCAGCAGCAAGAGCGACAACGACAATAACAGTAAATTGGCCGTGTTGGAGGGAGAGGCATAAAGACCGCACCGAGGATGGCAACTGGCAGCAATGACATGCCAGACCATCGCAAGCGCAACACCTTCACCAGCTACGTGGCTCCGATGGTGGGCGATCTGCGTGCCACCGCGGACACCAACGAATGGTGCCTGCCCAGCGATCTGCGCGACGTGCATCTGGCCAAACCGCGTCTGCTCTCCGGCGAGCAGATTGTTGCCTCCGCGCCCGCCTACATGTACTCGCCCATAGCGCCCATGGAGAGCAGCAGCAGTAGCAACAACAGCAGTCCGAACATCACGAACAACAGCAACAACACAAGTCAAAGCAATGGCAACAATGGCAGCGCCACCAACAGATTGTCCACGAGCCACAAAGAGGCCAGCTTTGGCCTGCTGAGCGTGACCAACTTTAAGCTGGCCTTTGTGCCGTTGCATGCACGGAATCTGCTTTCCTCCTCTGCCTCGACATCAGCAGCCGCAGCTGCCTCCTCCTCGGATTTGTATCAGGAGAACACGTTTCTGGGCCGCAACGAGGTGACGCTCAACAACATCGATCAGCTGTACACGATTGCGGAGCAGGGACGCGCCGCCAGCGCTTTGCAAGCGGCGCGCATGGCCAGCAACAGTGGGCGGCGCAAGAAACTGGAGCCCGCCAAGCAGCAGCACATCAACGGACGCATCGTTGCCCTGCACATCATCTGCAAGAACTTTCGCCTGCTCAAGTTCGCGTTCCAGCAGCAGGACTCCAAGCTGAGTGACTACGGCAAACTGATTGCCTCCGCCTTGGCCCGCTTCGCCTTTCCCATGCGACACGATCTGAGCTTCGCCTATGCGTATCGTGAACCCTACTATGCCACGCCCATACCGGGCGTCAGCATGTATGCGAGCAAGAACGATTGGGCCCGTGAGCTGATACGTTGTGGCGCCACCGAGTGGCAAGTGGTGAGTGCCAGCGCCGTGCCTCAGCTGCAGAATCGTCTCCAGGCATGCAAGTACACGTTGCCGCCGCACTTTGTCATCCCCAAGGGCTGCGAGGTGGAGCGTTTCCTGCAGCTATCGCTTGCGTTCTGCGATTCACGCGCTGCCTTCTGGGTCTACAGCTATGGCAGCGGTGGCGCCTCGCTGGTCCGACTCGCCGAGCTGCAGCCGGCCTCGCAGCAGGACAATAAACTGGAGAACATTATGCTGGAGCTGGTGCGCAAGTGTGATGAGCGGCGGCAACTTAAACTGCTGCAGTTGACGGATCAGCTGCCGAGCATCCAAGATGTGCAGCGAGCGTATCAGAAGCTGAGGCGTCTCTGCACACCCGAGTCGCCGGAGAAGTTTATGCTGCAGGATGACAAGTATCTGGGGCTATTGGAGAAGACCAATTGGCTGCTGTATGTGTCGCTGTGTCTGCGGCATGCGAGCGAAGCGGCGGCCACGTTGCGTGCCTCGATCACCTGTGTGCTCCAAGAGTCCAATGGCCGTGATCTCTGCTGTGTGATTAGCAGTCTAACGCAACTGCTGCTCGATCCCCACTTTCGGAGCATCGATGGCTTTCAGTCGCTGGTGCAAAAGGAGTGGATCGCCCTCGAGCATCCGTTCCAGCGGCGTCTCGGTCATGTGTGCGTCGCCAGCGGAGAACAGGCGCCGGACAGCGAACAGAGTCCGGTCTTTTTGCTCTTCCTCGACTGCGTGTGGCAGCTGCTGCAGCAGTTTCCCGATGAATTCGAGTTCTCGCAAACGTATCTGACCACACTGTGGGACGCCTGCTTTATGCCCATCTTCGACAGCTTTCAGTTCGATAGCCAGGCGCAGCGTGCGGCGGCTGTCAACGAGGCGAGGCTTGTGCTCCGTCCCGTCTGGGATTGGGGCGAACAGTTCTCGGACAAGGACAAGCTCTTCTTCAGCAATCCGCTGTATCAGCGACAGCGTGGCGAGCTCAGCGCTGCCCAGCAGCATCATCGACGCTCTCTAGCTGTTGGAGGCGGAGGACACAACAACAGTAGATTGCTAGCAGCGGGAGCCGGAGCGACGGGAGCCACTGCATCGCCGTCACGCTACACCATCAATCCACAGTTGTTTGCCACACAGTCGAGTGTGCCCCAGGATCGCTATCTGCAGCCGGCGCATCGCATCCTTGATCTGGCCGTGTGGGAGCAGTGCTATTATCGTTGGCTCCCTGTGCTCGATATACGCGGCGGTGGCCAGCCGCAGGTGGATCTCTTTCATCGCCTGCTGCTGAGTAACATTGCCAAGCTGCAGCGTTCCATTGAGCTGCAGAGTTTCGATGAGTTGCCCGATGCCTATTACGATTCCCAGGGCGAGACGCGTCAGCAGCAGCAGCAGCGACAGGAGGAGGATCAGCCTGTTGAGTATGTGGATGGCGTGGAGCGACGTCGCAAGTCGAATCCCGCCACGGCGGCAGCGAATGGACTGCAGCAGGTGGTCAATGGCGGTGGCGGTGCATTGCAGCTATCGACGCTCTCTTCATTCTTTCCATTCGGCAATCCCATTGCCGGCGATGCGCCCCACGAGCTCTACGACATTCTGAGCAGCAGCAGCGAGCTGCTGTTGGACACCTCTTCCATGCTGGACAAGTCCTCGATTGTCTGATTTTTGTCTCTACTCTACTCGTTACTCGTCGCTCGCCACTCGTCGCACTCGCTACTCGTTTCGTGTGCGTGGCGAGTTTGCGTTTCATTTGTCAAAAGCTGAACTTTAGAAGTATTACAAATTTACTTTTTTTTTATAATATACATACTATATATATATATTGTATATGGATATGTTGTATATTTTGGGCATATCACGTTTAACAACTTTTTATTATTTGTTTAACTAATAGGCAAGTTATCGCATAAGACTTTATATATTTTTTTTTTCGTCTGTTGTTTTCTACATGTATGTAACTACTATATCTTTATTTTTCCATGAATTAATTCAACTATTACAACAACAACAGCAACGACGGTAAAAATGTTATGTGCAAGAAATTACATTAGCTTATGTAAAGCAAAAAGCAGCAACAACAACACCAGCTAAATCAACATGTATTATATTATATGTAATATTTAATAATAAAAACACACATTGTAAAAAACAGGAATATTAAAAAAGTGTTTTATTTTATTTTTTTTTAACTTATTTCATACTTGCATTTTTTGACTTAGTCATAAAATTGATGATTAAAATAAGTAAAATTAAATTTCAATTTAAAAGTTACAACAAATTTAATGGTCAAATTTTTAAACAAAAATTTTAATTTAATAGTTATTTGATTTAAAAACTAAAATATATAATTTTACATACAAATATATATTTTTGTATTTCTATTAATAAAATTTCGAATCATTACAGTTGCTGGTCAAATCTAACACCGCTGTTCATCTCAGGGTTAAGTTTGTAAGCGCTGCTCGCCAAAGGGTTAACAACTCACAAAGCAAAACAAACTGCAATAGCAACGGTAAATGCGACAGGTTCAACTGCAGCTCTCGCTCTCTCTTAACTATAAATAGCATGACGTAGGAGCAAAAGGGAGCAACAACAACCACAGCCGATTGAAGCAAAGCTAACGGCGCTTCTCGTAGTTGAAATAAAGTGTGCGTAAACGGCAAATAAAAGCTAAAAATGCAACGGTTAATGTGCAAATCGGCAAGCTCAACTCTAGAAGCAGTTCTTTTGCTTTTGCCCCAGTCAGTGAATAAAAATGGAGCAGAGTAATGCAATTGGAGCAGGAATTAGTGCCGCCTCTGTCGCACCACCGCGACGCCGAGTCCCGCCAATGCCTTCCGATGAAGTGATACGCAAATCGATTGCACGCAGCCTCACGCAAATTGTGGTAAATATGCAAAATGACGACGGGCAGCGAAAATGTTTAGAGCTTTTGCAGGCGGACAACAACAACAAAGTGGAGGAGAAATTGCTGGAACATTTGGAGCACATCGATGTGGCTGCACAACGCAAGCAGAGGAAGAAGAAGAATACACAGAAAACATAAACGTAATTCATATCTCATTAATATTAATAAAAAAACACATTGCATTTAACAATTAATTTTTTGGTAAAGTCTCGCATTTACTTCTTGTTTTTTGCATCCTGTTCGTCCTTCGCCTGCTGCGCCTTGAGCAGCTCCGAAACTATGCCCGCCTTCTGCAGCTCTTCGATAAGATCGCCGCTTTGATGCATCTGCAGCAAAATGTCGCAGCCGCCCACGAATTCGCCATTGATGAACACCTGCGGTATGGTCGGCCAATCTGTGAACTCCTTGATGCCTAAGCAAGCAAATAAATAGTGAGTACACTTATGAAACACACAGCAAGAATGTTGTCCTAATCTTACCTTGCCGCAGCGCCTCGTTTTGCAGCACATCGTGGGCATCGTATTGAACGCCGTGCATGCGCATGATTTGGACCACAGCATTGCTGAAGCCGCAACGCGGTGCCTGCGGATTGCCCTTCATGAAGACCACCACCTTGTTGGTGCGCACCAGCTTCTCCAAAGTCGATTTGTCCACTGTCGCCGCCGATGCCGGCGGAGCAGTTGCGTCCGCGCTGTACCAACAGCGTGTTGTGGCTGCCGTTGTCATCACTGGTGTTGCACGTGCTGCGCCAGCCAGGTGGCTGGTGAAGAAGCCCGGACGCAGTAAAATTTGGCTAATTCTGTTCATCTTATGTTAGTTTTAGTGCTTAGCTCTCTCAATTTGTGAAATTGAATTTGTTGTTTTGTAATATGTTGAGCAAAACAACAATAATGACAAAAGCAAAGGCAGGAGCTTTTTTCAAAGCTCTTTTATTTATCGTAGTGTGACCAACAGCAAAATTTTGTAAATATGACAAAAATACTAAATGCTCGAGAGATGTGTGAGCTGGGCACACTGTCATCTAGATTGGTACTTAATTTAAGCGCGCGTAGTTTCAAACTTGTTATTTTCGTGTCATTCGAAAATGTAAGTCATTTCTACTTCTAAAGTCTTTTAACGGTCTCTTTTCAAAGTCTTGAAAACTAGCAAAGCACACTAATTGTTGTGCCTTTGCAGATAATTATATAGTCCGGATTGCAAGTAAGTATACAACAGGTAAAACAGCAGAATCTTTGACCAAATGCTAGTTAAACTATCTTTGTTATTTTGAGCTAGACACGTTTTTCGAAATCGGGAACAAGAATACTATGCATTGAAATATAAACTATAAATCAATTACATTTTCGTATGTCCTGTCAGTCTTTGTGAGTCGAATGCACCGAGTCCTGGCACTGTGCAACAGGATTTGGCCAAGTATTGAACACTTTAGTTGAAAGCATGCCTTTGTTGGCCATAAAGGTATGCACTAATTTTTTACCAATACAGTCAGCAGTTGGGCACTAAAAGTATGCAATGGTTCATGGCGTCAGTCGAAGATTTTCTGAACATCTGCTTCCTGCTGATTTATGTTCGCCTGGTATTTCACTTGGATCAAGTAGCAGTTTTCGAGAACTCGTCGGCACACCAAGCGCGGTTGTTGTTGTTGTAATGATTGTTGTTGTTGTTGTAATGATTGTTGTTGTTGTTGTAATGATTGTTGTTGTTGTAGGTTTTGTTGTGATTGTTGATGTTGTAGTTGTTGTTGCTGGTGGTCACTAGAAGTGACCGTGACCGGCTAAAAAGTACCAAGTCAGCAGGTGAAATACCAGGCCAACAGAATGCAGCAGCAAGCAATCGTACAAAAGGAGGGCACATTAGCGCCATCTATGAGATGTCATTGTAATCTCGAGGTGCCATCTATGGGATGGCATTAGAATCTCACCGAGATTTCGGTGCACCATCTGCAGCTGTTTTTGTTGTAATGAATGTGGTAGTTGTTGTTGTTGTAGTAGTTGTTGTTGTAGATGGTGTTGTTGTTGTTGGTTACTCAAAGTTACCGGAAATGGCTAAAAAGTACCAAGTCAGCAGGTGAAATACCAGGCCAACAGAATGCAGCAGCAAGCAATCTTACAAAAGTAGTGCACATTAGCGCCATCTATGAGATGTCATTGTAATCTCGAGGTGCCATCTATGGGATGGCATCAGAATCTAACCGAGATTTCGGTGCACCAACTGCAGCTGTATTTGTTGTAATGAATGTTGTTGTTGTAGTTGTTGTTATTGCTGGTGTTGTTGTTGTTGTAGTAGTTGTTGTTGTAGATGGTGTTGTTGTTGTTGGCTACTCAAAGTTACCGGAAATGGCTAAAAAGTACCAAGTCAGCAGGTGAAATACCAGGCCAACAGAATGCAGCAGCAAGCAATCGTACAAAAGGAGGGCACATTAGCACCATCTATGAGATGTCATTGTAATCTTGAGGTGCCATCTATGGGATGGCTTCAGAATCTAACCGAGATTTCGGTGCACCAACTGCAGCTGTATATGTTGTAATGAATGTTGTTGTTGTAGTTGTTGTTATTGCTGGTGTTGTTGTTGTTGTAGTAGTTGTTGTTGTAGATGGTGTTGTTGTTGTTGGCTACTCAAAGTTACCGGAAATGGCTAAAAAGTACCAAGTCAGCAGGTGAAATACCAGGCGAACAGAATTGAGCAGCAAGCAATCTTACAAAAGAAGTGCACATTAGCGCCATCTATGAGATGTCATTGTAATCTTGAGGTGCCATCTATGGGATGGCATCAGAATCTCACCGAGATTTCGGTGCACCAACTGCAGCTGCATTTGTTGTAATGAATGTTGTTGTTGTAGTTGTTGTTATTGCTGGTGTTGTTGTTGTTGTTGTAGTAGTTGTTGTTGTAGATGGTGCTGTTGTTGTTGGCTACTCAAAGTTACCGGAAATGGCTAAAAAGTACCAAGTCAGCGGATGAAATACCAGGCGAACAGAATTGTGCAGCAAGCAGACGTATAAAAAGCAGGCACAATGGCGCCATCTATGGGTTGTCATCGCAAACATGAGCATCCTGAAAGTATGCCACAAAATAATTATTCTGCGGTATTTTGCACCAAATTTAGAGCATCCACAATAAATATTTGCTGCTCAACAAAAATTTGACCCACAGGATAGAAAATTAAAATTTCTTGCAAAATAAAAGAATGCAACGATAGTTTCATCAGAAAATGTTTATTTCAAACTTTCATTATGACCTCAACACCAAACTTCATAAATATCTTTTACAATTTTGTTGTGTGTTTTTTTTTTACTTTAGTTTCTTGCTATTATTTGTTCTTCTTTTCGAAAGGGGATCTGGTTTATCATATTTATTTTATTACATTTCGTTTCGTAAGATGTTGTTGTTTTTTTTTTTTGTTGTTTTCTTTTTTAGTTACATTTCGGCTTAACGGTAATGCTCTCTTGCGTTTTAAAAATCAATTGTAAACGAAAATTGAATTAAACAAATTCTTAAGAATTGAATTTCGTTTTAACAAAGCTGACTGCATTTTCAATAATTTTGGTTTTTATGTGGGAATTGCTTTTGTTGACAAAAATATATTTATTAAATTTAAATTAATCATAATCTAGAGTTAAACACGAGTTAAATAAAAGAAAAAACTAATCACATGCCGATTACAGTTTTTATTACATATATATACATATATATATATTTTTTAATGGGCATAAAATCATTGGAAAAACTTGTAATAATTGCATTCATTGAGGGAGTTACGAGATTGTTTTGTTGACCCTGTTCATAGCAACTGGATTTTTATGAACTGCTGCACAGGGAAACAGAATTATATACTTGTATATATATATGTGTGTGTGTGTGAGCAATAGGAACGTTTATTTTCATTATATATTTTTGTATTCTTCTTGTAAATAATAATAAGATAAATATTACATGTATTGTGAATGGATAGATAATAAGTTATAAGTTTGTTGTAGATCGAATAGTTTTCACACATCATATTTTGAGAGCTTTTTGGTTGGTTGAGCAATCCGATGTGAGGGGGAGAAATCAATTGTTAAATTATATAATAAGCATACGAATATTAATAACAATACAATATACTTTAATATTACTGATAATGATAATGATAATAATAATGATAATCATAGTGGTAATACATAGTTTATATATAGTATGTATACAATCATAAGTTCATACGCAGCATTGTTTAATAGAAGTTAATATTTTAGTTACTTTCATTTCTTACTCTTGCTCAACTTGACATCTCACTTTTCACTTTTCTCACTTTTCACCCTTCTCTCAATTTAATCATTAAACTATAATTGTAATTATGTAGTCGTTATAATAATATTTATACAGTTGCTTGCTGTTAATTTGCTCGTGCACAATACATAAATATGTTTTTGCATGCTCGGGCTACTCGAATCCCGATCTCTAATCGTACAGGTATGAATATCTATATATGTCTATATATATATATATTTCTTCTTTCAATTTATATATATATATTCAAAAAAAAAAAAACAACGAAACAAACGTATTCACATCTGTCACATCTGGTTTTCATTTTTTGCTTTAATTTCAATTTTCTTCACCGAAGTACAAACTATATCAAATGTGGCCCCTAGCTTGGGTTATACAATATATATATATATATTCATAACAATTTCTTCCTAGATATCGAAAATTCGATATCGAAGAAAAGAAAACTATTCAAATCAAATGCATTTGAAAATGAAAAGAAATTGACACATTTTACGACGTAGGCAGAATGATGATGGGGCCCCTCAAAAGCTCAACGCGAGCGAGAGCTTTCGTGAGCTTTCACACAGACACAACCTGTCTGCCGGGAGGGGGGGAAATACGTTTATAGTATGTGTGTGTGCCTTCATTGAGGGCTTTTTTTTCGACTAAGAGGCTATGCCTCGACTCTAATGTATACATAAATATGTACATATGTATGTATGTATTTTTTTCTTAAGAGGTTTTTCTTTTTCTCAATTTTAATTTAGTTTTCTTTTGGTAAACATTTGGGATTGGCACGTTATATTACATATAATACAAAAGTTATCGTTTGCTTGCTTTCTTTCTTTCTTTTAAGTGCACAAAATGACATACTTTGATATAAAGAATACGTCTAAATTTTCAACAAAGTTCTCGAGGGGGGAATTTCGTATGTTTCTTTTTAAGGGGATATGGGGGCAGCAACAACAGCAACATAGGCCACATTTAAGGAGGCATGCAATTCATTTGTTTTTTTTTTTTCCTTGAATTTCATCAGACAAAACGTTCTTTTCTTCTTCTAGACTTAGTGTATTTAATGATCCTACTACTTCTCATACTTATATCATATATCGTACTCTTTCTCTCAAATATACCAGATGATATAGATTTCCTAAAAACATAAAAACATAATTATTCAAAAAAAAAAATAACATAAACTTAAAGCAACATTAAGTTGAATTTGATTTTAGTTTGCAATAAAATGTTTACGAGTTTATCACATTTATAAAACGTTCGCAATTGTTCTAAATATATGGTCAATTGGGGATAATCGATTGATTAATTGTTACAATACAATACAGTTCAATGCAGTTGCTTTTTTTTTTAGATTTTTTTTTTTAAATATAATCGTAATTTAGTAGCATTACCTGGTACGAGTTAACTAAATGTTTTTCTTTTCGTTAATAGCACAGTGTAAATGTTTTTTTTTTTGTTTTTTTGTTTTTCTCTTCGTTCATCTTAGGGCACATTCAAGTGAAATTAAACGTTTTGGATTTCTCTAATCTAATCATTTTTACAGTACAGTATTTTTTTTTCATCTTTCTTTCCTTATCGTAGTATAATTTTTTTTTGTTTGAATTTTTTATTTTATAAGATTTGTTCTTTTCGTTTGCAACAACTACAATCAATGCGAACAGAAATAACAATTGTTGAGTGCAAAGTAAAAAAAAAACAAAACTCAACCCGAAAGCAAAGTTTGGTATTTTTAAGACGTTTTGGTATTTCTTCTTTTCTTTCGTTTTTCTTTTGGCTACTTTTATAAAATTTGCGAAAGTATTTTGCTGTTAAACGAATTTTTTTTCTTGTTATTTTCATTTTTTTTTTAGTTTTGTTTGGTTTTTCAATTTGTTTTTCGTTTCATCAAAAAATTGAACGCTTTTGCTTGGCGTTTGATATAAAGTTTAACAAGTTTTTGGTAAGTATTATCTCCATTGACGGTACTGCTATCAAATAGTATATGGGTTATATTCGTATATATAACTATAGCCGGTAGGGGTGTTTCATTTGAATTTCTCGCACTAAAAGAGAGTTGTTATTATTACTATTATAAACGCTTACACTTACACTTTCATTTATTTTTAATTTTTTATATTCATCTCATAGCAGAAATTAACTTTTGATCGGTATTTTTTGTTGTTGTAGTTGTTGTTGTTATAGATCGATCGGGATGCACATTCAATTTCTTATGGTATTTAAGCATTGAATTTGAAGTATTATTATTCTTTTTCTGCATTTATTCAAAATAAATGCTTTAGTGTTTTTTTTTATTTGGTAGTATTTCTTCTTATGCTTTTTGTTGAAAATTACAAACATTACACTGCCAGCCCAGCAATGTAAGTTTGCCTTTTAGTTGAAATACTTTTTGTTCTCGCTTATACAATTTATGGTATATATATATATTTATATATAAGTTCATATTATGTATTTTAGTGTTTTTTTTGGGGAGAGTCAGTTTTTGTTATTACGGTTATCATACACAATACATACATAGGTTTATTTATTTATTTGCTAAGCTGTTTAGGTGGAAAATCGGAAACACATATGTTTAGTATATTTTTTTTTGCATTTGCTTTTAATTTGAAACATATGTACGCACATTTAGTATATACTGTGGTTGGTATTTTCTACTTTTCGCTGTCGAACGAACGAACGAACGAAAGAAAAAAAAATTTTCTAGCGCTATGCGCTTTTTATATCTTAGGGAACTTTGGGGGACAATTGAGGAGTTTAAAGGGTTGGTTAAATTTATCGGTGTATTTTTTGTTGTTGTTGTTCATGCACAAAAATACCAACACGTCTTTTTGGTATTTGTTTTTTTTTAGGATTTGTAGTATATGTATATATATTTTTTTTCGTTTTTTTTTTTTTTGTATATTTCATTAAGTTGGAGATGGGCTTGCTTCGGAAATAATTTCAACAATTATTTGGTGTGAGTGTTAAACATCTTAAATAAATATAAAGCACAAAGTGTTGACTTTCTTTCATTCCATTTGAATTAGTAGTAATAGTATACAATTTACAGGGTATACTTCTACACACTTAGGTAGATACTTATAGAACTAAAAATTGGGTTTTTTTTTTCTTCACATACTTCATTTCATTTCATTTCGACTTTCACAAAAAGATCAATATTAATTTGCTGGGGGATTAACATTGGAATTCTCTGGTTGTTATTCTCGATGATGGTGCTGGTGATGATGATGACGATGATGATGATGATGTTGCTCTCACAGTTTCACACACTTTAAGCATAGAATTCCGTTTTTCCTTGGGTCTTGTAGGCTTCCTCCTCGATTTTATACATATCCATAAGCTGGTTAATGTGCATGTTGATTGGTTAGCAATTGCAGAAGTTGTTGTTATTGTTGTTGGATGACAGCGGCGCGGCATGAATAATGGTACAAAAAACATTTAGACAGTGAAACAGACAGAGAGAGAGAGAGACAACGAGAAAGAGAAAGAAAAGAGAAGGAGAGAGGAAGAGAGAGAGAGAGAGTGAGAACATTTTGGTTGTTGTTGCTTTAGTTGTTGTCATGAATTGGCACAATGTTAGGGCGTACAGCAAAAAACGTTTAGCGATAATAGCGATAATAAATGTAACAATCGAGAGCGTCAAAACTATCGCCGGACTATCGAAAGCCTGATCATCGATAGTATACTATCGAAGTGCTCTAATTAAAGTTGTTCGTAAGTTGTTTTGCGATAGTTTTGCTGCTCTGTTTGTAAAAATGTAACTTTGAGAGTGCCAAAACTATCGCGTGACTATCGATAGCACTTATACTGATCAGCGATAGTTTTGTTGCTCTATTATGTGATTAACACGAGAGTGGCAAAACTATCGAACGACTATCGATAGATTGATAATCGATAGTATACTATCAAAGTGCTTTAACGTAATTCTTCGTTATCTTTCGTTAGTTGTTTGGCGATAGTTTTGCTGCTCTGTGATGTGATTAATTTGATTATTATTGTATGATACCATGTTATAACTATGTATTCATGTACGTACATATGTATGTATGTATGTATGTTTTTTGTATGTGATAGTGGAGTGTGCGAGGGAGAAGTATGTAGTTCAGAGTAAGTAGTACGATTAGATAATATTTGTAAGTAGAACTGCATTATTATTATTTGCTGGACGGTGGCTTTAAGGGCAAGGGAAAGGAGTTTTGGTTTTTTTTTTTTTTTTTGTAAACATAACTGCCAAGTATTTTGGACTACAATTGGGATATGGGACCAAACCACAAAGCACAAAATTAAATATATATAAATATATATATACTGGAAACATATATATCGAGAGAGAGAGAGAGTTATGAGTTTGCTGGACTTGGGTTAAGCGGGGAGGAGGTAAACGTTAAGCCACAAATAAATCCGAATACGTGATGAGCGCAACACAAATTGTAAACAAAACAAATTGGTTAAACCAAAGGACAATTAATGAATATTTAAATATACACATATAGAGAATAAATTGATATAGATAATTACATCTTAGCAGTTAGTTAAAAGAAGGTTTAGCAGCTACACAGTTTACTGTTCTCTCTTTTTTCGTTCGTACTTCAAGAATAATAATATTTGATTGATTATTGATTGATTCATTCATTGATTGATCTGCGGTGCAACTCAAAAATAAAACACAAAAACAAAAAACAAAAACGTTTGAATTAATTTCGTTTACGATTTGCATTTTGTTTTTTTTTGTAGCGACTAGAACCGTTGTCGTTGCTGTCGTGTCGTTGTGGATGGGGTGAACTCGTTACTCGTTATTGGTTACTCGTTACTCGTTACGGGTTACTCGTTACTCAGCTACTCGGCTACAATTTTTGCTAAACTAGCACATGACACAAACAGAAGAAGAGGCGAGCTGCATTGATTGGTTGATCGGTTGGTTGATCGTTGATCGATTAACGGGATAGATGATGAACTTTTTTTTGTTTGTTTCGAACAGCTAACGATAGTGGCGATAAAACAGTTAACGGCTTTTTACCGTTAACCGGTTCATTTGGTATTTTCTTTTTTTTTAGTTTTTTGTTTGTTTGTGATGAGTCTAAAGTACAGTCTCAATACTGGTTATAGTGTCGGTTTGCGGCCGTGTTTCATTTAGTACCTTTTGCACATCGGTACTAAACTCCTCGACCTGCTTCGCATGCGCCAATTTCAATTTCTCCATGGCGCGTCCCTGTTTAACGCCGATTTGCTGCAAACAAACAACGAATTGATAATCACTATTAGTATTTCCTAGCAATCAGCTAATGTTTCAATAGAAGAAAACATAGAAAGATATTATCGATGTGTTGGATAACATGAAATACACGCTGCACATTTTTAAGAAATGCAAAACAAAGTCTTGCATTATAATATACCAAATAAATATACTATAAAAATAATAAAATATGCTGATGACAATATTTGGTATATAACAAGTGCAAAACATTAAAATTGGTATTAAAATATACCAAATTAATATACCAAAAAATACAAAAATATACCAAGGGCAATATTTGGTATAACACAAAATATTTTATGGTATATATCAAAGGCTTATATGGTATTAAAATATACCAAACATATACTACAAAAATATTAAAATATGCTGAAGGCTTTAATTGGCATATAATAAGTGCTATAGCACAAAAAATAATACGGTATTCTGACATTAAAATATACTAAATAAACATACTAAAATATATATATATATACATATATTAAATGTTATATTAAATATATAATCAGTGCTGTTGCACACAAGATAAAATGGTGTTTAAATATAACAACAAAATACGCCAAATTAATATACCAAAAATACTAACATATACCGACGGCTATATTTGGTATGTAGCAAGTGCTATCGAATAAAAAGTAATATGGTATAAGGATATTGAAGCATACAAAATGAATATACTACAAAATATTAATATATTCCGAAGTTTATATTAAGCATATAACAAAGGCTGTCGCAAAAAAATTAAAATGGTATAATGCTAGCAAAATATAAATAATGAATATACCAAAAAAAAAAGAGCTATTGCAAAAAAATGTTATTATGGCATCGCTGATACCAAATAAATATACCAAAAGATACTAAACTATACCAAAGGCTACATTTGGTATATAGCATGTGATGTCGCACAAAAAATAATATGGTATAATGCTAGCAAAATTTACATAATGAATATTTGGTATATATATAAAAATACTGAAATACACTAAAAACTACTATCGCAAAAAAATAATGTTATTATGGCATCGCATAATACCAAATAAATATATACCAAAAGATACTAAAATATACCAAAGGCTAAATTTGGTATATAGCAAGTGTTGTCGCACAAAAAATAATATGGTATAATGCTAGCAAAATTTACATAATGAATATACCAAAAAAAAAATATACTGAAATACACTAAAAACTACTATCGCAAAAAAAAAGAATGTTATTATGCCATCGCATAATACCAAATAAATATACCAAAAGATACTAAACTATATCAAAGCAAGTGTTGGTGCACAAAAAAAAAATAGTATGGTAGCAAAATATACCTAAAAAATACTGAAATAACAAGTGCTGTTGCATAAAAAAGTAATAACTAACTAACTCCTATTATAACTGCATATTATCTTCATATTCAGCGAACAAGTATGAAAAAAAACGAGGAACACACACCTTTTTCTCCTCCATGAATCGCTTGACATTGTTTTGTCGCTTCTCGCGCAGACGTCGATCCTTCTCGTTCTTCGTCTTGAGCGTCTTGTCGTTCTGCACCTCCTTGGCCGTATCGGCCGAGGTCTTAGCCTGCTTCGCATTCAGATCCTTGATGTCCCTGCATACAATAATTATATATAAGGTAAAGTAAAGTAAACAAAAAGTTTAAAAAACTTACCTGGCATGACGATCCTCGAGCTGCTTGATTTGCGCCGCCTGCACGGTCAACATGAGCGCCTTCATGGCATCCTGCGAGTCCTGCACATGCTGCCGGAGCATATCCCACTCCTCCTTGCGATGGCGGGCAATCATGTCGGTCCACTGCTTGGTCTGATCATTGATCGCATTCTTGATGTTCGCATCGTTGCGTATGTCATCTTTGCTCTTGCCCTTGATCAGCTTATCGATGGCCGCATTCTGTGTCTTCTGCACCGAGGTGCGCTCCTTGGCGTGCTTCTTGCGCAGCGTGTCCAGCTCCTTGATCTGCTTCTTGCCCACCTTCTGGAAGCCCTTCTCCTGGCGCAACGACTCCAGGGTGACCGGCTCAAAGACCAGCGGCGGCTCCTTCTTCTCCTCCTCCTTGGCCTTGCCGGCATCCCGTGCCGCACCGCCGCTCTGCTCCTCAATGCCCAGCGCCTTCATCTGTTCGTTCTGCTGCTTGGCGGCGCCGGCAAAGCCCCGGGGATCCGACAGCATGGCCATGAAATCCTCAAAGCCATCAGGTACATAGATTTTCAATTCGATGTTCACAAACAACATGGGCAACGACATCGGGAAATTGGCCTCCGTTCGCAGCGAGACATGGCGATAGCCAGCCTGCAAACCGTCGAGGGGCAGAATGCGCTGTCCAATCATCTTGCCGCTCTCCTCATAGACGCCAAAGCGCAGCACGGCCAGATCGGGCAGCACGACTTTGCGAAAGACGAACGCATCCTCGTTGTAGACGGGATTGAGACCGTTGTTGGGCACCAATCGGGTGCGGAACTCCTTCTTCACCGTATCGGATGGCAGACCGAACATGTCCACCTCCACATACGTGCCGACCTTCTTGTCCGACAAGAACTGTCCGGCAATCACCTTGACCGAACACTGAGCGGCAATCACACCATCCACCGGGGCATCGGCAAACGGATCAAAGTCCTTGTCGGCTCGCCGCATAAAGTCCGGCTTGAGCAGATAGCCGCAGCCGCCGTTGTACTCGAATTTGCCCTGATTCAGTTGCATGGGCAAATCGGATGTCTGGAAATTGAGCGAGACCATCTGGCAGCCGGCATTCCAGAACACTTGCGGCATATAGTTGGAGGAATCGGCGCGTGTGCCCTTCGGATAGATGCGCGACATCTGACGCTTGTTGTAATTGACAAAGTCAATGGAGCTCTGCTTCAGGTAATTCATGCCCGCCGATTCCGCAAACGACGACATGTTGTGGGCAATGTTTTTCTCTGCGGTGGCGAAGAACAGAAAATACGTCATTCTATTGAAAACTTCCATCTATGATATATCTTTTCGTTGGTGTGAAGTTCTATACTAATGTCTATGTTCGGACTGCTGACTTCCTACTTAAACTATAACTATAACTATTACTAGAGTCTAGGAGGTTACATCATTATATTCACTCTAAGGTATAACAAGTGAAGTGCTGCAATCAATCTGTGCTCATTCAATTGCTCCTTGTGTTAGTCTTCAATCTAGAACTATTCCCACTATACTGCCTTAAGCTGTTCTCACTTAATTGAACTACACATTTCTTTAGTTAAGTCTTCTCATCTTGTCTGTTCTCACATGAGCTCAACCTTTAATTTCCCTAGTTCCTCTTTAATGGTTTTCCTTTCGCTTCGTAAATCTGTTCCCTGTTTACTACTCTATACTTACAGATAGTCCTGTCACTTAACTGCACTCTACATTTCTTTAGTCTAAACTAAGCTAAATTAACTCATCTTAACTGTTCCTACTTAAGCTCTTCTATGCAAATTCTAGCTTTTATTAGCTTACGCAGTTTCTCTTCTCAGTTAATTTTTCTTTAAAAACTAAACTAAAACACTTGTCTGCTGTAAACTGTTCTCACTTAATTTCTTTAATATAAACTAAGTTCTTAACTCTTAACTGTTCTAAAAGGTTATATATTTCTACTCTCTTTCTGTTCTTAACTAAGTTTTTCTCATCTTAACTGTTCCTACTTGAGCTCTACCTTTTATATATTCCTACTCTCATTGGCCTCGTCGTAAATCTGTTCTCTTTTCTCTACACTCTACTTACAGATTGTCCTGTCACTTAACTGCACTCTACATATCTTCAATCTAGACTAAGTTCTTCTCATCTTAACTGTTCTCACTTGAGTTCTTCTACGCAAATTCTGCCTAAAGCTGTCCTCACTTAATTTCTTTAATCTAAACTAAGTTCTTCTCATCTTAACTGTTCTCACTTGAGCTTTACCTTTTCTTATATACCTACTCTCTTTCTGTTCATAACTAAGTTCTCCTCATCTTAACTGTTTTACCTTTTATTTTCCAACTCTCTTTCTGTTCTCTCCCTTAGCTTCGCAAAACTGTTCTCATTTCCCTACCCTCCTCTTACCGATTGCCTTGTCGAAGCCCTGGAACTTGATGGGCTGCGCATAATTGACCATGGAGGAGAGCCAGGGATGCACATTTGTGGTGGAGCCGCTGTAATTCGCTGCAGCTGCTTCTGCCTCTGTTCCACCTCCCTCGGCAGCGGCGCCATCGGCGGCTGCGGCTTCTGGAGCGGGGGCGGGGGCTGCGGCTGCCTCTGGCGGTTTGCCAGCACTGGCATCCTCCTCGGGATCGTCGTCGGTCTTCAGCTCGCCCTTTAGCCACAGCTCCAGTTCGACCTTCTCCACTTCGGGCTTCATGCGCTTGTTCTTGATGAGAATCTTGCGCTTTAGCTTGCACGGCGGAGGCAACGGCAAACCGGGATCCAACTAAGACATTTCATAAAAGAGATTTATTAAAGTGTTAGTCACAAAACAAGAAATCCTACTTGGAATAATTTCATATTCAAAATATTCTTTAAAGTAAGTTTTCTGCAAATTTGCTGGGAATACTAAAAAAAAGTTGTAATAAATTTTCCTTTTAAACAGCAACTTGCTTCAAAGAATATTTCAAGTGATGCTCTAACCCATATCTTTGCTGTAGTTAGTTCATAAGTCAAGGAAAACTTATCTTGATTATTATTAATCATATTTGCTTGGAATTCTAAAAGAAATTGTAATAACTCCTTTTAAAGAGGAAGATAAATGTATTATTAAGCTAACATGATATAGATTTCTATATAATAAAGTAATATAATAATAATGCAATAACTCTTCTTTAAGGTTTCCAAACAGATTTTGAAGGAAATCAAAAATTGTTTTTAAACTAATTTGTAAAAATTGTTCCTTATTTCGAGTAAGGTATTATTTATCTGTCATGATAACATAATACAAATTTCTATATAATAAATGAATATAATTGATAAAATAATAATAGTTGAATAAATCTTTATTAGGGATTCCAAACTGATTTCTGAAAAACTTGCTTTCGAGTATAATACTTTTACTCTAACTTGTTCTATATCTATGCTGTGATTAGTTCATAAGTCTAGTTTATTATTTATCAATTTTGCTTCGAATCCTAAAAGAAATTGCATTAAGTCTTCTTTTAGTATTCGAAACAGTTTTGTGAGCAGCTTGCTTTAACTTTAACTTTATCTTTTGCTATAGTTGGTTCATAGGTCAAGGAAAACATATCCCGCGATTAATGTGAATGAAGTTTGCGTTTCGCTTACCGGATGATCGGAGAGCGGTTCCTTTAGCAGCAGATCCCCAAAGAAGTCATCACAGTATTTAGCTAGCTTGTATTGCTGGGCGCGATTGCAATGATTCTCAAAGGAGAGAATCACCGGGTACTCGGAGGAGACAAACGCGCAATCCGCAATCGCCTGAATGCAATCCTAAAGCGAATCAAGAATTTAACAACAAGTTCTCTTCTATAATGACTGAACTTGAGGCTTACTTTGAACAAGATTTCCGTGCAGTAGGCGTGACCGTGGGTAACAATGGGCTCCTCATCCTCGCCTTTGCCATTCCAGCAATCCAATTCGACGCAACGACAGCCGGCGAGCAAAGTCTGGCGATACATTTCGACGGAGCTCTTGCCACCGATCTGACGACCCGACAAATACGTATTATGCGAGCTGTTGATGTAATAATGCGCCAACGGTTGATCCATTTCCATGTAGAAGTCGAGACGATCCAAAAACACCGGCGCATTCTCATCCGACATCAGATAGCGCTTGAAGCCGTCCAGCGAAAGTTGCACTGCAAATGAAACGTTTTGAATTTCGTTTAGATTTCAATAGAGGGGGGCAAAAAGACATTATTTACCGCTCTTCTTCTTCTCCTCATCGAGCTCATAATCGTTGATGATCTCCGTGCAACGCTTCTCCTCATAGAGAGGATAAAGGATTTCGTTCATTCGCGGATCACGTTGTTTGTCGTTCATGAATTGCACAAACTGTTCCAGACTGATGAAGTCTTGCTTGCCCTTGGTGCTGCAAAGGGAAGGGAAAGAGTCAGCAGCCGATTGTGGAGTGAATTTCACGAATGAGCAAAGAAATGAACCAATGTGTAGAGTAAGCAGAAGAATGTGGAGTAAATTTCATAATTGAGCGAAGAAATGAACCAATGTGAAAAGTGAGTTAGCAAAAGAATGTGAAGTGGATTCAATGAATGAGTGAAGAAAGATCAGAAGAATGTATAGTGAATTTTGCAATTAAGCGAAGAAATGAACCAATGTGATGAATGTGATAAGTAAGCAGAAGAATGTGAAGTAAATGTCACGAATGAGCAAAGAAATTAACCTATGTGATGAAGTATTTGAGTGCTAGTGGGAACAGTTATTGAGTGGCTTAAAACAAATCATTCCCAATAACAGTTGCAAATGTTACGAGTTACATTTGAAACAGAGAGAGGAAAGAGTTTGAAATACTGTACCCACAAGTGAGTGAAGTTTTTGAATGGTAGTGGGAACAGGTATTAAGTGGGAATAGTTATGCTATTACCGATAAAGTAAACTAATCCCGAGAACAGTTGCAAATGTTAGAATTTCATTTGCAAGTCTTCTTTCTAATGAAAGAGAACAGTTGGAACTAATGTTCCCAGAGGACAGATAGAGAACATTTTAAGCTACTGTTCCGCGGGGTTAGTGAAGCCTTTGCTTTGTAGTGGAAACAGTTATTGAGTGGGATTAGTCATGCTTGCAAAACTGTTATCGATAAAGCAAACTATTCCCACGAACTGTTTGTAACCATTCTAACAAATGATATAGAACTCTTCAAAATACTGTTCCCAGAGAACAGAGAGAGAACACTTTGAAATACTGTTCCCAGAGGCATACTTACATGGATGTGAAGAGCTCCTCGATGTCGTTGCGCGGACAAACCTTGTGATAGAGCGCATAGAACTTGTCGAACGTAAACTGTTCCTTGGTCATGGTGGCATTCTTGTCATCGGGCAGACCCGCATCCTTGATGCACGTGTAGACCAGCTTCTCGGTTTTGCCCGATGCGAATGTTTTGGCCAATGTCTTGACTGGAATTTTGCCGCTCTTCTCCACGCAATAACTGAGACGCATCCAACTTGAAATTGAATTGGAATTACAAAAATTTATTGTAGAATGAACAATTTGCAATTGCTTTTTTATTCTGTTATATGTTATAATATCAATCAAGAAGCATAGAAATATATATTAAAAGTGCTGTTTGGAAACATTGATTAAAGTTTGATACGTACCTTAAATGCGAAAGATTTGAAATTGAAATTTGTTCGGAAATTTTAAAGTCTACATTAAATGCGAACGATTTGAAATGCATTTATAAATTAGAATATCTCAAGTGCAAATGAATTGAAATTGAAATTTGTTAAGAAGAAATTGAGATACAAAATTAAATTAACTAATAATTGAAATGAAAGTTAAAAACCAATAAAATTTCAATTGAATTACCCAAAAAAATGTTGCTGCAAATCAAATGCAAAATTGCCAAATTAGCAACTTGTTGTGTTAAGCGAAAAAAAGAGTGAGAGAGAGAGAGTGTTTAATAAAATGTAAATAATCATAAACTGTAAATCGAATTACATATTAAGTATACGTAATACATTTTAAGGACACAGCCAAGCGAATTGTGCAGCCAAGCAGCGAATTGTGCGTGTAATTGCAACTGAAATTGAAGTGTAATTAAAATTGATATCGAATGGCAATTGCAAATTACAATTGCAATTAATTTTGCAGGCCGCCTCTCTCACCAAAAAATGATTTTGATCGATGTGCAGATGTGAAAATTGCCATGCAATTCAATTTGCTTGCATCGTCTGTCCGTCTGTCTGTCCGTCTGTCTGTCTGCCTGACTGTCATTAGCTTAGCTTCGGGTTTAACCACAAGCCCTTTTGGTCTTCAGGTCTTTTGGCCTGGTGAAGCGTTAAGCTCCAGTATAACCCACATTTGGAAAAGCAGGTCCAGGTCAAGCAAGTAATTGCAGTTAATGGCCACAGACCTTGCTAACAAAATGTCCTATCCTGCCCCCATTCCCTACTCCTACCTACATACTACCTACTACAACACACACACACCTACACACACACATATATAGAATGGATGCAATCAACAACAAAACTTCAAACTGGGTCAACGAATTGCCAATGCAAACATGAAATTGTTGGCACTCCCACACACACACACATTAACAGTTAGACAAACTTGCATTTCCGTTACTTCAAAGTAACACTCTCTATAACACACACACACACACACACACACACAATTCGCATTCAATAGATAACGCGGTCAGCTTAAAGCTGAACCCAAAGCGGACAGCGAAGCGTTTAAAATAATTGCAAGCAGCGGGAGAAGTCAAGAAAGAGCAAGAGAGTGAGAGAGAGAGAGAGAGAGAGAAGCGAGAAATGCATGCGAGAAGTAATGAGAGCAAAAAGTTAAGCGAGCGACATTATAAGAAGAAGCGAAAAGCAGCTAAAGAAACAAAGTGTTTAAAGGATTTATTTGTGTTGCGCTTGAGAGAAGTAAAATTGCAAGAAAAGTAATAATTTTATAAAGAAGATATAAATAAATAATAAAAAGAAAATAAAGAAATAAAGAAATAAAGAAATAAATAAATAAATAAAAAAATAAATAAATAAATAAATAAATAAATAAATAAATAAATAAATAAATAAATAAATAAATAAATAAATAAATAAATAAATAAATAAATAAATACATAAATAAATAAAGAAATAAAGAAAATAAATAAATAAATAAATAAATAAATAAATAAATAAATAAATAAATAAATAAATAAATAAATAAATAAATAAATAAATAAATAAATAAATAAATAAATAAATAAATAAATAAATAAATAAATAAATAAATAAATAAATAAATAAATAAAGAAATAAAGAAATAAATAAATAAATAAATAAATAAATAAATAAATAAATAAATAAATAAATAAATAAATAAATAAATAAATAAATAAATAAATAAATAAATAAATAAATAAATAAATAAATAAATAAATAAATAAATAAATAAATAAAGAAATAAATAAAGAAATAAAGAAATAAAGAAATAAAGAAATAAATAAATAAATAAATAAATAAATAAATAAATAAATAAATAAATAAATAAATAAATAAATAAATAATAATAAATAAGTAATTCAGTTCCTTCCAAATAAGAGAAGTAAAGTACAAAAATTTAATCGAAATAATTGATAATAAGCAATTAAAGGAGTCTTTTTGAATGATCAATTTGTATTGTATAAAAAAGGTTCTCACAAGAAAAGAAATAAATATCGTATGTCAAATATATCAAAAGTAAAAGTAAAAGTAAAAGTAAAAAAAAGTAATTTAGAAGATTAAGAATGAATTATGAAGTAGATAGAGAAGCAAACTTAAGCAAAAAGTAAAATAGAAAATTTTGGAATAAGACATGCAAAAATATTATAAACAAAGATGCAGAAGTTTTTCACAACAGCAAGAAAATAAATAAAGTAAAGTGCAAAAATAGAGCAAGAAGTAATACCGGAGATTTAAATAGAGAGGCAGTTAAAGAAGCTAAAATAAAGGCATAAGTAAAATGACCATTTGCAGTAAGAAAAGGAAAAATTGTATAAAGAAGTTTCCCACAGGAAAAAAATAGTGTAAATAAATAATAATAATAAGTACAGTAAACAAATGTAGTCGAAAGAATTAAAAATGTTTAATCCAAGGAGTTTCTTTTCGAAACAATTTATATTTGCAACAACGTCCAAAATATTAATTGCAATTATGCAAGAAATAATATAGAAGATTAATGAAGAACTGAGAATCCGACAGAGAAAGAAGAAAGCGAATGCTTGAAGGATTTATTTGTGTTGAGCTTAAGAGAAGAAAAGCGAGATATTAAATGGAAAATTTAGAATGTAAAATGATTTTTTAGAGAAGTTCTTACACGAAAAACAATTGAAAAGAAATATAAATACAGTAAAGAAAAAGAAGTCAAATAGAAAAAATTGAGGAGAAAGATCTTCTAAAATATAAATTCAAATAAAGCAAAAAATATTAAAGAAAGAGAAATTTTCTATTCTATATAAAGAAGTTCACACAGAAAAAACAAAGGAAATAAGTTGAATAAAAGACTGAAAAATTGTGACAATAGGCAAGCAAAGGAATTTCAAAATTTCAAAAAATTTTAAAATAAAAAGAGCAAAACCTCATATAGGAAATAAGGAATGAAAAAGTTAATATTTTATGTAGAGAAACATAACGAAATGGAGTTGAATATAATGGAAAGATTTGAGAACGAAGTTTCTTTAGCTATGGTCAATGTTTTGCGGCATTTTTAAAAATTTTATATTGAAATCAACTTGGATGATATTTAATTTCTTGAGGCAAGTTGCTGAAGCTGAAGCTAAAAGCTGCGAATGATGGAGAACAAAAGGCGTAAACCAAGCGAACAAATGGCATTTGAATAGAATGCCAAACGAAAGCAGCACCAGATGCTCTAGAGAAGAGACAGAGAGAGAGAGAAAGAGAGAGAGTGAGGAAGAGAGAAAGAAATGGAATGGGGGAAACGAGAAATAGAAATGCAAATGAATTGAATTTATTTTCAAGTCGAAACAATGGACCAAAGACACAAGACTGAAAACTAAATGCCAACTATTTCAAAGTGCGCGACAGAATAATAAAAAAAGGGGGCAGGGGGGCGGAAGAGGAGGAGAAAGTGTATATGTGTGTGTGTGTGGCAATTTGATAAAGTCGTTTCCGTTTCCGCTGTCCACCTGGCACAGAGAAAACCAGACGCGACCAGAGCAAGTCCGATTATTTAAACAACTTTGGCCAGAGGCAATAATAATTGTACTATAGACAACACACACACTAGACTATATATATACAATTTGAATTATATTTGTTGTTCCGTTTCGTGTTGCTTATAAATCGGTCCAGACAACTTTTATGTCTTTGTTTATCTTTGCATCTGAGCATCAGCATCAGCATCGTGTCTTTATTCTCCAAACTATAAATAAATGCGAATTATGCAGTCTTTATTTACTTTTCAATTGTTTTTTGCCCCTTTTGCCATTTGCCTAGTTTTCTCTCATTTTGAAAGCGTTAAATGCCTCTTTAATTATGTTCTTAATTTACTTTTGCCTTTTGCCTGATTTCTTTTTCTAGTCAATTTGTTTTTTTTATCTAAAATTATTTTGCCTTTTTCTCTATTTTTGCTGTTTACTAACTTTATAAATATTCGTCATTAAATACAACTTCAATTTCAATTTGCTATTTACTGTCAAAAGTTGATTAAAAGATTTCCAAAGTTGAGTACTTACCACACAGTGTTTAGTCGCAGCGATAGTTGGCGATAGTTAGCGATAGTATTATGGCGATAGTAAGAGTATTGAGTTTGGCACTTACTGTTTCATAAGATTGGTGCGTGGGCACACATTGGTGGCTCGATTGTTATGCGTTATTTGGCGCAGCATCTTTTGCCAGCTCTGATCGCGATAACGATAACACGATAACATAGTATAGTAACGATAACGATAACACACGAACACAAAAACAAGGCGCAAGACATGCAAATTAGAAAACAAAATGAAATAATCGATAGAAATGAATGGCAAACCATTCCAAAAATACAGAAAGAGTAAAGAAATGTTTAATGATAAACGATGATGTAGATTGTGAATAATATACGAGTATATATATAGTATAGTATTATGATAAGCAAAAGGCTCATCGATTTTTAACAACGTGCAAGAGTTTTCAAATTTGAACGAACAACACAAAGACAGACTGATAGAGAGAGAGAGATAGAAGATAGTGAGAGAGGGACAGAAACAGAGTATATACAAAAACACTTTTGTGCCTTCACTTCTTCGACCCTTAGAGTCCACTTACTGTTTTCTCAGACACATCATGGGACATATGTTATTCGCTTTGACATTATGTGTGATTTTTCGTATGCCATCTAGCCAGATCTAAAAGAGTACAGAGATATTGCATGATTCGATTGATCAAATCTGATCACAACGATTATGATTACGATTAGGATTACGATTTGTGTTTTTACCTTGGCGGTTGCTGCATCTGGGCAAATAACATGATGATATGTTATATTGATATAGTCCGTGTTCGAGCAGATGGTCAGAGAGCGTTTATCCAGTTCGGGAATGTTCGTGCCATTCTTTTTTGTTACCTTGTCGAGGATCTTGGGATCCTGCAAAAAGAAACACAAGAAATGAAAATAAAAGAAATGTTTTTATAACAAGTGAGAAAACTAGAGGAAAGTATGTTGGACTTTGAAATACTCGTTTTAAGTGCAAAACGGTATTATTCTTAAAATATACCAAATTGATCTATTGAAAAAATACATAAATATACCACTGTGCAGTATTATTCTTAAATTAGACCCGATCAATATACCGCAAATCGCAATCTCGGGTTATTTGCAAAATATACCAACAGAATATACCAAAAATATACCAAAGATATACTGTGCAGTTTTAATCTTAAAATGAACCAATTCAATATAACCGATAATACTAAAATATACCAAAATGCAGTATTATTCTTCAATTATACCAAATTACTATACAGGAAATCGTAAAATATAACACAATGATGTTATTTTTAAAATATACCAAACGAATATACTGAAAAAATACAAAAATATACCACTGTGCAGTTTTACTCATAAAATATACCGAATTGATATATCGAAAACCATAAAATATACCACAATGCCGTGTTGTTCCTAAAATATACCAATTCAATATACCAAAAACAGTGATATTCTTTAAATATACGTAATTAATATACAGAAAATATACTAACAAATGCTACGCTCAACTGAGCAGTATTATTCCTAAAATATACCGAACACCTTAAAAATACCGCAATGTATTAACATATACCAATTTAATATACCAAAAACTAGGAGAATATACCACTATATAGTATTATTCTTTAAATATACCGCAAATATACTAGCAAATGCTTCGCCTCAAGTGATTAAATATTGTCAATGCACGCATTTTTAATTACTTTCATGTCTTTATGCTTGATAAAGCGAGAGAGAGAGAGAGCGCGATTGGCACTCAAGCGATCACTGATCACTGATCATGATTTTTGTAGTCTTTGAAATACGCCAACTAAATATAATATCATGCCATTCAATTTTGTAGTAAATTCCTCTTGGGCACAAGGAATTCGAAATTGTAAATTCTGAATCGAAAATATTGGAAAACGATTTTTATTGGCGAACGTTAATTGAAGGTCAAATGCGAAATTAAAATGCTATTTTACTATTGGAATTTGTACGAAGATTTATTTATTTTTAATTCAATGTGCAAATGTTGATAAATGCTTTTCGAATAGACCACCCATCCACCCGCTCTCCTCTCCTCTCTCCTTTGTCCCCCTCTCCACCCCGTTCGAACTATGGCCTCGCCCTCGAGATTTGCTTTGTTGCTGGCTGCCTTGATTAATGATGCGATCGGAGATTAATGTTGTTGCCTCTTCTCTGCCACGCCAAATTGCAGTTGCCTCGCAATAGTTTAGCCTCACTCTTTTCTTTTTTTCGTTTTTTTTTTTTGTTTGGTTGCCATGTGGGGTCCAATAAACAAATATGAAATTCACAACGTACTACGGGTCGTATGCTTAACGTTTGCCATCGAAGCGCTCTTTTAAATACTTATTATAGACTCGCAGTTCTACAATCACTTTGAATGCGTCATTAATGGAGCTCCTAAATCTATCGACAAGCAATCTTCTTGCGCTTTACTCAATGCAAACAAGTAGGAAAGCTACAGTCGAGTGTGCTCGACTTTAAGATACCCGTTGACGGAATACAAAACAGTGTGGTATTTTTCTTAAAATATACCAAAAAATACTAAACTATACCGAATGGAAAGAGTACGGTATTCTTCTTGAAATATGCCTAATTAGTATACCACAAAATATACTGAAATATACCGAAGGTTTTGTTTTTGTTATATTCAGTTAACCATTTGGAACAAAAGCAAACCAATGCAATATTATGTTTAAAACATATCAAGTTAATATACCGAAAAAATACCGAGGGTAAAACAGTGCGGTATCATTCTTAAAACATACCATTCTAATATACCAAAAATGTTGAATTGTATTAAATATACCAATTTTAAATACCAAATACTATATTATACCGAAGGCTATTTTTGGTGTATCCCACTATCCATTCTGATTAAAATCAAAACATGTCGGTATTATTCTTAAAACATACCAAATGAATATACTCAAAAAATACCAAATTATACCGAAGGCGTTTTTTGTTTGTTTGATATATTACAATATTCAAAATATTCTATAAAGTAAAAAATATACCAGATTGTCAACTAAAGAATATACCGCAGAAATACCAAAATGTATTAAAATATCTAATAACATATAAAATAGCTCAATCTATTATATTTTCTGAGCTCCAGTGTCTCATATGAACAGACAGACCGACAGACGGACAGACGGATATGGCTATATCTTCTCAGTTGTTGACGCTGATCAAGAAAATACATATATAGTTTATGGGGACAAGGATTTCTGCTTCTTAATACCAACATTTATGCCATGTTCTTTTGAGTGTGCTTAGACGAGAATCCTTATTGATGCTTAGCAGAGAATACGAGTTATAAGAATTATTGTTAGACTATTTGGGAATATAAAATATTTGTGCTGTTCAAAATGCAACCAACAACAAAGTGCTCTTGGGCCAACTTGCCTCATCGACTGGCATTCAAATTGTTATCGACTAGCAGCTTTAACTTTATCGCCACGAAGCGTGCTCTCAATTTGAAATTTCATCGCAGATGCAAGCGGCACATTACCGAGTAATGTGGTCGAAGTATAGAGAAAGAGACTGCGATGCAACATGCGCAATTTGTTGTAAATAATTCCGATACTACACTGAAGAAAAAGACGAGGTTTGAAAACCAAGAATATCTCAATATTTCTAATATTTTAGCTTATGAGTTGATTATTTAAAATAAGACCAACTTAGGATCAAATCTATAAAACTAAGAAAATTATTATGAAAAATGTCAAACTCACAAAGCGAGACCGAAAAAATTCTCGTTTTAGGTTACAAAATTTTGGAATTCGCTGAAAGATTTTATCTAACTTTCAGTGTTTTCGTTTACAACTAAGTTAGTCCTGAGTTTGGTTTAAATTTTCTTCAAAATTTGAATAGTTTCACATTCTTGACGAAAATTCTTAGTACTGAGATCACAAATTTGATTTCAATACCTTTTGTTTTTTGCAGTGTAATGCCCGCAATTAGTGGGCGTGATTGGAGTGTTTGTTAATAGTCAATGCCAAAAGCAGTTTCAACAATCAAGAATCGAAGAAATCGCCACTTTTCACATTTCACTTTCCACTTGCAATTGAATATTGAATGGCAATCAAATCGAGTGCAATTTAAGTGTATGAGTGTGTGTGTGTGTGTGTGTGTGTGTGTGCGTAGCTTAAGGAAACTATTGCATACTTTCGAGTGCTAAATAAGTCGTCGAATAAATAAGCTGGCAAAGCGACGTCGACTGCCAGGCCAAACAACAAATTGAACTCAACGAAAAACGCTCTGCAAATGTACAAAATGCTTTTCCTTTCCCTCTTTTTGCC
This sequence comes from Drosophila niveifrons, assembly GCA_035046325.1. Lineage (NCBI taxonomy): Eukaryota > Metazoa > Arthropoda > Insecta > Diptera > Drosophilidae > Drosophila > Drosophila niveifrons. The sequence continues at coordinate 6,015,271 of JAWNOC010000020.1, forward strand.
GCCTCCTTCTCTGCTTCTCATCCTCATGCTATTCTCTCCCCTATTCTTATTCTTATTCTCATTCTCATTCTTATTGTTGCTGTTGTTTGACGTACTTTGTCAGCAATGAAGCTTCGTGCATTATTGAAAAGCAGAAAGCAGCAGGCAACAATAACAACAGCAACAACAACAAAGGCAGCGAAAATCACAACAAGAAACTGCAACGAAGCTCAAATTTTGCGTTTTCAATATTTGCTGGCAGATTGCTACTAAATACCCTGTAATCCAGAAAGCCAATACAAGCGGGTAGCTTGGCATAAATTTGTAATTACAAAAAGTTTAGTCAAACAATTGTGACTTTCAGCTACGAATTTTTCTCTACGAATTGTTCACCTTTAAATAGTCAATAGTCAAGGATGCAATACCTTTGTCGGTATTACATTTTTCCCTAAAATTGTTTACGACTTTTAATGCCTTTACAAATTTGAATAGTATTGCTTGAGTATTTAGTATGAGTAATTAGGTATTGTAATTTAAATTTTTTTTGACTAAAACTAAAGCTAAAGCAAACAACATTCAACATTCAAAATTTAATTAAGTCGCCAAAAATAAAAATGCGTTGGTCACACTTTGCCATGCGGCTCAAAACAAAACATTTGAAACTGTGATTTTTTGGTAATACTTTTTTCTACGGATTCTTCACATACATATTTCTTTTAGAACCTTTCAAAATTATAAACCTATTGCAGAAATATTAAGTATAATAACATAAGCAACTAACTAACTAAAAAGTCAGATGCAACATTTAAAGCCCAATTGCGTTGGTCACACTATTTTATAAACACATCAAATATAATCAGCAACTAATTTATTGCGTTGGTCACACTTCAAAATATGCATTTAATTTGAGATTAAAATACAAAATAGCGCGAGTTTTTAAGTGTATAAATTTAATAGAAATATCACTACTTAAAGAACAAAATAAAGTTTCCGCAAAAAGTGAATTGCATTGGTCACACTTAAAAAGCTGCAGTTAATTTAAGAGAACTGTATCATAAAATGCCGAACGAGAGTTTTAAAGCGAATAATTTTAATGCAAATATCCGTTCTTAAACAAATAGAATATTAAAAATGCTAAAATCTGATGTAGCTGCAAAAATGTGAATAGAATTGGTCACACTTTTCTAAGCGACACAAACTTAACATAATCGGCAAGTATTTAAACCACACATCTTATTCGAAATTGATTTTTGTGCACTTTTGCATTTTTGCAGGGTATCTTCAGGTCGTGCTTGGCCAAAGTTTGAGGCTCTGCTCTGCTACTTTGGCCATTTTCCTGATTTTTTTTGGCTTTTGCTTTGCCAAACGAAGCAACTTTTAATGGTTCATTGTGCGACTGGCACTTACGAGTTTCCTTTTCAATGTGTATGCTTGAGTGTATGCGTGTGTGTGTGTTTGGTTGAGTGTGTGTGTGTGTGTGTGTTGTATATATATATATGCGTATGCATGTGTGTTTGTGTGTGTTAGTAAGTTGGTGGTTGTGCGGCTCACTGATTTAATATTGATGATCAAACATTTCAAGTGCTGCCAGCGTACACACACACACACACACACACACACACACACATACACACATACACACATACACACACACACACACACACACACATAAACACACACATAAATGTACATGTGTTGTCCTCCGTTTAACGCTTACGATGGCCAACTAAAAAGTTGCTCAAAATTGAACGAAAATTGCCCAACAAAGTGTCGAACAAAAAAGAGAAGGCTTACAATTATTAAGAATTTAAATATTTTTCAAAATTTGAACTATATATTTTAAAACTAATTGATTTAACACCAAAGGGAATCGGCTTGAAATTTCAATAAAAGAAATAAATAAAAATTGAAAAATAAAATGACTAAAGCTAATTTCAAACATAAGAGAGAATAGAAAAAAATTGCAGAGAATTCAAGATTCTGACAAAAAGAACACGGCCTTAAAATATTTCTTAAGTCTGAACATGATTTCCGCTTGAAATACAAAAATATTAATCGATCATACTACATATAAGAAAAAATTATTGAATAGAATATTTAGAATTCAAGTTCGAATTTTACTAAAATTTCATCTAAATAAACATACAACAAAAAATAAATAAAACCAATTTGGTGTTTTAAATTCAACTTAAATGAAACGCTAAGGAACATATGGAACATTTATAAAGAATTAGGGATTCAAAGAAATAGAATACTGCCGTTAAAATCAGGAAACTTTTAATGAAACACTTAATTTTTTCCGGGTTGGAAAAGTGTATTGAAATACAGAAGTTTTAAACAAAATGCACTTAAAGTGAGATACTCTTATTATTGTTATTGTATCCTATTTCCTATAAAAGGTGGAGAACTATCGATAGCCTGTGCCATCGATAGTCGTCGATAGTTATTCGATAGTCCAAAGTTTCTATATTATTCTAGTTCAATAAGACAATGTTCTTGTTCGTTATAAGGAAGTAAGTGTAAATTATTGAAGCATATATTAATGAAATTTGAATTATAAAATTAAAAATAGTTTGCAGAGAATTCAAAGCTAATAATGATGCAATATTTAATTAGATTCTGAATGTTACTATTCAATTCTAGAAAATTGTTTAAATAAAATGCTAAATAAATTTCTAGAATTGTTGCTTTAATAAGCAACATTTTTATTCGCTATACTATAACCTACGTTATTTGTAGCTTGAAAATAATTTGTAATACCATTGAAGAGTTGTTAACATTCAAACTTTACTCAATACTTTAAGGACAGCCCTCGTTAATGTGCAAGTGCAAACGATTCAAATGTGCAAGAGTTTCAATTGAATATACGTGAACATATACATATATATAGTTTGGGTTTCTATAAATGTGTATTTAGGTGGATGTGTGCACATACTTATATGAGTGCCTGTCACTCACACACAGAGAGAGAGAGAGAGAGAGAGAGAGAAAGGGAAAACTTTTGCATATTCTATTCTATTTGGTTAGCGCAGAGTCTTCACACAGTTTGTTCTCTGCTCAGTTTTCAGTTTTCTCTTCTCTCTATAGTTTTGTTTTGTTTTGTTAGGTTTGGTTTCGTTTTTGTTGTCTGTGTTATTGCTGTGGTCAAATTTGAAAAGTTTTGCATGCTTTTCAATGGCACTCGTCAAAGGAGTTGAACGAACATTATAACGCATCCGTATCGTATACAAATATTTTTCTCCTCTGTTTGTTTGCTTATTTTTCTCTGTTTTCTTCGTTGTTTTTTTTTTTTTTTGTGTTTCGTTGCTTCCTCATTTCATTTTCCCTTGTGGCCATTATACAAATTTCATGCGGATGCCGTTGGCTCACAGTTTTTCCAGTCTCTTGCCGTTTTTTTTCTTTCTTATTTTCTCATTGGCATTTATTTTGCATTTTAATTGAATTTATTTGGCAGCTGACATGAATCCAGCTTGGCCAAAAAGTGTTTTCTTCTTCGTCTTCTTCTTCTTCTCTTCTTTTTGTTGGTTTGAGTTGGAGAAGTGGAAAGAGCAGAAGAGGAAGAGAAAAGATTGAAAAGGCTTGCAGCCTTCCAGCCTGGAAAACTGGAAAGCAGCAGCTTTAAGCAGCCACAAAATTTGTAATCGACTTGAAGCGAACAGCAGCAACAGCATCAAAATGTTTTACTTCTGCCTCCAGTTTGTGGTACATTTTGTGGCACACACTTGCACACACCCACACACTCCTACACACACTACTACACACCCACACACTCCTACACACACGTGTGTGGCACACAAATGTGCATCGAGAATTGCAAATCTTTGACACTTTTCAATTTGCAAGTGCAACGAAGCGCAGCCTTCACTTACATTTTTGCATGCACTCAGAGAAATGAACTGATAGGCAAATGGTATTTATTATATACTGAGTAAAGTATTTGATGGCAAATTGCAACAAGGAATAAAAACACAAAAGTGCAGTATTACCATTAAAATATACCAAAACAAAATACTGAAATATAACAATACATATATCATGCAAGCAAAACTCGCGAGCTAACTTTCCTAAGCCGAAAAAAGTAATGAAATGTATGTTAAGCCAACATAATTGAGGAGCTAACTTTGCTATAGAAATAAGGGAGTAAAAGTTGACAAAATTAGTATACTGAAGAGTACTGAAATATACCAAAAAGTAAGCTTGAAAATTATGATAACTAATTTTGCGACAGAAAATATATATATCAAGCTAGCAAAACTAGCGAACTAACGTTGCTGCAGTTTAAAAGAAAGAAAGAGAAAGTGAAGAATATACAAAAGAAAATAAAAAATGCTGATATATACCGAAATATCAAGCCGGCAAATGGATAAGCTGACTTTGCTATACAGAAGAAGAAGTGAAAGTAGGTACGAATAATACCAACAATAATATATACCAATAATAATATACCAACAAAATACTAAAGTACTCAAAATAACAAGCAGGCAAATTTTGAGCTAACTTTGCTATTGATAATAGGTAATAGGAAAGTAGGTAATTAATATACTTAAAATACTAAAATATACCAAAAATACTAAAGTATACCAAAATGTTGATCAAATTAGCTAACGAACTTTGTTATGGAATACAATGGAAAAAGTGGACGTGAACAAAAAAAAAAAAATACTGAAACACACCGAAATATCAAGCTCGCGAATTCTCTGTTAACTTTTCTACCAAAAAATACAGAAAAATAGCAAATTCATGAACTGACTTTGCTATGTTATACAAGAGTTGAAAGCAGAATCAATAATATTCCAAATAAAATACTGAAACACACCAAAATATTAAGCTGGCAAATTCTCAGTTAAGTTTACTATAGATGATAGGTGTAGAATGAAGAAGTGAAAGCAAACGCAGATTTGCCTCCTTTTTTTTTTGCGGTGTACCCATAAAATAGTGTCGCCTGCAACTGTATGTGGGTGTGCGTGTGTGTGTGTGTGTGTGTTTGTCAGTTAATGTGTCAATGTGTCACTATGACTCTCAATTGTTTAGGCGAGCATCGTCAGCCGCTTCAGTTCACTCTCACTCTGCTCCGTTTGCGAACATGGAACGCATTTGTCTATGGCGTTGGATTTATTGGCTATGGGTGTTGCCACGCCCACCTACCACCGCCCATCGCCCACTGCCCATCATGACACACGCACACAGATAGAAGAGTTAGCTAACAGTTGAAAGCACATAGCTGTTGCTGCTGCTGATATTGTGGCATCTCCTAAATGCAATTTATGGGCTGCACTTCGCGCCCATATTTGTCAGACATTGGCAGCACTGTCTCCCTCTCTATATGTAGGTGCCTGGGGTATTTATGGCCAGAGGAAATCGAGTGAATGGGAACTTGGCGCCTAATTGAGATTTGCTGCTTGCTTTGACACACATTTTAATTGTGTCAGCACCTGGTCACGCCTACAGCCACGCCCACACCGCCCCACTGTGCACTGTGTACTGTGGTCGACTGCACACAATGAGTGCATCCGCCTATCGATATCCGAGCTATCGGGTGACAAGCACAGGATGTGGGTTAATGCACATCAATGTGACACGTCGTCGACGTCGACGTCGTTTTCGTTGTCGTTCTCACATTGCAAATGGCAGCAAGGACAGCCAGGACAACAACAGGACGTCAGTGGTTTGAGCTTTCGAGTCGAGAGTCCGCTGTGGACAAATTGCAAGTTCCGCTGATGACTTGCAGTGAGCCACGCAAAACAGCTGAGCAACAACTTTGGCAAACGCAAAACAAAAAAAAAGTACTTTTCACTTCTTGGCAAATGTATAATGCATGGCATGAAGAAGAAGAAGAGGAGGAGGAAGAAGAAGAAGAAGTAGAAAGTACAGTTCACCCACAACTTGTTCACAACTTGCAATCTCTTAATCGAGGCAAGTGTTTAACTTGCGTTGCGAGATAGCAAAATGTCAGCCAAGTAGGTTAATTGAGTGAGCAACTAGAGTTGTACTGCGTAGTTCATTTTGGTAGTAAAGTAGTTCAGTAGTTCCATATAAGCTGAATGAGCTAGACTTTCTTTTCGTTCATTTAGTATTAGTAACTGAACTATTTGAACTGAAGTTCATTTAATAAATCAACTAAACAAACTTTTCATTCTTTCTAGTTTATTAAATGAATCAGATTGATTGGTACTGTTCACTCTTTTAGTTCATTTAGTAGTTTAGTTTGAACCGAATTTCATTTAGTAACTAAGCCAACTATTCGTATATATAGTTGTTTTAGTAGTTCAAAGTTAATTAATTTAATTTAACTGTTCACTCCTATAGTTCATGTAGGCGTTCAGAACTGAAGTTGATTCTATTCTATAATTTTGAAGCTATTCGTTCTTTTAGAAGCTTAGTAGTTCTTCTTGATCTGAACGAAGTATTCGTTATAACAGTTTATTTAGTAGTTCAGTTAGAATTGAATTTCATTTAGCAAGTAGTATTCATAGTTCAAATCGTACCTTAATTGAACTAAACGAACTAGTCGTTCTTATAATTCACTTAGTGGTTCAGTTTGAATGGATTTAACCGTTCACTCTTTTAGTTCATTTAGCAGTTCAGTTTGAACTGAACGAACTAGTCGTTCCTATAGTTCATTTAGTGGTTCAGTTTGAATGGATTTAACCTTTCACTCTTTTAGTTCATTTAGTAGTTCAGTTCGAACACAAGTTCATTTAGTAACTGAGCAAACTATTCTTATCTATTCTTATCATCGAACTCTTCACTCCTATAGCTTATTCAGAACGAACCCCTCTTTCTAATAGTTCATTTAGTAGTTAAGCTTAAATTGAATAAACAATTCGTGCCTATAGTTCATTTAGCAAAATTTAATAGCTTATCAAACTACTCATATAATATTGTTCTATACAGTAATTCAATTGGAACTGATCACTCCAATAGTTCATTTGGCAGCATAGAAGTTAAATTTTAGCTGGAGTTCGTTTGCTGGTTCATTTTGAACTGAAGCTCATTTTGTAGTTCAGTTATTTGAACTCAACATATTATAGTTAATTTAGTTCCTTGAGTTCGTTTAGCTCGTTTCCAAATAATTTCAGTTCATTTAGTTCTTTGCTGTCCCGTTATTGTTCATACTAAACAGAGTCTCAATTTTATGTTAAAGTTCTTAACTTATTACTTTTAAACTGTTGATTTAATTGAAAATAGACAATAAACCACATTATGAACTGACTGAATTAAAACGCGAATGGAACTAAAACGAACTACTACAAAGATCTAGTTCATTCGCGTGTGAATTACTTGATCGAACTAGTTCAGAAACATACAACACAGCTGTTTATAGGTGCTATTTCTATTTTTACTTTGACTTTGACTTCGATGTGTAATGCAGCTTCTATAGATCTTCCCTTCAAGTGAGTGGGAATTGCATTAAGTGCAGCATTTTTATATTCTCTCTACAGTTTAGTGCGACAAGTTTAAAGACGCCTTCGCCATTTGCATATCTTGAAAGGTTTCAGAATCGTTAGCAATCTTAAAGTTGCATTTTACTACTTATAAATTCTGCTAACAGCACTGCTTTTTTTTATTGCTAATGGTATTGTAATGTTGCCCAAATATAGCACGTTAATGGTATTCACACTAATCGTTTGTTGAAAAACAAATGCAATCAACTGTTTTTAGCTATGCAATTAAACAGTTAACAGCATTGTTTTTGTTTCCCTAATAAAGTTTTTTGTAAGTTTTTGAATTTATCGTTATGTTATTTTAGTATATTTGAAGTAGTTTTAGTTGGTGTTCTTTTCCAACAATCTTTGGTATATTTTTATACCGAATACAGCTTTTAGAAGAAGTATAGTATTTTCAATAAGAGAACAAATACTAAAAGTTGTATTCAGTATAAAAATATGCCATACTATACCAAAATAACATGCCGTCAATTATACTATATATATTTTGTTTGGAGTACACGTTTTTTAGTTTTTGTGCTTTTAACATACTAAACATACTAAAAACTGTCTTTGGTATAAGAATATACCATCGATTGCAAACTATTCTATACTGTGAAGCAAAGTCATGACATGACAAAATTATATCTCGAATAATTTCAAAGTTATACTTTTGTGTCTATGTCTTCAATGACTAAATATTACTTAATATATTCGCAAATTATATATTAAATAGAGATAATTTGTACTCACCCTTGGAGTGCCTCCTGCTCGAATATCGCTCACTTGACACAGTTCGATGACATCGCCATCCTGTAGCAAAGAGAATCGAGTTGTTAATGTGAAATTTCAATATTTGTTGAATATTCAAAATCAAATACTAAAAGAATCTTAAAAGACTTCTTCATTATTAATTTTAGAATTTACCGAATTATTATACCGCAAAAATACTAAAAATATATCATATTACTTTATATTTGGTATATTGGCGTAGTATATTTGGAATATCTTCCATAACAAAGTATTTCTTATCTAACTTCTTTAATTTTTCCCTAATTACAACCAAATTTTCAGGAATCATAAAAATTATAGTTATTATTGTATGTATCAAAAATCTCTAACTTATTTTTCGATTTCAATTAATTTTGATCTGTACAATGCTTGATATTTAAGGTAGTTGTAAAATTACTTTACTTTTATAAATCGTGTAGAGTGTTCTTTACATTGTTTGTCTTTAAATTGATCTATTGAAATTGGTCTCTAATCATTTTTTTCTATTTATTATTTTTTTTAGCATGTTAATTTATAAAAACGATATTTGCTATTTGAGAGTTTTGTAATTTTACTTTTCTTGGTTTATTTTTAAATAATTTATTTGAATTTCCCTATAATAAAGTGTTGTAGTATCCGAAAAAGAGTGCATGGTCTACTTACCCGTCCCTCGCTCTTCCAGTAGAGAAAGAATCCATACTCGTCGACCTTGAAGAGGGCGTCGCGCTCAAAGTCATTCTCTTTGGTTTCCTTTTCGTTCTCGAACCAACGATCGAAGACGGCGCCCGTGGTCAATTCCGGCGGCACCGGAATGATCCAATCGAATTCGTACTTCTTGGTCATTATTTACAAATGTTTGCAATCGCAACCGATATATATATATCTATATCTATATGTCTATGTTTATGTGTGTGTGTCGGTGTTTGTGTTTGTGTTGGTGTAACTATCGCATTCGCTATAGCATAACATATATTTGTAGACTAGACACTATTTACTTCTACATAGATGTCTATATATATATACATATATATTTCATATGTAATACGTAATTTGGTGTTTTGCTTTTTTTCTTTGTTTGTTTGTTTGTAGAGAGAGAGATAAATTGGTGTTATCGTTTCGCAGTTTAAAGTTATCGATTCGATATCGATACCGATCGATGTTTATTGCTCTGGTGACTCCTCTTGTTCTTGTTCTTTTTCTTGTTGATTTGTTTGGCTCGTTAATTGGCTTGAATGCGCTTCAATTTGGCAACACAGACACATTTTCTGGGTCAACTCACACACACGCACACGTATCGATAGTTTTGCCGATAGTATATTTACACATTTACCGTTATCGCTGATCACATCTTGTTCTTACTGAAAGTTGCACTAAAAGCATTTTTCTTTTTCATTTACTGCTTTTCTTAGTTTTAGTTTTTGATTTAACTTAGTTTTTTTGTTTAAGTGTAGGTTTTAGCTTAGTTTTCGGTTTTATTTTGATTTTTCCTTTTTGGTTTGTTGTTTTCTTTGTTGGTATTAGACTTTTAAGATTTTAGTTTTCTATAAGCGTATTTAATTTGGTGTTGTTGTTATACTTCTTGTGGTTGAAATTGTTAAACTGCAATAGAAGATAAATACAAGCAATTAGAAGCAGAACATTAAAGAGTTTAGAGAAATGCTTAAATTAGAAATTAAAAAAGTGATTGAGATAAATATAAGAAATTTTTTTCGGTATCAAAGTCTCAAGTTCGAAATTCTACAATCAAGAACTTTCTCAAAATCTTGATTTGTAGAGATTCAAACCGATATATTCTTTAATTTAATATTTTTATTTATTTGTATATTTCTTTATTTAGTTTTTAACATATTTATAATATGATCGGAGTTCAACTTGTACGCATTAAAGATCGAAATAGTTTTAACGATTTAGTAAGTGTTGCAGCCAGTGAAACGTTTACGTATGCTACACAAATAAGCTACTAGATAACTTTAAGATGGTTAGAAGAAATGTAGAAAACTTACGATTGCTTTGCAAAACGGGAAATTCGAAAAGAAAGAACACAAAAGTGCAAAAAAAAGTGAATGCTAAATTTTGCATTAACAAAATGTCGTTTTCATTTTGAACTTCATTTTAACATTGAATAAGAATCATTCTAGTTAAATTCTTGACCAAAAACCGATTGATTTAAGTACTTAAATTTGTTCAACTCCTTTCTCAGAGTGTACGATGCATATGCATTTATATCCCCCTTCATTCATTTTTCCTGCCCAAACACAGGAAACAAAAGCCTGATTAAAGTTCCACCAAACTAATTAAGTGTCTTATGCATAAAGTTGCTAACTTTATGTGGCGAAATAATGCTAATTAATTTGAATTACAATGCAATATGAACTCGATTTGAAGATTAATTTTCTCGACTGTCATTTCCGGTAATCCAAGCCGAAATCCAAGTTGTGTTGCAGCAAAAATAATAACGATAATAATAATCATTGCATATTGCTTGAGGCTTCGCTTCGTGCATGGATACTAATCACATTAGTTGGCAGCGACATTGGAGACAGTCTTGGTGGAAGGGGGATGGTAAGAAGGGGAGGGAGAGGAAAGAGGAACGCACCTGACATTCATAACGATGCAAGCCGGGTGCCAAGAACCAAGAACCAAGAGCCAAGAGCAGCATCCTCATTGCGTATTATATTTCGAGTAACTACAGCTGAGGCCATCAAACACACACACACAAAGATGGTGCACACACACACGTACACGCACACACACACACACACTCACACATGAAAGCTGCGTTTGCTTCTCCCTTTTGTTGTGGTCCTTTTTCTATTCATTCGTCTTTGCTATTTGTATTTCTAGCCATGGGAACCTTGTCTTCCCTCCTCGTCTATCATCCTCTCTTTCTTGCTCTCACACTCTCCCTTCCCCTCGCTGTGTGTGTGTGTGTCTTTGTTTTCCTTTAAATTTGAGAGCCAATCAAGAGAATTAAAAGCATTTTTCACCGTTATTTCAGCTACATTTATGTGTAGTTAAAGCATGTGGAAAACGTTTACTTATTGCATTCTCGCAAAAGCTTCTTTCTCCCATTTGTAAGCAAATGTTAGCGAAGACAAATGACAGCGAAATTTCCATTATAGCATGCTTACATTAAGTTCATATCAACAAAGTAACAATCATTTAAGAATGCATTCAACAAAGAGAGCTGAGAAAATTAAATGAGTACATAAATAACTCAAGTATTGCAGCCAGTGAAACGTTTACGAATTCCTAAACATAGACGATTAGTCATGAAATAGTGAATTTGATGTGACTGCTTAACAATTTGAAGAGGATTGCAGCCAGTGAAACGTTTACGAATGCTCTACAATGATGCAGATAAAGCATCGAAAATTTTCTTAAGAGGAGATTTCATAACAGAAGTACAATCATAGGGGAAAAAATGCGATTGTTTAATAATTTGCAGCCAGTGAAACGTTTACGAATAGAATGTAGGAGTGCAACTATAAAAACTAAAGTGAAACATGTGTGGTGAAATAGGAGTAGTATTAAATCGAGCCTATTGGTGATTAAAGAGTAATTGTTTGCTCATAAATCGTTAATAAAGTAAAGTAAAAAAGATAAAACGAGTGTAAACTTTGCTGGACTTGATAAAATACTTTTGTAGTCTGCTTTTAAATTACATTTTTATCGATAGATTCTGCTGTCGAAGTTGCTACATAAAAAATGAAGAGAGAGAGAAAGAGAGAGGGAGAAAACTGCACTTGGGCATGCACTGAGACTTACATTGCACTGAAGTGCACTGTAAAATCTTGGCAAAGCAAAAAAACCAAACAAAATCAGAATAAACACATAAAAACAAGCAATAGTAATAAATACAAACAGTGCTCAACTGCGAGATACCCGCTACCCATTTTGAATAGAAGCAAAATATTACGGTATCATCTTCAAAATATACCACAAAAATACTAAAAAAGTATACAATATGGTATATTTGGTATATTGATATGGTGCTACATTCAAAATATACTATAGAGTGCAAAATATACCAAATATAGCTCTATCTCTTAT